>OW284510.1:46417341-47667341 GCA_935413205.1 Polydrusus cervinus
ATGAGTTATTGTGGAGAGGGCATTAAATTTGGAGGGGAAAAAGGCAGGTTGAATGTTAAATGTTAAAACTGGAAAAATTAAAAATTTTAAAAGCCAGTGCCAATAATGGTTAACGCTAAGTAATAAGCGTTAGTGTCGTTTGATTCCCCACTTACGCTTCTGATAATAGATTATTTAATGATATGCGAAATAAGCACTAAGTATTAATATTAAAGTTTCATTTTAAACATAAATATTGGGAGAATTGTTTCTGAAAATCATATTATTACTTACTTATTATTTTTTGAAATTACCACGTTGGGTAAGTGTACGGGGGTAAAAATTGGCCATGGTATGGCAGCTCAATAAATAGACCTGTCTCATTCGATCGCACGCTACCCGGGTTCAATACCCGAAAGGGTGTACGCTTATTAAAAATTTTGATTTTGGATTAACCTAAAATATACCCAAGAATCACAAAAAAAACTTAATAAAAAGTATTCCGCAGATTTTAGAGGTCTAAGAATGCAGTATGATATTGATGTACTACAATGCACCTCCTACAAAAAAGGATATTGTATAGGTATGACAATAATTTTTACTAAAAGCTAGTAGCGGCGCCAAAAAAATTGTAATGGGTAGACACAATTGGGCCCGATAGTTTTAGGATGGGCACGCCGTAAAGTAAAGAGGGCTATGGCATAGGATCAGCTATCCTGTATGAAGATCTTGTAAAAAACGTGTCTCCTTCTCAAAACTTCCTTCCCGATTCAAAGTAATTTCTAAAAAAAAAATTAACACCGTGTCTCCTTTCCCAAACCTCTCTCTCAATCCAAAATAACTTCTAAAAAAAGTGCATCCTTTCCAAAACTTCTCCCTCTATCATAAGTAATTAAGTTCTAAAAAAAACGGCTCAAAAAGGTACCCAAGCGTAGGACATAATACGTTTTATTTAGGTTGAAACGTTGCTATTTGATTAAAGTAGTATTGCATTATTATTTTATTAGACATATGGTCCACGAAAATGTAATAGAAAATGCAGGTCCGTATAAAAAAAAACATACCTAAAAGACGAAATGTTTCTGATAACAAGTTATTGAAAATAAAAGTCACACTGAAAATTTAAAATTACTTTTTGGCAATATCTTTAAATAAAACTACGGACAACTATAAACAGAAACGAGAATTTTCGTTTTTTCTAAATATTTTCAGGTGTACTCGAAATCTTTTAAATGTGTCAACGGTTTGTTAATCGTCTCTAAATTGGGCAACTTTGCCCCAATTTAACCTTCGCCGTATATCTTACGGTTTGCGAATGGTGAACATCGCATTTGTAACACATTGTATAACTAGAAATAAATTTGACAGCTTGTAAGTTAACGTTAAACAAATAATGCTAGGGATACTCTTAATAGCGATGATAGATATTTGAGGTAATTTATTTTTTAGAAGAATTTTTAATATCAAATTAGAGAGTTCAACCCTGTACGATTAAATAAAATTTTCCACTACAATGGAATAATCTCAGTTATTTAATAAACTTCATAAAGTATTAATTTAACAAATTAATTTGTTTTTAAAATGTGCTATTAATAAATATAAAACTAATATTAGTCAAAATAAATTTGCGACTACTTGAACTTTAACAGTTACAACCACCGGCAACGTAACGACAAGAGTTGCGCGAGCTATGAAATAATTTAAATGCGACGTTGCCAGACTTTTAAGGCGAATAAAACTTGCGTACACCTTACTAAAAAAAAACTCTCTCCCCGTTGACCTACACAAACAAGTGCAAGGAACTGGGATCACTGAGTGGGTGTGAAAAATCAAACAGGGTGAGCACAATGAGCTAAACCTGGCCTAAGTGCATCCGGCACACGGACGGACCCTCGGAAGGAAAAAAATATGCCATGTAATAAATTAAAAATTTTTAAGTAAAAAAGGTGTTTTCAATTTTCCAATAAGAAGTGGATAAATTTAGTGAAAAATTTGAATAGTTACTATAAAATTTTAAAAGTTATTCCAATTTTCAGAAAAAAATATGCTATTTACACAAAAAAATATAAAAATATATTTTAGAATTTAATGTAATAATAAAGTACCGGATGACCAAATAAGAATGGACGACGGTATATATTATCTCAGGAATCGTATGTCGTCTTGTAAAAATAAAAAATGCTTAAAAAAATCAACCAGAAGAGATCCATGGAAATTATTTTTAAGTTCCTAAATTTACCACTAGAAGCGGTTCAACCTATGACTAGCAGATTATAGAATTTTGCCAAATAAAGTTATGTCAAAAATTAAGGCAGGTATTTTTAATTTTCAGTTACCCCTTCCCCAGCAAATCTTAAATCCACCACTGCATCTGAGTAGCTCTTACTGGTGAAAACGTAACCAATGACCATAATGAATATAAACATGAACTGTTTAAATGAAATTCTAATATATTTAATATTTATACTTAAATTACAAAATAGTACCAAATCATTTATTATTTTTAAAAATGTTATATTGGTAAAATAAAAATATCATCAAACTGATTTTTATGTTTAATCGATATTTAGACTTTTAAATTTATAGATAAAAAATAGCAAATTTCAAAGTTTTTAACTGAACCTACCTGAATTACCTATAGAAGGGGCCATCGAAAATTCATTTATAAAGGTTTTGTCGACGTCAAACAGCTGAGCCAGCATCTACCTGTCCACTTTGCCCAACAAGTAAAAAAAAATGGGTTATTCTAAACGAAAGTCGGTTTTACTTATTGAAAAGCCAGGAAAAACGTTAAAAATGCATTTTTTTAGCGCTTGTGTAAAAATTTCTCTGTCCAGATAATCACCCATATAGGTCCGACTCGTGCAACAAAAATATTAAATACAGTGTGTCCACGGATGGACTTCACTATACTTGTAAACATATTTATTTTCAGTTTTTCGAAAAAAAAAATCATTTTTCATAATTTCTTTTGCTTGTTGTATAAATAATACGATTCATGATTGGAAACTTCGATTTCGATATACAGGGTGCGCAAAAAATGTAAAAATGTAGATTTTCTAAATTAAAAATTTTTGAATCAAACTTTTTTGAAGTATCAAAATAAAAGAGCTCAGAAGGAGAAATCGAAAAGCCGAATAAAGTATTTCGATAGGATTTGTGGTTGGTATGATGTGGAAAAACCCAATAATTTATTTAACTTATTACATTGAGATAACATCCGCTGCCGACGCACATCTTCGCAGGCAGCATGAAGTATTGCGCCTCAACAATGACCTGGAAGAAATTTTGGCTTGGGGTGACAGAAACCAAGTCGAATTTAATGCTAAGAAAACCCAGGCAGCAGTCTTCTCCAAAAAGGTTAACATTGCAGAACCGGATATAGTCATGGCGGGACACGCAATTCCCCTGGCACCGTCTATTAATTTGCTGGGGGTCAATCTGTGAGGTAATATGTCTTGGCATGATCACGTTGCCGCAATTGCCAAGGCAGCTGCACAGAAACTTGGTGTACTTTTCCGTACCAAAAGGTTGTACACACCTCATCAACTTTTGACACTCTACAAAGCCCAGATTCGACCATCATTAGAATATTGCTCTCATGTTTGGAGCTCTGCACCCAAGCACACCCTTCGGCTACTGGATTCCATTCAAAGGAGAGCCGTTCGTCTGATCGGCGACCCCGAGCTGACCAAGACCCTCGATAGCCTGGAGCATCGAAGACAGGTTGGTGATTTGGCTCTCTTTTACAGATATTTCCATGGCAGGTGTTCGACTGACATTGCCCACTTGATTCCACCTAGAGCAATGCAAAACAGAAATACACGGCGAACCACTGCCGCTCATCCATATGTTGTTCAGCTTAGTACTCCTCGAACTTCATTGTTCAAGAATTCTTTCATCTGGAGAACGTCAAGAGAGATAAATGACAAACAGTAAAATTTATTCAACATGAAACCCTCCAACGTCGACACATTTCCCCGTCCTTTCTCGAAATTCGTAATAAACATTGTGAATTATATCTGGTGTCACTGTAGCAATGGCGTCAGTAATTCCGGTTGTAAAAATCTCAATATTGTCTTGCATGTTTGTGGCATAAACTTTTTGTTTAAGATACCTCTACAGAAAATAATCCATTGTAGTGAGGTCAAGAGACAATTTTGTGTAGAAATTATCCCATTTGTAGTGAACGTAGATTCGTCAGTGAACATGATATTATGGTGAAAATTACAGCTTTGTAGTATGCGTTCACCTATTAGTAAAGATAATTCTATTCTGTATAAATCATCGCCTTCTTGAAGTTTATGAGGAAAAGTTGGTTTTAATGCGTGAAATTTAATTAAATTTAACTGATTCTAACACTAAAATTGTTGCAGCATCATTTTCATCAAAAGTCTTTCGTTTTTTTCACATCTATAACATCACCATAATCGTCAAATTAACGTACACATTTTTTTAAAGCATTAACAGAAACGTGTATATTGGGAAGTTTTCTATTGAAAATTTCAATTGCGTTTTTGTAGGAGACCTCTCCAATACTATAACATTTGATCAAGTAAATGCCCTGCTCTAAGGTAAGCATCTTTCTGGAGAAATTAAAGTGCGTATCCACTGAACTGTTTACATAAATGTTGACAAATAATCTAGAAATATGACTTAAGTGTTATTTGAACACACCATTTTTGATATTGTTATTCACAAAATGAGATATCGGTCCACTTCTCAAATTAACACGCAGTTAATTAAGTAAAGTTAAAACCTGAATCGAAAAACTTTTTTTATTCGGCTTTTAGATTTTCTTTTCTAAGCTCTTTCATTTTGATGCTTTAAAAAAGTTTGATTTAAAAATTTTTACATTTACATTTTTTGCGCAGCCAATCAGGAATCGTATTATTTATATAACAAGCAAAAGGAATTATGAAGAATGGTTTTTTTTTTGAAAAACTGAAAATAAATATGTTTACAAGTATAGTGAAGTCCATTCGTGGACACACTGTATATGGGTGATTCTCTGGATGAAGAAATTTTTACACGAGCGCTAAAAAATACATTTTTCTACAACCGTGCGTTTTAACCCATTTTTCCGCACGCATTTTAGTTTTGAAAATGTCACTTTCCCGCACTAGTGCGGGAAAGTAAAATAATGCAAATTTTGACCTTATTAGATAGTTGTTTTACTTCGGAAGTTATACCTATTGTTACAACAGGTAAATAAATATTTACGAAATAGTCCATCAAATAAAATCTACATCTTTGCTAGCTCTTTGTTGCATTTTTAATTTTTTGAAAATATAAAATAATGAAGATATTTTTATATAACCCTGTACATTCTTTAGAGTAATGTCACAAAACAAATATCAAACCACCGGGTTTGATATCAGTTGCTATGATAACCCAGCCAGGCGTGTAATTGTTACTAAAACGTCAAAGTTGTTCAAAGCGTCTTCGAAGTGACCGAATACAATCCTAAATTAAACCACATTAAACCGAATCCGAAGCAATAATATTAATGGATTCATCCGACGAAGAACTTCCCGAAGCCATTTTGAAGGCTGCAGCTAAAGCTAATTCCGAGCTGTTACCTGCCAAATCTAGACTAAGATATGAAAAGCAATACGACCATTTTGTTACATGGTGTAAGGAGAAATATTATACATATATAAATAAAATTAATATTTATAATAATTAGTAGTGTATGTTGAAATAAAATAATTTTTAAAAAATGGGTTGGTATACCTACTTTCTTTTATATACGGTCGTAGAAAAATATGTTCCTAACTCATGCGTAAAGTGTCTTTCCAGCCCTTGACCGCTTGCCCGAACTCCGCTCCGCGTCGTTCGGGTCAACTGCAGTCGCGTGCGGGAAAGTATCACTTTCCGCACTTGTTGGGAAAATAACTATTTTAACGTTTTTTCTGACTTTTCGATCAGTAAAGCCGAATTTCGTGTAAAATAACTCATTTTCTAAAACTTGTTAGCCCAGATGGCCAAGTAGATGCCGGCTAAGCTATTTGACGTCGGCAAAACCTTTATAAATGAATATTCGATGGTCTCTTCTATACCTACATTAAAATATTTGTAAAATAAACCAGTTATTTTTAACAGTATGCACGTTTTATTAGATTACTTTTAGTTCATTATTCAAATTTTAGGTCTAAAGGTTAATTGTGGCAAAATTGGGTACCACCGAACATTTTAGTTTAAAGTTTTAAGAAAATAAACAGCAAATTTAATGTAATTCTTGAACAATTTGAGAGTCATGGGATATCCCCTTTCTGCGGTAAATGGTTTATTTATGATTTATTATTTTTACTGCGAGTTTTCTTTTGTGGTCGAATTTTATTATTATTAATTTTTGATTATTATATTTTATAATAGCACCAACATTAATTTTCCACACAATTGCTTTTTATAATGGCTTGTGGCATATTATTTAAAAGACCATCGATATCGATCATGACTTTGCTAGTTGAAGGTCAGAGTTAATGGGTTTATGGATTTAATCATTAGGACTCATAAATTAATTATGTATGTTTTAATATTTTCAATTTAATCCATTTAGACTTTTTTATGCTTTTATGAAAAGTCGATTTTATAATTATACAATATACGGGATGATTCATGAAATATATTGGACATCGTACGCGTCACATTGCCAAGCAAAGCCACAGATGAGTCGCCCGAGAACGGCGCAAACGTCTGATCAACAACTATGATATTAACTGACAGTCATGACATGACACAGGCACTTTAACCAACGTCCACCTCAAGGCGTGAAAAACCTTATACGAGGCAGACCACCTCATCGGAGATGGGAGGAATACCTCCCACCAACAAGGGGGCCCTGTATTGTCATTGTCAAGAGCGTCCGGGGTTTCCACGCTGCGGACCCCTTCGTCTATTCCTCAGTGCACCGCGGCCTAACAACCGGGTCGAAGGGTTATGGGTTTATACCGTTCCCCAAACACTGAAGCGTTCACTGTCTTTCCATAGCCCATGATCAGCCGTTTCGTCCTACTGGGACTCATAAGAGACGCGCGACACCTGAGGCCGCGACTTGCAAAAAGTCTGCGCCTATAGCTGTCAATCGTCTGACGTCTGTGTGCTATTGCGTTATCCATCATCGTCGAAGGAATTTCGGTCTCCACCGCCGCGGCCGCGAGGATGGCAGTTTGTTTTACTGGATCCTGAGTTCTGGTTAAGGCGATATTAGCCTTATTCTCTTCGATCATTCATGAAAGGTTTTCTGTTAACCCCGTATTCAGGACTTTCAGGGAGAACGCAGCGATAGTGTACATTCTGCAGAGCTTCCCAAATAGGACTTAAAAAAAAAATAGTAATTTAACTAAATTATTTTTTATTCTATTACTAAAAAGTAAAGTGAAACCTCTCATAACGGACACCTCTGATAAATGGACATCTCTATTAAGCGGACATTTTTTCATAGTCCGGAACTAGGTATATGAAATTCCATGCAAATCAACCTCTCTTGGGCGGACTCTTCTTTGGGCGGACGCGGACAGGCTGTTTTCATACAAAGAGTGCAAAAACTCTCCTTTAAACGGACAAAAAATGTTTAAAAGTATTTGGGAGACGAATAAGTACGGTGCAAAAACTCTTTAAAGACAGACCGGCAACCAATCGCTTAAGTGTGGCAGCGCGAAAGGACTTCGCCGTATGAAAGTAGTGTGATTCCCTGAAAACAGTTCGCTGTTTATTTGTGAGTTGTAAGGTTAAAATCGTAAACAATGGCAGAAAAACGTCGCGTTTATTTAGTACTACATCCTAACTAAAACTAGTTTTTAAAAAATGGGGAAACTCAAAGTCGAAAGTCTCATCATCATGATTGAGACTTTCGACTTTGAGTTTCCCCATTTTTTAAAAATTAAATAAAGTCTCTTTGAGAAATGGACTACTTCTTTGAATTTAAAACTAGTTTATTTTTGTTATGTTTATTAAATGTTTATTTGTACATACATTATAAGTATATGTAGTAATAATTTTGCATTTACGTATTACCTAATAACAAATTTTTCATGGGCGGACACCTCTTAGGCGGCCACATTTAGACAGTCCCGTAGGTGTCCGCCTAAGAGAGGTTTCACTGCATAATACTCGCGATTCCTGCTTTAAATGATAAAAAACTGTAAGCCACGTCCGAATCACTCAAGTAAAATCGACCAGTGGAATAACCCACCGGCTCACGCTATTGCCAAGTTATTATTTATCTATTTATCTGGGCCACACGAACGTGCTCTTCGAGCTCCTTAAAACATCCGCGCTATGCTCCGCCTCCCCTAATGTCCGTCTAAAAAACAAAACCGTGATTTAAGTGGAGAGTTCGCTACATTTAGTCCAGCGCGGTATTGGGTATTATCGGTTTTTTGTATCGCATTTTTCCTGAATTTCTAGATTACGATTTCAAGAACAATAATATAGGACGTGCGTGTGATACTGTTTTTTTGTATCGCTGACAATTATTAACTGTGTACTATAAAAGTGGTGGTTAATTTAATTAATGTAAAGAGATTTTTTTAAATATTCATACGTAATAAAAAAATTTACTAAGGGGTTCGCAAGAAGTTCGGGGGATGGTACCTTATTTTTTTTTGAATTTTTTTTTTAAGTTTCTTTTATATAGGTTCAACTTATATCATCCGTAATGCAGAATAACTACGGCCAGTGGCGTATATAAGGGGGGGCCCAGCCCCCCCCCCCCCGAAATATAAAGGTTTAAGCATATATTCAAAAACACTCAAACCGAATTTTGTTATCGGCCGCCTTAAGACAAAGCCTAAGTTCACCGTTGATCCCACCCCGATTGATTTATTGTCTCTGTCTGTAGTCTGGACTCTCTGCTCTGGTATCTTGTCGGTCAGTTAATAATAAATGTAGTAATTGTAGTCAAAACATTTTTTTTATTTAGGGCCCCCCGAAACAAATTTCTATATACGCCACTGACTACGGCTATTCATGTTAGTTTCTTACTTTCCATCAAAATTACAAACAATACCCCGATATTATTTTCAAAATCTCCACTGATGCAACGTCTATTAATTCTTGTGAAATTCGTTTATATAATATTTTGTATATAAAAAAATAAATGTTATTGCTATCGCCAGACGCATGTACAGTATGCACGATGTGGTGAAAATGCAGTATTTGTTCGTGACTCATCGACTACTGTTTGCTCTACACGTTTCGGCCGAAGAGGGCCATTATCAGGGTATATATTGACTAGAATAGCTAATGAATGACAAATTACTGCAGTCGTCTGTCGGAAAATGAGAGAATTAGTTGCACAGACTATCAGTGCCGGATTTATATTTTTATGAGTGTAGGCCACTTTTTTCCGCCGCCCCATGTACATACCTTTCTAAAATAATAATTTTCCATTTGTAGTTTACTACATTTAGAATGCCTTAAAGTTAAATAAACGCATGAATTAGTCATTAAGAAAGAGTGCAAAAAAGAAACAAGATTTACAATTTTTTACAGGATTTTTTAATAGCAAAATCATCTATAATATCATCTTAGTTTATGGTATTCATTATGTCTGCTTCTATGTAGAGAAGAGCTAGATAATTCATCTTTTCTTGAGACAGTGAAGACCTTTGATAATTTTTCACGCGTTTTAAACAGGAAAAACTCCTTTCCCCAGAACAATTTGTAGCCGGAGTGGAAAGTGCAATGCGGAGAGCTATATCCAAGTTAGGATAAACATTGGACAGAGATTGATTTCTCAAAAACGTTGAGAGACTGAGTAGTGAGTTTGATCTAGGCTACACTGCATACTCGGCAGTTTTATCAGAGGAAATGTGACTGTGAAAATGCACACATTCTTGAATAAAATCGTCCTCTAAATCATTGGTATAATATTTCACGAGAAACTCGGCTTTTTCTATAACTCTTTGTGTTGAAAGTTCAGTCTTTTTGGTCAAAAATGAAAATTTTTCTTTAAAGTTCAAGTAAGCATTATGCCTTCTCTGTATTTCAGCTCTCAGTCTATCAAGGATGACCAAAAGGGTGTTTACTCTTAAATAATCTCTGGAGCTGGAGGCTATTTCAGGTTCTTCATTCGCTGTTTCATCCGTCATTTTTTTTCTTTTAGGTTGTCTTTTTATTTCACCTTGATATTGCTTAAGTGTGCTCATTTCAATTGCCTTTTTTTCGAAATAGTCAAAGTTTTCTCGTTCTGCTATTGTAAACTCTACTAGAGATCCGGTAGAAGAAGATTAGAAAATTAGAAGATAGATAGATAGATAAATTAGAAGCGGGGTTTGTTATGTTCGCGTTGAGCCACTGCCGTCCGCTCGCCGCCGCACTGCTCTCATCTATCACTCACTAGGTTTCGATAGGAATGAGTTTCTTCTATAGGGATTTATTTAAAGTATAAAAAACCATGATAAAACCAGTGAACGTGTTTGACTTTTATCGTCTGAAATCGAGTGACCGTCCTCTGAAATCTGCCGCCCCTAGGACGCTGCCGCCCCTAGGCCGCGGCCTATACGGCCTAATTATAAATCCAGGACTGCAGACTATACATATCAACAGCACAAAATAAAATGGAAATAAGAACCAAAAGTATTAAATTATAATTAGTATTGACAATTATCATGACAATCACACAGAACGCAAAATTGTTTTATTAAAAATTCATAACAACTAATTAGTCATTTAATTAAGATTATTTGTAAAAAAAATAAAAGATAACAAGATACAACTTATGCAAATCAGTATACTTTTCAAAGTTACCACATTGTGTAAATTAGATGACATTTTTTTTACCACATGGATTTTCCCATAAATAAAATAAAGGCCGGAACACGTTCTTGGGAACAGGTTGGAGGTAGCCGGTTCAGTGAACTACTCCTTGTAAAAGAACTGAAGTGACATTACGTTCACACTTGTTGGCGATGTCGCTAAGTTTATTATGTTCACATATTCCATCGCCAGAAAGATATAAATGGCTGCTTCTGCAGTCGCTTCTTTGCTGCTGTAATGTAGGTGTCGCCTGTGTGTGTACGATAGAGATGGAAATAAACCGATATATATCCTTTATTAATAATATCGATCCGATCAATTTTTTTGGAGTCATATTTTTTGAACTTGATTTGGAATGCTTGGGAAATAATAGCTTTTTATTATATCTGTAAAGCTGTAAAAACATCTTTGCTAAAAACAGAAATGTGTAAGTAGTAAGTAAGTTCCATATCCCAAAGAGTTTAAATTGTTTGTAAAAATTTGCCATAAATTGGTATTTGCTTCTCGAGAATTTAGACCAACAAATCTATTTGTAATAATTTCTGGGTGAGCCTCTGCCACATTTAATATCACCTCATGATGCTCAGCATTTAGTCTCATCGCAAAATATTATGGAACATGAGCCAAAGATAAATAATGTCCATGTCAACATTCATTAAAAGTCAAAATAACCTTAAACTCCCTAGAGTTTGACAGAATTGTGTCATTTTTCCGAACTTGACCGATTTCTTTTGGGATAATCAAATGTCGCTGAACAAAATCGCAAACTCATAAATCGTCACTTTCAATTGTCACTATAAAATAATCACTTTCAGGCATGAACGTAATGTCACTCCATAACCGATACGGAGCTACAACTGCGCGCGCTTTCAAATCAAGATTTAATGGTTAAAGTATAAGGCGTCAATTCCAGAACACCTTGTATATAGCTCTTAACTCGTTACGCTAATTATTATGGTTGGAATTTTTTTTATCTATAAAACTCATAAAAAAATAATAACGAAAATACATTAATGGTATCTTTACTGTTTCTTACTGCGGATAAGGGCAAACAAAATACAGGTTAATACCATATTTATAAGTTGAGGAAGTCTTCCTGTTATTTTATCGAGGCTCGAGTAATCTAAATACACATGTATTTTTAACGAGAACCACACGATAAAATATTAAAAATAATTTTAATCAATGCGAAAAAAAATTGAAGGCCGTTGTCGTTGCAAACTTGACTATAGAAGATAAGTTGAAATCTTTGATTTAATTTTTTTATTAATTACACTGGTCAACATTTTTTTTGCTCGTGTGTAATAATTGTTTACATAAGAACTAATCGTACGTAGCATTGAACTTCGAAATCTAAAGAACGACGACAATGGTAAAAACTGACAACTTATTTTTGGAGACGAACATCCGATTTACTCTTAAATCTATCTGTTTTAAACGTGCCTAGATGGAGATTAGCGTGCGATGAAACGAAACGCCCATTGAAGGCAAAACAGGCATTAATTGGTTATCGTCTGCAAGTAATGTTCCCTGAAGAGCTTTTTTCAATTTCAGAGTAAAAAGGTCAGGAGAATCAAAATCTGGACTAAACGGCGGGTTCCATGACTGTGCCCAGGAGCGATTAAGCTGAAGATGTAGACTGGCTTTAACCCATTGCATTGAATGGTATCTAATTATTCTGTTTAATGAGTACCAGTGATGTAGTCAAGTCTCATCAGCTATCACCATCTTAGAGAAAATGTCTGCATCCAACGATTCCAAGTGATTTCGATAAATTAGCTGCATTAGCAGTTTTTCTTCGAAAGTCAACAGTCTTGGAGTTTTGGAACTCATCTTATTAAAACTTTACTTTACTAAAGCCTACATGCCTGGTTTATCCTTTAGAATTATTAAAACATGTTGCTTATATAGACGTAGAATAGACACTATTAGACGACGATACTTGAGAAGAGAATCTTCATACATTCAGGATTAATAATAATTTGAGGTTAACACTTCCTAAAGTGCGTTAGCGGTATCTACGATCAAACTATTTTCGCTTATAACTGAACAACGAACAGAGCCATAGATACGATTTTTTTTAAAATTGTTTTCTGTTTTTTATGTGAAAACTCTTGTTAGTGTACCACAAACTTAAATTAAGCTAGGCACAAGATTAGTTCCAAAACATACTACACTCCAACCAAATAAACATTTTGATCTACACGAGTAAATATTTTGTCGACTAGTGTTATCTTAAAGCTAATTTATTTGGTTTCTCAGCAACAGTTCAATAGATAATTATTACGTAAGCCTGACTGGTGCGAATAACTTACCAAGTCAACCAGTTTCTACTTAAGGACAGATAAGTAGCTAGATTAAGGGATTTCTTACAAAAACGCCAAAAGCCATATAATACTGTACAACTGCTGTGGTTATTTCTATATAAATGGTGATTCACGATAACGACTAGTATCCGCTTATCCGTAACAACTTTTGGTGATATTTTTTGCATACTTAGCATCGAGTTTCTTAAAAAAGTCTTAACTCTTTTTAGTGTCGAGAAGAACCTCCCACTTTTCACTGTCGTCACTAGAATAGTACATAAAACATTCTAATAATTTTACGCTTTCCGAAAACGTTTTACCAAGGTTTATTATAGAAACCTTCACGACTAAATACAATTTCCAATGTTTTCTTTAATTTCTGTAATATTTTTTGAACTGTTGAAGTCATAAACACGTCAAAAACGCACGTACACATAAATGAACTAAATAAGGGTTAATGGCGTAAAGTATGCTATTCCAGTTAACTGTGCGGCAAAATTTTATAACAATCCTAAATAGATAGGTAATGAAACTGACCAATCACAGTGGTCAATTACAGAGAAGCCATTGTTGTTCTTAAAAGTAATGACCAATCACAGTATATTATTTTTACTGAGGCTCCGCCTTCTTTTTCAAGACACTAATTTATATAATTTAAATGTATATGGTACAATATGTTAATAATTTGTTCAATATAACAAAATCTATACGCATTCATAATAGATTTATCAATAATGCAATCTGATGAATGTGCATAGAAAATGAATTTCATGTAGCATCGATATTCAGTTGGTTTTACGATAATTAACTAAACGCTACAATAGTCTAGACGTTAGAGCGTTTTACTATGGATCCAATGGTCGTGAGTTCGAGCCCGGCAACCTACAAACTTTTTTTTTACATTTTTTAGCATAAGGTCGTAGAAAAAATATACTGTTCAACTCGAGTGGATTGTCTATATCGCACTCGAAAGTTTAAGCACTCACCCTACGGCGTCGTGCTCAATTTACTTTCTCGTGTGATATAGACATCATATCCACTCTTGTTGTACAAACTACTATTAATACCTCTTTCAGGTATTAATGGTTTAGTACTAGCCCTGTATATACATATACTGGATTCTCTATTCTCTAGTTGTTTATTTGATTCAAAGCCTGTTGGAACTTGTTTTTTCGTAGATGCTTTTTAAACTTAAGTTTCTTGGAAGTATCTACGTATAACGATTATATGGTTATATAACATATAAAATAAATCTGCTTAAATATGGGAGAGCATGACTTGGTGTTTGTTGTACAAGTACTGAATGAATTGATGACTTCATCAGACATTAATGATTGATGTAAATGTTATGCTGTATGCAAATAAATTTTTTATATGAGTCGTTTACACCGTTTTTTTAATTATTGCGCATTTTGTTACAATATAGTCTAAATTTGTATTGATTTATTAACTAAAACGAAAGGTACATTTTTTGATCTTTTATATATTGTGACTATGACATGGGTACATTTTTACTTTTTTAATTTTTCAAATTTGTAATAGTAAAATATTATCAGAAGTGGACGTTTTTCTGTCAATCTGCCTGTTGGCTCAAATGTTAAAAACTACTTGAAAGGGATTGACGAAATTTTGTACATGGATAAAGCATTAACTTTGCTCAAAATAGGAAGACGATTGGGTATGTATACCTCGTGAGCATCATAAAAAAATGCATTGCTTTTATTTTGAGTTCAATTTCAATATAATTTTCTAATTTAACCATATTTTTCCAAAATTTTAACACTTTAGGTATTTTCTACGAAACCATGTACCACCCTAGGTTTGTGAAAATTGTTTGGAATTAAGTTTGTCCAGTCAGTTCCGTGATCTTTACTGCTATTAGGTTTGAAAAAATTTGTTGTTTATTTCTTGTTTGTGGACGTTTTATGATGAAGTCTACTGGAAAAACGAACGAAAAAACCAGCTTGATTTAGTCAGGTACAGTGTAGCACTTTTACTCAAGAATTTAAAATTTTGGGCGGAACCCTCTTGTATACCACTGTACTGTCAAATTAAAGCTCTGGCTTTTAGTGTTTAGCTTATTCATCTGCGGTAGATAATACTAATAACGAAATGTAAGAAGAACATGCAAATGCAGGCAGAACGTATAAGATAATATACTTATTAAGCAGTGGATAAATTATTTTTGTTGCAAATTCCGTTGTGGTTCGGTAAACATGTGCAAATTATTTTAATATTAGCCAGACAGAAAAATTAATAAAACTTCTTCATGCATAATTAAGACAAATTATAATTTTCTGAATTGAAGACAATTAAGATGTTTAAAATGACATAAGCCGTGGTAATGATTTATATTTTAAACATACTATTGTTGGGTTGCACTAAGATTTTAAATGATAATTAACTAACAGTGGCGGCGTCAGGGCAGGGGCCAGTGTGGGCCCTGGCCCACCCTGAAACTAAAGGTACTCACCCAATTGTGTTTAGGCGGTTAATTTACGTATTATGTCCTGCGCTTGGGTACATTTTTTAAAAATTACTTTTGATCGGGAATTTGTAAAAGTAGACACGTTTATAGGAAAAGGAGACAATTTTTTAGAATAAATTTTGGATCGGGGGAGAAGTTTTGGGAAGAAGACACATTTTTTTATACTAATATCGAGCCCACTTTGCCCACCCAATATAATTTATCTGGCGCCGCTACTGATTCTCAAGTTTTATATGTTTATTGTTACTTTCACCTCGTAGTTTTCTTTCTGTTAGAAATGTTTACTGAAATGCGTTTCGTTTCAATTCTCTCGAAATACTTGAAGTGAACATTGGACCTTGTTAGAGTCACAATCAATCATGTAAAGTACAATATGACGTAGGCAACGTAGAGAAAAAGCTACTACATACCTTAATTAATAATTTATTTGTCAGTAATGTCACAGTAAAATTCGATTACTGATTTTTGATGAAGTTACGCAAGTTTCGAGAGTGACACCATCAATCATTGCAACAATATCTCCGTAGACACCTACGTTGTTGTACTGTTCATGATTGATTTTGACTTTACAAAGTACAAAATTGTTCGATGACAGTAATAGTCGTTTATAGGTATTTATTTTTAAGCTATTATAATCAATACTAACTAGTTGAAATCATGATCAACGCAAAATAAAAAAAAAATAGTTGATGATGAATGAATTAAAAAAGATTTTCGTTCATTTAAAATGTGTTTTATTTATTCCAACAGTCATTACAGGAAAATTGTTTATTATGCAACGACATCCACCATAATAATCAACAATCATGCAAAATAGACCGACGTACTACAATATGTCATTAAAATAATTACCGTAATAGTTACTCGTTGATATAAATCTTATAATATGTATTTAAAAAAAAAATATTAGGAAATGGTTTTTCCGATACAAATTGTGAGTCTTTGGTTAAAAAAATTAAATATTATACAAAAATTATAGGTGTTATGAAGGTGTAATTTGTCAAAGTAAAGCCGCAGTCAGACCGGCCGCACAAAACGTTTGTGAACGCTGATAGGCAAGACGTGCGTGCGGTGTAATAAAGGCCTTTTTATATTGGGTGCAATTGCAAAAAAAATTGCCTGAAAGCATGCGCCTTGTCGACGTTGTAAACAGCTGATGCAGGTTTTAAATGGGAAAACGTGCATCAGCTGATTAAAACGTCGTTGAAGCGCATGCTTCCAGGCCATTTTTCTTGCAATTGCACCCAATGTAAAAAAGGCCTTAATAAGTAAACTTATGGCGTGCGAGCTGACACATGTACGGCGGAATTTGCAAACATTCGCAAATGTTGTAAACGTTCGCGAACATGTTTTTGGTGTGGCCGCGGCTTAGAATTTAAAAAAAAACCATGGGATCGATAAATAAAATCCTCTTAATTAAAAAGTGCACTTTTTTATGTCACAATTCCATATCTACTGTTCACTAACTTTGTAATCCTTGGACAAAAAGACGACGTTGTGCGAAACAAAGACTGTTTGGATCACAGACATTACATTATTTTACTTTATTACATAATTTAAGACAAAACTGACAGTATCAATGAGAAAGAAGTATTAAGCCGCGTTAAGACGAGTGCAATGTAAAATGTATTAATAAAATGCGAATCACATATATATTACATTTGTCTAAACGCGACTTTAGTGCAACAATATAAATGTCGGAAAGACATATGACATATCCAACCAGTTATAACTTGTAACACTTTTTTTTGTGTCAGGGAGGAAACCCTTTCACCGGTAGTGTACGAGTTCAAAGGCTATCCTGTTTACGCACTAAAACCTCCCTCCTCTACGAGACTACCCCGAAATCACCAAGAGGTATTACCGTCAGGGGAGCCCCGGGCTATGTAGGCTTCTACTGCCGCTTTTATCTCCAGGATAGTTTTGATGTATTCTTGCAGTATTGTCCACTTGTGTCCTGACTCCAGAATCTCTTCTACAAAGGTATCTACTTCTAGATAATGTACACCTAGCCGTAGGTGTGTGTTCTGCCTCTGTACTACCCATCTCGGACACTCAAAAAGTGTGTGCTGGACCGTATCCTGAGCACCGCAGTATACGCACTCTTCCGTCTCCTTGCTGTGAAATCTCTTCAGGTAGACTTAAAAGACGCCATGATCAGTGAGCACCTGAGTAAGACAGAAGTCAGTGCGTCGATGTTCGCATTCCATCCACCTTCTAATGTTCGGTATTAGCCTTTTGGTCCACTGGGCCACCGTTTCTGTCTGTTCCCACTCATTTTGCCACATGGCCATGGTTAGTTTCCTCCTTTTTGATGCTGTTGTTTGTTTCCTCTCTTATGTGAAGCCGCCATCTTTCTTTTACCAGTAAGTGGATTGGGATAATTCCCGCTACGACGTTTAGTGCACTTGTTGATGCCGTTCAAGTATTTACTGCTAAAAAGTTATTTCCTTCTATTTCATGTTTTTGGTCCAGAAGCGATCGCATGGCAAACAACTTGTCACGTTTAGTTTTTAAATTTTTACAGTCTAGATCTTATTCATGAAATAAACAAAAAAGCGCACTTACGGCATAAAGATGCCAAGATAATCAAACTACCATAAACAAGCATGTGAATGGCAAATTACAAGCATACTTTTTGTGTAGATTTACAAAAATTAAGAAATGAAATGTTTTGCTGTTCGTACAGATCATAATGAAAAATAAACACATAATAATGAGAAATGGAAATACGTCACCCTTATCTGTTAATACAAAAAATGCATCTCATCGTATTAAATAGAAGCTCACAGCATGAGAAACACATATATTTTTTTGCTAATAGTTTGCTTAGCAAAACTTTAGGAAAATTCATTAATATTGGTGTCGAATCCCGAACTTTGTTAAAGAGGGTAGGCCGTAAGATTAACCCAGTAGCGGCTCGTCAGGTGAAGTATGTCAAGGGAATCTTCACCAAAAAAAAATTAAATCAGGAGGAAAGTTTTTCGACAATATTAAATGTTAATGTACCAATACAGTTACCATTTTAGCCCTTAAAAAATAATTATGTTTGAATTAATAATATTAATTTAATCCGAATGTAGCCAACCATAGCAAACGGCACAGAATATATAGCTTTGCGTAGCTATATATTCTGTGCAAACGGTTAACTCCGATGGACAATAATTATAAACGCTCGTGCATTTTGGCGCGCCCCAGCTGGCCATGTCCGTTAGCTTAAAGCAAGTGAAGACCCAACGCCCAACATGGCTTTGATATTCACTGTTGCTATGGTTACGTGACGTCAGGCACGTAAACAGCATGTAACAAGTTGCATTATGATGAAGAGCAATTTAAAAATAGATCAGTCGTATGCACCACTGTTTTAGCATTGGTTCGCCTAACCTTATGGTATTTATTTTGAGGCTTCGCGAAACTTACGGTTATAGATATCGTTTTTACGTGATTTACTGTGTGATTAAAAAGTTTTGTTTTTATTTTTCAGTTAATTCAGTAGTGTAGGTACGTACCTACCTAGTTGTGTGTTTTAAAAATGAACCCAATTAATGACATAGTTTGTAATTTGTTGGAACCTCCATTCAGTCGTTGGACAGATAAGATTAAGAGAGACGTTTTGTTACACGGGTTTTTAGTCAATGTTTGGTTATACTATACCTAGCTCTTCGCCATTTTTTAAGACCGCGAGCAACCACTGAATTAACCATCAATAGACCTTTTAACTAAATATTGATTTTGACACTATCGTATAGATAGAGAGCAAGAAAAGGTAAAATTTTCTACGGTTTTAGTTTTTAAATTCTTCAATTATTTACTGAGAAAATAATTAAAGACACCAAGCTCTCTAACAAAAACACGCGAAACAACATAACGACGTGACAACAATTTCACGCAATGGTATTTTAGCAGCAGATCGCTCTACAAACGACGGTCTCCTACCTGACTGAGAGCTCGAGTCTGGTTTTCTGTTCCTAAATTGTTTCTGTCTAGTTATCGAAACAGAAATAACAATATAATCCGTCACATGACGGGCAAATAAAAGAGCTGCGCGGGTAATAGGATGACGTATATCACTTCTCATCTTGTATTTTTAAACTTCCCGTTATCGCGCCGTATTTTTAATTTTTTCTACGTAAGGTTTGTGATAGTCAAGGAAGATTTTTATTATTGAGATATATTTTCAATAGGTTGTAGTTTAAGTTTAGAATGTTAGTGCTGAATTTGATAAATTCCAACGACGAGAAAGCAAAGATAGACCCAGCATCTCCTTCATAAAATTACAACTTTTAAACACTAAACTCTCACCACTTTTTATTTAATAAAGCTGGAAATAAATAACTAAATAATTTATTATTCTTAATGTCAAAATTGTCATTTTCCATTTCCGTATTTTCACTTGCTACCGCTAGGAGGCAAACGTTGCCAAGTGTTGCACGATCGTCGTTTTTGAACTATGATGCGCTAGTGTGGAATAATACGAAAAATAAATTTATTATGACTATTTGTTGACTATGTTAAAGACAATTTTAAAATGTCCTCGTAATGCTGATTCACTGTATTTTAAAATATATATTTTCTTCTCGAATTCATGAAGAATAGGTGACTATGTAGTATACTCAAATCGTTTTGACAAGATAACTATTTTATAATTAATTTCTATAGTAGTTTAGCTCAAAACTTAGGTTAAGTTATGTCAAACTGACAATCACATTCCAAGTTCGATTCAGTTACATACTACATAACAATTACTACGTTTTCATGGGGACTTTCGATTTCGTTTTGAATATTTTTTAGCCTATTACATTCCAAGGCGTTTTCATTGCAGTTTTCAAATCGAATTGAAATCGATTTCAATTCGGATTTGAATTTTCGACATTTGTCAACTGTCATGCGTCAAACCTGTGGTTATAACCTTTCTTTTCGCGTACTTTTTTATGTTTTCGCTTTTAGATTTTGTTATTTACTAGTTTCTATTGCTTTTTTGGTCGGTCATTATTAAAACGTTTATAAAAGAACTGCCAAAACCAAACATAACATAAGAACTATTTGTAGGTTATGAGAATCATATTCCGTTCCGGTCTTGCACCGTTTTCATGATTAAAAATTTCGGTACGATCCCGATAAGATCCCAAAAATTGGCGAATCGACCTTGAACTGAAAACGAACTCAATACGGTAAAAATACCTGTTTTCATGTGTTCAATTCGGATTCAAATCGAACTGAATCCTCATGAAAACGTAGTTAAAATATAACAATACGACCTTGAATAATCGAACTCAATCCCTGTGTTATTGTAATTTTTAATTCGCTCCGTGGATTCAGGTCAATTTATGTAAAAAGTTACTTCATGAAAATTTGGCAAATTATTAGGAATACAAGAATATACCACCTTTGGTGGCAGTAACAGAAGCTCTCTTAGCTGCCATTCAATAATAATTTAAAAAAATGTATTAGTAATTTGACTAGTTTTTTAGGCAATCCAACGATGTGTTGATTTAGGTATATTCTTTTTTTCACCGACAAATCCACCGGTTGAGCCGAATCGCGTTCTTAAATTGCGTATTGTATTACCGGTTGGACATAAATCATGTTCTTTTATTCATGGTGGATCTGTGGTAATTTCTATTAACGTCAATGAGAGAGAGATCGTAAAATAATTATCAGTTCCACCACTGGTGAAAAAAAAAGAATATGATATACCTATTTGTGCTCAAATAAAACCCACAATAGGAGAATATTTTAATCATTTCGCAACAGCGTATTATACGCTCGTAAAAATTCATGAATTCGTCAGGAACTAAGTGGTAGTTTGAATTTTAGTTCTTGTCGGCTTGTTGTGCTAAAGGGGAATGAGCGGTCTATCTTTGCTTTCTCGTCGTTGATAAATTCTATTATAGTGAAAAAGCCCATTGAATCATATCCACAAGGCTTAAATTTTTAGAAAATTAAGAAAATTGCCTATTGTTTCGCCTAATTAGGCTTAAGATGAACTAAATTTAAAAAATAAAATTTAGCGTAACTTAATAAATAATTAACAGAAAATATTTTCAAAATGATGAATTATGTATAGGCTCGGCCAGCACTCAACCGATCCATGTTCCTTTACTTGCACACTTTATTTGTCATCGATCACCTAAAGTCTAATGGTTTCTATTTTTAGTAGATTTGTTTGCTGATCAATTATTTACAAATTTTCTTCGTTTTTTCTTGTAATTACTTTTTGACGTCTATACTTTTTTTATACGCTTGTTCTGGCTATCGGCCAAAATTCAACCATTTTGTAACGTTAAAAAAATGAGCTTTGAACTTATTATAAATATTTACGGAATTTCGCGGTCAAGTTCAAATGTTTAATAAAAGTGTGACTATAAATTTCTTAGTAGGTCATAAATAATTGGTTTCCTGGACCAATGACATATTATGTCACTTTATCATATATTTTGAGGTATAGTCTTTCCAAACCTAATTGAAATGCGTAAAGAAACTAATTAACCGGGCAGATCGCGTCAGAGTTCTGCTGGCAAGTATATAAATACAGTACTCGGCATACCCAAAATCTTGAGTCAGGCCGACAGAGGATATTATTTATTGAGTTTGTAACGATCGTGTAAGGCGGCGTTTACTTTTGGGTCTTTAGTTTTTGTTACTAATATTTAATTTAATTACGTATACAAAAAGGCTCATACCAGAGATAAAACCCTGGATTACTAGAAAACACGGAGAGGTTGGGTATTTTCTTACACAATTTCTTTCTGGCCATGGACGAATACCTACATCGAATGGCACTAACAGAGAACGATCAGTGTAACTATTGTGAAGAACAGGACGCACCCGAACATACATTAGTATGCCCAAAATGGGCTGAGTTAAGACATGAACTAACTCGGAATATTGAGAAAAATATAACGCCTGATAATATTGTTAGCCAAATGTTAAAAAGCGAAAATAACCGGAAAATCATCGAAAGAGTTATAACACAAATTCTGAAAAAAAAAGAGGAATACGAAAGAAGAAGATAACATAAAATGGCAACAATACTGGAAACAGAAATAAACAAAGAAAAACTTAGCACACAACAGACTAAAAGACACCCTCTTTGAAGTAATACCGGAAGCAGTTCCAAAGAGGAAACAATAGTGTCAGAGAGGGAAGGGTTTAGTCGGTAGACATGCCCCTGACAGGGCATGAATCTGACACTCTGCAGGCACAACGATCCGCTCGCCTGCAGGTCTTTTGAAGATTCCTAATCCTCCATAAAAAAAAACTAATGTCAATTAGCTCTATCAAGCATATAGCACCTCCACTAGATAGATAGAATCATGTGTGATATAGCAAACAAGTTGGCGGCAGTGACTCAGAGGTGAGTTATTAGGATTCGACCGTGGCGGTCCGAGTTCGATCCTTGGAGTGGGCATACGCACAATAAAAAAAAGTATGTCTGAAATTTAGCAGGTTTAAGAATGCAGGGAAGAGTGTAAAATGTATCATCTTTCAACGCACCTCATTCACGTCGGTAACCAGGCCGGATGAGATCGGATATCTCGTGGGGCGCGGAAGAAGGTACACACTCCCCAATCTGTAGGTCATGCAAAAAACCAAGGGGTGATAGCCCTTGGGGGGTGTCGCATGACTGAAGATCGTGGTTCGGAACTCACGTTAAGCGGTAGCTCCAAGAGCAAGCTGGCTGAATGTTGTAAACGACAAGTGGCCATTAGTAACACACATAGCAAACAATTTATGTCGGCTTCACTGGGGTAAAACTATTTCGTGTAAAGTTACTTGCTTGGTAATAGTGTGTCTTGGGGTTTTAGGTAAAATTACTATTACTTGCCATGTGGTTAAAATTAATGGTAAAAGCATATATGTATGCTGGATGTGTTGGCCTAACGTACTTAGTTTATTGTTAGTTCTATGTTTTCATGTTTGATGGCTATCTTTTGCATTGAGTTGATTCCTACAGATGGCGATACTAAGTTTTCATAATACATTTATTCTTAAAAATATCTTAAAAGCATATTGTCGCTGTATTGAGAATTGCTTACCTTACAGGTTTTGGCTTTCTGATGGGTCCTAACAAGGACTAAACAGCCTGTCATTATCTACATGTGCCCCAGGGATCCTGGGAACCTATTACCTTTGGCGTCCCTGTGTACTTTACAAATTTAAAAAAATATAAAATGCATTAAAGAATAATTGCACGGCATAAAAAAATATTCATCCCAACAGGTACATTGTAAAAAACTTGCAAAATAATAACTAAACTCATCATTAAACGTTAGTGTATGTACCGGTGTATGTTGATAAAAAAAAATTGTTTGCAGATATACGAAAAATGTGAAGTTTATAAAACTCAGGCTTATCGGACTACAAAGTTTTCAATAACGTAAACATAGTTAAAAATACATTATTTTCGATCCTTGAGGAGACAAATTAAATATTACGTAGTTCTATTTTTTGCTACCATAATGCTTTAATGGAACGATTTAAATTTTCAATTCTAATTTAATATAAAATTTTACTCGAAATTCTCTTTGAACGTTCTTTTGCTCGATAAAAAGTAGCATGTAATCCTGCTATGTATGGTTTAAAAAAAGTCATATGCAGGCTATTAAGAAAATTTGGCTACAAACAATTATTTATTTAATTTTTTATAAGTAATTCTTACTACTGTGAGTCTTGATTTGGTCGCAGTTCTTGCAAGATAGCAATAACTAGAGGAAAGCATAGCTCAGTATACCAGGAGGTAGTAACTGAAGTTTACTATCTAGAATCTAGACACACCAATATATCTCTATTTGTAAAAATTTTGTAATAATCATTTTATCTGAATTTCTAACCGGCATATTGAGATCTTTATTTTCAAATAGCTTTAGTGGTAATATTAATGGTGTAGCGAAGTTCAGTTACACCACTATAAACATAGAAACAAATTTTTTTTTTAAACCAATTATCAGCCCATTGTTTTGCCCTCATTTAAATCATGAAGGGTTAAAAGGGAATATGTAATTGTTTTTTACTTAAGAATGGCGCAGCATTGAGTGTAATACTGTGAGCACTAATGTTTAGAATCTCCTTTAATGAATGTCACTAAGTTACATGCCGATCTTAATTTATTAGAATATCTACTTAACAAAAGACAAAATATTTGTCAATGATCAAAAATTTGACAAATTACTTTCTTTGCTATGAACCAGTGATTCAATTGACGTAGAGTGATAAAATTTAAAAATATTATTGTGAGAGTTACACGCCATTAAAATTGGAGCAAAAATCATCGCTTCTTTAACACCCTGTATATAAAATTTCCTGATAGTTAAAGAAAATCCAACATTGGCAATTGTTTCTCAAGGGATGAATCTATCAACCATTCAAAACCGTAGGTCGATATCATATCTGGTTCAGAAAATATTAACTGTTAAATTTAGGCGAAATTTTTCTTGCTCGAAAGCAATTGTCCAGCAGTTATATCAAATAGTTCAGTAATAAAAACCGAAAATTTTTACACATTTCCGTAGGTACTTGTTGGAAGCGAAAAAAAGACCATGGTAGTAATTCAGATTTTAAGTAATGATGGACAACCGATAAATATTACACTGGTTGTTTATATTCGATTTTACCAAAATGTAACCGAACATTTATTATATTATTTGTTACATCTCTTTTGCTTGGTTATAAAGATTTGTATATTTTCACTTTGCCAATGCGTCTTCCACCACCACCACCACCAGTAAAGTTAATTTTACTGGCTGCGGGAGAGTTTTTATAATCATTCAATTGGTACTGCGCCATGCTGCTTTTGCTCATTACTCATTACCACTTGTTTGCTTTTTAAATATGAACATAATACAATGCAAATCATATTTAAACAAAAGCACCGATATAAGCTTAGAGCTTGTTAAAATACGTTGTATTTTAAAATACAATACTCATCATTCATATTATTACATCACGTTATAATCTAAAGACGAGGCAAAAGCCGCAAAAAGATAAGATTATTTTTTCACTAGGTTACTATGGCATCTTGTAATTTTATCAACATAATTATTTACTTTTCAGTTCCTGTTTAATGAAGTCATGCAAATAAAAGACCTATAGCTTATGGTGAGTTCCCAATTGCACGAATAACGCTGTAGATTCGAAACGATTTTAGGCCGATCAATTTATAATAGCTCCACCTTCCCTCAAAAACCAGTTAAAGTTTAATACATATTTTAGTTTTTGCTCAATACCTCCCAAAGTATGCGTACAACAGAAAAACGTATTCTTTACTTTTGTAAAATAGAATAATTTCGCTAAAATTTAAGCCCAAACGGTCAGAAATTTCTAAAAAAAGGTCCTTCAAAAATTGGTAATTTTTTTCCAAAAATGAAAAATTATGAAAAAAAAGATAAGAGATACTCGAGGAAATACTTCTTTAAGTATCCATTCCTATCAGGGGCGGCTCGTCAACAAGTGCGCTCGTGCGCGCGCACTGCCTAAGAAAGTCAAGCACCAGCAAAAATAAAATTTATACTTATTTAAAAAAATATTTAGGAAACTAAAATAAAGAACTTGTATAATATAACAATGGCGAAGGCGTAAGACTTCAAGTGCGACCCGAGCGCGTGGGCAGACTCACCGGCTGTGTGCTGTAGTGTGTATTCGTTCGGCGCTCTTATGGATGGATTTTCGTGCGATTTTCCTTATGCGGATTGATCGGGAATATTCGGTTAATCGCCCGATGAGAGGGCGTCGCCGTGCGCTATCTAATTTAATATGATTGTTTTATGAGTTTTTGACGCGATTAGATAAGTTTGGAGTTTATTGACGGTGTTGTGGATGTTTTTGTGTTGTTTTTAAGTTTGGAGTTTATTGACGGTGTTGTGGATGTTTTTGTGTTGTTTTTAAATTAATAATGGCTAGTAGTTTGGATTGTGTCACACGAAGTGATATAGTTATGGACCAAAATTCTGTAGAGGACATTATAAATAAATTTTCGACATTCGATTTCCAAAGGAAAATTTTTAAAAATAAAAAATAAATTTGGTGCTAAAACAAAGAAAATTTAAATCCCATTTAAAAACTGCGTTTTTTTATTTTTTTGGATAAAAAGCACAAAGAAAATCGATGCAAAGGTGAAAAGGGACGTGGCACCTCGAAAAATTTTCGTCTGCGGCGCTTTTTGCCTGCTGCGCACACCCTACGATAAATATCACGAGCTGCCACTGATTCCTATTTACTAGAAGCATTTACATTTTGAAGATAGATGGTGTTTATTTAACGGAATTGATTAGAAACTCGCGCTTTATGTTCATGCTCAGAGAATAAACTCCAGTGGCGTAACTACATCCTCGCTAGACCTGCAAAGAGAGAGGGGGCACGAAATGGGGAGCCCGCGGCCCTTGCGGGGACCAAAAAACCATACACAGTTAATCTAGAATATGAATAGCGCAAACATATCTAAGAAATATAACTTTTCCAGAGGCGTTAAATTCTCTATCTCTTTTCGCAATTGAAAATGATGAGACATTGACATAAAGAAAAGAAAATTTTTTTTTCCTGTAAATATTTTCAAATTTTTTTTTTACATGTGCCGGATCTATGGCCAGGTTTGACTCATTGCACTGACCTTAGTTTTATTATTGTATCCACTCAATAAGTTCAGTTCCTTGCACTAATTTGTGTAGGTCAACTGGGGACAGGGTCAGGATATCCTCTGGTTCTATTTTTGGTTGCCCAAGTATTTCTTGCCTGTTCCGATCCAATGACTCGCATTGGCAAATTATGTGCAAAACGGTTTTCCATCTTAACCGCATCTAGTCTGCAGCTTATTAACAGCCATGGGCCATGTCAGATTACCTGTCGTGATTCCCCGCTGGATTTTTTCTCAACGAAGTAGCTGCATCGTTAGTTTTCGGTCTAGATCCCCAATGGTACAGCTTAATCCTGTCTATTGCTATAGTAGTTCCCTTCTGATCCATCGCTGTATGTCTTGATGATGGCATACTAGACACCTCGGGGCTCCGAGTGCCAATTCTGGACCTATAAATGTTTTATCTGAATCCTATTTTGCTGTAATGCCGTCGTATCCTGGTACTTACTGCAGTATTACTTTGAATGCACCATACTGTCATAAACAAAAAACAATTCTCAACTAAAACTAGATAGAATTTATTGTCTCACAATGAATCATTTACACAGTTTCTGAAAGATTGTTGTCTCACACTAGATCTCTCTTAAATAGGCACCGAAACCCAAAGGGAATTAGAAAAGATAGACAGTCGAGCAAAGCTGCAGGGCAAATAGTATCATGATTGGGACAGAGTCAACGTGTGGTAGTTCTTAAAAATATGCAAAAAATAAAAGCAATTAGTGGTATCGGCATGTATATTAGTCTTAGATGTATACGTAGTCTTCAATTATGTAAAAAGCATTATTACAGCAAGACATGTTTGAAAGACACATTCTTTTTGTAGCTTTAAAACCGCTTTAAGAATTAGTTACCACTGCAATAATAGTGATCTATTATCTAACGTCTATCTATAATCTGACGTTTGCGTAGCTCCAAATAGTAGTTTGAATAAATGCAAATGCCAGAAGTGGGATTTTAGAAATTGTTTATTTAAAGGTTAGAGATAAAGATGTTTCTTGAATAATAGAAGAGTTTTAGACCTGCTTGGTCAAAAGAACATGTTTTTAAATGACAACGTTTCAACTGCTAATTATGAATATCAGTATTCACCTAAAGACGACTGGAGATGTTTATCAGTTGAAACGTTGTACTTTAAAAGCAAATAAAGAAAATGCAAGTCCAAAACTCTTCTATTAGGTACTCGCGTTTATCATACTTGGCGCCTGTGCAAGTAGCCTGCTAATTAGCAAATGGTTGGTAGGTCCTCCAAAATGTATTAAAACACTTAAAAATTAGCCTATAATTTGTACAACGATTTTATCCAAAAAAAGAAAAGTTGAGACTTACTGTAAATTCAATATACCAAAAAACTTTAACGAAAGGTAATTCCGGGATTGGGATGGGTGGTAGGGATTGCAAATTTACCGAATTTTAATTTACCGGTAATTCGGTAAATTATTTTAAAAATTACCGATTTACCGGTATTTACCGGTTTTTTCCGACATAAAAAAATAACACAGAAATAAGTCACAAAATAAATAACCAAACTTTAATTCTTATTAAATAATAACAACAGAAAAGTAAAACTCTAGGTAAACTTAAAAAAAACTAATATACCTAACTTAAAAACTAATAACAGGCTCTAAAACATTCGAAATAGCAATTTCAATAAAAAAATATCTATCGTTTCTTACTTCTCCAACGACTCTTTCGATTTTTTTGTTTAATAAAAAAGGCCCTGAGAAAACACAGCTTATCAATACTATTATCACTTAGCCGCGACATAATCTTAGTACAAATTGTTCCTGCCGCAGAAAAGGCTCTTTCGGACTCCACACTAGTAGGCCGAGTTGTCATGAGTGCTGCGAAAGCCATTTTTAGGTATTTCCCCTGAATTCCTTCCTTCCGAAAATATTGCATTTCTGTTTTCACACATTGATGAACACTGTTAGGCTTCTGCTGTCTTCTAATTGAAAGAGTACTGTTTATATCAATTTTTTTTCTTATCGCTAGTTGAAGTTTCTCTTTAATCGACAATGCAGCATTAACCGATTTTGATGTTGATGGGCCCAAAACCCGACTGAGGGGGATGTTATCCTCATCAGAATCAGAGGAATCATCGAGGTCAATGCTATTTGTATTTTCTGATGACTCTTCTAGGTTTTGTTTTGAAATCCGCCCAATTACTTCCACTATTGCATTTCTTATTGTAGATTCGCTGGTTTTATTAAATACTCCATAATCTTCACCCCTGGATTCCTCAGGAAACGGATTATGCAGGTACTGAAGAACATCAGAATAAATGGCCCGTCTCTCTTTTATACGATCTAACAATGCTTCTTTCAGTTCAATACTTAAAACTGTGTTTTGACTTGTAAGCTCATCAATCATGAATTTTAAGGTAATATCAGCTATAAAAAGATTTGCATCTTCGCAACATAATTGCTCTACTGCAGCTTTTACCGGTTGCTATGCTAAAATTGTACTAGATAGTAACTCAAGTTCATCTTCTGTGAAGTTTATTTCTGATTTAATGTCTATTAAGCTCTTTCTGATGCAATTTCTTAACATTTCAAATCTTTCCAGCATTGCTAACAAACTGTTCCATCTTGTTTTGCAGTCGAGTATTAAAGAATATTCCTTATTAAATTCTTCTTTTACATGTTTTTGTAGAATCTTATCATTTTTAGTCGGTGATTTGCGAAAAATTTTAACGACTTTTCGAATTTTTGTAATTAAACCATTTAATTCAATATTTGATAAGAAAGTTGGCACTGGCAGAGCTTGATCGATGGTTCCACCAGCTTCGTATTCAATTTCAAAATCATCGTGGAAAATTTCATTTTCCTCATTATCGGAATATTCGGAATCAGATTCATTACCTGTGTCGGACTCACTATCTTCATCGATATTTTCGTCACGTAATTTATTAGCTTCGTGTAAATCAGTTTTATTGTTGTATAATACTTTAATTACGGCTAATTGTATGCCATGTGCTATACATAATTGGTGGTGTGGATCTATCAATTTTCCCACTTTTTTCATTACTGAAACACCGTCTGTAGTAATTGATACAATGTTTGTAAAACCAAGTTGAAACTCACTAAGCTTTTTGTTCAAAATCTCCACGCATTTTTCCGCTGGCATGGATCCATGAACCCGAGCTAATCCTAAGTTCCAAAAGGCATCCTTTGTATGGACATTTATGTTCATGAAGCGATGGTTTTTTACCGATGTCCATTCATCGAAAGTCAAACTAAACACTTCTCTCCGAAGTTTATTCTCTTTCAACTCGTTTATTGCTTCTTGAAGCATTTTATTAGAATATTCCAAAACAATTTTTCTTATGGTATTTGGTGATTTCGGTATATCTCTATAACCTTTTACTTTTAATAATTTTCTTAAATCTTCTGAAGTGCAAAACTTATTAAATGGCAAACCGTCCAGTGCAGTCAAACGTGCAATTACTGCTGGAAATGAATCATCTACAATCGGTTTAAAATACGACGTAATTGTAGATATTTCTTTGTAAGGCTGGCTGTCGCGTTTTCCAGAAATTCCAGATAAAGGTATAGATTTTCCTCTTTTTAACAAGTTTATTTCATGCTGACTCTTTAAATGACCGCGTAAACCACTAGTGCTTCCTCCAGCAGCTTTAATTTGTCTGGAACAAAGTTTACACACACCCCCATCCTTAGTTTTGTTATAATGTTGCCAAACAGAAGTTGTATCCATTGTTTGCTATTGGCTACAACTGCAAGGAAAAGAAGAAAGATGTTTTTATTACTTACCCCTGTTTAAAATAAAATAATTATACCTTCAAAGTGCAAATTCACTCACAGAATTAAGTACTAAATGCAAATTTAAGCGCTTAATTCCTCACTTGACAGTCAACATGCCGCGACCTGCGTTCCTGTTCAATCTTTGTTTACGATTCATCCCTTCCTCGCTGCGCATTCATCACAGAAACAACGGATCCGCGCTGTTGTCAGCTTGGCATTTTTTACCGAAATTACCGGTAAAAAATGTCGATTTATCGTCGGTAATTTAAAGAACTTTTAAGGCGGTAAATCGGTAAACCGGTAAATCGGTAAACCGGTAGTGCAATCCCTAATGGGTGGGCACAAGTGAGCCCGAAGATTTTTGAGTGGGCACTACCCAAATCAAAAGTGACTTTAAAAAAAAAGGTCGCCTCTTCCACGTTCTATAACGCCATAAGCAGGGGCAAACAAAACTTTCCTCCTATCGAAAGTGACGCCTAACCGAATCCATCAATTTTGGGTGGGTACCAGGGTGGGCACTCATGTTTCTAGGGTGCCCCCCTGCCCCCCCCCCCCCCCCCTGGCGCCGCCGCTGGCAGTGCCTTTAGGAAAATTATTGGTAAAATTATACGATTATTATTATTAATTCTAGATTTCTAAAGATTTATTCGTTTTCTTTAGGAGGAAACGCTCTTATTGGATTCTTGCCAAAGAAAAAATATAAAAATGAAATGTAGGGTTAGAGTTAGAACTAACATAAATTGGCGGTGAATATGAATAAATCAAGAGTAGCAAAATGTTTTAACTAGGGTACAAATGGCAGATTTGTAAATAGTTTTTGGAATGCCAAATTTCTGCAAATTATCGCGCCTGCAAGTCGGCGATATTTACAGATCTGCAAAGTTGCAGGGACGCATTTTCTGTAATCTAACCTCACAAAAGCAATTTAACCTTGTAAGATTACTAGACGGCTTAATATTTGCCTTGATAATATCATGGTATTGGTAAAGAGATAAATGATGAAAAGTTGGAAGTAATTAAGAAGGCAATTTTAAGAAGTAAATCATTTAGTATTACCATATTTTTTTATGTCGGTGAATATTTCAATATTTATAGCACTGAAGTGACATTGGCCATTACATAATACTGACCGGTGAATTATTATACTAGTAAAGCTTATAAATTATTTTTTATATGTACCTATTCAAAGTGCTGTATACAAGGTGATTAATAAGTTGGTACTATTTTTTTAGCTGGTTATAGAAGGCATTAAAATAAACAACTTTTTCAAATACCTTTTTTCAAAAAACTCAACAATAGGCGAGATAAAAAAAATCTAAGTGCGGGCCTGGTTACCAAAACATAGCCCGCTATAGTTTGTGTTGTTTTTCTTGTCTCTTATTAGTCATTCAATTTACGGGTGGTGTTGAGCAATCCGCTGTAGTGTGCAAGCAAGTTAATTTTAAATTTGTGATACGTGAAATAGGTAAAATTTGAAAACAATGAACTAATAGATATGGTGCTAATTTACTGCGAGTGTTGTAAAAATGCGGATATTTGTTCGAGATTATACACAGAACACTTTCCCTTGAGGGCTGCTCATCCTATACCCAGAAGTTTTTTTTTGTTATTCAACGGGCAAGTTAGGCAGAACCGTATTTAATTCGTAGGGTAATAAATGAATGTAGATAAGTCCTTTATTTTTGAAAATTTTATTTATTTTAATGCCCAGCCAAAAAAGGAGTATCAACTTAGGAATCACCCTGTATATGAAGTCTTAAATAATGTCTTCTGTGTTCTCCCCTAGGCCTCGAAAAATATCCAAAAAAAAACAACATAAGGCCTAGGACGCTGAAAATTGGCGATAGTCCATATTTACCCAATAACCTAAATGCTTTTCATTTATTAAATGTATTTCAGATAGTGTATTGACTAATGACATCACAACTTCCACAACATTGTTATGTTATCAGTAGATATCAAAATTAATTAAATTCGTCGGACCGACCGGTTCAATCAAAGCCGACTAGAACGTTTTAGCTTTTATCAATTTGTTATATAAATATTCATGATTTTTTTATCAAGAGCAAGGTAAATATGACAAAAAGTCAGGCACCATACTGAAGTTACAAAGTAGAATATTACATAATTAAAAGCAGTGAGTTGAACTAATTTTTTTTGCAAATACAGTGAAACCTCTCATAACGGACACCTCTGATAAGCGGACATTTTTTCATAGTCCAGAACTATAGGTATATGAAATTCCATGAGAATCCACCTCTCTTGGGCGGACTCTCCTTTGGGCGGACGCGGACAGCCTGTTTTCATACAAAGAGTCCGAAAACTCTCCTTTAAACGGACAAAAAAGTTTTAAAGTATTTGGGAGATGAATAAGTACAGTGCAAAAACTCTCTGAAGACAGACCGGTAACCAATCGCGTATGCGTGGCAGCGCGAAATGACTTCGCCGAATAAAAGTAGTGTGATTCCCCGAAAGCAGTCCACCGTTTATTTGTAAGGTTAGAATCGTAAACAATGGCAGAAAAACGTCGCGTTTTTAGTACTACATCCTAACTAAAACTAGTGTATTTTTGTTATGTTTAATAACAAATTTCCCATGGGGAGACACCTCTATAAGGCGGCCACATTTAGACAGTCCCGTGGGTGTCCGCCTAGGAGAGGATTCACTGTATATCACACTCCGCGTTGAGTTTGACGCTAGGATATAGAGCAAAAACAGTATGAAACATAGAATAAAAGAAAGAGCACACGAGTATGAATGTGCACAACCTGCAGCCAGCACAACGTCAAAGAAAAACCTCGGTTATAACCATCGTGCATACCATAGTTTATATTATTTCATATTATAGTTTTATGGCGGTAAATTTTCTAATGAAATCAACAACAAAACTTTACTATGTATTAACATACTCTTAGTGTCCTCTGGTGTTTTAAGAGCACAACTTGAGGAGGAGGTCCTCAAAACCCATTAGTGGACTGACGTCATTAACTGGTTGGTTAATTATTCTCTCTTTCGTTGACGTTGATAGATATCACTAGATATCGAGATTTAAATGAAAACCGCAACAGAATCGAACTTGCAATTTGACATAACTTAACCTAGTTTTGGAGCTGAACTACTGTAGAAATTTATTATAAAATAGTTACCTCGTCAAAACGAATTGAGTACCTATACTACATAGGCACCTATTCTTCATGAATTTGAGAAGTAAATATATATTTTAAAATACAGTGAATCACTATTACAATGACATTTTAAAATTGCCTTTAACATACAGTCAACAAACAGTCATAATAAATTTATTTTTCGGATTATTCCACACTAGCGCAAAACGACGATCGTGCAAAACTTGGCAACGTTTGCCTCCTAACGGTAGCAAGTTAAAATACGGAAATGGAAAATGATAATTTTGACATTAAGAATAATAAATTATTCATTTCCAGCTTTATTAAATAAAAACTGGTGAGAGTTAAGTGTTTGAAAGTTTTGTGGGTTAATTAAAAAAAAACAATATGGTGAGACAGTGTTAGGTTTACAAAATAACCGATTCAGTGCCTGGATTTCGTAGTAGTCTACACATGCTATCCCTCTATTATAAACAGTGAGTTGTAGACTCGACGCAAGAGTAATTTTATGAATAAGATGCGGGGTCTATCTTTGCTTTCCCGTCGTTGGTTGTTCCAAAAGAGCCTTTCGGGACATCAAAAACTCCCTTTTTACAACAATAATGCAAATGCTGCTTAAGTCGGTTAAAAAGGGTTGCTTAGCAATGCATTTCTTTTGGAGACTGACATGACAGTTCTGAGTGACATCAATTTCTCATCATTCACCCATCTGTCTTCCTTCTAATAAGATTTCAAATAAGTCTGATCATCATTCCAAGAAATTTGCCCTTGTACGATCAGCATTACTGTAATTGCCGTATCAAGAATGTGAGTCTGAATAATCGTATAGGGTTTGCATTAAATATTTGCATGAAGATTTTTCTTTAGCAATTTTAGTATATGGACATTATCAGTAATACTGTTAGTAATGCAACCGAACACAGACCAAGATCTCTGGTCGTTCGGTGGCAATACTGATCGTGTAGGGTCGCTGTGGTAAGTTATTTTTTAAATTTTTATCTGGAGCATTATCTCCTTATCTTAAATTATTGCTTTTGGAATTCTGCATTAAAAAACAATTGTAACTATGACCTTACAAATTCCAAGGCTGTATAGATAATAAATTAGGTAAAAATATTTACTTTAATATTAGTTAACAAATAATGTTATAAAAATATAGGTATGTATGTAATACGTATGTAAATTACATGTTCTGTGTTTTTTCTTTCGTTTGGGTAAATATTTTTTTATGATAAATTACATGAAAGGTTGCCAGAAAAATATGATCGACACTAGAAAAATGTAATCAAATATTACATAATACCTAATATGTCAAATAAAGATATTCTTTTCATTTCGGCAGATCAGTCCCTAGACGCGTTTCGCCATATCATGGCTCATCAGTGGAGGTAAGATTCGACTAAAAAACGGAAGGACTCTAAACTGTTTGAGTAGTTTTTGGTGAAATCTGCCAGCAAGATGTTGCATGAAGCACCTGTTACAGGTACTGGTATGCTTTAAGAGTATCTAATAACGGCACTAGATGTCGCTCCATGCAACTTTTTGCTGGCGGATAAGATAAAATAATGTTATTTTTTAACACACCCACACATGGGCGTCTGAAGAAACATTTTCGTTGGGAGGAGTTAAAATTTGTACTGAAAGTAGAAAAGATTAGAAATATCTCTCCATAATCAGTCCTTGCTACCACAGTAAGGTAGACAATTTCCTAGTATTTAAAATTTAAAAAAAACAAATTCAAACAAATATAATCGAATGTACTTAATTATTATAAAAAATTAAACATGTATTATAGTATTATGACTAGAAAAAATTGATTGCAGGATTTTAGGGATATTTTTTCGAGGGTAATTAAAATTTAAAAAAATATATACTTTTATCATCTGTGAGAAATCAAATGAAAGTTGAAGAAATGGGGATTCCAAAACTATAATATAATTTACCTGATTAATAAATTCAATTTACAAAAGCCATAAAAATGTTTTGGGAAAACCTGTATCTGATAAAATAACAATAAGAGAAAGAATGGGCGAAATCATAGAAAAACCATATCTGCAGTTCATTTTTTTTATTTTTTTTATATATATATATATATATACTTAAGATTGCGAATCCTTGGGTGATTTTACGAAGAAAAGTTAATATTAACATACGTCCTAAAGCTCTTCATTTTTGAGCTTCAGGGTGTTAACATTTTTAAAAAAATATAACCTTTTTATCATAATTATTATATCACTCTTAGATATTTTTATGAAATTTTATACACACCTCTTAATCATTAAGGAGCATTTTTTGACGTAAAAGATTTTTTAAATTTTTACCAGTGACGTCTGTACGGGGTCTGAACTGAATATTTTTAAAGAAAAAAATGGTACGCCACTGATTTTTCTAAAAACCAAACTTATATTTATTTTGAAACAAATTTGGTCCATAGACTTACTTTCGTATGATGCACGCCCTTTTGCATAAAAAAACAAAAAAACAATTTTTTTCTTCGGTTCATTGAGACTGCTTTCGATATTTTGTTGAAATGTGTAGCTCAAAAATGAATAAGCTTTAGGACATACGTTAATATTAACTTTTCTTCTTAAAATCACCCAAGGATTCACAACCTTAAGTATCGGTACTCAATTAAAAAACACCTTGTATATTTAATTGTATCTTTATTTATAAATAAGTATGACTGTTATAATACAGCAAAGCAAACTATATCTATTATTTTGCGCTAGTCATACCACATAACTAGCGTTGAGCGATTATGAAAAGTCATACTTAACCGATTTTCGATTATGGAATAAACTCTATTATTTCGAAGAAATTCATTAGTCAGTTGAGATAAATGAAAACTAGAAATGAATATTTTTAAAAACGAGTCCGCGAGCCTTTTGCACACTCGTTTCAAATAGGTACAAAGTCATAATTCTCTTGGTTAGGGGACAATGACATTATTCTGAGAGAATGATATATTTGAGAGATGCACTATCGCGACTTAAGACCAATAATGGTCCATATTCATGAGCATCATATAACTGTTACAAGTCAATAATAGAATATTGTGAAAATACACATTGCGAATATTTTTAGTAAAATAATGATTCGAATATTTCTTAAACAAATAGCAGAAAACTGTTTTTTATAAGTAGACTAATGTCTGAGGTAGCGTTTATACATGAATACTTTTGTACTACCTACGCAAAAAAAAATTTGAAAATATTCAAGTTGGGACAGTTTTGTCAAAAAGAGTTGTTATTTTTCGATTTTCATAATTATTATAAAGGACTAAACATAAATTATGACTAGAAAAAATTGATTACAGGATTTTAGGAATAGTTTTTCGGGGGTTCTGAAAATATAAAAATTACATACATACTTTTATTACATGTGAGAAATCAAATGAAAGTTAAAGAAACGGGAATTCGAAAACCATAATATAATTAACCTGATTAATAAATATTTAAATACAATTTACAAAAGCCATAAAAATGTTTTGGGAAAACCTGTATCTGAAAAAATAACAGTAAGAGAAAGAATGGGTAAAATGATCGGAAAATAATATCTGCAGTCCATTTTTTACATTTGTTTTTATAAATCATAACGGATTAAACGTTGAAGAGATAATTCTATACTTAATTGTATCTTTATTTATAAATAAGTATGACTATTATAATATAGCAAAGCAAACTATATCTATTATTTTGCGCTAGTCATACCACATAACTAGCATTGAGCGATTATGAAAAGTCATACTTAACCGATTTTCGATTATGGAATAAACTCTATTATTTCGAAGAAATTCATTAGTCAGTTGAGATAAATGAAAACTAGAAATGAATATTTTTAAAAACGAGTCCGCGAGCCTTTTGCACACTCGTTTCAAATAGGTACAAAGTCATAATTCTCTTGGTTAGGGGACAATGACATTATTCTGAGAGAATGATATATTTGAGAGATGCACTATCGCGACTTAAGACCAATAATGGTCCATATTCATGAGCATCATATAACTGTTACAAGTCAATAATAGAATATTGTGAAAATACACATTGCGAATATTTTTAGTAAAATAATGATTCGAATATTTCTTAAACAAATAGCAGAAAACTGTTTTTTTTAAGTAGACTAATGTCTGAGGTAGCGTTTATACATGAATAATTTTGTTCTACGCCAAAAAATTGAAAATTTTCAAGTTGGGACAGTTTTGCCAAAAAAAGTTGTTGTTTCTCGATAGACATAACGGCCATCTAGTTAGTTATGGTTAATTTCTCACTGAAAATAAAGTTTGTTATTTTTTAATTAAATTTTTTCAAAAAAAGTGTGTCTTCCAAAGTAGCGATGTGGGAAAGAAACATCTCAAATTAAGAAAATGATTTTTTGTGTGCAATACTACAAACTACATATTTCTATTGACACTACGATTTCTCGATTAGAATTGTTTTAATAAAATATGTACATTTTTGGAATCTTCAGCAAAAACTTAATTTTCAGTTTCCTCGCAAGATTGAGAGTATTGCAAAACTTTACTTTTGGAGATCTTATCAGAACGAAATATAGTTTTTCTACTCCCACATGTATGTTTCCTTTATAACCAAGTGATAAATGAACTATACCAGTTAATTAAATGGAAATAATTTCATATCCATCCTTGAAACTGACCAACCACCGTGGTCAGATCATTATAACTTGAAAAAGACGACGAAGGAAACAAATTTACACGGTACAAATTTTACGTGTCGTTTTATGAAAAATGTACAATATGTCTCCAAATGCAGTAAATGAAGGAATTAATTTAATAGACTCTATTTTTAAAATAAATGATTAATGGAAAAACCCAGAAAGTGTGCTTTTTCTTAGATTTTTTCACTAGAAAGAAGTTTAATTACCGTTGTGTAACATAAAAAATTGTCATTATTTGCAATAAAGAAGGAATTTTTGGAACTTTAAGAAGAAATATTAAAAAACCTAAGCGTTTTCGACGAAAATCGTTTTCAGATTCTAAATCTACGCCCCAAAATACACCTTTCCTGAAACCAATCTTCAATTTCGGCGTGGTGAACGTTTAATAGATATTATAAATATTATATACCATTTTTCCTAAGGCGAGCACGAAATGATGCCAAAATTGAATATTAGGTATCTAAAACCAAAACATCTCGCAAAATATATTTTTACCGATTTAAAGATTTGTTTTGTTTGTTCCTTTTCTAATTCCAAAAATCTCCAGTTGCTAGACAGTTTCTACAAGAAGAGTATAAAATTTATATACAAATTGAAAGTTATGAAGACTTTCCATGGTCTCATCCAGCATCGATCGGTAATGTAGACAAAATATTAAGTGATTAATAAATTAATTTCTCTAAAAATCGATAGGCAATATTGACATTTTTGATAATATTTTTGAAAGAAAAAGGCAATATTTCCTTACACTTAGTCGTTGCTCGGCAACGGAAAATACATGTTAGAAAATATTTATTATTGTACTGTAAGGAAATGTTATTTCTGTACGGCTGCTTGACAATTTAATATTACTGTGTTTCCATAGTTACAACATAAATATTTAATGGCATCCTCTATTTGTGAACAAAGTTAATAATATTTATTTTAAAATTTTAACAAGTTGGTTGTAATACGTTATGTCCTTTTAATCATTTTCGATTAACAGAAAAATAGTAGGTATACAATATACTATTCACTAGTTGATGATTTGGTTACTCAACTTCGTATGACTTGTGAATTTCTTTTAGTTTTATAAGCAGCCGAGCAAAATGTTTACAATATGATAAACTCCCATTACAAGATGTAAAGCGGAATAAGTGTCACAATGTGATGATAAGTATTAATGAGAAAATCAGTGTTGACGTTGACACTTCGATGAGTTCGGAAAAATATGAAAACAGCTGCCTACTTCATTGAGTTAAATTCGCTGATGTAATGCGTCCTGCCTGGGTCCTGATAGTACCTAATGGGTGTTGTGATGGTGATGACAACGAAAAGGTCTTTGGGTCTTTGTATAAAACGTCTTACCAAAAAAAAATAGATGACAATGCAGAATCTGCTGGATAATTTTAGACTTAAAAGTTTTTTATAGGAACGATTTAAGGGTCTTTAAAATAGTTTACCGGTATAGGTTTACGTAAACATTTTAATGAATTCGTCGACTTCATACATATTAATATGTCCGCTTAATAAATCAAATATTAGCATAGAAAATTTAGAAGCAGTTGGTGCCATGTTTCTTTCAGACTCAAAAAAAAAACTGATAGCATCTAATCGCTTGAAGTTCGGAACTCAGACTCTTTTTCAAAGCTTGAGAAAGATGCATTTAAATGTAAACACAATTTAAAACAACTGTTTCTATGTTTTTGTTTTAACCGTTTGGCATTATTATCAAATGAAAGATATTTTAGTCATTTAAAATTCGTAAAAAATGTGTTAAGAAAAACTATGACTGATTAATAAATATTTAGAAATTTTATGATAATGAAGTGTGAAGGAGACATTAACAAGTAAATTTGATTTAGGAAGAATCACCTGAACTTGGAACACACTGAAGACGAGGCGACTTTTAATTAAATAAAACATTATTAGAGCACCAATCTATTATAATTGAATTTATTTATTGTCCTTAATTTAGTATACATGTTGTTCAAAGTTTAATGTTGTAAAATAATAAAATTTTTGTATGAAATAGTGTTTTTACCATATTTCTCTAATCTTATTTTTGAAAAATTTGTTTATTCCTTCTTACATACCTAGGATACCGTGTTGGAATGAATCAAGCGTTACATTTATATCATTATCTGTCTTATCGAAAAAAATATGTAAGTATCTGAAATCACAAAAATGTCGGTATAAATAAAAAAATGTGGGCCCCAAAGAAAGAGTAAGCTGTATGCTGAGATGTAAAATGTATACCATTCCAAGGATTCGAAAGAATTATATATGTTCCTATCTCCAAAAAAGTTCTAGTGTCATTTCATCACTCGAAAAAATGGTCCATTTAAGGTTATTAAAATAAACTGAATTAACCCAACTAAAATTTGAGTTTTCTTAGAGGTCAGAAAAACAGTTTTTATTTCTTTAATGCTGACCTGGCACCCCCTATTACAAAATATTTTCATTAAGAACATTCTATCCCTTACAGTTTATCCAAAACTAAGTACATTATAATGTTCGATATTTTAATATTAATTATTGACATTTTACGCCCCCACACTAAAAAGGACAAACACATTTAAAAAAAAATAAGCAAGACACTATTACAAATTAATAGTAAAAAATCACCCTTACCTAAAATGAATTTCCAAAAATCTAACAGAACAAGTTCAGAATCCTTAACACTGTTTCAATTTTTCCAAAGTATTTCGAAAAAACGCTACAAAAATATTTTTCATTCAAGATTCTTGATATCCCGGCAACGTAGTATCGTAATATTGATTTATCTCACGCAATGCAGGTAGGTTTGCGAACCGCTCCGACAAGTGTAGTAGAATATACTAAAACTGTCTAAAACGAAACGAAGGATCTTACAATAAAACTACAAACACCGGTCGTGCCGCCTATGTTGCCACTTAAATTTACACTTTTTCCTTACTATTTTTGTTATATTATTAAGTTATGAAAATAAACAACGTTTATATTTAAAATTAATAGTTAAACTGTAGCCATATAAGAGAAAAAGAAACATAGTTGAACTAAGTTTTAAGTCTAAACTAAATCTTACCGTACTATAACAATTATTATTACTAAAACAAACTAATAGTTACGGCCACGTTAGCAATAAGTCAAAGTTTACCTAAACTGCCGGCGTTTTTTTCTCGTGTTTAAGCTCATCGATAGTTAAAACAAAAAATTATGTCAACATACAAAACCTGCTTAAATACGTTGGTCTGAAAATATAAAGAAGTAAATAAAACGTATCTACAGTAAGCAATATACACAAATATTAATACATATAAGCAGACAGATGCAGAACAAAAATAGAAATATTACGTCTATTCATGTTAAGTTATTATTTTCCATTAAAATTACAAACGATGCCCTGATATTATCTTGAAAATCTCCACTGATGCCGCGGCACTTAAATATCGTGAAATTAGTTTTTATAATATTTTGAGTACAAAAAAATAAATTGTATTGCCATCGCCAGACACAGGTACAATATGCGCGATGCGGTGGAAATGCGCTATTTGTTCGTGATGACTCATCGACTACTGTTTGGTCTTAACCAACCAATAAAGTATGTTCTAGTGAGCTGTGTTTTAGCTAGTTAATAAAACCTAAAAAATTGAGTTCCATGCCAGGGTAGGATAGTAAATTTCGTTTGTATATGTACAGGGACATTATTTTAAGTGTCTCACCCGATTGGCGACATTGCTATCGACCACAATAAAAAAACAATTATGTATTCCCTAACAGCTTTTATTGAAGAAGCCAAATTTGATGTCAAAAAAATCTATGTTTACAAATTTGACAGATACGACGCCATATTGGATTTTCTTAAATGGCAACCCTACCTGATAGTAAGCCAGCTGCATTCGCTTATTTGTTCCAACATTAAAAATGTATAGTTGTCAACATTTATTTTTAGCCGTTCCCGAGATACGAGGCTTCGAAGTTGGTGATTTTGTTATCATCGAATTTACAGAAGCTTTGAGATTAGAAACTCAATTTTTCTGGAGATACGTAATTTTTTATGGCGGTGCCACCCATGCTATTGCCATATATGTCAGATGTCAAAAAATTACAAATACGACGCCATTTTGATTTTTTTTAAATGGCAACCCACATTTATATAGTCAAATTTTTTTAAGAAAACGCCAAGTCACTTGTCATTTATGGCACCCTGTTGACGTCTGGTCTATTTTACGTTTAGAGGTTGGCTAAAAAGACAGGAACGGACTATTTTTATGTTCCATTAACAAACTAAAAAAATATTTAAATATTAAGTTCCTTATCTCCCATTTTAATTTATCAAAGAAGACTTTACAAATTTTTCTATTTAAATCATCGTTCTTATCTAAAGTTGTCAAGAAACTTTTGGAGATGTTATCCAAATTGGAACAAAAGTCAAGAACCCATTAGGTATCCACTGAATACTACCTAGATATTGTGATAGGAATTACTTACAATAAAGTAATGTAAAAGTCTAAAAATATCTCAAATGTTTTTAAACACACACTATATAAAAACAGCCACAAAAATACTAAAAAACACCAAAAAACAACAAAAATAATAGGACGCGAACTGACGTGAACTTGTTACGGTCCACACTAAATCTAGTAACTTTTCGGCGGAACTAGAATCAGCTGTGAATGTCATCTGTGGATTTCAACTGTCGAAACGCCGTTTTCTATCGCGATATAGACTATAACTACGTCAGTAAATAGCATATCGCGGTCCGATTTCAAAAATATATAATTGTCGATATTTATTTCCAACCTGTACGGAAATACGACCGTATCAAAAACTGCATCGTACGATTATGTGTTTTAAGTGTCTCACCCCATTAAAAAGTAGAAGCTTTGTGATTAAAAAATCAATTCTTTTTGCAGATACGTAATTTTTTATTGCGGAGCCACCTATGCTATTGCCATATATGTCAATGTCAAAAAATAACAGTTACGACGCCATTTTCAATTTTTTTAAATGGCCACCAACAATTATAAATATGTCAGTGTATTGCATTTCGCGGTCCGATTTCAAAAATATATAGTTGTCGATATTTATTTCCAACCCTTACCGAAATACGACCGTATCAAAAACTGCATCGTACGATTATGTCTTTTAAGTTTTTGATACGGTCGTATTTCGGTAAGGGTTGGAAATAAATATCGACAACTATATATTTTTGAAATCGAACCGCGAAGTGCAATTTACTGACGTAGTTATATAAATGTGGGTTGCCATTTAAAAAAATTGAAAATGGCGTCGTAACTGTCATTTTCTGACATCTGACATATATGACAATAGCATGGGTGGGTCCGCCATAAAACATTACGTATTTCCAGAAAAAATTGAGTTTCTAATCTCAAAGCTTCTGTTAATTCGATGATAACAAAATCACCAACTTCGAAGCCTCGTATCTCCGGAACGGCTGAAAATAAATGTTGACAAATATACATTTTTAAGGTTGGAACAAATAAGCGAATGCAGCTGGCTTACTATTAGGTAGGGTTGCCATTTAAGAAAATCCAATATGGCGTCGAATCTGTCAAATTTGTAAACATAGATTTTTTTTGACATTAAATTTGGCTTCTTCACTAAAAGCTATTAGGGAATACATTATTTTTTTTTTATTGTGGTCGATGGCAAAGTCGCCAATCGGGTGAGACACTTAAAATAATGTCCCTGTACGTACATAAAAATATTTTCGTCTTAATTATTCTTATTCTTTCTCATAGTTAGTATTATGGACATTATGACGTCATAAGTATTTTTATTAGTATTTTCATGTAATACTACTATTAACACCAATTATTGGAAAGGGAGGGATTTCCCTTATTCGATATGAAAAAAATATACGCGAGGCAACACTGCTTATAATATGAGCACGCGCATGATGTTATAATAGCGCAAGGAACTCCACGAAATAAAATATTCAAGGTGTAAAAATTATTGATAAACAGTAATAAAGAAGAGATAATGAATAATAAAATAAGTAGAGATAACATCCAATTATAAATTAGTGGCAGTGGCATGCCAAAGTGACTCAAGACAACACTATTCATAAGTAGCCATTATAAAAGCAGTTTAAAAAAAGTGGGTACAATAATTTCACAATAATAAAAAGATTTTTTAATTGACTTTAAAAAGTTATTAGAGTTCGAAAATCAAAAATCAATGGTAAAAAAGATAAAAGGACAGCGCCGGTAAGAGGTCTAATAATAACTCGGAAGATCATGTTCTAATTTTTAATACATAATTTTCATAATGGGAGGCGCAACATAATAGTTTTTTTTTTAAATTTCTGTATAAAAATTTGTATATATTTTATAAAATTATATCTTGCTTACTAATATACACAAATAAAATGTTAACCAATAAATAATGTTTTGAAAATATGTCTACATATTTTCAAAACCAAGCGGATTTAAATTGATTTTCCTAGGGATTTTCAATGTTAATACTCAAAAAACTTTTGTTATTATATACCATGATCAACTTTTTAGCAAAATAAGTGGTTATCGAAATTAAAAAAAAAAACTTCTTCCCATATGCTTCCTACATTTTTGTTATACTACACGCTACATGCTTGTTTTGAACCCATAAGCGTGGAAATTTCCTTTTTTATAAATTATTATTGACTTTTAATCCGACAAAAAATGTGAAAAAAAGTGATTAGATAAGTAGGCTATTCCTAATAACAGAACGGATATAATTTCATCCTGGTTAGGGTATGAAACTGACCAATCATAGTGCTCAATTACAAAGAAACCAAATTTACACTTACATTTTACGCGTCGTTTTATGACAATTAACAAAAGTAAGGTTAATAACATACCTCAAAAAGATGCAAATCTGTAGGATTAAATTTGTAATTTTTTTAATTGAATAAACACATTATCACATGCAGAGCCTATGCATTTACCAATTTTTTCGAAGAGGGCACGAAATGGTGCGAAAATTGAAGATATAAACCCAAAATATATTTTTACCGAACTATTGTGAAGTATTTTCTGACCAAACTAAAGATTCATGCACATTAAATGCACTTTCTCTTTTTAAAATCTCCAGTTTTTCACTTATTTATAGACAATTACTACAAGATTTAATACATAAAGTGTATATACAAAAAGCACGTTTGTACTTAGTTGCCTTTGTTAGTTTTTTGCCCCACACAACTTTTAAACTTTTATCATACGCAACAGGTATAGAAAAATAACTAGTAAATCTTCCTTAGGCCTATTGAGGATACCACATAAAAAAACGTGCTAATCTACCTCTATAGGTCGTGTGGAAGCGAGATCGAAGTAAGCGACATAATTTCTTTACTTAACTAATAGAAATCGTACATAGCAAGAAAAGAGAATTTTTGTTGCATTAAACATCAATAATAATTTAAAGAAAGCAAAGGTTCAAAAAAATAACAATATACATATTTCACAAATAAGCTTAGGGGTCTAAGATGATTGAATGTAAGATTTATGATATGGCTTACTAGCTTTCTGGCTGACAGGTCCCGGAGAGTGAGGGTGGGCAGTTCTCTATCTGAGGAGATTCCTGTGATGTCGGGGATTCCGCAGGGTAGTGTTGTGGGTCCACTTTTAGTGTTTATTAATGACCTAGCAGAGGATATAGGCTCAACAGTTTGCTTGTTCTCAGACGGCTGTATTAACTAAAACTCCATTGAGGACTGCCTCCGGTTGCAGAGGCAGAGGCACCCGAGATCAATATAACAGTCTTCGAATGGAATGCATTAGTATTAATGCAAATAAGTCAACAAGGTACTTTCGGTGAAAAGAAGGTATCTTACGGCTATGCTGTTGACAGCAGTGTCTTGGGGCCTTCCGGGGTTGTATCTGAGAGTTTTTCTTTCTTCCTATTTGAGTTGGGAGTACCATGTAAATAAGACTGTCGCGCATGCGTAGCAATCTCTTAATTTCGTAATGAGAAGCATAAAGAATGCTAGGCCAGAGGCAAAAATGAAAGCATACTTGACTCTGATAAGACCCCTCCTGGAATACTGTTGTTTTGTTTGACACCCATGGCAAGTTGGCCTTGATGCCGAGGTTGAACGAGTGCAAAGAAGCGCTGCTAGTTGGGTCTTTTTAAATTTTGGTAGGGACTTTAGTCCGACTCAGGCAATAGCGGCCTTGGGCTGGCACTCTTTTAAATCGCAAAGAATACTTTATTCGGATCGCCATGTATAAAATTTATAACGGAAATTCAGCGTATGTTAAGATAAAACACTCTCTTGTCTTAAACCACCATCATATCGAAGTAGAAATTATCATCACTTTAAAATTAGGGTCCCTAAATGTAGGACAAATATTGGTATTTTAACTCGCTGGTTGGGGTCGAGAGCTTATTGAGAAGGTAAGGGTTAAAAGTAATCAGTCGTAAAATAAAGAGGAAGAGTCCGATGTAAAAATGTTACCGCCATAAATTGTGAACAATGTCCAAAACGATAACGGATTGCGCCAAACAAACATTGTCTGTAATAAACAAATATCCCTCTAAAGTCACTTCTTTTCTCGGCATTTACGTCAAAGCCTTGTCTCGTTTTAGCCCATTTATGTGGGATGTCTAGGTTTACTTAGAGTTAAGAAAATACATAACCTTAATAATTACTGCTTTGACTAAAATCGATTTGGAGCGATGGACCGGTTATAAATTTTCCAAATTGGTTTTTACCACTGATGTTTTAGCGACTGTGATTATCCTGGCGGTCTCGATGTTTAAAGAGTAGAAAAGGGATAAGTATTTTCCTTGTCTTCACATTCATCGAGGAGGCCATGGTTGAAGCGTTTCTTGTGCTATGTGACCAAATAATTTAAAAAGAGCACATTCAAGGGTATAACCACAGTAATTACCGGTCCATCGCTCCAAATCGCTTTTGTTCGAAATATGAACATAAAAAAAATATTATGTTAAAAATTACTCTCAGGTGGTTATGCCCAAAGAGTACCTACTTTTCATGAAGCAGATAATATAGTTCTTAAAAATTTTTATTTTGCTTTGGTACAATATCCTTTGAGATAACAAACTTGTTTCTGGGGAAATTTATGTCAATATCTTTTTTCTATTTTTATTTTACAAAAAAGAGCTCATCAGATATATTTTCAAATTAAGATCTACAGTTTCTTGTAAACCTTTGTTTATCTCACTTTAATTTTTATATTAGAAACAGTATTTTTAATTCATAAAAATCATAGAAATAATACTAATTTACCAATATATGTATATTACAAGACAAGATTTTAATATGTTTACATTATTTACCTATTCATCCTTCATATAACTTATTTGAGTTGGGCTACATTCTTGGTGAAACAAAATTTCCTTATGGGGAAAATGAAAACGTAGAATTTAGTATATTCTTGTACTCGTTTGATAATGACCTAAAAAGGTCGAAACACGTGTCAGGCAACTGAATAAAAATTGTAAAACATAACTAGTAATTAATTTTTATTGCTCGCATAATATTTTTCCTTTTTCAAGTATTGTAAAGAAATCTATAGTTCATGATTTTAAAAAAATATAAATTTACTTCCAGTTTACGAAAATAAAATGAATGAAATTTTAAAATATTTGAACAACTGGTTAAACAGGTATTGTATTATAATTGAATATTTTGATTTGTCATAATGTACTTTTATACTAAATTTTGATTGTGGTGTATAAAGGAAAAAAAAATAAAATTTTCTGTGGTTTTACTTTTTGATATTTTTAAGCTACTAAAAATAAATAAAAACGGCAGCTTGATAATGTTGCCAATTTTCTCTAAACATTTTATATTATAATACCAACAACCACAAAGTCCGAAAAGTAATCCAATTGAAATAATTGTAGAGAACGGAAAAATAAAAAAATCACAATATTATTTCCAAAGTATTTTGTCTTAAAATTAATTCATAAAGTTCTACACTTTTAAAAATATTACACTATTAGTTGTGTAAGATATTTCCGTAGATTTCATGTAATTTTGTACAGTATTTATATAGTAATAGTCAGGGTTGAGATGATTAAAATCAAGTGATTAAAATCACGATTAAAATCATGATTTTAATCAGTATGATTTTTTGAAAAAACATCATGATTAATTTAAAAAAGTTTTTTTAACACTTTAACACACAAAATGTATTTGTTCATATAAAAAATAAAACCCAGACACATTTTTATGTGGTGTTATTTATGATTTTATTATAATAATTGAAAAGAACAGCTGGCTGATACAAAAATAAAACTTTAAAAAAATTAAAACCAAAAAAACCTTTTAAATACAAAAAAATACTTAATTTAAACAAAAAAAAAATATAAAACCTAAGTGTTATACTTAAATAGAAATACTAGTTTAGCTGCTTTCCAATCCAAATCCAAATGACCGCTACTTCCACTATTTTCACGTTCCCACTTCCCTTTTCACAGTTATCGTTTCTCTATTTCTTTGCCAACTGGATAATTTCACTCTGGCCCGTTCCAGGCTGTGACTGACAATCACCATGAAGAGTTTCAAGACCACTGCTAATATCACTAGTTTCACTTTTGCAGGTTTCCCGATGACTTTTTAGTCTGTCCGCTAGACCTTGCAATTCTTTACCATACTTTTTACATACTGCTCTACAACCTAGTTTGCCCACCACTTTCTTTTTTATAAAATGCTCACAAACACTAAATTCCCTTCTGCCCCATCTTGTTATGATTTCAAATGTTTTGATAGATTAACCCCCAAAGCAAAAATATTACTGATAAAACTGAAATAAGTGCGTATCATTTATATAGCCAGGCGTTTTCTGTCAGTTATTACAAGTTTCGACAAAGGCGCAAACTTGCAAAAACTACGCGAACGAAATTTGCATGTTAAAAGTTAAAACTTCTCCAGGTTTGCTTTGTATCTGTACTATTCCTGCCTAAAAGTATTCGTTTACTTAACGAAACAAAATATAAGCAGTTAAAAATAATAATATTTGTAAAAATTGGTAAATTTAAAAAAAAATCATGATTTTTTAAAAATCATTGAATTTTGATATTTTTTTAAATCATGATTTTTATCAACCCTGGTAATAGTACCATTAAGATATGAGAATAAACATTCTTTCTCGATGAATAGTACACAAGCTCTTTGTAAAAGTACTATTTATGTAGGGTAAATATTGGTTGTAAAATTGTCTTATTTTTTAAGAAATGCTTGAAAAAATATCAATCCGGGTCCATCTATAATAAGTCGTTGGTTAATAGTATTTAGTTAACAAATTAAACAACACGTTAAAAAACAGACTGGAATACCCTTGCATTTTTGTATTATACGAGGGACGCCGCTGGTCCATGAACTATGAAATCTAGACGACACCAAAAATAAGATAATCTAAAAATATAAAATTATTATGTAATTAAAAATCGACTCTGGACTATTCGATACACACTTCAGTAGCGTGTTGTGGGTAGCAAGGAAGGTGAGAGTCAAGCACGAATGGGGCAATTATTTTTCTGCTTTTGATAGGAAATGTTTTAATTAAATGTATGGAAAATAGAAACAGAAAAAATAAAATAATTAATAGGCATTAAAAAAAACGGTACCTTATGAAAGAGGCGTCACTATAATTTCCAGGGTTTTATGTCCTTGTTAGAATAGGCAACAATGTACTCACCTATATTTTTGATATAAGGGGGATTGGATACAGAAGAAAATAATTTTGTTGCACAAACAAATTACCTTGCATTAAAAGAGTTTAAAAAAGTTATTTATTAAAATAAAATGGGGACACAATTACCATTCTTGGGACAAATATTGTTAAAGAACTCGAATTTTTTCATAAAAATGTTTTCGTGTTTTAATATTAAAAAAATGCACGTATGTAAATTTCTAATGTGATGGACTAAATTAATGAATTATGTAAATGATTTCTTAACGGTTATTCATCATTGATCTAACTAGACACCTAAATCCTTATTCTCAAAAGGGTTTTTGATTTAAAACCGTCCTAAGTTAATAGCCTCTTTATATCTCCGAGGGGGAGCACCCTGTTTCTACAACTCCTCATCCTTTCAAAACTGACTTCTAAAAAAAACGTGTTGTCACCGTTTCTAAAACTCATTCTCCTTTCAAAAGTGACTTCTAAAAAAAACGCGTCTCCACCGTTCCCAAAACTCCTCCTTTCAAAAGTGACTTCTAAAATATAACGCGTTGCCACCTTTCTTAACACTCCTCGTCCTTTTAAAAGTGACTTCTAAAAAAACGTGTCGCCACCGTTTCTAAAACTCATCCTCCTTTTAAAAGCGTCTTCTGAAAAATAACGCATCGTCGCCGGGTAATATAGATTAACATTTAAATCAATATTTGAATTTAGTAATCGGCGGATATTCTTGTTCGGCAGTTACCTCCTGGCCTCCAATACGGCACGCCTCTGCCACACATAATGTTGCAATGTGGCGTAACATTTACTGCACAGCGAGTCAGATAAATCTGCGGATTCCCATTGAAAAGCTGGCTTTCTTCCACACTTTATGAGCAATTCTAAAATTTATCTTTTTCTTTCTTAACTATTGAATAAATTACTCCGACTCCCTCTTATTAACTGAAACGATTAGAATAAATCCAGCAACGTGCTTTACGTACGCGTACGTCGGGACACTCCTCCTTTCTATTTAAAGTCGGAAGTCAGAGTATAAAAATGTCGTTTATTTACGACAATTTTAATAAATATATTTGGTATATAATTTTCAAAATACATTTATTGGAGAAGTATTTTTTTTCTAAATGTAGCAAAGTAACAGTCCTTTAAGGGAGGATTTATGTTGAGATAATGAACATAAGGTCCGACAAGGGACTTGTTAAAGAAACAGTTAAAATCTTCGGAATTTCTCAGTGAGTTTATTAACAATCCCTTTAGGGATGTTTATCGTTCAAAATTAGTTGCAATCTCGAAAAAAATCCAAAAACGCAATAACAGGCTTGATAGGTATAAAATAAGGGAAGTTGGTTAAGACTTAATACATTCTTAGTTGTCTAGAAGAAGTCTGTTATTGAATGTGATGACAAAGGACATATTATAAAATCAGAATATCTGGTATAAAGAGGGGGTTCGATACTGGAACCACTTTTGTACATTTTAGTCAGTGGTTGTGAATGATCATGTTATGTGCGCAGACGACGCAAACCTGTTGAGTAAAAAAGTAAGGAGGAAGTTGTTGATAAGGTGAATGAGACAAAGGTTTTTTTTTCTAATAACACTGGGAAACAGCAAAATTGTTTCCGAAACAAAAAAAGCAAAATCTTATTTTATTATACTTATTAATAATCTGTCTTGCAAAAGTCTCAGTGGGTTAGGTGAAGTCCATGCTTATTATGATAATTACCTATCTGCCCTTAATGTATGGGAAAATTCGACTTGTAAATGTTTTTTTATGATAAAACACGTGCACTGTAGGAAAAATCCTTTAATGCGCTCTGGGAGCGGTGCGTGTGCGAAGAAAGCGATTAACGTTGGTCTTGAAACGTTGAAGATTGTATTCATTGGGAAACACGACCTCAGGAAGATCATTCCACAAAGATGACGTTCTCCAGATGAAATAATTCTTGAACAAAGAAGTTCGAGGAGTACTAAGCTGAACAACATATGGATGAGCGGCAGTGGTTCGCCGTGTATTTCTGTTTTGCATTGCTCTAGGTGGAATCAAGTGGGCAATGTCAGTCGAACACCTGCCATGGAAATATAACAGCCCGGGATTCTCCATGATGTTCGATGGTGTTGCTCCAAACATGGGTGACATATGCCAGAAGGTCACCTGTTGATCTGGACTTACGAAAACCGTATTGATGGTCGCTGATAATGTTAAGCCCTTCCAGATACTTTAGGAGTTGTTGGTTAATAGCTTTCTCCATTACTTTTGAAATTACTGAAAGCAATGCGACGGGTCGGTAGTTGCTTGGCAGGGTCTTTTTACCTTTCTTTGGAATGGGCTGGACACGCGCCGACTTCCAGCAGGATGGAAATATTCCTTTTTTGTAGGATAAGTTGAAAAGTCTACAAAATACTGGTGTAAGTTCATCGGCGCATGTCTTGAGAACAATGATAGGAATTTCGTCTGGACCAGAAGCTTTTTTGACGTCGAGTCCTTTAAGAATCCGTTTAACAAGACGCTGACGGAATACGATTTCAGACATTTGCGATTGAACTGAGGGAATGTTGGGTGGTGGTTTTCCCTGAAAGTCTACAGTGGAATGCGAGGAAAACAGTTCAGCAAGTAGGTTTGCTTTATCCTCGGCTGTGGTTGCTATTGTGCCGTCGGAACGTGTTAGAGGTGGAATAGTTGACTTTGTAAAGTTTTGGCTGACGGCCTTAGAGACTGACCAAAAGGACCTTGATCCGTTAGGACTGGCAAGAAGTTTGTTTTTAATTCTCTCGTTATGAGCTTCTTTGCTTTGGTCTATCATTTGCTTACATTGGTTTCGGGTGGTAACAAAGATGGTGCGATTTTCAGGAGTAGGGTTTTTACGCCACTGTCGGTAAGCCAGGTTTTTAGATCTGACAGCACGCTCACAATTCTTGCTAAACCAGGGCTTGCCGTTGGAAGGGCGCATTTTGGAGAAAGGAATAAAGGCCTCCATGCTAGTTAGAATGACGTCGGAGACCTCCTTTGCACAGACAGATGGATCATCCGAAGAAAAGCATACGCTTAGCCAGGGAAAGTTGCGAAAATGGTCCTTTAGGTCTTCCCACTTAGCTGATGTATAGTGCCAAATCTTACGGGGTTTAGGAGGTTGTTCAGAACTAATTGGCAGCTCGCTTAGGGTTGAAATAAGTTTGTGATCGGAAGAGCCCAATGGTGGTTGTACGGTGACCGTATATAGGTCTGGATTTGAAGTTAAAAAAAAATCTAAAAGACTAGCAAAATTTCCAAATAAGAAATACCTGGATTTACTATACCATAATATGTAGATAATAAAGGGGTTAAATATATATAACATACATCCTAAATTGTAAGTTAGTTATATTTCAACTACCAGTTGATGAACTGTTCTATTCGTATTTCAGAAATTAGAGAGTTTTGAGCAACATGTCGCCAGTTTGTGTAAATAAGCCGGATCATTTTTGTTAAACATGTGGTGAAGTGAAACAAAAACGTTCTCTTGGCCCTCTAATAAAAAAGGCTTACCACTTGTATTTTGGCTGCAAAGTTGGAGATCAGGATAAAAATTGGGCTCCCCATATCCGCTGCTACAAATGTGCATCCAACATTCGCGGCTGGTTTTGTTTGACACCTCTCATCAAACAAGGCTTTTCGGAGAAAAAAAGGGCTCATAGCGACGCGAGTGGCCTAATCCACCTCAGGAATAATATACCCTTGATTCCAATGATCCAACGGATTCAAACGGTAGTGTACCCAAAAATGTGGCTGGCCCATCAACCTCGCAACATTTCGATTTTGTGTGTGAACTTCCCAGTAAAAAGCCTCACAAGAATAAGTCAAAGTGAATTAAGTGACCTTATAAGGGATTTGGAAATGCCCAAGAAAAAAGCAGAATTCGTTGAAATTAATTTCCAATATTCTCATCTGGATTACTTTCCGGAAAATTCTGTGCTGTAAGTAACGAGCACGGTGAGAGATTCCATCAGGATATTTTTATTTTAGCACCATCTCGTGTCCTCTTTGGAAAAAATTGGTGTATGCTAGGTTCTGGGATAAATGTTTTGATTCAAATATAAAAAATAACAAAATTGATCCGACAGATTTGCATCGTTTTAAAGTATATTTTTAACCTCGTAAAATTTAATTTTCTATAATTTATAGCTGTGATTGGTCAGTTTCATATTTTAACTAGGATGGATATGAAATATAACCGTAATAGATTACTTTTCCAACCACTTTAGAGTAAAGGAAACAGCAAATATCCGCGTGGGAGTAGAAAAATAATAATGATAATAAACTAGCAAGGTTCAAGAAAATGTTTTTTCTGATTCTCCCAAAGTTCTAACGAACGCTTGTCGTGACTCACCCTGTACGTACAGGGTGGCCCATCTGAGTGACAAAGTAATATACCGTCTCTACTATTAAAGATAAAATAAAGTTTTTAAAAAAATATATGCTCCAAAATTATTTTTAAATATACAGGATGATTCAGAAAATATAATAACATATAAAATCAGATGAGCCCAATAAATATAGGGTGTTTCAATTGAAAAACAGAGTTATTGTAGTTTAGCGTTCTATATCTGGATGTCAACAGAAAACACCCTGTACAAAATTTTAAGTACTTAAAGATTTGAGACAGGTTTTCTATGCTTAAACTTAAGAGTTTACAAGAAATTTTCGATATTCCAATTGAGAAATACAGGTAATTTTGTACTATCATGTTTTTTCCAAAATTTTAAGAATATTGCCTTTCGTTTGACAACGTTGCAAAAAGTTAAAAAATTAAATATGGCGTTATATGAATAATTTTGTTAGGAAACAAAGCTTAGAAGTTCCTAATATTGTTTTCAAAATTCTAGGTCCGTATTTACAAAATTTGGCGGTGGTATCCAAAGAATGAAACGTCAAATTTAGAAACTAATAACGCTACCTTGGAGCTCATAATAAACGACAATGAAAAACTTTGTTGTTTGCCCAAGTAAAAAATTAGGGTGCAAAAAATTAAATCCCAAAATTGAAAATTTCGTTTATTTTTCGGGTTTGTGTTCCGAAGGTATTCAGAATAATTAGAGTTTTCTTTCACCAAATATATATGCCTAAATTTAACCATATTCGTATCTCTTACCATTTTCGATGTCCTATGTACGCAGACGAAATTGTAGTACCCCGTAGAATGATAATTTGAAACGCTTCTCTATCTCTTAGTTCAAACGGAAAAATAGTTATTAATACATAAGTAGGTATCAAATAGTAAAATAAAAATAGCAGACTGCTCGTCCCCAAATTAACAGTTCCACACGGAAAATAAATTACCTCAAAAATAGATTATTGTATTTAAGTCAAAGTGGAATTTTACACAATAAATGATAAGCAAACTATCTGGAAATTTCCGCTTTATAGGCGAACAAGAATAAGAGTACACAAGTGAAAAATTATTTTTCTTGAAAATTCGTTATTTGTTTGTTTGTCTATTAGAAGGTGTCGAAACCGACGTTTACGTACAATGGGATCAATAGTTATATCTAATATTTAGGTGCGTAACTAACTTGCAACTGTAAATTTATACCTACGCGTAAGTACCGTTACTTACCCGGTGACAACGAAATCATTTTACATACTTTAATTCGGTGATTACTGCTGGTAAAGGTTTGAAATTTGGGTCAAAGATTTGATGGATAAAAACACATAATTAGGCATCAAAATAATTGCCTATCGCTTCCGGTTTCACCGAAAATCAATTTTTTTAAAATTTTAAATAACCTACCCATTCTTTTCCAGAATAATTAGATTAATTCCCCTTTCAACGGTGTATGTTATGTTGTCTTTTGTTTTCAAAATGGCGGCGCAGGAGGCGTATTTACTAATTTCAATATTCCGCCATTTTGAAGTAACATTTTTAGAAACTAATTGGACAAATATGTCAAAAATGTTGTTTCTTTCTTATTTTTAACCAGATTTACAAAATTTGGCGGTGGTATTCAAAGAATGAAACGTCAAATTTTGAAACTAATAACGCTCAATAAACGACAATGAAAAAGTTTGTTGTTTGCCCAAGTAAGATTTTGTAAAATTCCACCTAGATAATTAATATTTTTAATTTTGCCCACTACTAAAATTACGAATTTTTGGATAAATCTTCCACTAATTCAACTGGAAAGTATCATAAATTAAATAGCCATAAGAAAGTAAATCCAACTATCTTAACACATCACAAAAAAAAGTTAAATTCTAAAGGCTTGGTAAGAAAAAAATATTATGACATTTTAAAATTACGTATTTAAAATAAAACCCACTAGACAATGGGCTCTTTCACTAAAGTTTGATTTTGGTTGTAGTGTATAAAAGAACAAAAAATATAATTTTCTGTGTTTGTACTTTTTGATATTTTAAATCCATCGCTGAGAAAATAGAGAAATAAAAAAAATATTGGAACAAAATTACGGACTTTATCGCATATACGTCATTAAAACGGCAGCGTGACAATGTTGCAAATGTTCTCTTTTTTTTTTACGGTTCGCCGACTACGTAGGCCATCTTGAACCGGTCATCGACCACAACTACCGACTGGGGAGTGTAAAACGGGCACCTTCATCCTACGAGATATCCGATCTCATCCGGCCTGTCCGGCGTGAATAGGATGGCTAGGTGTCGATTCATTTTACACTCTTCCCTGAGGCAAGAGCACGCCGTGTTCCCAAGCGGTCACCCGCCCAAGTACTAACCGCGCTCGACACAGCTTAACTTCGGTGATCTGCGGGAACCGGTGCTTAATATGTCGACAGGCCCTTGCCAAATGTTCTCTATAGTTTTTATATTATAATATAATAATTTATTATTATATTATATATTATTATATATATATATATAATTATATAATTATGTCTGAAAAGTAATCCAATAGAAATAATTATCCAAAACGAAGTTAGGTATGCGGAAAAATAAAAAAATCATCATATTATTTCCAAAATGTACGAAGGTGTAGAGGGGCCATGTAGTTTTTTTTTCTTAAATTCCGACTCTAAACTCGGAATTTAAGAAAAAAAAAACATGGAGGGTTCATGTGGCAACACCGAAATTATTGACAGAAGACCAAGCTAATGAAATGGCAGTTGAAAAAAGTCTAACCTGAGTTATTTGTCGATCTTTCTGCTTTATCAGCAAATAAATAAAAAGAACAGTTATTTTAAACAAAAATATATCAAAATTCCACAATAATTCGGTTGTAAGTGGGATGTAAACAAAAACATCGACATGACAAGTGAAAGATCGATAACGATGCTTACTGTAAACTTTTATTGGATCAACGTCATCAAGTAATCGGGCCAGTCTTTCTATTTGAAAATTTGTGGAAATTGTGAATGTATTCAATGAGCTGCAAAAAATTCATGGTATGACCTAGCAATAGTTGTATTGATGATAAACTCCTATTATAGCACCGACTTAACAATTTAAATGCCAAAATTATTAAATATGAGAATAGTGAAAGAGCCCATTGACAAAGTAGGCATTCGGAAAGAAATAACATTTTTAACATATTTGTCCGATTATTTTTTTTAAATCTTACACAAAACCGACTTTAAAATGGCGGAATATTGAAATTAACAAACGTCTCTTGAGCCGTCATTTTGAAACCAAAAGACACCTTGTGATACATCGTTGAAAAGGGAATTTAGGGAGGTATCCAATTCTGGAAAAAAAGTTGTAGGTTTCTATTTAAAATTTACTTCTGCTAAAACCGGATCAAATCTTCAACCCAAATTTTAAATCTTTATCAACAGTTATAACCAAATTAAAGTATGTAAAATGATTTCGTAGTCACCCGGTATAGCCATACAGGGTGTTCGACGCTCATTATTGGAATCTCGTAAATGGTAGAAGATACAACGGAAGTTAAATTGGGGCAAAGTTACACAATTTGGAGACGACTAACAAGCAGTCAACAAATTTGGAAAATTCAGTGTATTTCCAAAAATATTCGGAAGACCGAAAATGGTTATTTATATGGTCACTTTTTCCTATCTTTATTAAAAGAAATCGCCAAAAAATAATGTTATATTTATATGACCACTTTTTATTCTCCATAACTTATTAGAAATTGATTATGACGTTTCGTCTTTCAAGTATTATTATCATCAGGTATAAATAAAATAGTGGTATTTAGTGTCCGTTAAAATATATAAAAATAGGCTTAGCGGCAAGCGGACAGAGTAGTGCGTCTATCTTTTGCATTAAAGTACACAGGGACGTTAAAGATAATGGGTTCCCTGGGGCACAGGTAGACAGTGATAGGCTGTTTCGTCCTTGTTAGGACTCGTTAGAAAGCCAAAACCCGTAAGCAACACCCAGTACAGCGAGACTATTCTTTCAAGACATTTTTAAGTATAAAAATGTGATGAAAACCCACTCATGGCGTTACTAGGTTTTGATCACATGGTCACAGGGTATGGCTTTCTGATGAGTTCTAACAAGAACGAAACAGCCTGTCATTGTCTACCTATGCCCCGGGGAACCCATTACCTTTGGCGTCCCTGTGTACTTTAATGTAAAAGATAGACGCACTACTCTGTCCGCTTGCCGCTTCTTCTGTTTTTTTAAATATGGACCTGGATTTTTTAAGCAGTTTCGTAGGTCTTGTATGTAATAAAATAATAATGCAATACTACTGTAATCCAATAGTAATGTTCAGACTTTAAAGTGCGACAATCGCACGTCTGGATCGATTTGGCTTAGGCAACCTAATGTGTTCGCAATAAAATTATCTTTATTTTAATGTATTTCTAATAAAAAATAAAGATGTGTAAATTGGTAATACCAAATCACTCATACATGACAACATAGTAATAGGGAGCAGTAAACGATAAACGTCATTTTCATTTCTACTTATGGTTTGTTCTTTCGATTGGTACTGCATTTTTTGAGAATTGTAGAGATTTAAAAAAAATTAATTAAACCATTTTTAATTAAGGGTAGCCTTGGGCTGATTTAAATAGACAAACCAAACCATCCGCGATTTGTTTATTGATACATTATGTTTGATAAAAAAAATACCTTTTATTAGGAAAACAGATGAGTGACGGTCGATGTTAGTCGGAAGGTATTTTTCTTGGAAGTTTAAAGGGGACACTTAAAAATAGATACTTTTTTTTAACACGTATTATCTGGAAGACATCTTTGAAGTATACATAAAAATAAACAAAAATACTTGCCTGATTGATTTCAAAAGAATGGTGAATTTGCATCAACTTTATGGCACGGTATATTTAGGACTTGTTCTTTTGTCGTCAAATGATTGCTGATAAATTTGTTGACAGTTTTTCAAGGTGATGAACGTTTACTTTTCAGCATTTTATGTGGCTTGACGCTGTCTGTTCCGTAGCTATTAAATTATATAACAAATTAATATTGATATAAAACATATAAATTTAATGGTAGACGAGTTTTGGATTTCCATTGTATTTTGTTGTTTTTAAAATATAGTTGCCCACACTAGAGAAAATTCAAGGAAGCTGCTACCATACACCAAAACCCAGATTGTTTCAGTCAGCCCTCATTGTATATAAATATTTAGGTAAAGGTAATCTAAGAATAACATGGCACGATTTAAACGCTTGACTGCACCCATCGCAGTTATGCTTTGCTTTAGTGCACCTAGCTAAGATAATTAGATCTGTCTTAATGTACTTATTCCGTATTCATCTGAGACGACTGGAAATACTTACCAGTTAACACTTTTTGTCATGTAAGAAAACCAATGCAAGTCCAAAACTCTTCTCCCATTCAAGAAACATCATTGTCTTCAATATAAACAGACAATATAAATTTAGTATTTGTGTCAAACGTTATAAACATGGTCGGTCATAAATAGGTATGCCCCATAGCGGCAACAAATTATTGGCAACGGACGGTGTCCTTTATGGATACTGTCATTTATGAGAAACAAAAAACGACTAATGTTAGATAACTTTGCATTTTTATTATTATCTTAATATATACAGTGCTTGTATAAAGCTCCCCCCCCCCCCCCCCCGTCCACCGTTGCTAATTTGGGAAAGGCTTGAGATATATTATTCAAATTTGGTATGCGTAAATGCAAAATAAAATTTATAAATGATCAGTAATCATTTTTGAAAAAACTACTGTTGTTATTTACGATGGCACAGATCCGCCAAAAAGTATGTTTTTTAAATACATAATTGGGTTAAATTCAGCGTAAACGAACCTTTAAAATGAGGTATCATTGCAAGCCCGTAGCCAGAAGGGGGGCAGGAGGGGCTTAGCCCCCCCTGGCCTTACTTGTTTCCCCTCCTGGCCTTTCTTGTCCACCCACTGAAATATTGTCATTCTTTAAAATTTTCATTTATTTAATGAATTCTTTTTTGTCTCAAAAATTAATACCTTAATTTACTATTATATTATTTTTAACTTACTATTATTATAATCAAATATCCCGTTAGTTTTTTTAATAGAAGGAACAGCTAGCGCTAGCGTTTACGTGAAATAAGCTTCAATATTATTTATTCAATTCTCGTCATATAAATGCCGCCTCTTTGTCTACCGGTACCGTCAATCGGCGCCGCGACGTCATGCGGCATACGGTGTGTTTTCAAAGGGTGTTTATGTATATTAATTTATGATATTTTTGTGACAAACTGTTAGTTGTTGTTTAGCTGTTTTGCAGAGCAGAACCCCAGAGATGTAATTTATTTGGTTGAAATTCTTTATTAGTGCAGAAAGCAGAAAAGATTTAAACCCTTTTGCAAAGTAATGAAGTAATTTAATGTTTTACTAGTCAAAGTTTCAGTTAGTTGTGTTGTGTTGCAGAACTGCTGAGAGCTATATTTAATACACTAAGTGCAAAGAAAGGTAAATACCCATAGGTTGTAATTTTATTTCAATAATTTTTTGCATGTAAATGTATATATTTGTTTAGTTTGAAAAGAATTAAATTACCCATACAACAAAATTACATGTCAGAAATCCGTAAGTAGGTATGTTGGCGTTATATATTTTTAACATTATAAAAATACATGTGTCTGAGTATCTTAACTTTTAGCCCCCCTCTAAAAATATCTGTGCCCCCCTAAAAATACAACTCTGGCTACGGGCCTGTATCATTGGATCCCCCTTGCCATTTAAAAATGTTTTACAAGATGGTGGATCTCCTCATCTTCAATACCAAAATGATAATTTGTTGTTCAGTCAGCCTTTTCCGAATCAACAAGTCGGGTGGGAGAACTTTATGAAAACACTGCATTTTAAAATAATACCTTATAAAGTTTAAAGACCACAACTTTAATTTCCGTCATAAAAATTAAATATCCGTCGATAGGACGTACAAATTTCAAATATTATTTATGTTTTTATTTAAACGTTTATTTACCAAATTATATACTTATTTCATAAAAAAAATACAAGGTCGAAATAAAAACATGGCTAATTAAACGAAATGATACTATAATTAATTAATATTGATGTGGATAATTTATGATATTAATCTTTTTAAGAACTAATATACAGGGTTAGAGAAATGAAGTGTCTACTTCTTTGATATTATTAAATATACATTATTTAAATTAGCAAACTAGTAATATTTTTACAGCCTTATAGATAAAACAATGAAAAAAATAACTGAGCATAGTATTTTTGAGGTTGGAATTAAAATACAATTTTTTTAAACTGAACCCCCTGTATATTATATTTATTTTAAACAAAAAAGTGTATTATGGATTTTTCCTAGGATGAAAATTAAAGAAGTTATAAAGCCCAAACTGAAGCAATAAAGATAAATTTACAAACTTTATTTTACACAATATGAACTTATAACAACTATTAATATTTAGAAGTTGTAATATCGACGTTATTCTTGACTGTAGAAGAAAGTAAGGGCTTTTTTTGTTTAAAATTTTAAGTTTTAACACATAAAAATATACTGAATACTATTCACCTGAAGACGACTGGAGAAACTTACCAGTTGAAACGTTGTGATTTGAAACTAATATAAAAAAAAAGGTAAAAATGTAAGTTTCAATTTACATTTTTTTTATTTTACTTCTAACCTCAAAAAAAAAACACGTTGATCAATTGTTTTTGCATTCCCGTATCTTAAAGAGCTTTAAAATACTACTAGTTTACTAATTTAAACAATGTTGTATCTCTAATACTAACAAAGTTACCAATGGTGGACACTTAATTTGTATAACCCCTGTATACTTGCACGGTTTTAATTTAAAATTTAATTTTTATGCATTATTTACGAACATTTAATACAACATTTATTTTTCATATTATTAAATATTTATTGGTGACCCTACACGATCAGTATTACTGATGTCAATCATAAAACGTCTAAAGTAATATCGTTAGTTACTAAATAAATCAATATGTCATTATTTTGTAATGGAGACTATATACAATTATTCAGACTCTCTATTGATAAGGGAATGACAGTAATATTGATAATGTAAGGGCAATTTTCAAGGATTAGGGTCTGCATATGATTTTAAATATTTAAAAAAAATTTCCTATAACAAGCACGTCTTTATGACATTGATGAATGAGTTTATTAAAAAAAAATCCAATATAAACATGTTTATTTTGCTATAAATATTTAAAATAAACTTATTATTATTGTTACCAGTTTAATCCTTACGTATGTGCCACCTGTCTCGAAGAACAAGAATTACGTCAAAGAACGAAACGTTTTGAGGTAACCTAACCATCACTATACAGGGTGGTTTAGGGTGTGCGTGAAAAATAAAGGTCTTAGAACTAGATTTATTTCATTAAAACTTTGTCACGCGTGTTTGAAAAATAAGATATTATATTTTGATAGCTTTTATCATCCTAACGGTGCAAGAATTGGGCAGTTACATCTCTTATGTTTTCAAACTTTCTGCTTTCGCGGCGGCGTCTTTTTAATAGTTTCTAGAAAAAGTGTGTGGCACTCTAGGAAGATTTTTATTACTGTGATATATTTTCAATAGATTTTAGTTTAGGATGTTAGTAATGAATATGATAAATTCGATTATAGGGAAAAGGTCCTTTGAAAAAGCCGGAAAATAACAAAATTAAAAAGTTCCAATCTTCAAACAAAAACGATACATTTATGAAAAACATGTTTCAAATAAATAATTTTTATGATTCATTTTTGCAAAGCCAAACTCCTGCTAATTTAATAGTAATTTTCTGGCTTTTTCTATACATTTTTGACATTCTTTAAACTTTATTTTTATATTAAAATGTTAGGTTATTTATTTTAAATATTTTCCACAATATGCTTTTTCTAAAAATCAGCTTTGTACTTTAAAATACAGTGACCGCACGAAAAAAGTCAACTTACTTTTCACTACAGAAAAAAAATGTATTAAAAAAGTTTTGTTTCAATTTCAAAGTCATATACCTAGGGTGACCATCATTTTTGAACAAAAAAAAGTACATTTTGTATTTTCAAGGTAGGCGACCATAAATAATTCGAACAATTTTTTTTTCTCATTAAAAGTTTGCCACCTTGTAATTTATTTTTATAAAAATAGGTTAATTTGTACGGCTTGTTTCTCCTATTCAATGCAACAAGACAAAAGCGTATTTTAAGTTTTTCAATGTTACAAAATTCCTGATAAATGAGATGTTAGGAAATTAGAAACTCATTTACATCTTTTGGCATGTTGGTTGGTTGACTAATGCAAGAATAACTTAGAATTGACATCATTAAGGAATGTCAGTAAAACTGATAGGGTAGGGTCTGCTATAGATAAGAGCAGAGCAAAGCCGTATCGGCGCTTCGGGTACAAGCGATCGAAAATACTGTCGATTGGTCGAATTTTGCAATTTCTAACTGATTAAGCCAATGAGAAGCGGAAAATGGGCTTTGAAGGTCAATAGAATATTTATTAGAATAAATTAGATTGATCCTTCTTGTAGTCTCCGTTGCCTGCTATTATTTATAAATACGTATTTTTTTAATTCATACTGGAATTTTATTTTTATTTTATTTTAGGGTTAGTTTTGTTTTAATAAAAGTTGTAATTTGTTCATTTCTGTAGGAGAGGAAGAAATGAAGGAGTGTTATAGTAATCTATTCTATTATAAAAGGTAGGATATAATATGAACCAATTTAAAAAATATACAGGGTGATTTCTAACTTGAAACTTCTTTTTTAGTTGTGTATAGAAGGCATTGCCAATATTTTCAAATCCTTTTTTTCTAAAAACGCAAAAATAAGGTACTTACATTAATTTATTACACTATGGATCAAATACGGTTCTGCCTAACTTGCCCGTTGAATAACATTAAGAAAACTTCTGGGTGTAGGATGAGCCCGCAAGGGAAAACGTTCTACGTGTAATCTCGCAGCAGCAGCCGCGCTTTAACGACACTCACCGTAAATTAGCACCATATCTACTAGTTCATTGTTTTCAAATTGTCACGTGTCACCAATTTAAATTTAACTTGCTTTAGAAAAACACACCGCAGCGGATTACCAAATAACTCACCGCCGACCCGTAAATTGTATGACTAATAAGAGATAAGACAAACAACATAAAGTATAGCAGGCTACGTTTTGATGACTAGGCCCGCCCTTAGATTTTTTACTTCTGTATCTCGCCTATTTTTAAGTTTTTTGAAAAAAGGTATTTGAAAATGTTGTTTATTTTAATGCCTTCTATACATAGCAAAAACAAGTATCAACTTAGGAATCACCCTGTAAATAATATTAATTATATCAATTTACTGAATATACCTCTGTGTAATATCAACAGGTGGTATTGTTAAATTTAAATTATGACGGAACAATTCCTACAGTGAGCTCTGGGGCTATTCTCATCTTAAAGAACGAATCATTTTTAAAGTTTATCACTTTATTTTTTATATAGCACAAACACAATAATTATATTTTATTTATCCTCTTCTTTTTCTTTTGTGTTGACCTTTTGGCACTTTCTTTAGCTTTTTTAATTTATTTAACTTAATTATAACACCCCTTTCACTTATTGATTTACCTTCCTTTCTAGGTTTAAACAAGGGAATATGCTTTTTCTTTTTCTTGAGGTTTGATTCTATCTCAGTTTTCATTACGTCTATGGCTTTTTCTTCCGTGTTTACTGCTTGAAAAATGGTGTTTTCTGTATTATTTAAAAGTGGGAATTTGCCGCTAAATCCTTTAGGGAAGATTGGTGTTGCTAAAAGAGTAGTTAACTGCTTTCTTTTCAGGTCAGCAAGCCTTTTATTGACGCCTGTTTCTTCATCGTCATATTTTTTTGATCTAGTACTGGCATTAAGGACAATGAATTTTGCAATATAAAAACTAATACTCATGGTGCATGATAATTCTTTTTACGCAATGAATTTAGCCATAGTAACTATAAACATAATTTTTTTCAGATTTATACAATTAATTTTTTTTGAAAAAGGGGTACTTAACACATTTTATTTTAATTAAATTTTCCTGAAAGCGTAATTTTCTGAATAAAAATTACAAAAAATTAGTGATATGAATCATTTGGCTCATTGATTTATCATTTCTGTCTATTAGATGCAAATAAAAACAATGACTTTATCTTTGAGGGATGGTTAACAGCATAAAAAAGTATTTTTTTAAAAACGTTTTATTGTTGAGCTTATACGATAAATACTAGCAAGTATTAGTACAGGGTGGACTTTAACTGGAACAAATTCACTAGATGACTTTAAAAAAATATTTGTGAAAAACACGAAAACACGTCGGTTGCAATGTTTTATGGGCTTCATACTCGGAACCAAAGTTTATTTTTTCAAAGCACTTAAAAGGGGGAAACATAACCCCATTTAATTTTTTTACAATAAAAAATAAATTTAAATTAAAAACAATAGCACAGCCCATTTTCTCTTTCAAAGAGCTCTCCAAAAACGTACCACAAGTGGTATCTTCCCATTAAAAAAAAAATTAAGTTGGGTTATGTTTAAGGGATTTGAGAAAATAAATTTTTATGAGATGAATTCTACAAAACATTCCAATCAACGAATCTTTGCATTTTTCACAAATATTTTTTCCCAACCTTGTAGCGATTTTGTTCCAATTAAAGTCTCCACCATATAGTAATACTAAAACCACAAATTTTTTTATTCAAAATCCATAAATTCGCAGTTGTGCTGCGCCGGGGATTCAAGCGAGCCGAAGAAGGATAAAGCTAAAAAGTTGTTTATAATCCCGGTATAGTTTATATTTGTATATCTCTCTTCTATACCGTGGTATATTGGAACTGTAAAGAGTAATAGGCAGATGTCTAAATATGTATATATAAAAGGATACATTCCGTCAACTAAAATATCCATTTCCTTCGCTGCTTTCTGCAGCCATCCCTCTTCAGAATTAGCTTTTCGTACTTGCAGCTGCAGTTTATCCAATGCAACGGCTAGATTTACTCTCTCTTTAACAGCCTTCAGATATTTCTCTTGTACAGGAAAAATCGGTAGATCTTCATCTAAAAAGACAAATAAAAATGGTTTAACTAACGTTGGCTTTAACAAAAATGCTTTAACTAGTGTTGGCTTTAAAAAAAAATGCTTTAACTAGTCTTGGCTTTAACATAAAACGAAAAAAGATAATACGGTAAAATAAAACGATGATCTACTAATATGGACCAACCGTTTCTTTCATAAACGTACTTTTTCGTCGCGCCGACAACTTACTGTTTATAGATGACATTCTATTGTATGATATGTCTATAAACACTTACTTGCAAGGTGAAATAAGCAATGGGGATTTTTTTATTTGCCTTCTGTTACCATACATTATGGAGCTTTTAGTAGATTTAAAAAGTATTTTGTTGATAACTTAAGATAAAAACTACTGAAACGGTAATCGCGGAACATTGTGCGAATATAGAATATAGTAGTTATTTACCTAATAAGGGCGGAAAGTGGTATTTTACCGCACGCGACGGTAGTGGGCAAACCGTTAAGGGCGGTAAAGGCACTTTCCACACGTGTTAAGTACAAGATTTTTCCTTCAAGCAAATAATTTTTGAAACAAAAATCAAATTTAAAAGAAAAAATGAATAAATAGTAGCAAATATTGATTGTGAAAATCTATAAATATTTTTATTTTATGCATCGCGCAAATGCAATTACATTAATTGCATTTGCTTTTAAATTTTTAATACAGGGTTGTAAAGAATATTTACCGTACTCAGTGATGTAAAGAAAAAAGGTACTGAAAATTAAAAGAAAAATTTAGGAAATGTCAAATGTCATTGAAGCATGGCATGGTATGCAATAATGTTTGAAGAAAAGATATTATATTACAAAATTTGAAGTAAATTAAAGAAATTTTACAGCACTGAGTGCGGTAAAGTACTACTTACGACGCCCAAATCAGTACGGTAAAGTGTATTTTACTTTATGTAATACGTTGACAACGCTGCTACAGGAGGATCTGAAAAACACATCTCTCGAAACTATAATCAGCTTTATTAAGAAGCCCGACTTATTGGAGGAGCTTAGGGCTAAGTCACTCACTTGAACCTAACATGTTAAGTTTATTCAGAAGCCTTTCAAATTCCATTCACTAACCAACTTTGCATTTAAACTCAACTTGTGCTTATAAAGAAAATTATATATGTATACAAGTGTATCTGTATGATTATTGTGTTACTTACTTTTTTCCAAAGTCTTGCACAGTTTCAAATAATTACTGAATTCATTTGGTTCCATGATTAAAATAGTAATTCCTTGCTTTGAGGCTCTGGCGGTGCGCCCGGATCTGTGGACGTAACTTTCGCTGGTCCTAGGAGTTTGATAATGCAACACGTGATCAATTTTCGGTATGTCCAGCCCTCTAGCGGCTACATCGGTGGCAATTAATATGCTGTTTTCGGTATCCCTAAATCTAACAGAAAAAAATAAAGATTCAAATATTTGCAGATGAAATAAAGTTTTAAAGTATTTAGTCAAGATGTGCCTGTGAGAAGTTGCAAAGTAGCTTGAATTTGGTATTTTCTTCATATAATAATTTTTTTATGCTTAATAGTAAAAATGTTTTTGATTTTTGACTATTACTTCAAAACAGACTATACGGATTTCTTTTTATTACAAAATAAATATGTTAATAATCTTGACTTAATGACAAAAGATATTTTAGAAACAATAAAGATACAATTGCATTTACTGCTAATTTAAATTTAAAAAATTTAGTGGTATTGTTAAATTGTAATAAAAAATCTAGTTTACTTTCATCGTAACAATTTCAAAATGGGAATGCGGTAAAGTGTATTTAATTTAAAAACATTAATTATTTTTACTTCAATTAAACCCCCACGAGACGACTGTCTTTGTAAACTATGACGTTTTTTCCCAAAAACATAAATCCTTGCCAATCAAGACTGAAATTTATTGGGAAATGGTACCACATTAAAGATACCTTAGAAAATAGTTTAATATTTATACAACAATTAGTTTAGAAGTAATTATGTCTGTATACGTTTTTTAAAGCTTCTCAGATTAACAAGGTCAATATCAATATCAGAAGCATACAAATTAAATAAATGACATAAATTATACAGGGGGGAACTTCTGTAAAGATTCGTTCGCGGAAAGGTCAGATAAAAAATATTACAATTTCTAGAATTAACTCGATTGAAGGTAAACGGAAGCTGTTCAAGAATATCAGGACGGTCAATATCACCCTTAAGGATTTTAAACACTGTACACAGGAAGATCCTTATCCTTCGTTTACTTAAAGATAATCTATTAATTTTATATAATTAAAAATTCCCAAAAGATATTCATTATCACAACCCTGAAGAGGATAAATCTTAACTTTCTGTAATGCATGCATTTCACGAACTTTCTCTTTACTCCCTCCATTATCTTTACCCAAAGGTTATACCGGGGAGACCAAATTATGCTGCCATATTCCAAAAGGTGTCAAACAAATAAAGGCTGACATCAACATTGAAGTCTTTAGTACTTCTTGCAATTAATCCTGCAATTCTTTGGGCACTCTCAATTTTAGAAATTATATGACTTAAAAAAGATAAGGTAGTATCAAATAAGATTCCCAGATCCTTCCGCTCATCAACCCTCTCAAGCTCAGCACCATTCAATGTATAATCTTGGACAACAATATTTTTATTAAGTGTAAACGACATACAGGCACACTTATCTACATTTAAGTTAAAACCATTTACATTACACCAACTAGCAACATCACAGAAATCCTGCTGAAGTGTCTCACAATCATTCCTTGAATTAATTTCAAGAAAAATCTTAAAATCATCCGCAAATACTAAGCCCTTTGAATTCTTAACCTTAAGTCATAACCTTGTTAAAAGCCACTATGGAGAGTAGCGGTCCCAGATAAGAGCCTTGAGGCACACCTGATGTACTCTTATAAACAACAGATCTACATCCTTTTATTTCTACAAACTGTCTTCTATCGACCAAATATGACTGAATCAATTTAATTAGAAAAGGAGAAACATTTAAATCAGACAAAGAGTTTAGAATAACACAATGCCTCTCTCAAAGGCTTTCTCCAAATCAGTATAAATAACGTCTACTTGAGTTTTCTGGTATAAAGCATCATGCACGTATTGAGAAAAGTTGGTAAAAGTAGAACTTTTTGGTAAAAAACCGTGCTGACACGAGGATATTCCACCCGAAACTTCACCAAAGAGCACATCAAAAATTATCCTTTTAAAAATCTTGGAGACCGCACATACAATAGTTATTGGACGATGGTTCTTAATATCCTGCCTGGAGCCATTCTTGTGAATTGGAATGGCCTTACTAAGCTTCCACCTAGGATAAACTGGGGTTTTAAGTATTTAATTAAATAATAGTTAAAGAGGATGCCTCAAAAACTCACAACAGCCTTTTAAGACATAAAAAGGAATCCCAAATATGATGGCCATAAGAAATAGTCGTTTTTTCTCTCAGAGTCCTCTCAGAGCTATGTCAAATTACCCCTTTACGTTAGAAGCAAGAAATCACGACCATGCTCCCATTGCAAGCATGGAAGATTCGAGCATAGATTAATGAATTATAGAAAATTAGCTAAAGCTGCATACACGTTTCAATTTGGCATCCGCCATCCTCAGTGCTATTCGTCAATATACATAAATATCCTTCATCAGGTCCAGGTATATATTAGTATTCCATTCTATACAGGGTGTTAAATGTATGTAAAAAATTGGTGAGAGAAAATATTCCATAAATTCTTAACAACTAACCTTTCTAAATTTTTAAGCCTTTGTCTTTGTTGCATACTAGCATGTAGTGGTAAAGGATTGCAGTCTAATAAGGTTAACAGAGTTGTCAGCCGTTTCACACAACCAATCGAATTGCAGAAAATTAATGTCCTCCCAGGATGCTTTTTTAAAAAGTAATAAACATAATGATCTTTTTCATTGATTGCACAAGTTATTCGGCATTCAGTTAGAGTTCCAGATGTACCTGTAATTAAATGATAGTTACTTTTCTGTGGAGTATACTAGCAACCATAACATATAACAGTTGAAATTACACTGTAGCTGTCTTTTCTTGACGCTCCAATTGTTAGTTCACTTTATTATCTCTGTGATTATAGGAGATACATCGTTTGATAACCTAACATGTTTTTATAAGTAAAGAAATTATAACACACAGTCTGCTCTACTAGTTTATTAAAGGATATCTTTTTCAGAAAAGCTTCACCATTAAGCCGTACGTGTGTCTGTTTGAAGATCGGAGACAATGATGTTTCTTGACTGATAGAAGAGTTTTGGACTTGCATTGTCTTTATTTGTTTTATATCACATCGTTTCAACTGGTAAGTATCTCCAGCCGTCTTCAGGTGAATACTATACAGTATATAGATTTTAATACTATACAGTATTCACCTGAAGACGGCTGGAGATACTCACCAGTTGAAACGTTGTGATATAAAATAAATAAAGACAATGCAAGTCCAAAACTCTTCTATCAGTCAAGCCGTACATGTTTCGAAGGTAAAACCTTCATCATCAGCGGAATTTTATTAATGTATTACATGAAGAGAGACTCTGGACATTGCTTTGGTTTAAACTGGGGAACAGAAAAAAGTCTTTAATTTAATTTACATGATGTAATAAAAGAAATTGAAAATTAAAAATTTTCGAAACATGAAAAAATAGAAAGGTTTCAAAAATGTTTAATGCAATTTACTTATTATTTTAGAAACGGTAAGGAATAGGTATGGGGTAAGTTGTTACGAAATTAATAGAGTTCGAAAATGTAATAAATCACAGGATGTTTCATTTAAAATATCTAAATTACTACTAGTTTTTGGTAGAAGTGACAACATTGTATCTCTAAAAATATTTTATTTTATTTATTAATATTTAAATAGAGCTTGTCCGTTTATGTAAATCATAAAACATTAGCGGATACAGTATTCTTTCTTACCAGTTCCCTGAGACAAATCCACTATTTTAGGATTGGCAATTCCTAAAGTATCGACAATCTTCTGAAGTTTTTGTTCCGGAGACATATCGCCTAACTTCTTTCCTTTTATTTTACTTTTGTTCATCAGATGTTTGGGTATATCGTGAATCATAGTTAACGTAGCCGAAAATACGAAATTCTGCCTTGCTTTTTTGTTTCTCTTATTCTCATTTATTCTTTCAAGTAATTCATGTAGCTCTTTGAAATGGCCTCTTTCTAGCATTCTGTCCGTTTCATCTATTGCCAAAAACCTATTAAAAAGTTGCAATTATAGTGGTTAATAAATATTACCTACTACTATAGTCACTAAAAATTGTGTAAACCAAAATGTTTATCACCTACCTAATATTGTCTACTTGTGATAGATGTTCATTTCCTTGCTGGATTAATTCCCACAAGCGGCCAGGTGTACCAACAACTATTTCTGGGCCTTTACTTAAAAGTCTTTCCTGTTTTACTGCAGCCATACCTCCCACAATCACAGCAATATCCACCCCTAACCAAAAAATAATTATTTTGTCAAATTTTACATATTTTCAAAAAACATAAAACAAGTTAGGATATTTTCCAAAATTTTGAAAAATGGTAATAAAAAAAAGCTATTTTTCAATTTTCTAGGGATATATCAAATATCACAATACACCTACAGCTCGTGCAATATAGCTTGAGCTCTGACTTTTGGGTGCGCAGTAAACAGGTGGGAGGAGCTAGCCGAGAGCTCATTAATCTGATGATCTTTGAAACGCACACTTCTGTACAGTCTGTCAGAAAAGTAGGGCGTTCATTAAAAAAAAAGTTATTACTATATTTATTTGTAATAATGCCTTTTAAAAGTAAAGTCTTAAACCGAGTATTGAGCGGTCAAAGCCGTGAAATAGTTTATAATTTAATAAAATTTATGCAACAAGAGGGAGATACAGGAAGACCAGAAATTGATTTCAGGAAGGTTCACGAACGTGTTTCAGCCGCTACAAAGATTAGTCTAAGCGCAATTAAACGAATTAAGCAAGAAGCCAAAAATATCGAATCCGGAGCAGTTAAATCTTTTTCCACGCCAAACAAAAAGCGTGAAAACAGAAAAAGCAAAATAGTCTTGGACGTTGCTTTTCAAGGTGTTTTACGCAGAACAATTCAAAATTTTCATACAACAGAAAAGCAAGTACCAATTCTAACGAGAATTCATAAAAAATTTCAAAATGATATCAATTACCAGGGATGCCTGAACAGTTTAAGAAAAGAAATAAGAAAAATTGGATTTCGTTGGAGAAAAATCAACACCAATAGAAAAATTTTAATGGAGAAACCTGACGTAAGGCATCTCCGTATCCAATTTTTAAAGAAAATGAGAGTTTTCCGTACCTCCGTACCATCCTGATCTTAACCCTATTGAACTAGTGTGGGCACAGATGAAAGAGTTTGTGGCCACAAGAAACGTCACGGTTAATCTAACAGATGTTATGAAATTAACCGATACTTTTTTTGAACAATTTTCGGTGGACCAGTGGAAATCACGTTGCGAGCGAGCAAAAAGATTTGAATAGTAAATGGAAAACGAACCCATGGTGGATATTGTTGTAGAAAGCCTAATAATACATTTGAACGACACTGACAGCAGTTCAAGCGAAGACTCTGATGATTATGTAAGCGAGGGTTCTCTGTCCGAAATAGAAGAATTAGACAGATGAAACTGATAAATATTATATAATAGTCATACATGTACTTTTAAAACTTAGACTCTTAATATGTTATGTACATACATCTTTAGTTATATAAAGCCGAAATTGTGTCGGCCATAATAAAATTATAAAAAAAAACAGGGATGCGAAGTAATAAATGCTCATTAAATATGGAAAACCCATTACTGAGGATTACCAACAATTTAAACACATATGAATAGATGCAAATATGTAGCATAATAAACACATAATTAGGCCATATTATGCAAAAAGCAACTAACCCTCAATGTATCTAAGTTTGCATGGTCAAAATATATAAAATAATTTTACTGTTAGAATAATAGAATTACAATATAATTTACATATTAAATAGTTAAGTTTAGTGTTGAAAAAGTTTCCGATAATTTAAATTATTATAAAAATAATTAAAAGGAATTAACTATTTTGTTGGTTGGTTGATTATTGCATAACAGGGCCCAATTAGCAAACACGATTAGCAGTCACTACGGCTTTATCAATCAAATCCCACTTTTATTTTCTACGCGGACTGTACTTTACCAAAATTCGGTATTAGGTATCTCTGTCGTACACTGACTCTCCTTTTCTTTCATCTGCGCATCTCAGGGCTCAAGCTACATTGCATGACCTGTACAACAGTATGACGATAAGCAAACTGAAATTTGAACATTTCTGCGCATGTCGGCCCATATGAGAACGTTGCTTAGTAACCGTTTAACGCGAGTGACAGTTCTTACCTCACATTGCCTGTCATTGTGAAAAGCGGGAAAATTTTCATTGCGGTCTTTACAAGGACGGTTTTACCGCGAGAATTTAGACGCGCATGTTCATTCCCACGCGTAAACGTTATTTTCTATTCTGGCAGATGTTTTTTATTTTCAGTTTGGGTTTTAGTAGTTATATAACGTACTAATGATTATTAACCAAGAGATATATTAATCGACTCGCTTCGGTACCCTCAACGAGGGTAGTGCTCGGTTACGTATTTTTTTTGGCAGTGCCGCTGCTCTTTCTTTGCAGTTTTATACTGATTGTAAAATTATGTAGGTTTTGGATATTGACAATGCCAAACTGTGCTCTGGCGATTTGTAATAATTGCAACCAAAACCCAAAGGGCACATATTATATAAAGTATTTTTGGTTTCCAAAAAATAAGGATCTGGCAAAACAATGGGTTATTGCTTACGAAAGGGGTGACAGAGTACCAGGTTTTATTGTTGTTTATTCATATCAGGTAATTTAAATAATTTTAATGACTATGACTGAAAAGTTTTAGTAGTTACTGCAACGCAGACCACCGAGGAGGCAGAAGTTCAAACCTTTATCACACCTTTATTAAGTATGATTTGTGTCTCAATTGTGATTGGCTAAAACCAAAAACTTACGACATTAGTTTGTCCAGTCTGTCATCTCTGGGCGATTAGCAGGTAGCCCCCACAACTTCCCAATAAAATTAATTAACTAGAAATGTGTCCCAGAGTATTGATACTAAATCAACTTTACATCAAGAATGACGCATTCTTATTTGCCGATTTATGATTACTTTCAAAGAAATGGGGGTTCAAAATATCAAGTAGAAAACACAGCAATAGATATTTTACATATAAATGATCATAATATAATACATACCTGTATATTTTGCAATAGTTGTCAAGTGAGTTTTAACTTGCATTGCCAATTCTCTTGTAGGAGTTAAGATAAGAGCATATAAAGGTTTTCTGATATTATTTTCCTTTATTTTATGCGACTTGACAAACCCAATATCTATAAATAAAAAATTGAACATCACATATCTTTAAAATTATTTTGTTTGCTGATAATTTTTTAAAGGTTTTAGGTATACTTAGTCTACTGTACAGGGTCTTATGGAAACGATTTAATTATGATTTATATTTAAATGGTGACTCCTTGAATGTCTTAGAGAAATACTCCATACTTTTATTAATCGATTGTCTAAAAAATAGGTTAAGGAATCCTATAACTAGACCATATATGCCATACGCCAATAGAAAGCAATATCGATACCAATTCTAATATGATACGAGCAACGTTGCCAAAAACGTTCTAAATTTTCGTTAGCATCAACCATTTGTACCTATGGTCTATTTCTTTTCGATTGCGAACCACGACAGAAAAAAAATTGAACAAAAATTCACCTAATTGGTTAAATCATGGACCAATTTACACTACATAAATGCCCAACTTATTAAAGGTATTTTTTTTTAATCACAGAAGAAGAATAAGAAATTTCCGTTCGATTGATTTGTAGCAAATACATATATGCTAATTATAAACCTTTTAGCAATTAAAAATAACTTTTAGCTCTAGTTATATTACGAAACAAACAATCTATTAACTTTCTGTACATAAAATCGGTTAATTTCACGTTTTTCTGCAACATAAAATAGTAAACCTATGCCTACTTTGTGTTGAAGCAAAAAGGATGCCCGATTTATCGACAAAATATAGAAGGCCATGCCAAACGCCAAACATTGTGACATAACCTAGAAATTCATCTTCTTAAAGGCCGCTTTACAGTTTGCAATTTTTCTTTCATGCAACATCAATTAATATTGCGGCAATAAAAATTTTACGTCGTTTTACAGCGTGCAATGACTTGCCAAGATCGTAGGTAATGTACCATTAAAATAAAAATACATTTGGTTAGGACTTACCGGCGCTTTTTGTGCATTCATTTTAACAAAACATCATTACAGAACATGAAAGCAAACCAACAAAAACAAAACGTACCCGCTATAGGTTAGAAAAAACATAAATAAATGTCAGGGATTTTTATATTTAGTTTGGTGTCTCATAAATCACCAGAAAATCCTCAGAATTGCGCTTGCAATGGCAATAAAAATACGGTCCGAGTGATATTTCTTGCAAGCAATACAAATTGCGCCAGCTGGTCATTAGCCTCGTTCTGCGCATACTCCCGGGCAATCTTTTCTTGCGTGAAAGAAAAATCGCAAACTGTAAAACGGCCTTAGGAAGTGTTAATTTAAAATTCTAACCGCTATAAACAGTAAACAACAAAATGTCAGTTATGACGTAAATCCCTAACCTTACTTTTTCAACTTGTCAAAAATGAAAATTCTTGCATTTTTTTATTGTAAAACGGGTTTCTGTCATCGTTCGCAATCGAAAAGAAATAGACCATAGATCGTTTTAATTAAATAAGATAATTTAAAAAGGAAAATAAGTACCCAATCATGAGTTTCTATATACTCAAATTTTAGATCAAAAGTTAGAGCTATTTACTTGGAAGTGTCCAATATCGCTACTAAATGTAGCTGCGTGCTACATCCTTTCGAAGGTTTATGTATTTTTCTATTTAAATAGCTACACCATGCACTGTGCCTTTCTTCCGTTAGACCTTAGCTTTACTGATCAGCCATGAATGGCGAAACGCGTCTAAGGATGGATGAGACGAAATGAAAGGAAACTTTTTCTTCTGCATTTACTTTTAGTTGTAAGCAGTTATGGAATCCCTGGGGCACAGGTAGACAATGACAGGCTGTTTCGTTCTTATTAGAACTCATCAGAAAGTAAGCGACCCCCAGTACAGCGAGCCTGTTCTTTAAAGGCGTTTTTAAGAAATAAAAACGCGATGAAAACCCAGTAACGCCATCATAAGAAATCAACTCAATTTAAAAGATATAGCCATCTAACGTGAAAACGTAGAAATATAAATAAATCAAGCACGGAACGGCCACTTCACCAGTATAGGAAACATTTTTCGCTTCTCCATACATCTCCAAGCTTTGTGGATTCAGATCTAGATCGCGCTGCAGTCACCCACTGGTTTTGCAGCACTATTCCGTAAATGCCGTGTGTAAGTATAAATAAAATAGTAGAATTTAATTTTAACGGACACTAAATTCTACTATTTTAATATCATTTATTCTAAATAATAGAAAAACTACTCCACTATTGCTAAAATTTGAGATGCACTATGGTATTCAGTAAACAGTTATTTATATTCCTCTGAATTGTCCTTTCTCATAAACGGGTATTGTAGTTTTGTGTTGTGTTAAAAGTGTCGAAATTTTAAGTTTGAAACAAATGACTAGATTTATAATGATATGTTTATTTATTAAGGTTGTATATTTTGAACCAGTGTCTTTTGGAGGTAGGTTTAGTTTTTATTTATAAAGAGTTTTGTTTTGGAGATGAAATAAATAATTTTGATTTGGTTTATATTAAATTGAGTTACATACCTCTTTGCTATGCGGCTTTATTTGTGATTATAAATTTTCTCGCTTATTATAGTAAAGCAAAATTTAAAAATACTTTTCTGTAATTTATTTTTACATCACGATTTGTGGGTTTAAATAATAACTCAATTCCATAATACCCTGTAAATATGTATTCATAATGTGCCACTTCAACACTTTTAAATAAAATCCCCCATAGAATGTTTGAAAACATGTGGTCATATAAGAGGGCATCCCCCAAGAAAGAAACTTTTGTTTAAAATATAAAATGTGTACCAATTTATTTTCCTACCATTTTGGTCTGAACTAGAACTTAGGTCGTCGTCTGATTCTTCATCTGATCCTTCTCCATCTACTTTCTGTCCGTCTTTATCCTTTAACTGAAGAATTCCACTTAAAATGGGTAAACCAAATGCCAAGGTTTTACCACTGCCAGTTTCTGCAGCTCCAAGAATATCCCTCTTTCCTAATAAAATATATTTTAGTATACAATTTTCTTCAACTATCAACTATGTATAAGTTATCCAATTTTAATTTATCAGAAAAAACCTCTGGACCATGTTTTGGTCACCTTCAGTTGTCTAAAACAATATATTAATGTTTACTATAAAAAGTCATTAATTTTAAGATTAATCAAACACCCATTTTTTGACATAAATATTTGATGCAGGCCTAGAGAGGATATTTTCTTTAATTTTGGTAAAAGCAATTTTCCAATTCAAATAGTCAATATTAATCATATTATAGGTATTCACCTGAAGACGATTGGAGATACTTACCAGTTGAAATGTGATTTAAAAACAAGTACAGACAAACTCTTTTATTATTTAATATTATAGGTGATTCATAGGCGAAGTATAGTTTTACTCTACTTAACAGAATTACCGTGCCGTAATGAAATTTCATCAATTAGTATTAAACTTTATTATTACTATAGATAGACAATATTAGGCAACATGGAAAAAAAGCAAATCATCTAAGTTACTTTATTATTATTTATGTCTAATAACGCTTACCACTTGCGGTTAATATGCCCACTAACATAATGAAGACCATTATTGTTTAAAGAAAAACTCCTATGGCGCACCGCTCGCAATTATATACACAGGTTTAAAGCAAAGACGAGCACCGTGTTGAGTCGTTCTACCTCTGTACCATGAACTCATAGTAGAAATAATATGTAGGGATGGCTAATGATATTTCAGTAATCCTACTACTACGAAGGCGATAAAAGCCTGGCTCGAAATAAAGAAATCTACCCATACGCCCCCATGTATTTTCAAACAAATATTAACAAAAGTTCAAAATTAATTTCTTTCACCTTAAACATGGTCAACATGTGTACCTTATTCTTTGATCGAAGGATACCAGTTGTAACTACAATATCAATGAATTTTGGGACACCCAGTTACCTACCTAATATTGCTGATGGCAAAGTATATGCTTGTATTTCTGTGGGTTGTTCAAAGCCATTTTCTTGTAATGATTTCAAAATAGAACTAGGAAGAGCATATCCCCCCCAAGCTTCTACATTTTTAAAGTTAGCTTCTTGTATAACTTGACTCAATTCAGAAAGATTTTCCTCGTTTTCTTCTGTACTTCCCTTTTTAGAAGGTGAAAGTGATATCTTCATTCCAGATTTAAAATCATTTTCTCCTTTTTCTTCATTGTTATTATGATTTTCTATTGTTTTAAGTCTTTTTTTATTTTTATTCAATGATTTGGTTATTTTACGTTTCTAAAAATAAATGTTATGTAATTCTTATATCATCAATATTACTGTATTACAATTTAAGGAAGAGTGAGTGAGAGACAATACAAGCCGTTCATAAAAAAAAGTGGAAATTTGATGTTTATCATAAATGTATATGATATAGTTTGCCGCCTAGTGCTTCACATTCTTGAGTTAACAAACTGATGTCAGCATCTTGTGAAATGGCAAGCAAAACTAACCTCAATAAGTATATATATTCTTTGGCCAACATCTTGATGTCTTGCAATAATTGACTAACGAAACTAACGTCAAATTATTTAATTCTGGCGACTCACATAGAGGTCACCACCGTTCATTAGGTCCAAATAAAAGAGCTAAAAATTCTGTCGCACTCACTCTTTTTAAATACAAATGGCTATGCTGTATAGGTATTGACATCGCCTACATTTCACATTTATTGGATGTTTTAGTGAATTGGTCACATCACATCAATTCAATTATAAATATTTCTTGAGGTACTAACAATAGTTTAATTTTAAAAATATGTGTAGCTCAAAAGTGATCGATCACTAAGAATAATAGAACACATGACTTTAAAACATGTTACATTTTACTGTTTTTCGGGATTACAGGTACATTTGAGAATGATTGTTTTTTCAAAATAAAAATACTTTTGAGCTGTAAAATTTCCATGCTTATCTACAATTACCAGAACCCTTAATTCAAATTATCCTATCAATAAAAATTCAGGTTATTTATGTGATTAAAATTCTTTAACCAAATAATATTCAAAACTGCAAATAATTTTAAAATATTTAAAGTTAAGGAAATTTCTACTTACCTACCTACACAATACAGCAATAAGTATTTAGGAAAATATATAAAGAATAAGAAGAAATAATCTTGTGTCACAAATTTTTGTAAGTCTCCTTTTTGTGTGTTTTTGTAGAGAAAATGTAATGACATAATTTAAATCTATAGATGTAGGTATATTTTTATTATTAAAATAATTGTCTCACAAACCCTAGATCGGCGCCTTAATTCTTATAGCACAGGCATAGGCTAATAATAGAGAATATCTACCATAGTATTAAATGTATTTTAAAAAAAATATAATAGAACAGTCATGTGTATACTGAAGAGAAATGGGTGGTCATCAGAAACCAAGACAAATAGAAACTTTAAGAAAAACTAAGCGTTTCCGCCAAAAATCGTTTTCAGATTCGTAATCTACGCCCCAAAAAACATTCTTCATGAAAAAATTATCAATTTTGGTGTGGTGAGCTAGATATTATATTTCTCTTTGCTCGTCTAAGTAAATTTACCATTAAGTAGGTATAGGTAAAGCTTTCTTATAGGTATGTAGAAATTTAAACATCTTGATAAAAAAAGATACTTACTGTCACGTAGGCAACATGGGCTTAATTCTTAAAAATATAACTTACCGTCGAAGGCAGAGCCCCTAAATCATAATCGGTACATTCTTCAATTCCTACAAGTCCTTCAGCAAAAGGATTTGAAAGAATTGATCCGTCTAATGTAACAGGCTTCCAATTATTAGGCATAACGGGTATTTTTACAGAAAATACGTTTCTATATACTTCTTTTTTTAATACACTTTATAAAAGAATCACCAAAGAATCACTTTATGACTTTAAATCATTTAAAAAATATTTTGAGGTTATTTTGGTTAGAGTGGAAAAAAGCTTCTTTTCACTCTTTTGGCGTCAGCTGAGGTTAGCGCCATTCGTCAGCTCGATTTAGGCGATCATAAATTGTCTACCTTTATGTCATGTTATAAACCACGAGTTTCTTTTCAATTTTTTGTTTACAATTACTACTTGCATTATTTTTGTTTTTTGACTCCTTTAATATTTACACCTATATGCTTTACTCACTTCACCTAGTGTTCAGGGATTAGTTAGACAAATAACACAACAAAAAATTTAAACTTCTCACTCCCGGGTAACGAAGAAGCATTGGACACAAAAAAGGTCGTTCCCTCGGTTACGTCAGGTCGTTGGTTACGTGCACTACCCTCGGAAGGGTAGTACTGTGTCACTGTGACACAGAAAATAAAGTTTGTTCAATAATTTTAATAGAATCTAGTTTTTCAGCTGCCAGTCAAATTATAAATCGGTGCCATAATTCAGTCAGTTTCGTCTTTATATTTCAAGAACTCTTAGGGTTCCCTTGATTAAATAATTTGGTCCCTTCAATCTACAATGCGTGAACGATCTTAACCTATTGTATGTAATTAATTCAGTATTGAATGTTTCTATGTTAATTGGTTTGGATTCACATAATGTTACGAAGTCTCGCGAAACTGATAAAGTCTTTTGCGGATACCCTTTTCTTTCAGCCTTACCTTAGTTCAAGGAAGCTGCTACCATACACCAGAACCCAGATTGTTTTAGTAAGCCACATTAGATATAAAAATAATCTGGACCTTTTGTTTTTGTAAATGTAAACTTAAAATACCGCGCACGAACTAAACGCATGACTGCACCCATCTCAGTTATGCTCCAGTGCCTCTATAACTAGTATAAATAGAGCTGTAGTTATTGTACTTATTTAGTATTCACCTGAAGACCACTGGATATACTTTACAGTTGAAACGTTGTGATTTAAAACCAATAAGAGCCAGTCCAAATCATTCAAGAAAGATCATTGTGTTCAACCTTCAAACAGATCGACACATTTTTATTATTATAAATGAATATTTTAAAAAATCATTTTTGCTTAAGTGGTGTTTTCGTTTACATACTGCTCTGAGTACAGGTCGGCAACGCTATCACAATCTTATACTGTAAACATCGGACGTCCTTAATGGGAAACGTAAATAGTTTTGTCTATGCTAATTGGTCTGAAGTTAAAACAGTGCCATTACTTTTTGTGTTTTGTTTGTTTTATTTTTTTTAACTGATTATTTTTTATTTTAACCATTTTTGATTAGTCTTATTTTTGTATTTCAATTAAGTGCTTACACTTTTTTTTAAAGATGAATTTCTTTACCTTTTAAATGATTACATAAATTAAAATAAGTTTGCCCCCCTCCCTCCTAATATTTTAGTTGTCCCCTCTGAAATCAACACATACAGGCCCGTAAAGTAGGTTTATTTCCAAACAAATCTCTCTACGTCAAAACAGAATAGTAGTTTTTCTACTCCCACATGGAAATTTGCTGTTTCCTTTACACTTATGTGGCGGGTAAAGTAGGCTATTCCAGTTAACTGATGTGCGGCAAAATTTTAACAATTATAGATAGGTAATGAAACTGACCAATCACAGTAGTCAATTACAGAGAAGCCATTGTTGTTCTTAAAAGTACTGACCAATCACAGTATATTATTTTTACTGAGGCTCCGCCTTCTTTTTCAACACACTAAATTATATAATTTAAATGCATATGGTACAATGTTATATTGAACAAATTAATAACGTATTGTACCATATACATATTTTATAAATTATAGTGTCATGAAAAAGGCGGAGCCTCGGTAAATACAATAAACTGTGATAGGTGAAACATGTCGTATTGTCAAATAAAAACACCAGCGGAAATTTAAGTAAAAAAGTTGTTTTACTTTCTATAATATAACAAAATTATTTTAATTATGTCTAGAACCCTGTCAATAAAACAATTTTTATATCTTTACTGTCATTTATTTTTTGAACTACAGTATAACATGTAAAACTTTAACAATTCGGCAGCTATAATCTACAATTCTTTCAGTCAAAGTATTTTTGTACATAATCGCTGTGAAAACATAATAGTCAACAATTAAATAAGAATTATAACACACTGTAATACACTAACTTATTTATACATTATTAAAATATCCTTAAGGTCTATAGCAACAAAAATAAATGAAGTATTGACTCTTTTCCTTTTAAAAAGGCTTGACTAGATTATTTTATTTATTTTCGTTTGGAATGTTAGATACTACGAGTAGCAGTCAGGTTCACGAAGTAACAAAATCAAATCAAATTGTTATATGGAAGTAAATTGAGATGTACTGTTATTTCCTACATTATTATTGATATTTATCAAGTAACAAATAATTTTACTTTAGTAATTTCAAGATTGATATAATTCAGGACTATCAGTAATACTGATGGTGTAGGGTCGCCTAATGGCAGACCCTTCACTATAAGTCGAACTGACTTTGACCGAATCTCGATACATTGTTTAACGTTGTACGCTATAACAAATTCGTTAGTGCAAGTTTTATTTTATCACGGGATGTCAGAACATATTTAAATACAAGTTATGGGTCCAATGACACATAAACATTTCAACAATCATGGGTTCCTGCTATACCTGAGCAACGACCGCCAAGTTACACCGTCAGCAAGTCTGCTGACCTACATTAATAATTACAATCAATTGCATAGTAATTATATTTTTGTACGACATTCAGTCTTGAATTAATTCTTTACTTTGTAACTTGTATTTTTGGAAAATAAAATTAATTTTTTAAAAACCCTTTTTCAATAGTTAAATACTTAACTGGCGCAGTCGGATTTTAGGACACTCAAACGGCCTTAAGCATATAAGTTCGGTTCGTTTCTACGATTTATTGAGTGAAGAACATTTTTCGGGAGTTTCGCGAAATTTTGGACTTTTCGTCACGTTTCGCTAACCCTTTTCACAGTGGTATAGTTGGGTGAACTGAGTAGCCTAACGAGAAGCAGCATCTTGGGGCAAAATCTTTGAAGCACATCGAAGATCCAAGCACCGTTCCAAGCATATGGACAAGATACTGGTACTACTGTAAGTAATTTATGTCATTTAGAGGGTCTTTAAATTTTTCAAAAAACGATAGTTTTTCTGATTACTCAGAAACAAGTACAGATTCTGATTCAGACTCAATTGCTAACTTGTATCGCACAAGATTTCCTTTAAAATATAAACCTAAGTCAAAAAGGCGTAATTCAAATAATATTGATTTAAATATGTCTTTAAAACCAGAATATTTGGGTATGATCCCAGAATTTCACGGCGAAACAGAACTTTTGCCGCGATTTATTAATATTTGCGAAACTAAATCCTACCGACTGCGCCAGTTAAGTATTTAACTATTGAAAAAGGGTTTTTAAAAAATTAATTTTATTTTCCAAAAATACAAGTTACAAAGTAAAGAATTAATTCAAGACTGAATGTCGTACAAAAATATAATTACTATGCAATTGATTGTAATTATTAATGTAGGTCAGCAGACTTGCTGACGGTGTAACTTGGCGGTCGTTGCTCAGGTATAGCAGGAACCCATGATTGTTGAAATGTTTATGTGTCATTGGACCCATAACTTACATACATTTATTTACAGTTTAAAGCTCAGTAGCCTTATTTCAAAACTTATCAATTTGAATTCCTAAATGTGATATTAGATGGGTATAAAAAATTAGAATCCCTTCGTGAATCTGGCTGAACTAAAACTGTTTAAAATACCACTTTTTCCTGTGTTTTTGCCTCATAAATAACATTAAACAGTATAAAAATAATGTAAAAGTAAGCGCAACAAATATAGCATTACCTACTGGTTACATTTCTGTCTTCCATATAAAAACTCTTTGCGAACAAGAAGCATATTATAATATATATCACGATAAACATGTCCAACAATTTATAGCAGACCGTATTATACAGTGTGTCCGCGGATGGGGTCCCCTCTAGGAGAAAAAAATCTTTTTTATTCATTTTACGACCAAAAGTCATTGTTTATAAAAAGTTCTGGTTGTTGAGAAAATGAATTCACGATAAAAAAATGTCAGATCAGATGTACAGGGTGTTAATAAATTAGGAAAATATGAACATGCTTCAAGAGAGAAGTACTATTATTTATTATTTTTTACAAATAACATTTTATAAAACAAAGTTGTTTATAAACTAACGTAAAGTCTAAATACAAATTTTGAATTAAAAATTCGAATTTTTATAATTAAATATTAATATTAACATCTATAGCGTGTTGATAAGACACATTTCCAATATCGTAACATTGTATTAAATAAATACGCTCTTCTTTGGTTAACATTTTCGAAAATGCCTTTACGGAAATAGAATACTGACAGATGTAAATAAAATTCTGACATAAACATGAACGTATACAAAAATCTTGATTTTTTTGTAAAATGCAACTAAATAAATGAAAACAATAATTATTAATATTTTATTTTAAAAATTCGAATTTTTATTTCAAAATTTGTATTTAGACTTTACGTTAGTTTATAAACAACTTTGTTTAATAAAATGTTTGTAAAAAATAATAAATAATGGTACTTCTCTCTTGAAGAATTCTCATATTTTCCTAATTTATTAACACCCTGTACATCTGATCTGACTTTTTTTACCGTGAATTCATTTTCTCAACAAGCAGAACTTTTTATAAAGAATAACTTTTGGTCGTAAAATGAATAATAAAGATTTTTTTCCTCTTGGGGACCCCATCCGCGGACACACTGTATATATTATTATTTTCAGTTTTGGTAAAGGAATGACAGTAATACTGATCGTGTGGCAAATTTCAAGGATTGATGGGCGGACTGATGTAAATTCTTATAAGAAAAAATACTGATGCAAGAAACACCAAGGATTGACATCACCCAGAACTGTCAGTAAGACTGACAGTGTAGGGTCTGCTATAGATAAGAGCAGATCAAAGCCTTATGGACGCTTCGGTCACTTCGGCTACAAGCGATGGGAAATACTGTCGATTGATCAAATTTATGAATGATTAAACCAATGAGAAGCGGAAAATGGGCTTAGAAGTCCAATAGAATATTTATTAGAATAAATTAGATGGGGCTTTCTTGTAGTCCACGTTGCCTTACTATGTATTTTTTAAATTCATACTGGAAAATTCTATGTATTTAAGGGTTAGGTTTATTATTTTGATAAAAGTCGTCATTTGTTCATTTCTGTAGGAGAGGAAAAAATGGAGGAGTGTTAAAGTAATTTATTCTATTATAAAAGGTACCGCACCGCTCCCAGAGCGCCTAAAAGGATTTTTCCTACAGTGCAGGTGTTTTATCATAAAAAAAAGGATATAATACGAACCAATTTAAAATATATATATTAATTTACTGAATACAACTGTGTGATATCAACAGGTGGTATTGTCGCTTAACTTTTGTATGGAAGACGGAAATGTAAACAATATTGTTTTATTTGTGGCGCGTGCTTTTAAATAAGTAGTATATGTTAAGATCAAGGTCGGATTTATAAGGGGGGAGGGGAGTATATAACCATAAAAAACATGCTGTTACATTATATATTAATGATTTTTTGAAATGTATTCAAGAATAATTATCACACAAAGGGTTGTTTTTGTATAAAAAAAAACCGAAACCTACAAACGGCACTTATGTATTTTTAGGAAAAAGTTTGTATTTTAAATGTTAAATTTAGGCTTAAGATATAGATACAGCACATATTACAAGCATTTTATAAAATGTAGAAAAGGAAAGTATTATTAGGTAGGTATAGGATAAATACATATACATGTTATCTGAGTAATAACTGGTAAATTCTTATAGGTAGGTATATTTCTTGGTCCAGAAATAGATGAAAATAACAAAGTAGATGGGATAAATAAGATGATAGGAAGAGGTACGCGCATCACATTTCAGTGTTAAGTTAGTGCCATTACTAGGGTTGCCACCTCTCCCGGTATTCCGGGAGTCTCCCGGAATCGGGCCTTAAAAATTCCGTCTTCAGAGTTTCATATAATTTCTCCCGGAAATCCAGTTTACAAAACGCTGCACCTTTTATTCAAACACACAAACTTTCCACCGTCCATTTTTCAACAAATAGTAGAAGGATCTTTTACTTAGGTCTTTTTTTTTATAGACGTCATTTGGACAAGAGGGCAGTTTTGTTTGCCCCTGTTTATTGCGTTATAGAGCGGGCGGCGACCTTTTTTTTTCAGGGGTCATTATTGATGGGGTGTTTGTTTATTTTGTATGTAAATAAACGTATTTACCTTTAACTTTTTTTTGGTTGACTTCCGGAATCGTTGGTAATAAGGAAGGTGGTAACCCTAGCCATTACCCTTTAAAGAAAAATTTATAACTATATAAAAAAATATCGTTAAGGATGAATTTTTCAATTAGCAACCACATAAAACGTGAGTCGCGAAAGTCATTAAAATCAAAATAAAACTGAAAAATTTTATGGTATGTCCGCGGATGGGGTTAAGAAGAGGACAAATCGACCAAAAAGTTAAAGATATACGAAAAAAGTAATTGTTTATAAAAGTTTTAGCTTAAAAAATTGATGAAATTATTTATACTGGGAGTATAAAAAATACGAAAACGTTATTTTGCGTACGAGTAAACATACGTTGTATGCTTGCATGGGATGCTGCGAATATGGCCTATTATTTCCTTCCTTCTTTGTGGAAATAATAAATGTATTATTATTACATTATTTTCTACCAAAAGAACAAAATATTAAATTATTTAAACACTAAGCTAAGATCAAAAATTCTCTAAAAAAAATAAATATTAAAAGTAACGAGCGTTGAGAGTTTCTGAAAGTAAACCGATAAAACTCGTTACTTTTAATAATTACTTTTTTTATGAAAACTTGTACTGTGGCTAAAGTAGCCTACTCACGTTCAGTCGGCCGGCCGGAATTGACCGGAGAGATAATGGCCGGCCGGCCGATTCCGCTACACACACCTATACACACTTAAATGACGTGCAAGGGCCGGTAGGCAATTGTCGGTGGTTAAAACTGAACGTGTGTAGTCGTTTGCCGGCTGGCATTAGACTGCAAGCCTACTTTTACTTCAGACGAAAATGTTGTTGTTGAAAATGGCTGAAAGAACTTAAAAATATTAAAGATTTTATTGCCATTTGTACCGCAAACAAAATGTTTGTGGAAAATAAAAGACTTAATATGCCAACAGAGCTTTGCGAACCAAGGCTTATGAAGAATTATACTTGTACTGTATAAGACAGTGAATGTTCAAGCTACTGTAGAATCTGTGGAATAAAAGTAACGTAATGTGAGAAGTGCATTCAGAAGGGACTTAAAAAGGTTAAAATATCAAAAAGAAGCAGAATTTAACTACTCGAAACAATACTAATCATCGAGCCTAAAAAGTTTTATAAATTATTTGCATTCACTTGTCTGAGTTCTCGTATAAGCTCCATGTAGGAAAGTACTCTTTTGCCTTTCCTTTTTCTCTGCTCGTATAATATAGTAACACTTACCGCTGCGCTTTTTTTTTGTGACATGTTTGAACTGACGATAAAAATCTGTGCGTGTGTAGTGAAATGGAGGCCGTAATCGAATCCAGCCCAGAACTGCCGGTAATTGTCGTTGAACAAAATTAAAGGTGTAGTATGACTATCGATAAATGCCGGCCGGCTGAACGTTAGGGTTTAATTTAAAACATATTATTTAAAATTTGTTCTTTTGGTTGATACTAAGGTTTACCCTTACGCAAAATTAAAAAATTTTCAAAACGTGAATCTCATTTTTATTTTAAAAGAAAATAAACTTTTTCTCGTATCTTTCACTTTTTGGCCCATCTGTTCTCTTCTAAACTCCATCCGGGGATATATTGTATATATTCTTATCTCGATGGTAAGGCAATAAAGCGGTTTTAAATTGTAAATAAATACTTGTCCGGGATATTATTCGGTTTAATTATGACAATAGTAACAACAAAAATGACTTTATCCTGTAGGTATAAATTTGACACAAAAACTATAAATTAATTTCCAATGCAAACCTTATACTCCTACTTGTAATTTTTTTAGAAAATTAGTTACAACTTTGTTTTCAAAAGGTAATTTTGCAAGTTTCTACAAAACCATAACGTCAATTCTTTTTTTATTGGCGTATCCAGAATTTTAAAAAATCAAGATAATTGGTAGCGTCGTATTCACTAAAGAAGTTGAAATTTAATTCGCTTAGCAATAAGCATTTCTATCAGGATATGCAATCAAGTTTCTTTTACATATTTACAAAAATATATACAGGGTGACAACGAAATTACTACCCAGCTTGTCACGTCCTCATAAAATAATACATTATTATGAAATTTTGGTAGGTTAGATGGTTGCACTTTTAAGATATAAGAAATTAAAAGTTTACTTACATTATCCAACAAGCAACAATTGATGTTAATTTATTCATAAACAGCAGTTGAGTTTTGGACCTATCTTTATTTGTTTTAAATCACAACGTTTCAACTGGTAGGTATATTCAGTCGTCTTCAGGTGAATAACAAATAGTTTTATGCTTAGAATTCTTCGTAGAATGTATATTTTTAAAAATATATAGGGTGTATTTAAAATAACAAAGTTGTGTGCACTTCCGGTTTCACCGGAAGTGACAGTTAGACGTTTGAATACTGAAAAGGTGCTCACAGTGTAACTGTATAACCTACCAAAATGTCATAATAATGTTTTATTTTATTTAGGACGTGACAAGCTGGATAGTAATCTCGTTGTCACCCAGTATATTTAATAATATAATAATCAAACAGAAATTACCGATAGTTTCAGTTTTAAATTATACATGATGTTATGGAAATTACTTTAGTTATATTCAGGGTATTCCCTTGGGAAGGTTCGGTTTAAAAAGGTAATATATTTTTCATTCAACTTTGCTCCACCCTGTAGATTTAAAAATAGCTTTACGTTATGGTATCCTTTATTATTTGTAATAACAGTTTTCATTCTCATTCACTCCTTTTAAATCGAGAAGGCTAGGGTTCATTTAATAAGGTTGTACATTTTGTGCCAGGTTTGCATTTTAAGGTAGGTTTAATTTTTATATACCCCCAATACAACCTATTGTCATTTCATCCTATGCAACTGCGTTTACAGAACCATCAACAGCGCGCAATACATTTCAAAAGACAAATGGAGAATTTTATCGCTTATTGTCGCAAACCCACATTTAAAATATTTTTGCAATTTATTTTCATATCTGGGATTAACTATAATGAGTTATTTCCATAACATACTATATATTCGCCAATGTAGATTAAGTATAATATGTATACTTAGATGTTACTTCACAGAGAAGTTAAACTAAAAAAGGTAATACTGATAAAAATACTTAATTGTGTAACACTGTGTCAATTTTAACATCTAACTGACAATAAGGACGATTTTAAATTTAAAACTCTTTAGTGATTACTATAGTAGCATAGACTTTATCGATGCAGATAAAGTGTATCCTTTTTAAAATGAAACAGCAAAAATATTCGCTTAAATTAAACCAGCAAGAGATGACTGTCTAAGTAACCATCACGTTTGTTCAAGAAACATAAATAAAATAAATCCAAATCCATGTTACTAATCAAAACGGAGAGTCGACAAATCATAGTAAAGCCACGTCCATTTTAAGTATGACATTCATACCCACTTAACGTTCCGGTCAACAAAAAATCGAATGATTTTTGTTGCTCGTTTATTAGGCAATGATATTAAAGATACATTTGAATCGTTTAATTTTTTGCTGTATAACTTCAAACTGGACACACTTTATAGTGTTCTAAGTCTAGAAACGGGTTAAGTTATGGATGCGTTACAAAGGAACATTCAGGTGAACATTATTTGAGTTATTTTAAAGTTACAAAATACACTAGTCACATTCCTGAACACTAATACTTTGTATTATTATTTCAGACTTGTTAATTGTTGCCGTTTAGTATAGTTCTTATATTAACATAAAGAAGCATTTTATATCTAATTGATATGATACGTTAAAGTTGATTACACTTACTATTATCTATGCATGGATGATCATTCTAATATTTATAGATTAAATTTATTTCACAAATAATTAATAGTTTTTAGGTAATCATCTATTAAATGAACACCACGACAAAAATGTATGATTTATTGGTATTTGGGGGCGTAGTTTGCGAATCTGAAAATTTTTTTTTTGGGAAACGCTGAGGTCTTGACATACTTATTCCTTCTTAAAGTGGCGTATTTCTGAGGGGTTAATATCGCAACAAAATTATAATTTTTTTCTTTCCCTATGCTACACAATGAATTTCAACCTTCTTCCTCATTTGAAAATTGAATAAAAAATCATAGTAGATTTTACAATTAATTATCAAATTCGAAAAAGCTGTCCATTTTCTCCAAGAGACCTGATTGTGGGATTTATTATTTATATAATTAATTATCAAATTTGATTGTATTTTATCAATTTAACGTCAAACCATTAATTTTTTTCAGCTAATTAAAAACCTGCTCAAGAGCGAACAAACAAACCGTGCGTTTCCACCACATCGCGCGTATTGTACCTGCGTCGGGCGATGAAAATAAAATTTCTGTTTTTTTTTACAAAATATTACAAAAACGAATTTCACGAGAATTAAGTGGCGCGGCGTCAATGGAGATTTTGAAGATATCGGGGCATTGCTTGTAATTTCAATGGAAGATAAGAAATTAACATAAGTAGCCTACCTACTACAACTAAAATCATAATTTATATAATTCCATTATATTTATTTTAAAAACCAAACCTGTCAAATAAATGTCTTTATATTCTGGTACTTAGGAGATTATTAATGTTTTTTTTTTTACGGTTCGCCGACTACGTAGGCCATCTTGAACCGGTCATCGAACACAAATGTGATCTACCGACTGGGGAGTGTGAAACGGCACCTTCACCCTACGAGATATCCGATCTTATCCGGCGTGAATAGGATGGCTAGGTGTCGATTCATTTTACACTCTTCCCTGAGGCAAGAGCACGCCGTGTTCCCAAGCGGTCACCCGCTCAAGTACTAACCGCGCTCGACACCGCTTAACTTCGGTGATCTGCGGGAACCGGTGCTTAATATGTCGACAGGCCCTTGCCCTAATTTGTTTTTAGTTTTATTATTTTGTTGTGTTGGAGGACATAATGTAATGTGTTTTATGTGTTGGTCAATAAATAGCCCAATAAAAGGAAAAACAAGGGGAAAAGGGGCAAAACTGCATCGAACTTGGTAATTTTTTTATTAATCCTCGTGTCAAAAAAGAGTAAATGCAAATTTTGTATTAAAAACCTAACGAAACGACACTTTAATAAGGAAAAGTCCCAAAATTCATCATTCAGCAAAAATTATCACGTTTGTGTGTTCGTATAAATGATAATTACCATTTTTTAACTAATATATATATATACTTTTAGCTTAGGCCGCAAAATTTAATACCAAACGGATACAAATAATGTAACTCCGGTAGCACTTTGTATGCCCAAGAAATCTTGGCTAAGTATAGTCCGTTTGATTTACATTATTTCATAAGCCCAGATATCTTTGTCACTGTATCCTACTGACTAGGATTGGGCCGTTTAAAAATATTAAATGAAATTATGTTTTAAAATATATTTCTGTAAACCCAAAAAAGTGAAACTTTTAACTAATAAATTTCAATATTACATGCAAAACTTTCACTTAAATTTGATAAATTTTAATGAACTTGCACTAAAATTTAAAACTTTTTGAAAGTTTCATAAATTTCAGTAAAAATTTTATAAATGTCAGAGTCAATTTCATAAATATCGATAATTTATCATGAAATTTAAATTCTGGGGATGCATTTTAGTTCTACAATATAAAATTATTTTAAATTATACCAGGTGCCCCAAATAGTCAGGGCACATCAAATATGATTTTTTTAATGGATCACCCTATATATTACATTATTTTCTAATTATCCACAAAATTCTACGCTTATTTTGTATATAATGTCGTATGTCTAAATTTAATTATTCTTGAGATATTGACGTTAAAATAATGGCATTTTCAGACTTTGACAGGCTGTATATTGGAACGGTTTCTTTTAGAGAAAAATGGTTTTCACCTCCCTATCTTACTTTTTATTCTCCATCTAAAAGTTACAACTTTCGGTTTAAAATGTTAAACCATAAAACAGTTTTTTTTGTTTAACATGTTAAACCGGAAGTTGTAACCTTTAGATTGAGATAAACTAAGATAGGGAGATGAAAACAATTTTTCTTTAAGATTAACCGTTCCAACGTTACATACAGCTTGTCAAAGTCTGAAAATGCCATATTTTAAACGTCAATATTGTCACGATTTTTTTTTTCAAATACGTTCAATTTTTTATAAGTAAATGATGTAACCTCTACTTCCTTTCTGCCAGCTCTCTTAAGGCCGGGGGATGTGCCACGATAGGGAACCATAAGATCATAACATTTCATAAATCAATATTTTCTATTTTAATATTTTAATTATATGTGCAACATGAAACCGGCGTCAAGATTATTAAACAATTCTAATAAAGTTGCAATTATGAAATGTTATATGCTCATCCCAAACTATCAATTATTGTCGTGTCATCGCGTCAGCAAAAATAAGGTTCACGACCTAAGTTCATTATTTCCCTAAAGTGGGATAAATGACTTAATGGCGCGGCAAATTATTGGAAGAAAAAATATCAGACACCACTAGTGCTCCGGTCCGTGATGCATCCACGTTAAATTTGCGAAACTTGTTGGTCCCCAAATCCAAGACGCCAGCAATGGGCCCCAAAATTATGTAAGTACAATTTCATTTTCAATATTTTGTTAAAGGTGTAAATCCGAGTTGTTTATTAATCTTGATTCTCTTTGTAAACCCTTTAGGTAATTATTATTTTGATCTTTTAAATAGATTTGTTTTTAAAATCACTTTGTTTTTCTAATAGTCGCCAAAGTCCTGTGCTACCTTTACGTCCCTCGTCACACCCTAACATTTGGGAGGGACAATATCTTAAAAACAAGTGAATTTAGATAAATTATATTTTATACAAAATCAGCGTAGAATTTTGTGGGGAATTAGAATATAATATAATTATTGTTGCTTCCTAAGAAAAAATATGTTTGATATCCCCTGGCTGTTTGGACACTCTGTATAATTTAAAATACATTCTAGATTGTAGAACTAATGCCTCCATATACCTCTGTTTTAGTAGTAGTTATTTATTAGTTTAGAGGCTATGAAATCATATGTCAAGAGTGGTATACCTAATAAATTATCGGTAAAAAAAAAGCACTGTTGCTTCCTAGTTTAAAAAATATAGGTACACCGTGCTTTTAAATCAATGGTTAAAATTTCGTATCTCGTGAAAATGAGAATCGTTCCGTATAAAGTTTGGCCCTATGCCGAAAATGCATCGAAGTTAATTATTTGTAAACCTGATTTGGTCAAATTTTATGTTTTTACCGTCTTTAGAACAGTACTCACATTTTGCCCCTCAATTACTTATAATAAAATAATATTTTAGAGTAGGTAGAGAATCTATTTTCGTTACGAGATAAAATTACAATATTTTTACTAATGCGAATTACAGTAGGTCCAAGGGTATAATCTAACAAAAAACAACCATTACGAAGAAATGGGGCAACGTTTCAGTTTTTGTAATTAATACCGTAATGTGGAAAACGCAATCTTTGGTAAATTTTGTATTTCACGTAGACTCTGTATTTCGGAAAAATTAAGATGTATGTATCAACACGCCAACAGATATCGCTGTCATGTTCCAGTTAGTAGGTTGTTCCGTGTGTAAAATTGCACCCTTCCAGTTTTAAACAAGGATCGTTTTATAGTATTACTATACATATAGTATATCCCAGGATGTACTGTAAACTCAATTATAATGTTTGACTCCTTATTTATAAGCATTAGATATTGTTACTTTTAAAGTATACTTTTTATTGTGGATAAATCCATCATTTTAACTATTTTGTTGCCACTCGTGGGCAACAAATATCTTATCGATTAACCCAATGTTTTAGGGCTTCCTCGAACTCTATAGTTTCTTTGTTTCGTACTTCCTGGTGCTCATTGGATTCATCATTAAGTTCCGGATTCTGATGAAGGTCTTGATTGCCGTGGTTGTCATGATTGGAGTACTGTAACAATAAAATATATTATTTAGGTCCTTAGACTCCTAGTGTATGTATGTTTCAAGCGTTAAGGTTTGGGTTAATCCTTCATTTGTCAGTTTGGGTGTTATTTAACAAGCATCATTTTGATATAAAGTAGTAGAGTTTAGTGTCCGTATAAGTAAATAGAAAAGTTTTTTTAGCGGCAGGCGGACAAAGTAGTGCATCTATCTTTTGCATTAAGTACACAGAGTGTACTGGGAGTCGCTTACAGGTTATGGCTTTCTGATGAGTTCTAATAAGAACAGCCTGTCATTGTCTACCCGTGCCCCAGGGAACCCATTGCATTTGGCGTCCCTGTGTATTTAATGCAAAAGATAGATGCACTACTTTGTCCGCCTGCCGCTAAAAAACTTTCTTTTCTATCAGTTTGATATTTCTGAGCTTAAATCAAGGGAATACAGTCTTGGGTCCTGTCGATTAAAGAATTAAAAAGTACACTAAAAACTTATACATACAGCCGTATTCACTAAAGGGATCTAAACTTAAAACCGTCCTAAACTAATAGTTCTGGGTTTAAAAAGACAAGTGTGAGACAGTGGCGTAGCTAGAACATTTGGGGGGGGGGGGGCTCAGTGGGCCTAAGTAGGACATTTTTTTTTCTGGAGAGAGGAACAGTCAAGACTACATGTATTTCATGATATTGTACCCGGTGAAGAAGGCGGAAAAGCGCCACAGGCGAAAAATTTTCAGGGCCACGCCCAAAGCTCGTTTAAAATTCACCTAACTACTATCAAATTTCGAAAATTAAATTATTACCTCTCCCCCTCCTTATGGTTGGATTAAATTTGTTTTTGTAAATGTTTTTTTTTTACTTTTTATTTGATATTTCTAGCTGGCTCTTTATTAAAAAACAAACTTTTTTTATATTTGTGAAAAATATGAATATTGGTGTCAATCCAAAATTTTAACATAAGACGTATGCATGATTAAAAATAAAGTAAATATCGCTCACTACGCCAAAATTGGTGATTTTTTCAGAAATCATGTATTTTAGGAGCGTAGATCTAAGAGCAGTATTTGGTGCAAATTCTTGGGCCTTGAAATACTCCTTAAGTGCCGTTTTGTATATTCATAATAAAGCATTCTCGTTTCTTCCGGCACTAATATTTTAGTGCATTGGGTTATATTTTTGTTAATTGAAAATAGCTCTAAAAAAGGGAAAATGGAACAGACAAGTATATGTTTAATAGAAAAATACTATAAAATATTATTCTTTTTACTCGCTTTCCTTTAAAATTGCATCAAAAATCAATAACTAAAAAGATATGCGTCTGAAACCTTAATCTCTATATAAAACAGGACTTTTAGAAGGAAAAATTTAAAAACTAAATGTTTCCTACAAGACCTTTGCAATCTAAGCCAAGAATACATTATTTAAAAACTTAAATTAAGATTCCAAGCGTAGACGAAAAATTAGGTTGCAATTATTAGATTTTTAGACCTAAACTTGTAGGCTGGGTATCGGTAAGATGATTTAATTACAAAAATATCAAATTGATACAAAAGCGTCATATGGCATATAAAATAATGCCACGGTGAAAACACAACTAAGACTATAGATCTAAATATTTTGATGGTCTAAATTTTAAACCTTTTTAGTGGATACGGTTGAAACTGTTTATATTTCTTCGAATCACGTTTCACTTAAACATTTCTAATCGTGATTAGAATGCTAAATTCGCACTTCATCATTGGGAACGTCAAAATTGTATTAGCCCTTTCAATTAACTTTTAAAAATTAAATAATCGTCTTCGCATTAAAAATATGATAAGAACAAAATATTATGCATTTTTAAGGAATAAGGTGTGAATTATCCACATTCAAAATTCACTACTAAGAGCCTTTTCACACAGCGCCATATATCGCGCGCGATAAATGGTCGCAATATTGCTTTAACACCAAATTATGTGTTTTCTAAATAGCCATTTTCACACACAGGCGATATTAGAGAACACATAATTTGGTGTAAAGTAATATTGCGACCATTTATCGCGTGCGATATATGGTGCCGTGTGAAAACGCTCTAAGTGTACACGGTGTTGCATTAAAGGAGAAACTAAGCATCTACAAGAACAAACATTAACTATTTTCAGTTTCGATGAAGAACTTTACAAATCTTTCTACAACTTTGTAATTATTACTTATCCTGTATTAGTGAGCAATACCAGTCAATCTTAGTTTAACAATGTAAAATACTGATTTAAAACGTCATTACAAAAACGTGTTTTAATATGGTTAAAAATAATGATTACAGACTTGCAGAAAAACTTCAACCATTTATCTTTAACTAACAATTTTCTAGGCCACAAGTCCTAGTGGTCTTTATAATCCCCATAAGATTTTCCCCTACAAGCAATAGGGTATGCAATGTATATATAAAGGTGTATTAAAAACCACTTTCGTAAGTATTAACGAGAAGCATGGTTGACTCAAAGTGTCTGAAAGATAAGTTGATAACTTAGGTGAAGCTTAACAATAATATAATATGTGCTAAAACTACTATCTAAGAGTGATACAAAATGTATGTACAAAGGTTTTTGTGGTAGTTGATTGATATCTTGTAGGATTTTTTTACATCGAATGCGTGAGAATTAGCTGTTATAATATGAGGATTCTATAGTTAATCATAAACAAAAAGAAGGTGTTTGTGTTAATAAGAGTTAAGCAGAGTGATATAGTCCGTACAATAACTCGCTGGATGCACGTCACATCTCACAAATACATAATTATAACAGAAACAAAAAATAAGGCAGATCTGTTAATAATTAAAGGGTCCTGTCAATTAATATAAAATTAGTTTTGACAACCTTTGTCATTTCGAAGAATTTAATTTTACTTATTGAACGCGATTTGAGAGCGAAAAACAGTTAGTTAGAACATATTTTGAAAATATGTCTCATTCAGCAAAAAAAAATCCACATTTTGAAGCTTATTTGAATCCTGACAGAATTGAAAGAATATACAATTTAATCACCGCACGACTCGAATCAAAAATTACGTCAGAAGCTGTGACGTACATCCAGCAAGTAATTGTACGGACTTTAGAAGAGTTTTGGACTTGTATTGTCTTTATTTGATTTAAATCACGTTTTAACTGGTAAGTATTTTTAGTCGTCTTCAGGTGAATAATAAATAAGTACAGTAACTATACTAGCTAGATGCACTGGAGCATAATTGAGATGGGTGCAGTCATGCGTTCAGGTCGTGCGTGGTATTCTAAGTTTACATCTACTTAACAAAGGTTTCCAGATATATCTAATGAGGGCTTACTAAAACAATGCGGGTTGCGATGTATGGATGCAGCTTCCTTGAACTTTCTCCAGTGTGATTCTTTATACAGGATTTGAGCTTCAATCCACTTGATATGATGGCCGTGTGTCCAGGCATGGTCAGCTGCACACAGAAACAATACGCTAAAAGAGACTGAAAAATCAGGTGCAGCTGACCATGCCTGGGCACACAGCCATCATATCAAGTGGACAGACGCTCAAATCCTGCATAAAGAACCACACTGAAGACAGATGAAGTTCAAGAAACCTGTAAACATACAGCAGAACCCGGATTGTTTTAGTAAGCCCTCATCAGAGATATTTGAAAACCTTTATTAAGTAGATGTAAACTTAGAATACCACGCACGAACTGAAAGCATGCCTGCGCCCATCTTAGTTATGCTTCAGTGCATCTAGCTAGTATAACTAAAGGTGTACTTATTTAGTACTCACCTAAAAACGACTAGAGATACTTACCAGTTGAAACGTGATTTAAGGCAAATAAAGACAAATCAAGTTGAAAACTCTTTTATCAGTCAAGAAACATCATTATCTCCAACCTTTAAACAAACACAAGTTAAGCAGAGGTTAAAGGAAGAGTTTTGTAAGTAATAAAGCCACTTAAATGAACACTCTACTCAATATGTCTTGTTAATCTGTCGACTTAAAGACGTACTGCCCGAAAAGAGTTTTAAGTTTACTATATTAAATTCTTCCCCCCTCCAACTTCCTTGTTGTAAGCAATACGAAGTCATGCAAATAAGATACAGCGTGTATAGTGAAAGGAACCAGTAATGTGGTAAGTATGTAATGTAAAAGCATGTTAAATGTGCAACGTGTGTTTAACACACACCTGTTGCACGTATTGTTCTTGTTCCACTACCGGTCCAAAATTAGGCTGGCCACTATTTTGTACTGTGGGGTAATGAATCCCTTGCATCTTGAAGTTTTGCCCGTGAATGTAATTCTGACCAGGAAAATTTTGTCGTTCACAAAATGGCTGGTTCTGCATATGATTTATTTCCGGGGGACTGGAAGGATGTCTCGCCCTGAGTTCTGCCATAAAGTTGGCGTCTTGCATGTATCGACGTTGCAATTCTTGTTGCCATCCCCCGTCAGATTCATCTTCGCCGTCGTCTTCAAAGTCTGAAGAAAAGATATAATGTTAGTAGCTTCGTTTTTATTAATGTCAAGGTAAAAATTAATTTATAATGAAACATTTCGTAGTGGAAAAACTTTCCATTAAATAACCGCACATGAAGACTATTCGATTTGAAAAAATTAGGTTTAAAAATTAAAGCTGTTTTAAAAAAACAATATTCAGTAGTTTTTGAAATATATGCAATATTTCAGTTTTTTTGGATACTCTGTATTTATTTTAATTTTAAGGGACGGAGAAAGAGAATATCCACGGCACGGGACAGTGAGGGTAACCTTTTATAGGAAATCTTTTGTGAAAAATACTACTACATTACTTACGCCTGTGCGCTTATTCAATAAAGAGTTTGAGCTGCTGAGGGTAGAATGGTTAAAAATGCTATTGGATATTCGTACAATTTCCAGCTGGGACTGTAATTAATTGTATTTATACCTGTAAGGTAAGGTTGTACACGCAAGGACAGGTAATCAAAAATATATAACACAAATTTAACTAAAGTTACAAAATAAATGATTATAAAAAATAATAAGTGTAGTGTTTATGTAAGCACAGCTACTGCAGCGATTAAGACATGCCAAACTACTTAAAACATAATATTTGCATTTATAATTAAGTCCCAAATGAGGCTTAGATATATACATATATATTAATAATTTTTATCATAAAAAGAAATTTGTTATTTAACAATACAAATAGAGGCAAAACTAAAGATGTGCGTAGATAAACTAGGAAATCTAAAAAATCCATTTGGTATGTTCAAAACTATATAAAAATGTTTTAAAATTATACGAAGATAGGTAACGCCAAAACCATTAACATGGTGGTTATGTTGCCGCTTAGTACACAAAATTAACGGCAGAAAGGCGCTGTATCGACAATACCAGTGGCGCCGCGCCGTTAATTAATCGACCAAAATGTGGCAATTTTTTAGAATGCAAACCAACATTATTTCATGTTGCACATTATTAAATGTATAAAGTTGGATTATAAACCATGTTTCTAAAACATTTTAACCAATTTAAGATTATACAGGGTGTCCCAGATAAGGACGCACTCTACAGAGATCTTGTAAACCATAGAAGATATAAAGGAATTTTCGCGATTTCGTTGTTATTTTTTTTGTGATTTTAAAGAAATGTTAAAATAAAGCTTACATTCTCGTTATTTTTTCCCCTCTACAAGTTGGTGTAATTATATTTTTAATCCTTTTTTCAAAACTATCATCAACATCAACAAATTTCGGTTTTAATATTTATAAATTCGCCTTCTCCTTTATAATTCAATGAAGTATCATACCTAGTATTAATAACACGTTTTGGACTTAAAAAGCCCTCTTTAATAGGAATAAGTGCAAATTAATCTTATCCGTAACTATTTTATTTTCAATCTCCGTAACCTAATCTAATTTTCATCTGCCTCAACTGTATAGTAGGCTGTGACAAGCACTTGTTTAATAAATAAATTATAAATACATACTTGCCAAATAATGACAAATTTTGTTAATGAAATCGTTTAGTGCAAATTAACTTTTAGCTAATTTCTTTGAAGTAAAAATCTTATGTTTTTGATATGTGTAATTGTAGTTTTTTTAAACATTATTCAAGAGAAGAAAAATTGTATGATTTGTTGTCAACGTCAAAAAAGTCAAATTATTTCTAGTTAGCTTTGAAAACAAACGAAAGTTTATAGATACAAGATGAATTTGCATTTATTCTGATGGATGATGGGTTTTTAAGTCCGAAACGTGTTACTAATACTAGGTGTGATACGTCGTTGAATAATAAAGGAGGAGGGGAATTTAAACATAATAAAATAAAATTTACCGACTATTTTAAAAAGCAAAGTTGATGATGGTTTTGAAAAATCGAAACAGAGGAGAAAAAATGGTAATGAAAATGTAAACTTTATTTTAACATATCTTTTTAAATAAAATCAGAAAAAAATAAAAACTAAATCGCGAAAATTCGGTTTTGCCCAAATTTCTTCGGAGTTTTTTAAATTAGAAAACGCGATGTTGCAGAATTTAGTAAGGCGCAACTTTTTTCTAATTTAACTATCTCTGTATCTCTTATATGGTTTACGAGACTCCTGTAGAGTGCATCCTCATCTGGGACATCCTGCATAATGCGAAAAACATTATTTACTTTCTGCCACATTTAAGGCAAAACAAGTATTTATTAGTATTTTTATAATAACACCAAGACAAAAATAACCCAGTAAAGTAATGGAAATAATTTCAACATAGTCTGCTCCGCTAGTTGATTCATATATTTATTTGATTTGATTTTAACATTGTTTATTTTATAGTAAGTTACATTGTCATTTTTCCCTAATAAAAAATACATTTTTTAATATATCTATTAAAGTACAGCTAGCCTCAACTGACTAGGGCACGCGACAGTGCATACGCTCAGGTGGGGTTGTTGTTGGCCCTTAGGTAGAAAAAGAACTAGACTTTTATTCTTACATAAAGGTCAGTATCAGTGATTAACAATCTCCATCTTCGGTGGAAAATGTTTATTGTTTAATTGGGAATACAGTATTCACTTGAAGACGACCGGAGATATTTACCAATTAAAACGTTGCGATTTAAAAATAAATAAAAACAATACAAGTTCAAAACTCTTCTATCATTCAAGAAATATTTTTGTGTCAAACCTTTACACATCTTTTTGTATTAAAAAATGACAATCAATTAAAAATAAAATGAGGAACTTGACTCTGGACTAACTTTATTTGAAAAAAAGCCACGACCAAAATCAACATTTTAGTTATTAGTCCAGCCTGGTGGTGTCGCTTTTTTTTTGGAAAATACAGGGTGTTTCATTAAGGCTGGCCACCGGCTATATCTCGGAAACATGTCGTTTTAGGGATGTTTCCTCTCTTGTAGTTACCTATCTTCCTAGATATAGAGGTATTTAATCCGAGATAAAAATTATATTTTGGTATTACAGATCAATAATTGCTTAAATTAAATAGTTTAGAATACTAACGTTGGATTGTAAAAATATTTTAAACAATAATTAACTAGACAGACAACTTTATGACAATAAAGACATTGACAGAAACGATATTTACTTAATTAAGTTAAGAATCAAACGTACCAAGCCATTTTGATCCGTGAGAAATCGTTTCTGCCAATGTCATATTTTGTCACGCTTAAAGTTGTGTGATTAAAATCTTTCTGCAACTTGACATAAACCATTGCCAATATTAAAGCCATTCCTGTAAATATTATTAAAGCAAAAGAAACATGGAGAGGATAAATCTGTCAAAAAAAGGTGATGCAGAACTAATTTGTTATTTGCTAATCAAATAAAAAAGTTATGAACGCAGTTAGGTGAAGAAATCTTGCAGAGTAAAATGTTATTATAATTTTTCCATCGTTTAAAATAACATGGATATTTTAAAATTTTTATTACAAGATCGAAATATGATCAACCTATTTGATTATGATTAACTTTGAGCAATTATTTGACTGCTATAGGTGACGTGACAAAGAACTATTTTTGTTATATATTCCAAGTGTCTGATTAAAACAACCATATACCGAGTGTCCGCGGAAGATGGTTCGCGTGTTTTCAAAAATAAAATGGAATGAAATTTGGAGAATTTGTATACGACAAAAAACTGTTTTTTTGATATAGTGCGGGCAAGGGCCTGTCGACATATTAAGCACCGGTTCCCGCAGATCACCGAAGTCAAGCGGTGTCGAGCGCGGTTAGTACTTGGGCGGGTGACCGCTTGGGAACACGGCGTGCTCTTGCCTCAGGGAAGAGTGTAAAATGAATCGACACCTAGCCATCCTATTCACGCCGGACAGGCCGGATGAGATCGGATATCTCGTAGGATGAAGGTGCCGTTTCACACTCCCCAGTCGGTAGATCACATTTGTGGTCGATGACCGGTTCAAGATGGCCTACGTAGTCGGCGAACCGTAAAAAAAAAAAAAAAAATGATATAGTGCAATTTTATAATGAACTTTTTAACTAAAATTTGAAAATGGTTTCCTGGTAAGATTACAGAAGACTTGCAGTCAACTTGCAGGTGCAAATACAATAGACTATTGCCATAGTAATTGTGAAAAGAGAAGAATATGCAACATTCCAAACAACTTGGTTGAAAGATAACTCGCATATTTTCTGGAAAATACTCGTTCAACAGTTTTCGTTTTTAAAATTTTGATTTATTAATTACACATAGGTACGCTCAAGGATATTAAAGCAAAGGGGGATACGAAGTTGGGTCACAGTCTTTGAAGCACAAATAATGCCCATTATTAGCTCCATGTTAAACAACTTTTCAAAAAAAAACACTCGGGGAATTCGGAAAATTAGTATAATTTACCTTTGTCGTTTTGTGTTAATTAGACAAGGACCTCAGGTTGCGTTCGAGCGTTCAGAACGTGTTTTCTATTGAGCCCTTTTTAGGACGCCCGTTATTCATATCTGCTTGACGTTTATCAGTACCTGATTAACGGCTGTCATGTATTTGTTGGTTTTCAGTGTTTCTGTATTAAATTTAAGTATTTTTGAGTGGAAAAAGCAAATGTGTGTGTAAAGTGTGCGGTAGATTAGAAATGAAAGAAAATAGAAAAAAGTATGCCTTTTGCAGTTCCAATGCTGTGGCGAAAACACATCAATCATTTTCAAGATTGCTATTTTTGCATGACAAAGACTGAAGGTTATTTCAAAAACGAAAAGCTCAAGATCGACTATACGAATTTGCCTTCCTCCATAAGACCTATTCTGCACGATTCAGATCTATCAGTACTAACTGCACGTTTAGATTGGCAAGATATTATTTTAGGAGACAATGAAGATAATAACACATCATCAGGTGGCTCCGAAGATATGTGGGGATTTAAAAGTTATGCAATTTTAGCGGGACTTTAGGGAGGTTTTACAAAATATTGCTGTTTTCTTTGTTTGTGGGACAGTCGTGCCGTGAATGAACGTTGTGACGAAAATTTTTCCGGAAAGGAGTGAAGTTCAACCGGGAATTCAAAATTTGTAGGTAACAATGTTGTGGCTGCAAACTACGAACAACTTGGTTGCCGAATGGTATTAAAAATTCACTTGCTCCATTCTCATTTATTATTTTTTTCCTAAGAATTTGGCACTGTTAGCGATGAGCAGGGTGAAAAGTTCCATCAAGATATCGGGACAGTGGAAATTCGGTACCAAGAACAATGGGATCCAGACGTGATGGGTGATTATTACTGTTGGTTTTTGACGAGAGGGAGATGTGATGGTAATAATAATAATTATTTTATCATATTAGAAGTATACATATCCATCCCTGTATTAACGACCTTTTAATTTCATATGGAAATAACGAAACATTGTTTAGGGCCTCAAATTGACTAATTTTATTTCTCACGTTTTTATATAAAATAGCTCCCAATTAAAATGATTCATATTTTTTGTGGAAATCGCATAATAAGTAAATGCAATTTTATTAGAGGATCACGGAGCTGTTTGTTTTTCTAAATTTCGTCTGTGAACTTTTGAGTCACGTCCGTCGATTGTATACTTTGCACAAACCAGACGACAAATTTATCAGCTGTTAGAATGACAACAAGAGACAGACTGAAAATAAAAAGAAATGGAGATTCTACATGTCATTATAGAAGTTTGTTTATTTATTTTCGTAAATAACAGGCGTCAAGCTGACATGTACAAAGGGAATAGAAATATCGGGTCCATGTTTCTTTAACGTCAATGGGTACGCTTTTGTCTTCTTTCCAAAGTGTCCTTTTCTATTTAAGTTATCAAAGCAAAGTTGATAACATTAAAATGGCAAAAGATTAACGTGATCAGATTACGCCACCAGAAGTTACGTCAATATAGCTAATGTCAGTAAAAATATGACAGATGTTACCTTGTCTATTTTAAGCTGTCATGTCACTTGTTAAATTAAATATTTTACATAGAGTTCTGCAATACAAATTTTTGACAGCAAGGTTAAAAAAAAATGAATGAATGGTGATATAAAACATCGATGATGAAGAAAAACAGTGTTTAAGTACTTACGAATAGTTTTTCTTGTAGTGATCTTCTTTGGTTGGACTGAGGGTTCTGCAAATATAACAATCATACTCAACAGGCAGCATTCCATAGACAATCTACCACAGTATAGATTATTCTATGCAATATGTTATGTGTTTAAATTAAATTAACTAAAATAAAATAAACATAAAAGAACTTACCTATGATATAATTGTATATCACTTTTAAGGTAAAAGGTGTACAAAGTAAAAATATATTTTTATATATTAACCTCATAAAAGCACAGTTAAAACTTTAATATAATGTAAATGTCGAGGGACAGTAAAAAGATTTTTCTTAAAAGTTAGGACTAGTGACGCATTCGCCATTTCGTTTTTTGATCAATATTTAGTTACTCTTTCCGTTTATCTAAAAATCGGTCAAATACCCTTGTTTGGAGCATAATTATCTACAGTTTAAAGTTAACAAAGCCTGAATTTATAAAGTAGGTAATAAAAGAAGAAAAATAAATATGGACAAATTTAACAAAAGTCATGTTCAATAATTCACCAATCAAAATTTTTTAAAATTAAATTGTACGCAATATGTACTCAAAGATGGGTATTTGTCCGTTTTTTGGATAAAACGATTAGGATACGAAATATTGATGAAAAATGAAATGCCGAATGCGTCACTAGACCCGCGTCTTAACAATGAAGGAAACGGCTAGAAAATTCTTTTGACGTTATTTGTCACTATAATCTCCCTTACTTCAAAACATTTGGCACCATCTATGATGCAACGACTTAATCTATAAAAAAAAATATTCTTGTTCTTTCAATTGGTTATCGTTGGTAGAATGACATTCCCTGAAAACAATATCTTGAACTTCTTACCTCACCTTGACAATAGCAGTTGGCACACTACTATGTACGGGTGCGTTTCTAATACATCATTGAACATTTGTTTGTTTTCTAGCTCACATTAAAGTAATATCTTATAAAAGAATATATTGATCTACCTTGCTCGATGACGTAGGCGAGTCGAAGTAGATTCAGAATAAAATCAGGATTTAGAAGGTCAAGGTTAGAATCCGCGAGGCCAAAGTCACTATTCAAAAGAACCCTAGTGCCTCAAGGGACATTATTTTACAGACGACAACCAATTTAAAGAATATGTTGATGCCAATATAAAGATTGCAGTACAGGTAGAGCCAGTGCATTAAAGTTAAGGAATATTATGTTGCAAAATGAAATTATAATCGTCAAGTCATTTGGTTCATTGATTGATAAAAAAACTTGTTTCCTCGTATAACAAGTTTCTGTATAAATAGCATTTCAAAAAACTTATAGTCACCAGTATCAAAAAACACTAGTTTATATATTTTTTGTGATTGTCTTAATTATCTAATGCGACCAAAACATTCATTATTCAAATCCTACACGGTCATTCAGACTGATAGTCCTAAGTTATATCAATCCTTCGTCATTCACGCATCATCAGTCTTGTTTCTAATGAGAATTTACATTAGTCTGGCCACCAATCCTTAAAATTAGACATTACACGATCAGTATTAATGTGATTCCCTTATCAAAACTGTCAGTCTGAATGATCGTGTAGGGTCCGCATTATGAAAATAATAATATTCTTTAATGGATACCCTATATCGTGTAAATACAAATTTCAAGGATTGATGGAGAAACCGGTGAGATTGATATCATTCACAGCCAGTCTGAATGACAAAGCATTGATATCATTCAGAACTGTAGGTCTGAATGATCGTGTTGCAGTATTACTGACACTAATAATGATCGTGTAGGGTTGAATTTGAATAAAGACGAGATACGCGAATGACGAAAGGATTGATATCACTAAAAACTGCCAGTCTAAATAATCGTTTAGGTTTCCCATAAGAATACTTATTGTGACGTAAAAAATACGTTATTTTAATCATCTGAAGAAAACGCGAAAGGCATTATCTAAAAAACAGACCTGAAAGCGATGCGAGCACACCGATCCTGTTAGTCGATTCGCGATACCACACTATGCTTTGTGCAGTCCTAGCCTGTAATGTAAACAAGTTAACGGTTTCTGTTTTTTTATAGTACATATTACAGTACGTAAACGTTAATAGTTTTTTATTTTTAAAACCTTCTGTGATTTGAGAACGAGTAAGAGAGACAAACAGGCCTGCACACACAAAAAAAAAAACAAGTAAGAATTTGACGTTTGCCACGGGGTTGACTCACAGTATTCCGTTACTAAGCTACAGCTAGTAAAGTTACTAACCGAACAGATGTAAGGAAGAGGTCGCTAATTGCCCCAGGATCCCCTCCCCTGGATCCATCAAAGTACCAAAATGAAAGAGCTAGGAATCCTGTCTCGCCTCCTTTTAAATTGAGAAGGCCGAAGACCGTTAAAGGTTAAAAATATGAAGTTTAAGAACAATCCAACTAAATTTACTATTGCCAATGATTCTACAAACTAATATGGAAATAGTATATTGTAAAACGAGCGCAGAACAGAATGACTCATTTATCATGCGTATGGCAGGCGAAATAATATTTGTGGGAATCAAATCAAATACAAAATTACATCATTATCTTGTAATTCCCTCTTGCTTATAGAAAAAACGTTATTCCCCACGCTAGCGGAAAAGTACTGTACACACAGAAAATAACAATAATTCTTTGTAGCCGTAGGAAAAATAGTGTACATTATTTGTGTGAAAGTAATTATTCTAACTCTGGAGAATTTCCGCACTTGGCTGACGCCTCGTGCTAAATATCTCCTCGTTTGATAGGTATCACTTCCATCACTTGTTATGTAATATACTATTTCAACACGCGTGTGATAAACGGCGCTTTCTAGCCAAGTTAACCATGTTTTTTTTCTCATTTTCATAGGTGGTCGTAGGAAAAAATATTTATTTTCCAAATAATCTAATCACAAAAATAGCAAAATAAACTGAAAGTTTGACATATAATAAATTTAAAATTAGTAGTCGACCATATTTTAAATCCTTTAGGTAGGGGGGGTTCATTTTTTAGGTGGGACGGGTGGTAGTTTTAAAGTTTCTTGAAAAAGTCCTAGTTTATATACATAATTTCCATAATTCAAAGTGTGTGATAGTGTGTGTGTATTTAGTATTTATTTAAATATCTTCTACGTTGTTTTTTTCTCGCCCAAAAAAGTAATATTTTCTGGTTAGTGGTCATAGACACAAAATCCAACAAAAAACAAACAAAATAACGAATTAAAACAAAATAATTAATTTATTCATATAGTAATAAAGTAATAATATTATCAACATTTAAAAGGAATGGATATAAAAAATTCCAACAATTGTAAAAAGAATTATAAAAAATATAATACAAAATATACAACAAAATAACAAATATCAGAGTATTGAGTGTGATGTACATGCTGGCAAAATAGACACTGTTAATATCAGTAGGCAGAAAAACAGAATTTTTTAAAATATATATGGCTAATCTTGTCCACAAGTATTAATTATTTGTAGAAACTTCTCGGGTATATGAACATACAAAAAACCACAGGTTTTCTTTGTTTCTTTAATGCGATATTTCCCAGAATTTGTCTGTTAATTCAGGCTTCAAAACAATATATTATTATTAATTTCCATTCTTTCATCATAGAAAAAACACACACTGAAACATTTGTCATGCCAGTCAGTATTGATCATAGTTAATGTCTATGGTATTCGTGGATCGATATGACAAGTGTTTGTTTGTGGTTTTTTTTTATGATGGGAAAAACAGAAATCTTCTTTTTGTGTGTCCAAATGTGAATAAACCTGAGAACATTCTTCAAATAGAAAATGAAAAAATAATTATATTTTGGGGACTTAATATAAAAAAAGTAGATCAGTTTAAGAGGACATCCAACCCAACCATAATTTTTTGTCGAGATTCCGTTCAAGTTGGATGTGCCTCGGCCACAGTTGCACCAAATTCGACTTAAAAAGCTAACAACCTAACCAGTCAATGATAAAATAATAAATAATGAAGGATTCTTTAAATTTAAACTTTTTATACGTATCATTTTTCATACATTTTTTGGTTCTTTAACCTTAAACTGTAATACGGTGATTCTTATAAATATTGTCTTGTTTATTACGACCTTCTTAGCACATTTTTGATCGTTGATGTTTTTTTTAAGTAAAATTAGGCTATACAGGGTGATGCTTCAGTTGATCCTTTTTTTAACTGGGTAAAAGTCATTAAAATAAACAAATATTTTCAAACCATCCAAAAATAAGTGAAATACAAGCTCCCACAAAATAATTAAAAACCTAATCATATTGCTTTTTGTAGTTAAGACCCACACTTTCTTTTTACAATACAACATATTTTGACTTTATTAATCCAATCCTATGCACCGCTGGTGTAGCCTGTTAATGAATCACGCAGTGTGTACTATAAAAGTCATGCACGAGTGGATACGGATATCTTACATATTTCTTATTGACGGGGAGTGTTGACAACGTGTAGCTGCTGATTCGGAGATATGAATATTACGCTCCGTCACAGTACAGTAGTCACGTAAAATGTTGTATTAAAGAGATATTTAAGTTGACAGAAGCGTATTAGACGGTTTTTGTAAAAATATGAATTTTTAAAAAAAACTTATTTGAAAATGTTGTATTCTTTATAAAAATTAATGCGTCCTATTAAACTAAAAAAGCGTTAACTAAAATTGAAAAAAATGCAATGCATCCGAGGGAGATTTAATTTTTTTAAAGTTGCTCAAGAGTAAAGTACTCTTATTTTTCGTTTTAGATACAATTTTAATTTGTAAAAGTTGTTTAGAATTAAAAGGTATATCCGGATACGAAGTCACGGCCGTCTATTTAGAAAACGAAAAAAATACTTATTTTTTGTGTAGAAACTAGATTAAGGAGATCAAATGATTTTTAAAGTTCTTTAAGTTACTTTAAGAATGTTAGTCAAATTTTTAGTTATTTCTAATTTTTCTTGAACCATGCAAAAGAATTACGTCAAAATTTGTTTTTTTTTGAGCAATTAGGTTTAAACCAAAATTAATTTTAGACCATATGTTCAGGATCTTCTTAAATTACTTTAAAAATGTCTTGGCTTCCCAATTATAAAAATTAATTTAAGTAAAAAAAATCTAGTCTATACAGGGTGATTCACGTTGAGTGGCCTATTAGAAGATCTCGGAAACGAGTAAACTTATCTTTTTAAAAATTTGATAGCAGGCATAATTGGCTTTGAGCTTTTAAAGCATTATCTTTTGAGGTTTTTGTTACTTCCGGTTATACCGGAAGTTAATGCCAACTTTGATATTTTAAATGGAATACCCTGTATATTTTAGCATTTTTGATAACCTTATTAAAATCTAAATAACTTTTGTTAATATTAATCTATTCCTATCTCTAACCGTTTTTGAGATATTAATTATAAAAGGATTTTTTTTGTGTAAAAACGCTCCGAGAAGAAAGTTTAGTAACTGTAAAACTAATAAAGGTAAACATTTAAAATTTTGTAAGCTTTCAAGTAATACATAGATGTTTAGTTTAAATTACTTAGGTTTCACGTATTTTATACAGGGAGTTCTTAAAGTTGTGCCACTGTTTCCATTTAAATAAATGTACATAAGTCAATTTTTGCAAATGGAACACCCTATTTTTTAGCTTACCAACGTGTGGAGAATTAAATTTCCTATCTAAATGCCTAATATGTTACAATGCACATTTTGAGTCGTTTTGGAATTATGAACAATTTTAAAAAAAATCTTAAAATTTCTGTTTGTGTTAATGCGACATTATTTTTAAAAAGAAGGCTTCGACTGGGATTTTCGTTTGACTTTGAGCTTTGTTACCATTTGCTATTAAGCGCCTATGTTCGTTGCTTAGCTATTTCTAATTTTCAATGTTAAACAAAAATCCCAGTCGAAGTCTTCTTTTTAAAAATAATGTCGCATTAACACAAACAGAAATTTTAAGATTTTTTATTTAAATTGCTCATAATTCCAAAACGACTAAAAATGTGGTTTGTAACATATAAGGCATTTAGATAGGAAGTTTAATTCTCTACACGTTAGTAAGCTAAAAAATAAGGTGTTCCATTTGCAAAAATTGACTTATGCACATTTATTTAAATGGAAACATTGGCACAATTTTAAGAACTCCCTGTATAAAAAACGTGAAACCTAAGTAATTTAAACTAAACATCTATGTATTACTTGAAAGCTTACAAAATTTTAAATGTTTACCTTTATTAGTTTCAGAGTTACTAAACTTTCTTCTCGGAGCGTTTTTACACAAAAAAATCCTTTTATAATTCATATCTCAAAAACGGTTAGAGATAGGAATAGATTAATATTAACAAAAGTTATTTAGATTTTATTAAGGTAATCAAAAATGCTTTGATTAAAATAGCAAAGTTGGCATTAACTTCCGGTAGAACCGGAAGTAACAACAACCTTAAAAGATAATGTTTTAAAAGCTCAAAGCCAATTATGCCTGCTATCAAATTTTTAAAAAGATAAGTTTACTCGTTTCCGAGATCTTCTAATAGGCCACTCAATGTGAATCACCCTGTATAGGATAAGACAAAAAAAAGTTTTATTACATTTTTTGAAGAGAAAGCCGTGACTTCGTATTAGGACATAATTTTCAATTCTAAACAACGTCTATAAATGAAAATTGTATCTTAAACAAAAATAAGAGAACTTTAATCTTGAGCAACTTTAAAAAAATTAATCTTCCTCATATGCACTGCAGTTTTTTTCAATTTTAATATCGGATGCAGAAGCTTTTATCAAGAATACAATTTTCTGTGAAACCAATAATAAAAAAGTTTTCCGTATCGAGCCAGAATTCTGCCTCTCCCTGTATATTAATTACTTCTATACACAGTTAAAAAAGGAGTACCAACTTAGAAATCATCCAGTATAATTCCTTTCATAATGATAAAAGACATTAAAGTTGGAAATACTCTTTTGTAGTTGTTTTCATTATCCAAAGTAATATTAAATTTAGAATATAGTTAATCTAATTACTGGTTAGATGCACGTCACAACTCGCAAAAACATAATCATAACAGAGAAACAAAAAATAAGGTAGATCTGTTATTAATTAAAGGGTTCTGTCAATTGACGTAAAACTCGTTTTGACAACCTTTGTAATTTCGAAGAACTTACATTTTTCGTGTTAAAAGTAATTTGAAAGGGAAAAATAATTAATTGGAACATATTGTGAAAATATAAGAAATGCTCATATTAAAGTTTAATTAAATCCTGACAAAACTGAAAAAATATACGATTTAATAAACAATATGACTTGAATCAAAATTTACGTGAGAAGCTGTGACGGGCATCCATAATGCCAGTAATTGTACGGACTTTATGTCACCTTATCACATCATGTATTTTATTATTACAAAGGGAACTACAAAGCCCAATTTTAATGGAGAAGCGTATTACGTGAAATAATCGTCAAAATAGCAAAATTCTGAAAACATTAGCACCAATGCTATTAATAGTTACAAAAATATTGAAATAATAACGCGGTATTCATCGTTCACATCCGAAAGCTGCACGTTATTTTAAAATGAGAATAATTATTTTAGGTTCTGCAGTTTAAATGAGTTAACTTTGTTTATATAATAATATTAATTTATAAATAAAACATTTCATGTATAATAAAATACTTTTGTGAAGAAAAAAAACTTGATTAATGCGGTTCTATGCTCCATACTTTAAGTCTGCTATCTGTTTTAAGAAAATCATTAACTTAGCATAGCACCCGATAGAAGAATTGATACTGATATGAAAGAAATCAAAGTACTGGTCGTGTGAAAGAGCTTCGGAGCTAAAACTGTCAACTCATGGTGGGTAACCAAGCAAGTATTTTTAAAATAATAAAATATTTGAGGTATTTTAATACTGCAGACACTACAGAGCAAAAACGCATATTTTATATTTTGTATATCTATAAATTCCTAGACAAAATTAACGCAACATTATAAATTTGCTACATATTTGATGTTATATTTTTGAACCTGATGATTGATCAAAGAAGAAGTTTATTAAGGAAGATAAATAAACAAATTTATTATATTATAAATATTGAAAATAAACCCTTAATTAATTAAATTTGTAATAAAATTGACACAATTTTTAAGTCATGTCAATGTTACTTTACTTTTTTACTTTATTTGAAGGATATTTTTCTTAAATTGTAGGTTTGTTCCTTGATATCGGGTACAATAAAAATGTTTCTTTTCCGAAAATTTGTATCACCCTGTGGAGTACTTGCAACTGTAACAAAAATCAGTTGAAATTAGACTGTAGCTCTATCTTCCCTAGACTTACTCCTTTTTGGTTAATGTCATTACCGCTGTTATTAAAAGAGTTACACAGTTTTATAGCTCAACATGTTTTATCCAACCTAATTATCGCATTCATTGTTAACTGTTTTGCAAGTAGGCTGTGACCTTTCTCTGCCATTTCAGGCAATATATCAACAATTTTTTTTTTAAGTTACAAATGTCAAATAAAGTCCGCCATACTGATTTGTTGTTTTCATGTTTTATCGTTTTTAAAAAAAGTTTGTGTTTGATAATAAACTTATATATAATTTTTATTTTAACTTTAATTTTAATATCGTAATTAAAGCTAATGTAGTGACTTGTTGAATTTTGTTTTTCAAATACTAACCTATAAAACTGTCATTATTGACCGAATTTATTAACCTTCGAAATCAGGTTTCTCTACCTTGACAATTATTAATGACCATAGTTGATAATGGGAACAATCTATTTGAAAGCAGGAAACTTGATTTTTTGATTCTACAATAATAACATGGAAGGTGATTTCTTGTAGGTAGGCAACCAGATAAAAATTTACAATACATATCAGATTCTCAGAGATGTTCGATGTTGTAATGTATCAATACTGTAAATCACAAATATAAGCTATGAGAAAAAATAATGTGCCATATTCATTAGGAAAATAGTACTCGAGCAGTAATAATGCTTAAAACTAGTTATGTCACAAGAAATTAAATAAAAACGGACTTAAGTCGCTTCATCAATCAAAAAAACTTTACATTTACAAAGCCACCTGACAAGACAAAAACAAATTATTTTGCCAATTCCAAAACCTGTGTTTAATTTTAAAAAGTTATATTAAATATATAGGGTGTCCTAGACAAGGATGCACTCTACAGGGATCTCGTAAACCATAGAAGATACAGAGATGGTTAAATTAGAAAAAGTAGCACCTAACTAAATTCTGCAACATTATATTTTCAAATTTAAAAAAACTCCGAAGATATTTTGGCAAAACCGAATTTTCGCAATTTCGATTTTATTTTTTTCTGACTCTATTTGAACAGATATTCGAAGAAGTAGTCCTTTTCTCAAAGAGACTTATTTAATTTTCAAAAAAATGGGGAAAATTCTTAGTCTCAACCATGTCTTAAAATTTATTTAATATATAGGTGACATGTTTCGCCCTAAACTGTGGCATCAGCAGACCTAAAAACTATACAAATAAAATATCCAGTTAAAAAATATAAAATTTCCTCCTAGTTAACATTCAGATGTAGAATAAAAAATAAAAAATTAACAAGTAATACACATGACTTTGCAAATAAAATAGAGTGACAGACTTTTGGTCAATAACCTAAAAATAAAAACAAAAACAAGGGACTCGGTTGTCATTCGATTTAAATAAATCGCCCATGTTCTTAAAACGTACATAAAACTTTAAGAAGAAGAGACAAGTGTCAAAGATAACATTTCACACGCAAGAAAAAGGAAGGAAAAATATAAGATTATGTATATTTACCAACTAATTGTTTATATTGTTAAAAATAAACTAGGGTTCAAAATTGAAGACGTCGTTAACACAGGCAAGGACAGGACTCTTTTTTGCCTTAGTGATTTCAACTTTTTCTAACAAATCCAACTTCTTGCTTTTATGGCATTCGTGAATAACATTTATATTTTCAGGTACTGAGAATCGATGTTCGGATTCCAATAAATGGTTAGCGAAGGCGGATTTTGTGTTAGTTATATCAGTATTTTGGTATTTGTTCACAAAACTAAGATGTTCCTGAACTCACGTTGATATCCTTCTACCTGACTATCCCACATATACAGCCGAACAAATAACCGCAATGCAAAAAGTAAACACCGGACTTAGCAAGGGGCTCGACCATGTCTTTTGTTTTAACTATATTTTGTTTAAGATCATTTAAAACCACAAATATTCTTAAACGTCAGTTTTAATAGGACAAAATTTTGATGCCACACACCGCGGCCACGTTTTTTTTGACTGATTGCCCTCCCCGCCTGAAATTGTCTCTATGGGTGCCCATGATTAGGGACCCCGGATTGCGTAACGGGTCTAAGGCCCCCTATAACCAAAAATATGCCCTGCACAGGGTGATACGAATTTTCGAAAAAAAATTACATTTTTAATACACCCCAACTTTTTTTCACACTAAGAAACCATCCTACAATTCCAAAAAAAAATCATTCAAATCAAATAAGATGTTTAGAAAAAATATAGCTTCAAATATGTAACTAACTTATGATGTCGCGTTTTGTCCAGTTTAGTTTTATATGCTGCCAATAACATCATTTAAAAAATACCTATTAATGTAAAATAATCACGAACGCTATATTATACTAATCGCCTATTAAGGCCATGAAAATATAAATAAATGCATTTTGTGAATGTCCCAAAACAGTAAGTACGGATGAAAATGAGAAGACTAGAATAAAATTTCTAAATTTATAAAATTAAATTCGTTTTTAAAAATGAATACTTACAATAAAAGTAACAACATTATCTACAAGTTTTTCAAAAGTGGCATTGTAAGTTTTAACAAAAGAACACTAGCTTGCGAAAACTACTCTTTTCTTTTGACTTGAAATAGACCGCCTTTATAGTAATTTTTTGACGAATTAAAATTGGTTAAACTTTTCTATACGGCGAAGAACTCCTTGCTCGTCTACGTCATCAAGCAAGGGTGAAAAAAAAGTAAAATAATATAGCAAAAACAAAACTATGTTCGATTATGTCGGGTTTCATGCAGGTTGTCGCCGCCCGACCTACTAAAGTGACGAGTTTAGTAAAGTAAAATTTTAGTTTTATATATAAATATCAAGAATCCGCTTTTTGTAAAACAACAGTTCCTTCTTAAGAGTTATTTTACTTTGATAAGTACATTAGATTTTCTTTAGATTAATTGGCCGTACAATATATAGTGTCTGTCCAGATTTAGCTAACATGGGAAACTTTTTTATTTTCAATTTTAATGCAAAAATGTAATCCTTTATATAAGGTTTTGCTTGACCTAAAAATAATAATGCCACTAAGAAAATTAAGTTATGTTATACAGGGTTCACAAAAAAGTTAGATTATATCTTAAATTGCAGAATTTTTAAAAATCTTATCTATCTTGTGGATAATAAAAAGCAAAGTTTAAACTAAAAAAATTGTATTGGTCATACTCTATAGACTAAGAAAATATATTATGTATGTAACCAAAAGGTATATACCCTATATAAAACTTAAATTTCTCAACGGTAATATTATTTTTAAGGTAAGCAAAACTTTTTATAAAAAATGCAATTTTTTTACAAAATTGACAATAAAAAAGTTTCCCATATCTTAACTAAATCTGGGCAGACACTGTATATAAGTATCTTAACATTTAGTTTTAGTGGAAATTTTTTATAAAGATGCAATTTTTAAAGTAAAATGTTATTAGCATTTTAAAAAGGTATCAATGTCTTGAAAATTTAATTTTTACAGACCTTTGGGACCTATTTCACAAAATTACAAGTCTTACAAAACACGAGATATTTTACCAGATTTGCTACTTAAAAATTTGTAATTTTGTGAAATAGACATAGGCTTGATAAACATTATAAAATATACTATAAAGAGTATTTACAGTGTCACCGCTAAAGTGGGAATTTTTATTAATGCTTTTTGGAAAATTTCCAATGTGTACTTAAAAAAATCAAATTGCAGTGGATAAAAGTTCTTAAAATTATTCCGCTTTGCCTTTAAAATTTATTATTTCCAAAAAAATTAAAAATATTAGGTTATATTCATCCCGAAATGTTAAAAAACGGCAAATAAAAAAGTTTATTATATATAAATTTTCTACCCACATGCCAAATGTAAAAAATTCGAATAAACTTGTTTTTTTGTACTGTTTGATTTCAACCAAACCTTAATAAAATCATTTAAATATTAAATATGTATTGCTTACATGAATAATTTATACTTAACAATATTTTGAACCAACCTTTTTTAAAAGAATCATAAAATAATACGCTAAAAAAATATGTCACACTTGATGCAAAGTTGATCTAATATACATACTTTTGAACAAGTTAAATGATTCTATAGATGTACAAACTTTTGCATTTATTAAACACAAAACACAACTGTGCCAAGTACTTTTATTAAGCAATTCGACATTAAAAATAATTTTTTTAATCACAAGATCCACAAATTTAAATAGTGTAATACTTAACTAAAAAACCGAAAGACGCCGTTATTTAGTAGACTAGTCGTTGAAATCCGGTTCCATCGAGCAACCTTCCGCAACGAGTAGATTATTTTAAACGGTTTCCCCTTTGGCGTCCGTCAAATTGGATCTAGTTTTAGGGATATTTACCCAACTTTTGAGATAGTCGTTTTATTTCAATAATTGTTTAATTTTTAAATTCACCGTATTTAATCAACTCTTTTCACTTTTCAGTTTATTCAAAATTTTGTATATTTAGCATGTAGATAGAAAATTGAATGGGCAATTTTTTATTTATTATTTTTCAACATTTGCCAATTTTTCAAAAATATGTTAAATTTGGTATATTCGATTTTAAAAAAACTTTTATCAATGACATTTTGCATAACTTTTAAAGCAAAAACAGCGGACAAAGTAGAAGAGTTTATTATTAAAAAAATTTTCCATTTGATAAGGGCTTTATCTGTGATACTGTTCTTTGGTTTCAATTGTAAAAAGGTCGCAGGCCAGTGTTATTGAAAAATGTACTTAAGAATAACCCTAATAATGACTTAATAAATTTTCTATGTTCGAGAAAATAACATCTAATACTCTATTTGTATTTGTAGATTCAACAGGTTTAGCATACCAACAAAAACTAGCATTTACTTTCACATTAGTGACACATCTACCTATCCGTACCTGAGTTTAGCTCCCTAACTAAAGTTGACATGGCATTTGTAACAGAATCTGCCGCTACCAGTAGATCATTCCGTAAAGAACGGCCTACTGAGCCTGGAGTGCCGTTACCATTTGAACCTACAAAACAATAATCGACTTCACTAAGGAGTTTTAAATCAAGAACGGTTCTAAGTTGACAATTAAGGTGTAAAACATTCAGACCTGTTTCATTCATAGAAAATATTATAATAATTAACTTGTATTAATCTACTGACATTCTATGGTAGGGAAATAAAAGTTGTAGGTACGTGTTATGTTTCACTATTTTTTATTCAGTTTCTTGATACGTGTTTTGACTCTTTCGGTCCATTATCAAAGGAGTACATAATCTTGGGGCATAATACATTCCGTGGGAAACCTGAAATTATGGGACCAATTTTAATACGTTCCTTATGCCCTCCCTTTTTTGCTTAATTTTATGGCGGCCACTTGTGACATATTCGGAAGTTCTCGACTAGTAATGTTCTCTACCAATAAAAGGAGATTGTATGAGGCCGGTTTTTACTTTGCGCCTCATGCTTGAAGAACATTATTGAAGCTCCTAATGTCTGAAAACGTCGTCTCTGGTATATAAACCTTACAAATAGTTTTTTCAAAGTTGTTTCAACTTCATCTCTGAATTCTTTAATGGATCCAAATTTTCCAAGTAGCAATACAGAGCTAGTATTTTTAAGGATAAACCAATGCTCACTTGGTTTTTTTAGAACTGGCAACCAACAATACTGGACTTTTTGAAGGAATGCTGAGTTGTTATGGTAACAATATTGATGACATGTAAAAGTTGTTGTAAAAAAATAACGAGACAGCTCGTTTTTCAACAATTGACATCTAGATATGACATAGGCCAGTTCACCTAGGACCTTTAAACTTTCCCCAGATTTTGGAAGAGACCTATTCAGCCGATGTCAGTTCGTATTGTGTGTGGTGCATTTTTAACGTAGTTTTAGACTGTTTTTATAACATTTTTAGTGATAAACTTGTAATTTTGGACATTGAATTGAACGTTTTATTTATTATTTGATTATTGGAGTTATTATTAAATTGGCCGTAAGTAAGTAAAATTAATTTGTTCCAAAATGTTTGCCTTATAATTATGATATTCTGTTTTGGAATCCAACTAACAATTATTATGGACCATAAATAATTATTGTTCGCCTAGTACATCAGCTGATGCCATTGCTAAAGAAAGAGGTAATTTTAAATAGTTTAAATTTATTTTTACAGATATTTGTCGCTTTTGGTTGGTTGGTTTAAGGCCGGGGTCGGGCGTTCGGCCCAAGCTTCCTGCACTGCAGCCTAGTGGCTTATTGTGCTCCTCTATCTTGCTAGAAAAGGGTTGTTCCTTTTATAAGGTCCAGCAATTTCCTACCAAGTTTGTCATGTGGGAGGTTATCCCCACATTGGTTACTCGTGTAACGGATTTGAACAAATTTTTTTAAAAGTGGCGGTAGCTTAGTTGTTATAACATTTCCACTTTGGAACAATGGTAGCGGTTTCGAATCCCGCATCGGACAGTTTACTTTTCTTTATTTTAAATTATGTTTTTGTTGTACATTTTTTTTTTGTATTTATTTTAACCTTAATCTTATTATAATCTTGTTTGGCATGAATATTGTTCATTTAAAAATAAACTTTGCATATTAAAAAGGTGTAATTTCTAAGTCAAATCCGGGTGTTTACGTCAAATCATACAAACATAACACGTCAAATGACTTGGCCACGATCTCACGGGTTCTATCAATATTATTACTACACGTGTTGTGAGACGATTTCAAACTAATAAATAATTATGAGCCAGTACCAGGTCTGTAAAGTAACAGATTTAGTGTAAGGATTTTCATCTTACAAGTAAATGTCTTCTATAAACAGCGAGTTGTTGGCACGGCCAAAAAGTACATTTATGAATATTATGAACGTTTAATATACAGGGTCCTGCACCTCACCTCCCGTCTTCTGTAGATCACTTATTAATTAAGTTAGGATTTTGATATTTTGTATCCTAGGGCACATTTTAGGAAAATATTTTTGTTTATACAGGGTGTTTCAAAAAAGTGAGACGTCATAATGATCTATTTTTTTAGATTACATGCTATATAATATATTCTTGCATATTTGGATGTCTTTAATAGTTGCTTGTAGGCGAAAAAAAATAAAAACTAAGAAAAATCAGTTTTGCATCACTGGTTTTAAAAATTAATAAAAAATGAAAATAATGCCTCGTTAATAAAATTATACAAAGGTATTTAATAAATAAGGTCGAACAGCCTGGTTAACCAAGTTTGATTAATACGAATTGTACAGGGTGTCCAAATTTTGGTGTCAAACTTTGCAAACTTTAAAGCAATTTATTTTCCTTATTTCAAATTGGAACCCCTGTATATTATTATATCATTCGATGTAGAATTAAAAATCAAACATTTGTTCTAATTACAACCCTATCGCAATTTCTAACGCATCAAAACTTATTTGCAGAAAACTCATTTTATCGACTATTCCACCAGTCATTATTTTAAATTAACATCAAAGGTGGCTTCGCAAAACAATTTATTGGTATTAAAGTTTATTAAAGTGACAAAAGCCCATTTTCACCTTAGTTATTATATCGTTTCAAATATTGTTAGATTATTATTAAGCTATACTATTTTTTGTGATGGAATATAACCAAGAAGAGCTAAGATATGATTTTCATATTAGGAGGATGCGAAAAGAATTCTTTATTGTCACTTTAGTAAACGATTATACCAATAAATTGTTTTTTAAAACCACCTTTGATATTTATTCATAATAATGACTGTTAGAATAGTTGATAAAATTAGTTTTCTGCAAATAGGTTTTGATTGTTGCGATAGAGTTGTAATTAGGACGAATGTTTGATTTTTAATTCTGCATTGAATGACATAATAATATACACAGATTCCAATTTGAAATAAGAAAAATAAATTGAATTAAAGTTTGACAATAAACTTTGGACATCCTGTAAAATTTATATTAATCAAACTTGGTTAACGAGACTTTTCGACCTTATTTATTAAGTACCTTTAAATAATTTTAATAACGAAGCATTATTTTTATTTTTCATTAATTTTTAAAACCAGTGGTGCAAAACTGATTTTTCTTAGTGTTTATTTTTTTTCGCCTATAATACTGAACCGATTTTATTAAAATTTTGGGGGTATGTAAGCAACTATAAGAGGCATCCAAATATGCAAGAATATATATAGCATGTAATCTAAAAAAATAGATCCTTATGACGTCACACTTTTTTGGAACACCCTGTATAAACACAAATATTTTCCTAAAACGCGCCCTAGGATACAGGTAAAGTCGGCAAAATATCAAAATCCTAACTTAATTAATAAGTGATCTACAGAAGACGGGAGGTGAGGTGCAGGACCCTGTATATTAATTGATTATCGCTGGATGTTTTTAATTTGTAATGTTTTGTATATTTTTAATTTTTTAACTGTACCACAGTAAGCATGGTGCAAAAGTACGTTTATGAATGGCATGATTGGTGTATTTCAGTTCATCGTCATTGGTTAAAAACTTACTCATATTAACATTAGATCCTCCTCCAAAAGCGTTCCTCACATCACCTCCTACACCCATTAGTGAAGCATCATTATTAACATTGTGCATATTTCGATCACCTCGATCTTGCGGTATTATATTTACAGGATCACTTCGGGCAACCATAGCGCCTAAGGGTTGTACTAATCCTAGAGGCATATCACGACGTTCTCTGCAAAAAAGTTTAATATTGCGAATTGTTAAATGTAATTTTTTAAAATATTAGTTTTTTTTTTTACGGTTCGCCGACTACGTAGGCCATCTTGAACCGGTCATCGACCACAAATGTGGTCTACCGACTGGGGAGTGTGAAACAGCACCTTCATCCTACGAGATATTCGATCTCATCCGGCCTGTCCGGCGTGAATAGGATGACTAGGTGTCGATTCATTTTACACTCTTCCCTGAGGCAAGAGCACGCCGTGTTCCCAAGCGGTCACCCGCCCAAGTACTAACCCCGCTCGACACCGCTTGACTTCGGTGATCTGCGGGAACCGGTGCTTAATATGTCGACAGGCCCTTGCCCTAAAGAAGTTTCGTAAGAGTAAAAAAAAAAGTTTTCGAAGCATGCCGTGGAATCGATCCTATATCTTAAATAAAATCTTGAAAGGTAACCTGGGTAAAAGGTAAAGGTGAATGAAAAATATAACTGTCAAGTTCTTAAATTTCCATTTAATGCTTTATTCATTTAAAATGTACTTTTTATTTTTATTAGAATTGGGAAGACAATACATTTTTTAAGCAATTAAACAAGAACCTGAATGGTCTAAAATGAGTTTTGGTTTAAACCTAATTGCTCCAAAATAAGCGAATTTGGGCATAATTCTTTTGAATCGTTTAAGAAAAATTAGAAATAACGAGAAATTTAAAATTTGACCAATATTCTAAAAGTAAACATTAAAAAGAAGTTTTAAAAATAATGGTATGTCTTCAATCTAGTGTCTATACAGGGTGCTACAAATTAATAATAATAAGAGTTTATTTTTCAATATTTATAATATAATACATTTGTTTATTTATCTTCCTTAATAAACTTCTTCTTTGATCCCCTGAAGACGTGCTTGTACAAAGGGATCTCGAAAACGGTAAGAGATACGAAGATGGTTAAATTGAGGCAAAGTTGCGTATTTTGGGGCCTAATAATTTGGTGAAAAAAATTGTAAATATTCCGAATGCCTTCGGAGATAACCGAAAAAAACCGAAATTTTTACTTTTGGTTTTTAATTTTTTGTGCCTTTATTTTAGACTTAGGAAAGAAACAAAAAAACACTTCCTGATAGCCGTTTTTATGTTCTACAATATGGTGTTATTAGTTTTCAAATTGGACGTTTCGTTCTTTAGATACCAACCTCAATTCATTTTTTTAAAATATGGACGTGGAATTTTTAAAACACTTTAAAGGACTTCTAAGCTTTGGAAATTTAATACAATTTAAACGTTTCTAAAATTTTAACGTTTTATCATCAAATAACACATCACTAGTATTTTAAATTATCCTCTCTTTACTATTACGGCTCTGGCAATTATTTTTTGGATTACTTAAATATTAAAATTAAATTACATGAAGTTATGGTGTTTAGGCCGTTTATATTTTCAAAAAGATTTACCGTCATAATACTCTAGATACTCTAGGAAGTAAGCAAGTTCTTACATGAGAAGTAATTTTATTTTTATCCGTATTTTATATACAGTGTGTTCGCACCATATGGGAAACTTTTTATTATTAACTTTACGAAAAAAAAGTTATTCTTTATAAAAAGTTCTGCACGGTCCAAAACCTAAAATGCAACCATCAGATGTTAAATTTTTTCAGTCGTATACGAGGTTTGTCAAAAAATATGAATTTTGCCCAAGTACCCCAAGTAGAGTACCTTTGTTTTTGACAATATCGAAAACTGTAATTATAAAAAGTTGTTTGCAATTTAAAACTATATTTTAATATGCAATTACATTTTTTTTTTATTTTTACAAATTTTTCTCAAATTACGGATAGGTACCGAACATTTATCTTTTTTATTTATTAATAAAAAAAATTTAAGTAGAAGGATGTAATTGCATACTAAAATATAGTTTTACATTCCGAACAACTTTTCATAATTACAGCTTTCGATATTGTCAAAAATAAAGGTACTTGGACAAAATTCATATTTTTGACAAACCTCGTATACGACTGAAAAAATTTAACATCTGATGGTTGCATTTTAGGTTTTGGACCAGAACTTTTTATAAAGAATAACTTTTTTTCGTAAAGTTAATAATAAAAAAGTTTCACATATGGTGCGAACTTAAGCAGGTACACTGTATTTTACTAATATAACGTATATCTTAAGTCCTATGGTTTTTTGCCTTAGACCTAGACCAAAATACTGTAAAACAGAAACAAATAATGCTTCCTAGTGAAAAAAAGGTAACTGGAGTGGTAGTCTAGTTATGTTACTGTGATGCGCTTACGTTTATATCAAAAATAATTTTAAATTTTTACTGTTTATACGATCTGATGATGCTAGTTTCAGGCGAAACATGAAACAAAAACAAAGAGACAGAAACATTTTTGAGACAGAGACTTTGGGTCTCTTTTTTTACAAAATATCAGACCACTTTGTGTAAAAATGAACGGATTTTTCGAATCAGAAATCTTTTGTTGTTTTTAGTTTGACTCTAAATGTCCAGGACCGTAATGAAAGGAAAAAGATAATTGAAAAATGTGTTATAGATGACAAAACGTTAAAATTTTAAAAACTTGTACATTGTATGAAATTTCTAAAGCTTATAAATCCCTAAAACTGTATTTAAAATTCCAGGTCCGTATTTAAAAAAATTGAGTTGAGGTTGGGAACTAAAGAACGAAACTTGGAATTTTAAAACTAATAACGCCATCTTGTAGAACATAAAAAAATACCATGAAAAAGTGATTTTTTTTCCCAAGTCAAAAATGAAAGCGCAAAAAAATTAAAAACCAAAAATGTTAATTTCGGTTTTTTTCGGATAAAGCAATCGGAATAATTAGAATTTTTTTTCGCCAAATTATTAAGCCCTAAAATATGCAACTTTGTCTCAATTTAACCATCTTCATATCTCTTACCATTTTCGAGATCCCCTTGGACGCACACGAATTTGTAGCCCCCTGTATAGGGTAGACAAAAAATAAGTATTTCTTTCGTTTTTTGAATAGAAGGCCCTGATTTCGTATTCGGAGATTTGACGGATCTATTTTTCATTCACCTTTACCTTTTAGCTAGAATATTCTAACAAAGTAATAATTTACGACATACAGGATGGATTCCACGTCATACTTTAAGCAATTTTTTATAAGCTACTAAGATATTACCTTTCTCTTTCCATTCTTTCTCTTTCGCCAGCCATGGGCGGAACAGAATTTACCATAGACGAATTGGAAGACGGAGGCAGCCCCATGGGTGTCTGCGGTGCACTTCTGGGATTGGCCTGAGTAGTTGGGGCAACACCAGGTGGAAGAGGTGGAGATTTGGTACTTCTGGGTGAAGAATTTGGAGTACTTCTCGGGGAAGACTGGTGATTCTAATAAAAAGTTTTAATATATCAGTAATTTCCAGGGAGTTGGATCATAAAGTGCTTCGACGACGTTTTTATATAGGTAATTCGCTATCTATATTATTTTTTAATTATAGGGCAATAAAAACTTTCTATTATGATTAAGGGCAGTGTTTGACAGAGACCACTTTTTTATATTTACTTCCAACCAACTTTATAAGTTTATTATAGGGATAATTCTACATAGTAAAAATAAAAGGTTATTAAACAATTATGTAAGTATTCTAAGGACATATTAAAAAAAATAAAGATAGGTAGTTTTTTATTGAGTAAATATTATTATTTGTCCGAATTCTTTCTTTAACCCGATTACTAAAATTCTTTATGGCCTCACTACGAAATGTAAATAGAATCATTTTTCTTTTACTTATTATATTCTGTGAGTCTACCTCAGGGGCGCTAGATCTTGGGCTCTAGAGCTTGAGCGCTAGATCCAACAAGTTAATATTTTAAACATTACTGGTATCTATTGTCGTCTAATATAATTAGTAGTAGTTCAAAATATCGGTAAAAAAATTATATCTTCCTGCTATCTATTCTTATAATTTCACGTTTGCTCTATTATTTGCACTTGTGCGACAAAATACTGCATCTCTCAAATTCGACCCTTTTTGCTGACTACGCTAAGCACACACATAGAAATACGTCACGGTTGTTTACCCTGGAAGTTCGCCGGTCTTATCGCTTCAATTACCCGCGAATAAAAACGACATCAGTTAGGTACACAAACTGCCCCTTTAATCGGCTGTTTCGATTTTAAATGCGGCGTGAGGTGTATGTGTATCGGGCGAATGCGGATATTTTCTCAGCCAAGAAGCGCTTGAGAGATTTGAGTCTATCGCACCGATTCCAAGCACTGACTTCACGTTCCAGAAGCGGGTGACACTGCTACAGCGACGGAAGAAAGTGGTGTGTGCCGCTGTAAGGTATGTGAACTTGTGAAAATTGTGTGAAATTGCTTGATATACCTTATCAACACAGAACGAGTGCAAGTAATCTAAGAGAATTTAAAATAATCAGTTTTAATGGAACCTGCAAGGCAATATAACTAGGGGCCAGTGCTCTCAAAGCAATCTAAGAGCAAAAACAATCGCGAATAGAACGTAAAACTAAAAATAATTTACCTTTAACATTTTCATTAAACCTTCTAGTTGTATCATAAGCTGCCTTCTGGAGTCTTGTAGTGTAATTAAGTGTGTCTCCAGTTCATCTTTGCGCATTCTTAGAGCCCGGAGTTCACTCATTAAAACTGGATTATCAGCACTGTGGCCACTCGACTCTAATTCTTGTTGACGTCTATAAATAACAGCTAATTTAAGAAACTTTTCCTATTCCGGGTTTTATGGAATTAACGTATTATTTTTAATATACAGCGTGATCAGTTAAGGGTACGGAACGGAGCGGCCATATCTATAAAAACTACTGGGCATAGAAATTCAGGGAAAAAAATGATAACTAAAGTGGCCATGAGAAAATCCTGGAAATAATTTTTAAGTTCCGCATTTTGCCGCAAAAGGGCGTAATTGAAAAGTAAATTATACAAGTTTATATATCTCAGAAAATCCAACATTAAGGTATATCTTTGGTAACACCATTAAAAAGCTTGGACAATTATCCATCATTTTGGTCTTATGCTCATTGGCGTACCGACTTTAATAAGAGGGGGGGGAAGCTGTTAAAACTGTAATCATTTAAATCACTGTAACTTATAAACGACTTATCCGATTTTAGCAAACTAAAGACTGTTTGGAAAAGAAATGTATGCACTTTCACCAATCATATTTAGTTGTCCATAATAGTTCTCAAAAAAAAATGCTAGAGGGCGCAATTTGTAATGATAACACATTTTTTGATTTTACTCTGAAAAACTAAATCATATGGTATCATTATAATACAATAATCGAAAAGTAAATGAAATTTGCTAGAAAAAATATTAAAACCGCAGCTCGATATCTCCGTTCGTTTCAGCGTTATCGCCAATAGAATAATTTTTAAAACTTTAAATGAAGCGGTTATATATTTTTTAGAAAAAAGTGGGACGCCACTGATATTTTTCCATGTGGATATTATCTCGGATTAGCCTGGTCAATTCTGCATAAAAATGGTCTCTTGCGTTTTTCTCCTCAGGCCTACCGTTCTTAATTAAAATAATTAAATTAAATTAGACGGGCGGAAGCTTGCCTATTAAGTGAAGGTGGTCGCCTGGTCAATTCTGCATAAAAATGGTCTCTTGCGTTTTTCTCCTCAGGCCTACCGTTCTTAATTAAAATAATTAAATTAAATTAGACGGGCGGAAGCTTGCCTATTAAGTGAAGGTGGTCATTTCCAACAATTTTTATAAAACAAAATTTTTCATTATGAATGTTAATAATAATAAATAGTAGAGCTAATTTAAGTTAATTATTTTAATTAAGAACGGCGTGTCTGAGGAGAAAAACGCAGGAGACCAGTTTTATGCAGAATTGACCAGGCTAACCAGAAATAATATCCACATGGAAAAATATCAGTGGCGTCCCACTCGTTTCTTCATTTAAAGTTTTAAAAATTATTCTACGGGCGATAACGCTGAAACGAACGGAAATATCGAGCTGCGGTTTTAATATATTTTCTAGCAAATTTCATTTACTTTTCGATTATGGTATTATAATTATACCGTATGATTTATTTTTTCGGAGTAAAATCAAAAAATTTGTTATTATTGCAAAGTGAGCCCTCTAGCATTTTTTTTTTAGAACTATTATGGACAACTAAATACCATTGGTGAAAGTACATACATTTCTCTTCCAACAAGTCTTTAGTTTGCTAAAATCGGATAAGTCGTTTATAAGTTACAGCGATTTAAATGATTACAGTTCCAACAGCTTCCCCCCTCTTATTAAAGTCGGTACGCCAATGAGCATAAGACCAAAATGATGGATAATTGTCCAAGCTTTTTAATGGTGTTACCAAAGATATACCTTAATGTTGGATTTTCTGAGATATATAAACTTGGTAACATTGGATTTTGTAAAAATCGATTTTTAGTTGGGTTTTATATACTTTATGAACAATCACTGCCTTTTAGGGCGCCGACTAGCTCCTCAGCGGAGAGTGGTGTGGGTTAAATTACTTAAACAACAAATTAAAAGCGCCACCTGCTTTGTGGCCCTTATGGTCAAGGCAGTGGTTGGTTGTATAGCGAAAACAGGAAAATATTTCAAGGAAAACACAAATTCAAAACAATTCGTTTTAATCGCCACACCAAATACCCAAAAATGTAACAATTATTATACCTGTTGTTGAAGGTACCTAAAAAGGCATATTAACATCAATAAACTATCATTAGCATTAGTTATGAAAGCTATTCATTGGGGCCCCAGAGTGGAAGCACCCTAAACTGTCTAACCTTTCTCTGTGCGATCTGACTCCAACGACCATTTAAAAGTTGACGGACGTGTCAGATACCGGTTTCGAAAACAGAAAGAAGAAATGAAATCATTGAAATCCAGAGAAATATAGGTTAGGTAGTTTAAGTTAAAATGTGGCCTAAATCATAAATGCTAAAGTTATTAGGATAAATTCAATTAATTGTGTGCTTAATACATTATTAAAACGGTATGATAACCAAATACAACTGACTCGGTTCAAATAGGCCTATTTCACTCCGGTTTACACGTGTTGTGCCTTACATAGACTGAATACCTTGTAGGTATAACACTATTAATGAGATACTCTAGCAATGTTGCCAGGTCAAAAAATTAAAAATCACCAGACCCTTGCCTTAAAAGTTGCCAGAAATCACCAGATTCTTAATTTCTCGCATTATCACATACAACACCATATAATTAATGTAAAATCAAATATATTGCTGTGATTTCTAAAAAAAAAAAAAAAAGGTCATACCTCGAAAATAACATACCTCTCATTTAAGGTTTTGACGCCAGGGTGGGCACTCATGTTGTTTAAGCTATAAACATGAGTGCGCGCCCCGGTGCCAAGACCTTAAATGAGATGTATGTTATTTCCGAGGTACGACCTTTTTTTTTTTTTAGAAATCACTATATATAAAACAGTAACAGATACAAATTCTGTAAATCCCCCGCTATCATCTCGAAAAATCACCAGAAATTAGACTTTTTTAAAAAGTTTTCACCAGATCACCAGATGGGTTCAAAATCACCAAATCTGGTGAAAAATCACCAGACCTGGCAACATTGTACTCTAGACGTAATTCCACATTATTGTGAGTGGGTATACACCCTACAAAGTGGGTTAGTGCGTAATAATGATTAATATAGTGAAACAGTAACTTTAAATAATTGGCCGAGGCCCTAGTGACTTTATGAAGATATACCAAAATTAGGACATCACAAACACATAAAACCTGATAGCTGGAGGCTTGAGAAGTGGACCAGGTTCATCGAAAATACCCCAGGTATGGCAGGATACCGAACACTGCAAGGGCTGGTCACAGGTAGCTACTTCTCTAATAAGCCGGACACATAACAGTCAGGTGTGGAATTCTGTGACTGTTTGAGGACTCATAGCAGACGATGAAGTATGGAACTTCATGGAGCACCAGTGTAGAACGTAAATTGGAGTAGACAATAGAAGATAGAAGAAATAGAAACCAAAAAAGAAAGGCCTACAACAAAACTGTATGTTAGAAATCATCAGATTGTAAAAGGTAAGCATTTGGATGTTATTTTAAAGATACACTTACTGATACTTGTCTTGTTTGGAAAGAAAATATAAAGAAGGGACTTACCGGAGATCTTGTGTGGCCTTTTGTTCGATTAGAAAATCAGGAAGCCAAGCTTATACCATTTCGTTGGTAGGAAAATTGTCACATTCGACTATGTGGGTACAAAAAGCAATTTGCTACCCATCTACCAACACGGACTCAATACTTTCTTATAAAAATCTGCAAAAATTGCACAACTGGGACCTTTAGATGCACACTGCATAAAAGCTATATCCCCACTGTAGTTTTTCTGTTTCGAAAAAGGCGGCAAATTCGGCGTCGGTATTTCTAGGGATTTTTGGCTGACTAACCAACAAACTTTGACACTAGGTTTTGACATTTTAGTAATTTTTCCCAAAACAATAATATTACATTTTATGTTTACTTTACTCGCTAATTAATGTTCAACTTAGACTACATAGTGTCTTTACTTAAGAAAACAGTAAGGTATTTTACTAGATTAATGACCTCTTACTTTTCACCACAAAGTGTCCATTATTGTTTTGCTGATGTACTGTATCATGATTTTAGTGGCCGATACTACTATTGCATTAACTAAGACAAGGGCTTAAGAAGCTTCTAAGAAATCATAAGAACACTAAGGCTTTCCTTGGACTAGTGATGAACACTGAACTTAGGATAGTGTTCCGTACTACTACACATCAGGTATATTAGGCTTAATCATTAACACATTTACTATAACTGTATCTCTAACTCTCAATTGTATAATCGACCTGTACTAGTATTACTTTATTCAATGAACCAATTATTTTTAGGTACACAAGGGAGCCAAGAAGCTGGGACAGTCAGAAGACAGTGCTAGTCATTAACCACTAACTGTAAGCTTACAAGATAGTCAAAATATATTGAAGTATTATAGTAGGGACGAATTGTTTTATTTTAGCAACTAAATTGTGAAGGACTGGGTAAGTGTATAATATTTAATAATTATTAGATTATAATTTAGGGCTAGAAAATAAAACCGTTACAACTTGTATAATTTACTTCTCAATTACGCCCTTTTGCGGCAAAATGCGGAACTTAAAAATTATTTCCAGGATTTTCTCATGGCCACTTTAGTTATAATTTTTTTTCCTGAATTTCTATGCCCAGTAGTTTCCAAAATATGGCCGCTCCGTACCCTTAACTGATCACGCTGTATATAGTATAGTATAGTATAATTTAAAATAATTTTAAATTATGGACAAAATGCCTCCATTTAACTGTTTTTAAAAAATATTTAAAAGTTGAGTCTATTAGATGCAATGGAATCAACCTGTGTTGAGAGAGGGCCACCCTGTTTTAGTTTACCTTTTGGTACATAGATATCTATTACACGCTCGTCACGTCAAAATTGATGACTTTATACAAATTACAATCATCAAAATACTGTTGATTGTGATTGATCGTTGTGCTTGTTGATTTTTAAAGGCAAAAATTAAAGTAAAAATTTTAATTGAAAAAACCGAAAAATATACTTTATATTTTTTTTTATTTTTATAAGATGTGTGATAATTACAATAAAAATAATGCTGGAAGAAACATTCTCGTAATCTTTATACACAACGGCACTTTAAAAAGGAATATCTTAAAATAATCTACGCTCCAAAAATACATATTTCCTGAAAAAATCATCATTTTTGGCGCGGTGAGTGTATAAAAGATATTTACTTTATTTTTAAACATCAAAAGCCGAACCCAAAAACCCCTGGTTAGGGTCATACATACGAATTTGGATTAAAACACAACATTCATATTTTTCACAAATGTAAAGTGTTTTTCTTTTTTAAAATTAAAAAGCCAGCTAGAAATATCAGGAAAAAAAACATTCACAAAACCAAATTTAATCCAACCATGGGTTAGTTAGAGGGAAGTTAGGGTTAGAAGTAATAATTTAATTTTTGGTTAATAGTTGAGTGAATTTTTCATCAACTTTGGGCGTGGCTCCGAAAATGTTTTAACTGCAGCGCTTATTTTGCCAAAACCGTCGTAAAACACGCCTACAAATGCCAACCTTCCTGGTTGAGTTAAAGCAAAAGGTATTACCTTAGCCTTGCAATTTCCCTCATAATCTCTCGGTTTTTTGACTCGAGCTGATTGATAAGCTCTCTTTGAGCTCTTGTTGAATCCATGCCCAGACACGCCTCAGAAGGAACTCGACCCTAAAAATTATGACAGTGTAAAAAATGAGGATAAAACAGCGTTCATTATAGTAATTAGTAAAGAGAAAACTGCACTGAATTTTATGCTCTTTAATATTTTTTTGTAGGAGACACAATTTTTGGGAAAATTAGGAAAAATCAAAAAAGTTCGCCACTTTTTTAAGTTGTGGTCGCAAATCCGGTTGTCTCAGGGAGGATTTGGGATATCTTATTCAGCACAATTTTCTCTTTCATTTGATGCAAAAAAAGCTTATATAGGAAATATTTCTAGGTCCAACAGGAATTTTGTCTACCTAAAAAATAATCACTAAAAGGCAAATTGAGTAAAAATATATTTGTTCCTACTAATAATAAAAACCTATACCCAGAAGAATTAAAATTATCTAAGCATTTCAGAGGTAGCACATTACTTAAACGCGTTATATTTGTAAACTTAAAAACAGCAACGTTCGATATGAAATTCAGTTAGAAAAGCTATTTACATTTTTGGATCATTTTGTTATTTAAGTCGAAGACAAATTATAATAACTTTCAGATCTGATGAACATATTTTTTTCAATTTCTAATGGTTAGCTTATAAAAGCATTAACAGCAAATATAAACACAAATTAAGTACAAACTACTTTTGATCCCATATTTTCGTCGCATTTTCTAGATTACGAGTTTTGTGATCATGGAAAAAATATTTGATTTGACAAAGGGCTCTTTCACTAAATTTTAAGTTTGGTTGTAGTGTATAAAGGAACAAAAAATACAATTTTCTGTGTTTGTACTTTTTCATATTTTTAAGACAATGAGAAAATAAATAAATAAAAAACTTTGGGAACAAAAACACGGACTTTACGTCATGAAAACGGCAGTTTGACAATGTTCTCTATAATTTTTTTATTATTATACAATGACAAAGTCTGAAAAGTAATCCAATAGAAATAGTTGTATAAAATCGACTTATGAAGAAAAATAAAAAATAAATCATATTATTTCCAAATTGTTATCTATATTTTGTCTTAAAATAAGTTAGTAAAGTTCTAGGAACAAAATATAATATTGAACTAGCATAAAAGGTTTCACATGTGGCATCACAATTATTGACAGAAGACCAAGCAATGAAACGACAGTTGAAAAAAGTCTAACCTAAGTTATTTGTCGATATTTCTGTTCTATGAATAAATAAAAAGAACACTTATTTAAAATAAAAATACATCAAAATTCCACAATATTTCGGATGTAAGAAGGATGTAAACAAAAACACCGACATGACAAGTAAAAGATCGGTAACGATGCTCACTGTAAATTTTTCGAAATTGTGCCTGTTTTTAATGAGCTGCAAAAAACTCATGGTATGACCTAGCAATAGTTTTATTGACGATAAACTCTTATTGTAGCACCGACTCAAAACTATCAAATATGAGAATAGTGAAAAAGCCCATTGGAAAAAAGAATCTTTTATTATGAAACATACTCCTCCATTCATTTTTAAAAAAAATTTGGTACGGTCTTCTGATCAAAAGTATCCATGGCCACAATAAAATCTACGTACCAATTTTAGAGATATAGTATCCAAGTTGTAAAATATTATTTTTTACCACACTATATAAATTCCAAATGTTCTAAGAGCCAGTTGGGTTAAAAGTTTTTTTTTTCATAAATCTGTTCTGTGTACCAAAATAGTATATTGACCAAGGTTTAGACAGCTACCATTATTGCCCGAACATAGAGTTTAAATTTCGAGGAGCGTAGCGACGAGGGATTTAAGACGCGAGGGCTATAATAGTATAGCTGTTTAAATCATGGTTAATATAATTTTTTTAACTAATAACACATTTAGAAGATTTTTACAATATATTAATATACATTAATATTACAATATATTAATAATTTACAATATTATAATAGAAATTTAGGTATATATTTAAAAGATTGCTTCTGCAACTTTTTAAATCAAGTTACCTGTGCTTTGCAATTGGCAAGATAATTTGTTTTTGTCTTGTGGAAATTGTAATATGGTAAAAATAATTATTTTGCAGCTTTGCACTTTTGATCAGTATGGCATTTTATACACTATACCAAAAAGACATCCCGGAATGTTTACTTGGGGTCAAATGTACCATTTTCTTTCCAATAACTTTTAAACTAACATCCTACTATAGCATGTAGGTACATAACGTGGGATTAAAAAAAAACGTCCTCAAAGTATCCCGTGAAGTCGATCTCGGATATCATAAATTATTTCAGAACTTGACAGTCCTATTTTCCATGGGCCTTTATCTTTTATCTAGGTTACTTTTCTAGAGTAATAATTTAAAACATGTAGAATCGATTCCATGGTATACTTTAAGAATATTTTTTTTTAAATTATATATTACATAAGTGTTTTTTTAAAGAATTTTAAAGAATAATTTAAACGAAGAAAGCACCTACTTACCGATATTCCATCCGGCGACAGGGAATTTTTTCTATACGTAGCGCCTCTAGGCTAAAGAAGCAACAGCACAAAAAAAGCACATTAAGGAGAATCAAAGCATCGAATAAAATAAGTTCTTGACATGCTTATTGTTTTTTCAGAAATAAATACGTACCATGCCCCCTCTAGCCTCCTGGGCTAGTTTAGCGGCGTATCTAGCTATTAGCCGATGTTCGTCGTCCCTTGCACTATCAAGGCTAAAAATAAGATAAAAAGAGAATTTATATATTTTTTTATAGTAAATATCACGATCTTTATGAACAATATCAAAATATCAGTTATTTACAGTTATTCTTCAAGTAAGGATGTAGTCGCGGCTCGAGGCAATTCATGCAGGTAACGCCAACGTATTAGATCAACATAAAATAATGGAAGATAATTTACCCTCCTCATTCTTTAATTTGAAGTTTTTCTTATAGCGAAAAACACTTACAGCGGGTTTCATAAAGAAAAATTACTTAGCCGTGATTAAGAAACAAAATTTATAAATTGTGTGGCAACACATACTTCGTTGTGGTGCGACAGCGCCTCAAATACGGAAAGAAATAGGTTAGGAGCTGTCAGTTGGAAGTGTCAAAAAGTATTCCGAATGTTTGCATAAAATTTAAATTGGAATAAAGCAGAGTTTTTTTTAACAACAAATTATGGAAATACCAAAAGCATATTATGAAAAGATAAAAGGGACAATTCATTGATGATTAAAACACGAAGTAAGTACCCACAAGTTATAATAATATAGTAATTATTATTAAACCAAAATAAGAACTTTTTTCTTAAATAATGGACACTGCGACTAGCTTAGTTGATATTTTCATAAAGTATGTTTTAAAATTAGCATAAGATAAGCTTCTCACAAAAAAACTGTAACCAGTTATTTGTTATGTTTATATTTTGTATCATATTTTAGCTGCTCAATTATGAACCAAACCAATGATAAAATGTATGCCAGGTAAACGTATGCAGAGTTAAATTAATATGAAGAAGACATAAATTGGCACTGATATTTTTTTATACCCATATGGCTTGAAATATAGAAAACATTCTCCTATACCTATCCCAGAACTTGCACTAAAATATTATCTTAGTAAGGGAATAAAGAAAAAAGTGCACTTAATATTACAAATATACATGCATGCCAGCACTTTTGAAATAAGAAATCATCCTCCCACAGGTAGGTAATAGAATAATTGTACTTAGTTGAATTATTAAAGCCTATAATATTTACTTTACTGATTGTTCCGATATACCTTCTCACCTGAAATGATTCAGTCTCCAGTACCAGTTTTATTGTTAACATAATATTACAATAAATTATAAATTTAAAACATGTTAGAAAATGGCTTCTTTTAAATTATAGTTTAAAAATATAATTAACAATTATTTATGTCTCTTGTTTTATTGTAGGCACAGACAGACAGTGTAGCGAGTAGCCCAAACTGTTATTGCTATTATACATTTTTTATATCGCTATTTAATGTTTATTCTTAGCTTTATTTTGATAAGCTGTTGCAGAATAATTTTTGCTAGAAACAAATTGACTTTATAAATTCTAAAATAATTTAATGACATTAGAATAAAACACAATAAAATTGTCTATAGTTGTCAAAAATTACAACAATTTGAGAGTGCGGCCCAACTTTTTACACTAGTCCCTTTTAAAGTTTTTTTCTGGTTATGTATATTGTGGCATTTTGAGTAAAGCATAGATCCAAAGAAAAATCTATAAGACCTCTTTGATTGAAGTTCGAAGTTGACTTGTCAACCTATAGCACTTAAAATATTTTTTTAGTATCGTTGATTGTTTTAGAGGCCAAAAACTAACATATATTTCTTGAAACATGGCTTTTTTAATATAATACAACTGGAACTGAACTGAAAATTTAAGAGCCAAGATAATTTAAGGGGGCACCACTACTGCACGAGACAAGTGGAAGTTTTGCAGGTGCCCATTCCCCATACTTTTCTGGTAAAAAATTCCATCTTTTATACTGGCAAAAAAGTATTTAACCACTTACCAGCTGACATTAGCTCTTTGAGAACCCTTAAAAGATTCAAATCGGCTGTGAAAGGGCTTTTGCTAGAGAAAGCCTACTATACCGTTCCAGAGTTTTTTAATTTTAATGATAGATTTTAATTGTTTTGTATCCCTTGACCATGAACTATCAGTTCTAACACTTCTAACTGACTTATTTTTTTTAACCTTTGACTGTTTTACTAGTTTTTGTGTTGTTAACTTTGTATGTTTCTTGTTATATTATAGTTCGGTCATATCGTACAGCATTGGCCATTAGCATTAAGGGTATCTATGTTTTGTGATGATATTATATGTATAAGTAAATACTAGTGTATCTAGGCTTAATTACTTTGTCAGCAAGAATGTATTCTTTGGACAATAAACGATTTTAAATTAAAAGTAAAGAAACAAAACTGAAGATATATTTTTACTTTATTGCAATATAGGCCCTACTCGAGGCTTCATGAGTCAAAGTAAAAAAAAAATTAAAGCACAAGTTATCCGCAAAGCATATTATGTAGATATACCTAACATATATACAAATAGTGCAGTGAAAAATAATTACAATGTAGTTTATTTTTTATTAGTAATTATTTTATTTATTTTTTGTTTTAGAAGCACTAAACATTTACACAGAAAAATGATAGAACTGGAAATGAAGCAGGTTTAAAGGATCATTTCTCGAATATTCAATATGAAATGTTTATACGTATGTTAAAAAAGTATTTGTTCATGATTAAAAAAAAATAAAATAAAATTTTTAAGTGACAAAAAGAACTTGGGTTTTTATGAATAAAATATTTTGCAAACCTTACACGATCATTCAGGCTGTCAGGCTTGGTAAAGAAATTACAGTAATGTTACCGATTGTGTAAGGACAAATTTCAAGAATTGATTGCCATGGCTGATGTAAATTTTTATTAGAAGCAAAACTACGGCGGGAATGATTGATATCCCTCAGGACTGTCATTCTGAATGAAATCGTATAGGCTCTTTATTTCGCTTTTAAGGGTAGCGTTTTTATACCTTCAAATTCAGAATGTTTTTAAAGTAAGGGCTGTGGAGTATAGGTGCTTAAAAGTAGGGATACGAGATCGATATACGATATTTTTGTTGAGAATCGATACATAATACTGTATCGATAAAAAAGAATCCACAGATCATGATTTGAACAACTCGGTAGGAATGCAAATGATACTTCATACTTTTTGAATGATACAGAGTAAAATGTATCGATACTCATTATATATCAAGGGCCTTTTATTTTTAGAAGTCACTTAATACAACAAGGTGGGGAAATAGTAACTAAGCTTTTTTAAACTTTTTTTAATGAACTCACAGCTTACGTTTATTATAGGGGGACCGTGTATCGATATTTTGAGTATCTTTTTCAAACAGATACTTGCTTGTATCGATACTTTTGGTGTATCAGACATCCTTACTTAATAGAGGAGATGTCACTTACGGATCGGAAAGAAGTTTTGGCAACAAGAACAATTTTTTAGAGGTTGCTTTGACCGGAAGAAGAGTTTTTCCCAAAAGGAAGGCGACTAAAAAAAAAGTGACCTCCAGAAAAAAAGAACGTATCCCGGCTCTAAAAATCTTCTTACTCTCAAAGGTGACACTTCTAAAAAAAAATACTGACCCTTCACACACCCTATACTATTTGTAAAAAACATCCATTTGATAAAAATCGGGGGGGGGGGGGGGGGGGGGGGAGAGGGTTGCAGACGAAATTTGATTCAGCACTTGAATAAAAAATTGGTCACAATCGTTCAGTGGCGGGTGCCAGGATTTTTGGGATGGGTGGGCACAAGCGGAACAATGAGTGCCCACCCTGGTGCCCCCCCAAAATTGATGGATCCGTTGTGTAAGGGACTTAGCTATAAAAGAGAACGATGACCTTTTTGTTTTTTGACATCACTTAGAAAAGAGGAAGGTTTTGTTTGCGGCTGCCTATAGCGTCGGGAGGCCGGGACCTTTTTTTTTTTTTTTTGAAGTTACTTTTATTTTGGGTAGTGCCCACTCAAAAATCACCGAGCCCATTTGTGTCCTCTCATCCCAAAAAGCCTGGCGCCGCCACTGAGTCAAATACCCCTTCCCCCACAGCAATTCCATTACAAAACCGATTTTCACAATTTTGGGTGGGGGGGGCCAGTGCCCCCCCCCCCCCTGGCGCCACGGCTGTATTACAAAAGTACCGTTGTGTTTTGAAAATTGTGGTTTGAAAGTATACAGATGGAAATTTCTATAGTTTTAACTTAATTTGACTAAAAAATTTCTTCTAAAGGTTTTTTTAAAATTAATAGAAAACATGACAATTTTTTACAGATCAATTATACAAGGAAGAGAGAGCCCCCTTCTCCTCTAAAAATATTTTTCTGTACGCCCATATCTCATTAATCAATCAGAGCCAATTCTATTTTGTTTCGGGCTCAACCAAGATACCGGCACGTACTGCCTGTTGGGCTATGAGAATATTCAACTCACGCACCCTTTTATTTTCTGTGCAATCATCTGTCATTTGTTTTGTCTTTTGTTTTAAAAAGTAAACAAAGTAGACTGTAGAGGTTTTTTTATATTTCTGTTTCTAAATTAGCGAGAGAGTCCTGTGGCAAGAAAAAAAATTGAATATGAGTGCCTTCACTTATTTCCTGATTTTGCCTCTAAGAAAAATATTGGCGACTGCCTTTAGACTGCCTGTTTCACGAGAAATAGAAATTCCTGAGCAGGTTCTACAGAAAATTTTGATGTACATATAGCTATTTAAATACATCTGGAAGTGATGAAAACTAGTAAACATGTTTGTTGTTTGTTTAAAAGGTCCAATTTGGACATAGAAGGGTAATAATTAAGAAATAGTCCGCTGGAATAAAGTTAAAGTATTGCAAGGAGTAATCAAAATCACAGTTTTACTTAAGAGGTTCTTGAAATCTGACTAATATTGGTTTGATAAGATCGAGGATAAGATGATAAATCAGGTAGGTAGTTAGATCATTTTATAGAGTTGAATTATAGAGAAATTAGAGGATAATTTCATAGATAATTAATTAAATAGACCTTAAACTAATCATATTATCCAAATTTAAAAGTAAAAGTGCTAGATTTCCCTAAAAAAATCCAATAATATTGGAAAATACTTGAAACCAATAACTTTAATCGATGTATGTTGCCCGATTAAAGTTATGTCTTCGTTAACTAACGAAAGTGATAAGAAACAAATGAAAATGTCGACATTTGTGTGTTTTTACTGGTATCTGCCAACTTACTGTCACTTTTTCTCTGAAAATTATGTTGACAGTCCCAAAAAAAAACAAAATTTATTTGGTTACTAGGAAGATTTAACGGTAGTGAAGGAGTTAACCCTCGTTAACTCTAAAAAAGCTTTATGAAACCCGCTGTAAGAGTTTTTAAAATGTAAATATTATTTAGAGTTACTAAGTGCTATAGTATATTTCAGAAAAAGTAGAGTAATAAAATGGGAAATTCTGTCCAGTTCGGGTCAATTTTGGTATCGGCCATAGGCGCAGGTACATTTTGTGCATTAAATTATTTATGATAACTAACCAAAGAAAAAAAAGAAGATATTTTGATAAAGAAGGAACTGTTGTAAGCTATAGCAAATTTACACAAACATCGTTTTATGAAATATGCCGTGGAAGATATAGCTGAAAAACATAGAGTAACTGTGCTGCGCACACCGCCATGTCATTGCGAACTAAAACCTATAGAACTTATATGGGCGCAAGTGAAAGGATTTGTAGCAAGACACAACACGGCATTCAAAATGAAACGTTAAGTTACTGTTTGATTAAGCTATAAGTGACTTCAGAGAACTGGCGAAAAGCAGTCCATCATGTCATTAAAGAAGAGGAGAAAATGTGGGATATTGACCACCTGATCGATCGGACCGACGACCCGTTAATTATAACGTCAAGAGGAGATGACAGTTTCTTAGATGACGAAGAATATTATGATTTTTTATAATTTTATTTTTGTATAACGTATTTTTTTTTTATAATCAAACGTGTGGGTGTAGCGGGAATAAGTACGCATGTCCTTTATTCCCGCTACACCCACGCGTTTGATTAACTTATCTAGGACACTAGTTGCTTTCTTCATTTTTTTATAATGTTTAATAAAAAATAAGTATACCTAATACTATGTACATAATGCACGCCTTTGTCACACCATTTTTAGTGTTTGTGAATGGATAACAATAGGCAAAACCCATAAATTGGCCCAAACACGGGTCGTATTACCTGCCCTTGATGAAAATAAATAATTTTGCAATGAAGTCAATGCCAAATTATGAAAGTGGCTTAAATATTCGTTGGGTCACTCTGTAGTCCCTTTGCAAACCTAATGAGCTTTTATTACTCTACACCTTTCTGAAATAGACTATAACAAAGGTATACCGGGTGGTGCAGCGTCAGACTGGTCATATAAAATTCCATGTAAATTTTGCTACCCTTAAATATTGGCTTCCCTATTAATTTCACAGCTAAATTGTATTGGACTTATGATGGACTGTGATGGAATTTTATTATTTTACAATAAGCCAACTAAAAGTTATTAAGAAAAAACTTTGTAAAATCCGTAAAAAATAAAAACAGCTTTGATACAGTAAAACTACAAGTAATGTAATGCATCGTTATATTTTCTATTTGTTCCAACATGTTTTACAGTATTCAAGATAACATAAAAGTAATTAAGTAGTACATGTATTTAATTTTTAACGATTTTACGAATATTTTTTTCTAAATATCTTTTAATTGGCTTAAGAAAAAATAATACAATTTGATGTGCGATTCTATCAAACAAGAACTTTCCAAAAAATCCAATACAAAATACGGTATACATTTACAGTATACTAAAATTTAATTAAATAAAAAAATCTACTATTTATTAAAAGTCGCGCACGGGTGATAATAACTACTCATTCTTGGTCAAAACCTAAAATGATAAATATATAGTATTACATTTAAAACTAAAATGTATATCATATTATAAAAAAATTATTAAAACTTCGTCCGATTTTAGGGAAACCTTATTGGATAGTTTTTGCAAGTATTCCACAGTAAGCACGTGAAACGTAACCTACCACGACAAGACAGTTTAAAAAATTAATCAACTAAAACAATTTTTGTCAATGACTGACAAAAACAGAGAGTGAAATCTTAAAAAAAAGAAATCTTGCGTCATTGAGCGCCTGGAACTAGTTTTCCTTAAATTTTATCATTTAAACCTAAGTTTCCCGTAAGATCTATATAATTTTATTTGGACCTAAGAATAAATGACACCGAGTTCCTAGGCATGGTGAAATAACACATTTCACTTTTAAGACATTTGAGGAAAACAAAAAATACATGGATTTGTTTCTAACTCCTTTCTGCCACGACAACATGTCAAACTTCTTTTCGGCATATTGGGTAATTCTGCTGTTATAATAATTGCAAGTATTTTTTTATTTTCTATAAAATCTGATATTTTTTTACAAGCAAGAAACGTATAAGAAAATTCCACGTAAGCTTTTGAGTAGGCGATTTTAAATACTCTTACCCGAACGCAAGAGTGTATTGTTAGTCAAATAGTACAATTTTAATCCCACAGTCTTACATGTGCGTATAACTGCGCAATCTATTATCTTTAACGCAATCCTTCCGCTTCCTGTCACGCGGTTAAAAGTCTACGTGTAAAGACCGTTAAATTGTATTTAAATTTTTTACAGGCGTTTAAATAACCAAAGGGGTTAAATAAATGTGAAATGTATATCTTTTTTGCTTTACCTTCTCGCAGTAGATCTGCTATCTAAACTACCCATTCCATCAAATCCAGCAGCAAACTGACCATCTGGAAATCCATTGTGAGACGGAATTGGTGAGGGTGGTCTAAAAAATAGTTGTCATATGACGATATGTTATTAACACGTTGAATATTAACAATTAACGAGTTCTATGCTGCTGTACCGCAGTGGATAACTTGGAAATGGATTGACATATTAACATGAATCTTAGACAGAAATGATTAATAGGAGTTTTTAATATGACGTTAACAGCTATGACCTTGATCCAATATAGTGTCAACTGGTCCATTTTGAAGAAATATAAGCCTGATGCACTATAATGGCCACTAAGCGTTATAGAAAAAAAAAATTATATTTAAACAAATACAAAGAAAACGTTAGGTAATCAAAAATCATATTTCTGACTTTATTTTGTGTGCCATATCAAGGATGAATGCATAAACCTGGACTTTTATCGCACTTGAGGCATTAGTATCTGGTCCTTTTTCGTATGTTATTTTTAGAAACGACTAATGTAAGTACTACATGGTGGGTATAGTGGCCATGGTGGGCGGGGCGTTTCCCTAATCCTTTCTGTGTTCCACAAAACTAAACCAAACCTTCTATTTTGTACTGCAGAAATTCAGTACTCGTTGAAAGTACTTTAAAATGCTGGCCACTATAGTAGCCGCGGTACATTTTTACAACAATTTGTGGCCATTATAGTGGCCGGTCATATTCAACGTGTTAAATATAAAATACAAATAGATACTTTAATATTTTATAGAAAAAAGGGTAGAAAAAATCATGTTTTTTTTCGAAAAACTTAAAACGTGTTATTTTTTACGTTCAAATCTGTTTTCTTATTATTTTAAACGAGAATTCAGGGTTAGAAAAAAAATATTTGAAACACAGTTATTGTAAAAACCTCCAATTTACAGTGAAACTGTATTAATGGTCGAAATTGTCGACTCTTACATTTTGACTAGAAAAAAAGGATTGACTTACACAATATGAGATAAATTTAGTGTTTTCTCAGGTTGTTCTGGAAATCTTGGAAGATTGTTTCGTTGTTTATCTGGAACGCATCTGAATGATTTTCGCAGGGACTGGCCAATGGTTTTACTTGGTGACTAAAAAAATTATTTACAAGAAAAATATAACAAATTAACATTATTCTGACTAAACAAAATTTCCTGCGACTAAATTAAGGTCAGCATAATATGTATAATATAAAAAAAACAACCGGTGCGACATTGATATACACAACTGCATACGAACGTGTTCACACTAGAGATCTGCAAGGGTCGGAATTTCACGAACCTACTCGGCCCTTTTACACGCCGCCATTGAGAAAATGTAATTATAAAATTTAGTTAGAATGAGTGCACTTTGTATCCCCAGTGGCCTACCTGTTTGTTATACAATGTTCTGATCGACCCAGAACGAGAAGAGTGAGACCCTGTCTACTTTCCTTTCGTTTCTGTTTTTACAAATGGTCATTAGCTTAGGAGAAACACTTGCTTCAGAAACTTTTTGGTTAAAAATCAACAAGCGACTGGCTGAATAGCTGAACAGCTCAAGCAAAATAAAAAATACCCGGCCCGAGCAGAAAGTGTGCGACGCGGTCCGGCCCGGCTCGTTTATCGACCGAAAGCACGGCAGGTCCGAAAAGCCCGACAGACTCGAAAAGCTCGGTAAACCCGAGTGGCCTAAGAAGCCCAGCGTCCCAAAAATCCCGGCCCTAAACTTGTCGATTTTTCCTTAAACATTTTAATATGGGAAATTCAGAAAATAAATAACACCGGTAGGGCCGAAACGCTCGGTCGGCCCTAGAATTTCGACCGGCCCGAGAAGCCCGGAAATAGTAGTTTGTACAACAAGAGTGGATATGATGTCTATATCACACGAGAAAGTAAATTAAGCACGACGCCGTAGGCGGAGTGCTCAAACTTTCGAGTGCGATATAGACAATCTACTCGAGTTAAACAGTATATTTTTTTCTACGGCCTTATGCTAAAAAATGTAAAAAAAAAGGTTGTAGGTTGCCGGGCTCGAACTCACGACCATTGGATCCATAGTAAAACGCTCTACCGTCTCGACTATCGAAGCGTTTAGTTAATTATGGTAAAACCAACTGAATAATGATGCTACATGAAATTAATTTTCTATGCACATTCAGCAGGTTGCATTATTGATAAATCTATTATAAATGCGTATAGATTTTGTTATATTGAACAAATTAATAACATATTGTACCATATGCATTTAAATTATATAATTTAGTGTCTTGAAAAAGAAGGCGGAGCCTCAGTAAAAATAATATACTTTGATTGGTCAGTACTTTTAAGAACAACATGTAAATTTGGCTCCTCTGCTGTAATTGACTACTGTGATTGGTCAGTTCCATAACCTAACTAGGATTGTTATGAAATTTTGCCCCACAGTTAACTGTGTAAAGAAAACAGCAAATTTCCATGTGGGAGTAGAAAAAATTATTAGAACTCGAATCTTTAAATTTAGGAAGATATTAATAAAACCAAGTGAAATGGGAAAATATCAAAGTTCTTGAACAAAATGTTGACCCAGCAACGGTATTTTTGTAAGATGTTCATGTTCAAGTGCCCCCGTTTCAGATGCACCTGCTGCCAACTCAATATTTTGATACATGCGTATTAGGGCGAGTTCCTTTCTGATTTTCCATGGGCACTAAATGACAACTTATCTAGATACTTGAGTTTTAAATTTTCCTGTTTACTAGTCCAAAAAATATAGTGTTTATTTTGCATTGAAAGATAATTTCCCACTGATATGACAAAAATTAATATTATTGTTGCATGTTCATTACACAATATATCATTATTTGTTTGCTAATACTTACAAATGATGCATATTCTTTAACTTGGTGTTCCAGATTGTGAGGTGCCGATACCCGACCTCGCCAAAAACAATCTTGACATAAGATGTAATGAGGACATTTTTGGCAACGATATCTAAAGCCAGTAAAATTTTCCCTTTGACATGCGTCACACTGAACTGGATGAATAACTAAAAACAAAGAATAGATTTAAGAAATTGTATTTAGTATTAGTATTGGAGAATAAAAAATAAGATTTCATTGGCATTTTAGATGACGGCTAAATACGATGAAGGTCATAAATTATTGGAATATTGAAACGCTTAAGGTTACTATACGGTGGCGGCTCATCAGGTGAAGTAGGTGGAGGGGCTGGCTCTTCACCAAAAAAATAAAATAAAACCCGGAGGAAAGTTTTTCGACAATAATAAATATTAATGTAACAATACAGCTACCATTTTAGCCCTAAAAAAATAATTATGTTCGAATTAATAATATTAATTTAATCCGAATGTAGCTATGCATAATAGGGCCACGGTTAACTCCGATGGACAACAATTATAAACACTCGTGCATTTTGGCGCGCCCCAGCGACCGTGTCATTAACTCAAAGAAAGTGAAGACCCAACGCCCAATATGGCTTTGATATTCACCGTTGCTATGGTTACGTGACGTTAGTCACGCAAACAGCATGGAACAATTTGCATTATGATGAAGGGCAATTTAAAAATAGATCAGTCGTATGCACCATTGTTTTAGCATTGGTTCGCCTAACCTTAAGGTATTTATTTTGAGGCTTCGCGAAACTTACGGTTATAGTTAACGTTTTTACGTGATTTACTGTGTGATTAAAAAGTTTTGTTTCTATTTTTCAGTTAATTCAGTAGTTAACGTACCCACCTACTTAGTCGTGTGTTTTAAAAATGAACCCAATTAATGACATAGTTTGTAATTTTTTGGAAACTCCATTCAGTCGTTGGGCAGATGAGGATAAGAGGGACGTTTTGTTACACGGGTTTTAGTCCATGTTTAAGTACCCGCATTATACCTAGCTCTTCACCATTTTTTAAGACCGCGAGCCGCTACTGTCACTATAGCTACAACAATTATTCTAATTTCAATATCAGAAATTATAGTAAAATAAAGCTATGGTAGTAGCTAGGTAGGAAAGGAACTAGTACAATAAAGAAAGACTTTATATCTGCTAAACAGTATAATAAACCCAGCACCGCCGTGTGAAAATGTTATTGAAGTGTTGTAGCTATTAACGATTATTCCCTAAATTTAAAGATTTCACTGATATATTATTAGCTTATATCGTCTTGGTTATTCAACCAATAAGAGGATCATAACTCTCTTGGGATTTTATGAAAAGTAGAGGGAATTAAAGACTTTCCTTAATATGTATTTTTGTTTAAAATAACTGTTCTTTTTATTTATTTGTTCATAGAGTAGAAAGATCGACAGATGACACTTTTTTCAACTATCATTTTATTAGCTTGGTCTTCTGTCAATAATTTCGGCATTGCCATATGTGAAAAGTTTTATGCTAGTTAAATAATATATTTTGTTCCTAGAACTTTATTATCTTATTTTAAGACAAAATGTAGATAACAGTTCGGAAATAATATTGATTTTTTTATTTTTCTGCATAAATCCGTTTTGGACATTTATTTCTATTGGATTACTTTTCAGACTTTGTCTTGTATTATGATATAAAAATTTTAGAGATCATTGGCAGCATTGACGTTTCCATGACGTATATTCGATAAAGTCCGTGTTTTTGTTCCAATAGTTTTTTTTATTAAGTTTCTCAGTGATGGTTTAATAATATCAAAAAGTACAAACACAGACAATTTTATTTTTTGTTCTATTATACACTACAATCAAAATTTAGTGAAAGAGTCCATTGCTAATCCGTGCTACAAAAAATAGTTTCGACTTTGATTCCCGTCGGAGAAAAAGCTTTTAAAAAATGTTATTGATGCTGAGAACCATATTTTGTCTTAGGCAGTTTGTAAAACCCTACATACCATTTTCAACAGATGCAATTCTATGGAGCAATGGATGCCACACTAAACAAGGAGGTCCAGGATCTGACATCATGGTATCCAAAAAGTCATTAACAGTGACTTTGGAGTTCTAAAAATAACGAAATAGGTATAAAAAGGTTCAGAAATATATCATAGAATCTTTGATTCTATGGCAAAAACAATAAATTTCGAGGTTATGTTTTAGCAACGCCAAAATTGATAATGCAGGAATAATGTATTTGTTGATTACGTATCTGAAAGCTGCTTTTGTGGCAAACGTTTAGTTTTGAAAATATTCTTTCTTAAAGTGCTGTTTTGTGGAGATTAAGTTCCTATCGAGTATTTTTGTATTTAATCGTTTGTGATGATTCTTCAAAGGAAAGACGTAGAAGGATACATTTTTAATATAGCCTGGTTATTTCTATCCTATTTTCACTTTCCCAGAGCTATTTTAATTTAAATAAAATAAACATAGTATAACTGTGACAGTCCAAATTCAAATAAGAAACAGCCCCCTTTAGTACCAGAATATAGATTATTTTTTAAGTCAAAAATTTTAATTGAAAACAGAAAATAAGGTTTTTGCGGTTTGTTCGGGTGGCAAATAAGCGAGGTAAGCGGCTGTATCTCAGGATCTGTACATCTGGCAACAATGGAATTTTTTTTATTATTATAAAAGTGGTCATGAGAAAATTCTGGAAATTATTTTCAAGTTCCGTATTTCACCGCTAGAGTGCGTAACTAAAAATTAAATAAGAAAAACGTCTTTTTTTTTGAAAACTTATATATTAACCTATACTTTTGATAAAACTGTTAGAAAGCCTAGAACATTCTCTATCATTTTGGTTTAAGGCTCATTGGCGTACGAACGATAGTAGGGGTGGGGGAAGCTATTGAAAGTGTAATCATTAAAATCGGTGTAAATTCTAAACCACTTATTCGATTTTAGCAATTCAAAATTTGTTTGCAAGATAAATGTAGCTGTTTTAAATGTCCGATCTCCTTACTTCTCTATAGTTCCTAATAAAAGAGCTAGAGGGCGCAATTTGTAATAATTCCATTTTTTAAATTTTATTCCAAAAATCAAATGGAACGGTATATTTTTGACATCATATTTGAAAGTAGATAAAATTTTCAAAAATATTGTGCAAACCGGACGATGATATCTTTGCTCGTTTTAAAGTTATAGCGAATTAAAGTTTTTTTTTTACGCGCCGAGTCAAAACTTATGTACCGCCATCTAGCGTTCGGCCTTAGAATGTCTAATTAACGTATAGTAGGCGGCAAAAACAAAAGAAACTTTTAAATAATATTGTATGGAAACGTCAAATATTTATTAGAGCCAGTTTAATTCTTGTCAATTTGGTTTCTGAATATCTTTTGCTCGATTTTTTGTAAAATGCCTTTTACAAATGATGAAGCTGTTGATATGATTGCGGTTTTCTTTGAGTGCTTTCAAAAAGCAGCAACAGCGGAAAGACAGTATGCCATTCGGTATCCAGATCGCCGTCATTATGGCAGAAGAACAACACATTAATTATGTTTTCTTCCGTTCTTCCAGTGCGACGTCTTCTAAATCTGGGCCGACTAAAACTGCCAGTATCGCGTAGTCGCTGTACCAAGCGTGGAAACATCCTTCTGCCATAATGACGGCGATCTGGATACCGAATGGCATACTGTCTTTCCGCTGTTGCTGCATTTTGAAAGCACTCAAAGAAAACCGCAATCATATCAACAGCTTCATCATTTGTAAAAGGCATTTTACAAAAAATCGAGCAAAAGATATTCAGAAACCAAATTGACAAGAATTAAACTGGCTCTAATAAATATTTGACGTTTCCATACAATATTATTTAAAAGTTTCTTTTGTTTTTGCCGCCTACTATACGTTAATTAGACATTCTAAGGCCGAACGCTAGATGGCGGTGCATAAGTTTTGACTCGGCGCATAAAAAAAAAACTTTAATTCGCTATAACTTTAAAACGAGCAAAGATATCATCGTCCGGTTTGCACAATATTTTTGAAAATTTTATCTACTTTTCAAATATGATGTCAAAAATATACCGTTGCATTTGAATTTTTTGAGTAAAATAAAAAAAATGGAATTATTACAAATTGCGCCCTCTAGCTCTTTTATTAGGAACTATAGAGTAGTAAGGAGATCGGACATTTAAAACAGCTACATTTATCTTGCAAACAAATTTTGAATTGCTAAAATCGAATAAGTGGTTTAGAATTTACACCGATTTTAATGATTACACTTTCAATAGCTTCCCCCACCCCTACTATCGTTCGTACGCCAATGAGCCTTAAACCAAGATGATAGAGAATTTTCTAGGCTTTCTAACAGTTTTATCAAAAGTATAGGTTAATATATAAGTTTTCAAAAAAAAAGACGTTTTTCTTATTTAATTTTTAGTTACGCCCTCTAGCGGTGAAATGCGGAACTTGAAAATAATTTCCAGAATTTTCTCATGGCCACTTTTATAATAATAAAAAAAATGCCATTGTTGCCAGATGTACAGATCCTGAGATACAGCCGCTTATCTCGCTTATTTGGCCACCCGGTACAAAAAAATAGTTATTAAGAAAATCAAATTAATTGATTGAGCCGATACTGGGTGGAAATACATAATCACAATATTATGGGATACAGTAACACAAAGTTGAACTTTTCTGCTATAATTAAAATAAAATAACATGTTTAGCTAACACTGTAGATTCGTCACACGACAATAATATAATAAAGTGTTTAAACAAATAAAAGGTGCAATAGAATTCAGATTATGGTAAATATAAAATAAAAATACTATATTGAAAAATCCAAAAGATGGTTCAGTAAAATTAAAATAAGTACAATATTGGGTATTTGCAAAGTCTTTAAGTTTTTAGTTTTATAAACCACATGTATATTTAAAAAAATGCTAATTATTTTGCTAGGTGGTCCAAAGAAAGTGTTAATAAAACTTTAAATTTATCAGAGGTATTGATTGTAGAAAAAACCAAGTCAATAGCCTTTTTGTAAGTTTTATATTTTAAGATTTGATCAATTATATTTCAGTTATACCCATTATTTACAGCAATTTGTTTTATAATATTTAATTCCTTTTCCAAACTGGTTTTATTTAAAGGGACTAGTCTATGAATCATACTGTGAAAATAATATAATTTGTGTTGTATAGGATGGCAAGAAGAGTTGTATATGACAGTATCAGTATGAGAGGGTTTATGGAAAACGAAAAAACATATATTTCATATTCTCTCTAAATATTTAAATCGAGCAAATTAATAGAGTTGTCAATTTCTTGTTCTATTTTAAACTTGATAATATTATGTAAGCTATTGATATATTCTAAAAGGATTTTTAATTGTCTGTCAGTTCCAAGAAAACATGCTAGGGCGTCGTCAACATTACCTATGCCAATAAAGAAACTGTTTGAAAAGAAAATATATTATACTGATTTTGTATTCTAAAAATTTATAAACATTTCAGCCAATAAGGGGCTAAGAGGGTTATCCATAATAAGACCATCTTTACTAGTGTAAATTTCTTTATTTTACTGTTATTTAATGATCAAATAAATTTAAATAGTTCACCTTTGTTAAAGTTATTCTGTTGAACGTTCATATGGAACATATTTATGGCCGTTTGCATTGCTTAGATTAGGTGCTACTTAATCTGAGGTACACCTTATCTTAAGAAATTGTTTTGCATGCATTGGCTTTTTCCTTAAAGCTCGGCTTACAATCGGACTTAGCTAATCTCTGGAAATATTCGGCTTATCTGGGATATCTTACCTTATCACATTTTTTATGTGTCAGTCTATGATGTCAGGTGTCAGTGTAATCATAAATATCACAAAGAATAATCTGCCCTTAAAGAAAAATGGATTCAATAGCCTGGAGCACAGAATATATAGCTACCAACTATATATTCTGTGCCTGGAGGAAGTAACCAACTTACAACTTGGTTGACTAACCAGGTTTATGAATCGTAGTGGCTGGTTTGAATGAATTGTCAAAATCCTTCTGTGTATGTCACGGTAACCATCAAAGATCTGATGAAGATGGGTTATACGGAACATGTGTGGTATCATAATGGACCTCATAGAACTACGTGAGACTGCTTTGACGGTACCAAAGGTCTGCCACTCTAACCTAATCCAAGTTAAGTTAAACTAAAAGTAATGCGAGCTGCATCTAACCATTGCCCTAGTTTTGGACTATTCTTCTAATAAGTGAAATTATCTAGGTTGAAGCCTACAATTTTATTATATTATTGATATTTTTTAAATTTTGAATTTAATAAAAGGTGTTACCAACGCATATCTTGTAATATACAGGATGTAATATAATATATAATTAAGTTTTCACAATTCAACTTACATTATATTATAGAAGAAACGACAACAAAGTTTAACTTTTAAGTTTAAGCAACAGGTAGCATTTAGTTTAAATTTCAAAATTTTGTATTTTTGAGGGTATCCCGCCTCCCCCAATTTTATAGAGTTCTTTTTTTTTATCGGCGATGCTCTTGCGTACATTTTTTTCATATTATCTACGGAAAAAAAATTCAGAACGTTGGGAATTAAAAATATCTGTAATTTTTTGCCACGCGTTTTTTCCCGTCATGTTAATGTGTCGGTTTTTTTATTTTCAATTATGTTTTTAAAGTTTACAATTATTGTCGTCAATATATATTTTTTTAATTTGTGAAAAATTAGGATTATGTTTTTTACGTTTTCCATTACTGGAGTGAATCTGCTAGCACCAAAATCGAAATTATACAAAAACAGAGCTTAATTTCACGCAAAAGAAACATATATTTTTTTTAAATAGGTTTGTAGCGGCTGTGTCCACTTTTTTGAAGTGGAAGGGAAGACAAATTTTTGTATTCAAGTGCATAAATTTTTTTTTATTTAAAATTCGCATAGCGCTTTCGGCCTATTGGGCCATCATCAGTGCTTCCTGAAAAGTCAGTAATAGAGGAAACTATGGAATTTTGTGTGTGAACGCACACTCAATATATTTTTACCTTCATACAATACCTTTGATTACCAATTTATTTTATAAAAAATTCCATAATTTTGATTCTATTACTTTTCAGGAAGCACTGATGATGCCCAATAAGCCGAAAGCGCTCTGCGAATTTTAAATAAAAAAAATTTTATGCACTTGAATACAAAAATTTGTCTTCCCATATATTTTTTTGGCAAAAAAAATACATAAGAATTGTCGATTACACGGAAAGAAAAAAAATTAGTGTAAAACTCTAAAACTAGAAAAATAACCAGATCGCCGCTGTCGTCAAATTTTCAAAGTTTCAGATGTGTTGACTCTGTGCATCTAATTTTATTTTAAAGTGAAACTTAAGTATAAGGTTCTCCTTAGCTAATATTTAAACTTAAGCAAGGCGGTGCAAACGGCCAATAAATATTTTATTAAGTACCCATTATTGTATGCCGAGCCGATTGTAATCTGTAAAAGGTTAGTTATTATAACTATCGCCCGTAACTTACCGGACTAAATATAACAGCAGCTAACGTGTCAGTGTAACTAAAGGTCGGAGATTCATAAACAGCTGCTGGAAGGGCTAATACTTCTTGTAAGTATTCGTTGAATCTCCAATGAGTCAGCAAACCATTAGGGTCTGATATTTGAGAAAAAACATCTAAAAAATTAAATAGGTTAATCAAAATTGTTAAAGGTGTTCGCTATTCTGTCTGTATTAATTAACATTTGAAAATTTGCTTATCTTAAGATAATTTTCTTTTTTCGGTGCCTCGCATAATGGTTTCGCTTAGTCTCAGATGAGGTTTAAAAGATATAATTTAAAAGTATAAGTAAACGCTGGCAACTGCCATATTATGATGCGAACGCTCATTTAGCGTAACATTCTCAATTACGATCGAGAACGTAAAACTATTTTAATTTAAAAAAAAATATTTGCAACTCGTTAACCCTTTTTTCAGTTAAGTGCATACAACTAATATTTCTCAATTATTCTCCAAGGTTATCAGCTCCATTACATAGTGGTATACATCTCTTGAGTAGAGCGTATACATACAGAGTGGACCATTCACAACGCAGGATTTCATGGCATCTAAACTACTCAACTTTTTAATATTTTTCAAAAAAACATTTTTTCTGAAAATCGATCTGAAATATTGGCATTTTTGATAACATATCTGAAAGACAAAGTCAATATTTCCAAATATTTATTATTGTACTGTAAGGAAATATTATTTTTCTACTCCCACATGGAAATTTGCTGTTTCCTTTACACTTAAGTGGCGAGTAAAGTTGGCTATTCCAATTAACTCTGCGGGAATACATCATATCCATCCTAGATAAGTAATGAAACTGACCAATCATAGTAGTCAAGAAGCCAAATTATTGACATGTTGTTTTTAAAAGTACTGACCAATCACAGTATATTATTTTTACTGAGGCTCCGCCTTCTTTTTCAAGACATTAAATTATATAATTTAAATGCTATGGTACAATTTGTTATTAATTTGTTCAATATAATAAAATCTAGACGCATTTATAATATTAAAGAAGTAGTCCACTGCATTTATAATAGATTTATCAATAATGCATTCTGCTGAATGTGCATAGAAAATTAATTTCATGTAGCATCATTTATCAGTTGGTTTTCCGATAATTAACCAAACGCTTCGATAGTCCAGACGTTAGAGCGTTGGACTATAGAACCAATGGTCGTGAGTTCGAGCCAAGTAACCTACAAACTTTTTTTTAATATTTTTTAGCATAAGGTCGTAGAAAAAATATACCGTTTAACTCGAGTGGATAGTCCATATTGCCCTCGGAAGTTTGAGAACTCCGCCTACGGCGTCGTGTTCAATTTACTTCCTCGTGCGATATGGACATTATATCCACTCTTGTTGTACAAACTACTATTCTCTAAGATGCGCCGTTTTAATGCTACGGCCTGTCAAAGTCTGAAAATGTCATATTTTAAAGTTCAATATCTCAAAAACAATCGAATTTAGACATATGACATTTTATACAAAATATACGTGGAATTTTATAGGGAATTAAAAAATAATAGAATATATAATAATTCGGACAACCTATCTATATAATTTAAAATAATTTTAAATTGTAGCACTAACGCCTCCTTATAACTTTGAAATACATACATTCAAAAATTAAGTAGTTTAGATGCTATGGAATCCTGCGTTGAGAGCGGACCACCCGGTATATGTATACAGGGTGGTTTGTAATGAATGCGCCATAAAGTAACCACCAATACACATGAAAATAATAGGGTTGAGATCAATATGCCGTAAAATGTTAATGAGATACAGGTTGTTAAAGTTTAATTTCTAAATACATTTTTTCCTCAAGCTGTTTTTGAGATATAAACATGAAAATTTTTAATTGGGGGCATTTGAGGGCGAGAGAAAAACAAATACAAATAACACTAAACAAAATATACCCACATGAAAATTAATGAAAAAGGTTACAAAAATAACATATTTGGTACAATTTCAGATAAAATAGCACACATCTCAAACATAAAGTAGCATTTACACCAGCACAAAAAAATTCATTGTTATTTTTTAATGTCAAAAAAACACCCCCACTTAAAAAATTAGTAGGAGTTTATAGGCTAAGATGCAATAGCTTATATATGGGTCAAACAGGAAGAACTTGCAATATTACATTTAATGAACTTTATAACTTTTACTTGTTAAACAAAGAAACTTCTAATTTCGCTAAACATTGTTTGGAGACAGGTCATTGTTTCGCAGAGGTGAAAAATTAAAAAAATGTACACACTGCCCCTAGAAGCAAGAAGCTTAACATCTTGGAATAAATTGAAATTTGCAAACATAATAAACACCCTATAAACTTACTAAATGACCAAACAGACCTATGGAATTCCCGCAATTTACAATTCTATGTAATAAGGATCAATAGGGATAAATATTCTATTATTAATTCATTTATAATCATCCTTTATTAAACCTATTTACGTTCAATCGTACAACGTTGTTTTAAGTTATTCAGTTTGATAATGTAGTAGTACTACGAAACTGCAGTCACTAATCAGTAAATAAAGTGATATTAAAACAAGGTAAAATACTGATATTGTTTTTGTTAATATGCAATATCACAAAGCAACAGACTGCTCAATTCAACTTTTATCATTTTTAAAATGTTCTGAGGAATCGAGTATAAATTCAAAAATGTTCCCTTTGTTGGAAAAAACGATAAAGCGAATATGGCAACATTTTTGAAATTAATTGTCAATAAACCTTTATTCGATATAAAATGTTTTAACTTTTATACTACTAATACAACAAGCATCTTTACCAAGATGCTGAAAAGTTACAAATATTGAATATTGCAAAATTTAAAAAAACAGGAAAAAGCCTTAAAATATCTGAAAGTAAAGGGGAGAGTTGGTTATACACTGTGTTCGGAAGAAAAAAATGTATTTCACTGTAATTAGTTATTAACACTGACCCCAAGCGCCCTTATTTACTCAAGGTCATCATCAGCGCTTAAGAGTGAAGTCTAGTAATGCATTCGCCATTTAATTTTTTGATCAATATTTCTTATCCTTTTCGCTGTATTTAAAAAGGGGCCAAATACCCATCCTTGAGTAACAATTACCTGCAGTTTTGAACTAGAAAAATTTTTATTAATGAATTAATACAAGCAAAAAAACGAAAATTTGTCCATTTTTATTTTTCTGCTTTTATTACTTTATAAATTCAAACTTGTTTAACTTTAAATTATAGGTAATTATGCTTCAAATGTCGGTATTTGGCCGATTTTTAGACAAAAAGAAAAGTAACAAAATGGCAAATGCGTCACTACACCTCACTCTTAACCTAGTCTATGACTAAGTTATTTTGACTAAGTTTAGGTTATTGTTCCAACATAAATTATATACATACTACTAAAACTTTTTGCTTTCAAAAACTCCATTTGACCCTGATGATGGCCTTGAGTAAATAAGGCCGAAAGCGCTCGGCGTCAATGTTAATAAATAGTTAAACGGAAATACGTTTTTTCCTTTCTTTAAAATATCTGTAACAGTTTGCATATATTATATTACTGTTTTTTTTTTGGTGATAGATACATTTTGAGAAAACCATAAACACATAAAAATATACTCATAATCCGTTATTTATAGGTATACCCCACAGTTTAAAATAACAATTTATGTTCATTGTAACATATTTTAAATTATTTCTAGCAAAATGATCTAATTTTACTTCATGCATCAACTTTTATCATGAATACTTTTAAAAAAAGTTAAATAAAACGTGTTGGTAGTGGATTAACTTAAGCCAAATTAAGCCTATTTATAGCTTAAAGGCCTACACCTACATTTTATAATGGAATTAGGTTTCAAATTGCAAAAAAAGCTTTAATTAATGAAGATTAACTTACATCTAAGCTTATCCATTAGCTTTCCAGCACACAGGGTGGCCAGTGCAATTTTAATGGAAAATACCCTTATTTTTCCAACGTTATCCCTGTAATGTAAGATAGTAAAATTTAACACTACATTAGCTACATGCACTCAAAATTAAAATACAATTGGAGTAATCAATTTTTATTTAACAAATTAGTCTTAATTTAGCAAATAATTGAATTTCATTTACTCATTTTATTATTTAGTACAGTAAAATTAAAAGTTGATGTATAACAAATTTGTGACAAGCTGATATTTGTGTAATATATAGGCAAGGGTATCCCTATACAGGTCACAGACAGCATGAGGTTTCTGGGAGTCATAGTAGAGAGAGTTATGCTCTAAACTAAACTTGTCTAGATTTTTGGATTTTATGAAGTGAGTCTTCTTTTCTTTTGTTTTTTACCTTTTTGTACATCGTTGTTTGTTTCTTCGTTATTAATTATCTGTAGATTGATTTACTATACAGGGTGGAGACTTTAACTGGAACAAATTCAATAGAAGTTTAGGAAAAAATATTAAAAAAAAAAAATGGAAAAACAAGTCAACTGAGGTTTTGTATGACCTACATTTTGGTAAAAAAAATTTTTTTGTACCCCCCGTATAAGGTGAAACATAACCCAACATAATTTTTTTAAATGAGAAAAATACCACTTTTGGAAAGAGGACAAATTCGCTAGAATGTTGGAAAAAAAGATAAAATGACTTGTGAAAAATGTAAAAACACATTGATTGAGATGTTTTGTGGGCTTCATACTCATAACAAAAAAATTTTTTTTCAATAATTCTCCTAAGGGGGTGAAATATAACCTATATAACTTAACTTTTTTACAATAAAAAAGAAAAATAGTCTTAAGTTGAGTTATGTCTATCCTTATACAGGGGGTAAACATTTTTGTTTGATGCCAAAATGTAGCACATCCCGGGGTTTTTCCATGTTTCAAATATATTTTTTCCTAAACTTTTACCGATTTGCTCCAGTTAAATTCCTCACCCTGTATATATACCTACTATATTCATACTGTATTTTAATAATGTAACATGACTAGTGGGATAAATAGGAAGTTGGTATTATTTGTATTAACCTCTTGTTTTGGACATGAAAAAAAAAATTTAATTTTAACCTATTGGGAGCAATAAACTTTCCGTTCAAGAATCACTGGACTTATATGTATGTCTTGGGTTTGTAATTAGCTGAACCAGTTAAAATATTATTATTGTTATTATAGTTTTTCCTCCAGTTTTTCATTTATTTTTTACATTAAAATGCGATTCTTGCTATTTAACTTTGAATAATAAAATCAAGTACTTAAAATTCAAATGTCACAAGAGGCATTGTTTATTTAAAAATAAATTCAAAATTGCCCAAATTTGTTGATTAAATCGAATGATTAGCTAAAACAATTATGGAAATTTTCAAAACTAATTATTTGATTTAATCAAAATAATCAATTAGTTTCTATAATCAAGACCTAATTATAAAATTTCATAACCACCCTAGCCCTAGTTAAGACTTACACTGTGGCATAGGCTGCTAATAACCAATTAAGCAAAAGACTGGAACATACATCCACATGAGCCTGCTGAGTGGGTGGGGCTCTCTTATTTAAACTGTGATATAAAGAGCACAGAAGTGTTTCCAGCCTAGCTACGCTTAGTTCTGATGATGGTTCCAAAGCATGTAAACCTTGTTCTCGAAAAGCTTCAATAACATTCCAAATATCCACAGCATGTACTAAAAAGTAAACAATTTGAAAAGAAGAACTTTACTATAGTACTAAGGTAAAAGTAAACCACACTGGTGTGAATATGCTTTCACCAATTTTATGGTGTGATTAGACTATAGTAGGTATATAAGAAAGAAAATAATAAAATAGAGGACACCTTTAAAACATATCAAGGTACTAGCATAAGTAATTTACTTTTTATTAAGGTACCAATCAGTAATAAAGTTACATTTTGCTTTATTACTTGGATAGTTGTTTACAAAGGGGTTCATGATAGTTTGCTATGATTGCTATTGTACCATATTTATGTAATTTATACAGTTCTACCTACTTATAAATTATTCTTGGTTAAAAATTCTCGAGACCAGAGGGTGCCAGCCTGAATAGAGGTTGTAAATTAATTTAAAATTGTATTTCTTTTTTGTTTTGATTAATAAAAGTTTTCAAAAAAATGCAATTAAAGATTTGTTAAGTAGTGCTGTTATTTTTTATAGGGTCAGTGGTATTGGTACAGAGTATTATTTCACATTGTACTGTATTTACTAGTACCATTCCCTAATAATATAAACAAATTAAGGCTAAAGTATACTTACAGCTAACTTTTTTCTGTATAAACCTTAGTTTTGTTGCAGTTCTGTAGGAAGCAAATCTAATAAGGTCAAAGTTATGGGCACTCATTTCATGTATAAGGGCTAATCTATGGTCTGAAGACCCAGGCATACTGTCTTGCCCCTGCATTGCTAAAAAGAATAACATATTTAGCTTAAAACTAAAAAATAAAGTAATAAAGAACAAATGAATATAGTACAATTTTATTTTTAAAATAATTAAGTTCCTAAACGGATATTAGGCATTAGCCTTTAATTCAGAAGTAACACAAACTTAATCAATTAAACAAAAAAAGACTTACCAAGTGCTAATTTATGCCTATAAAATTAGGTCAGTAAAACACCCACTGCACCTAAGAATGCCAATAATTCCCAGCTAAATAAGAAAAAAATTAAGCTTCGCCATTTTCTTGGGAGCTTCTACTTGTCAAGAAAATGTCAAAAATGACTCCCTCCTTTGCCCCGCACTCCTCAAGAAAAATCGCTAAATAGATATAGGCAGCACACTATACACCTCGAATTAATTTATATTAAATATTGCATAGCGATCAGGCGTACAACTACTTATTCCTATATAGACTGCTTAGCCGAAGTATTGGAACGATTTACAGCGGTGTTAATTGAAGCGTCTTTCCCAAAAACAGCCCATGTCACAAATTCAGGGTTTATTTAAAAATGCGTTAGCGGATGGCGCCACCAGTAGTGTATTTTTCCTATTAGAATATTCCACAAAAACGATCTACGTCCGAAATAAACGAAAATTATAAATATGCAATCTCTTTTTTACATAATATGTAGTTTTTCATTTTTCCCAAACACATTTTTTCTTTGGGATGGGCTGTTTTTGGGAAAAACGCTTCAATTATTTATTAAGGAATTTGATTTAGATGTTTAACAAGTTGCGTGCCTCGAATGCAATTTAAAGAATTTTCCCAAATTATAAATAACAAAAATATACTTTAGTATACATATTTGACCACCAAGATAAAACTGCGGCGGTGGCTCAGCGGTGAGTAACTGGTATTCGACCGTGGCGCTCCTAGTTCGATCCTCGGAAAGTGGGCATACGCACAATAAAAAAGTATGTCCGAAATTAAGTGGATTTAAGAATGCAGGAAAGAGTGTAAAATGTATCACCTCCCAACCCACCCTATTTACGCCGGTAACCAGGCCGGATGAGATCGGATATCTCGTGGGATGCGGAAGAAGGTACACACTCCCCAAACGGCAGGTCATGCAAGGGCGCAAGAAACCGACGGTTAGCCCTTGGAGGGGGAGTATCGCATGACTGATGATCGTGGTTCGGAACCCCACATTAAGCTGTAGGTCCCCTCGGGAATGGCCCTGGCAGCGAACAAACCCGACCGAAGAGGTAAAAAGCCTAATTTGAAAGAATAGCAAGAAATGACAATGACTACGATATAACAATATCTATTTTCGCTACTATATCTCGGTACGTATCGGCGTTTACAAAAAAATTAGTATTACAAAAAAAATGTTAAATAACTTGAAAGAAGAATGACATACTACAAAAAAAGTCTATCAATTTTCAATAATTCTAAAATTATTTTATAATTTGTTTATGTTATAATAAAGTTCTGCTCAGCTCTTGTTGCCGGTCGTCGACAACTTTTTAAATCTCATGCACCAATTTAACAAATGGATCACTTGAAGTTACTGGACGATTACCTTCTAGTCGTATTAGCGTAATACACCGAGTAACTAAAATTTGTACTATACTGGATGGATGGACGTCACAACTCGCAAATTTACTTTAGCGGCGTTTACACGGAAGGCTTTAACCCCGCGAATTTAGACACGCACTTTCATTCCACCGCGTAAACGTTTGTGTTGTGCTATAAAGGCAGAGTTTTAAATGCGCGATTTAACAAAAGCAATTGCGTCTATTATTCCCACGTATAAGACTTTTCTTTTATTATACGGAATAAGGTAATAACCGCGCGAATTTAGACACGCACAACACATTCTTAACTTAACCGAACGCAGAATGATTCAAATAATACAATTTTATATTACGCATGCGAATAACTGCGCAATCTTTCGATAACGCTATCGCGCGTTCCGGTCACTCGGTTAAGTACGTGTTAAGACCGCTAATCATAACAGAAACAGGTATGTTATTAATAAAAGGGTCCTGTAATTGACAAATAATGTCATTTCGAAGAACTTTAATTTTACGTGTTAATTGGAAGCGAAATGTGATTAGTTGTAACATATTCTGAAAATATGTCTCATTACTCTGCAAATAAAGAAATTCGCATATCTCTTTCCGTACTTAATCAATCCGCGTGTCTTCTCTAAGTTCTTTCAATATAATATGATGCATATTCTTTCCTCGTATGCTTTTGACAGGGTCTTTTTGTCTTATACAGTATGGTTTAGTGGACCAACTAAGATAGTAATAATAAAATGCATATAATCTAAAAATATGTTTTTATTGTAAACTAAAGTTATTCAAACGGAACAACACATATTTACAAATTAGATGAGCTAGAGGTTACCTATCTTTTGTTAGTATTCAAAGGCAGTGTAACAAGTCTTAAAATAATAAAAATATTAGCGTATGTATAACTATATATAGGTACTTAAAATAGTCTTCTTACGGGCCCTTATTATTTCCACCATTTCTCGCTGCTAGAAACGCAGCGTACATTTGTTGATAATTCTGGCCGTAGTTGTTGCAGAATTCACAGTATCCTGGGGAACCTTGGGGGCCTGGTAAACCTTGGTGTCCGGCCAATCCTGAATATAATAACATAATAAAAGCATACTTTTATAGTAAAGTTTAAAAAATATTGATTTAGTCCTTCCAATTACTGGCTGGATGCACGCCACAACTCGCAAATACATATAATCATAATCAAGAAACAAAAAATAAGGTAGGTTTTTTTATTAATTAATGGGTCCTGTCGATTGATATTGATAAATTATCAAATTGATTTTGACAACCTTTTCATTTCGAAGAATTTTAATTTTAGGTATTAAAAGTGCCTTGAAAGCGAAAAATAGTTAATTGGAACATATTCTGAAAATTTGTCTCATTATTCAGCAAAAGAAGAAATGCTCATTTTAAAGTTTATTTAAATCTTGGCAGAATTTAATACATATACCTATACGAATACTTAACGACATGACCCGAATCAAAAATTACATCAGACGCTGACGTCGCTGACGAGCATTAAACCAGTATAGTTATAAGGACTTTATCTGGGAACTACTTAATATTTCTAATATCAACAATAAACCTTCCAGAAGACATGTTTAGTTCTTAAGATGTTGTTATTATTATAGTATATAAATAATTTATCAACCCTAAATTTCAAATTCTTAAAACATATTTATTTGAACTAACCTGGTGAACCTGGTTCTCCTCGATCTCCAGCCCTTCCAGGTAATCCTTCACCAGAACTTCCTTGTGGCCCTAAAATAATACAAAAGTGATAAAAAATTATAAAAAAAATTTTCCTTTATTTGTATGTACCTATATAATATAACCTACAAATATCAAAATTTTTGTATTTAATTAAATATCAACTAAAAAGGTTTTAGAGGCGGTTAGACAATTTTCTGTAACAAATAAACTGAACTTATCATCAACCTATTGTAGGTAATTCTTTTATATTATTAGAATTTATACAGTTTTGGAATCTTCAACAATTGAAAATTGAGATAGTTTAACATGCCGCTAAGATAGCATATTTCAGTTTTTAGTACACTGGCCTCGGCGTTCAGCATTTACCTGATGGTCCTCGTGGACCTACTGGACCTTCTCTTCCTACGCCTTCTGATCCTCTTTCTCCTTTCTCGCCTCTTTCTCCCGGCATGCCTATAGAACCTGGTGGCCCAGCTGCTCCAGGAAGTCCCATATATCCTCTTTCGCCGGGTAGTCCTGGAGGACCAGGTTCGCCTAAAAGGGTGAAGATAGTTAGGTAAATACGTCGATAATGCTAGGACTTAGAACTCTAACAAGGTTTGTGGCTTACAACTTGAACTATTATATTGAAAAATACAAACCTTGTACTCCAGCGATACCAGGAGGACCTGGCCTTCCCGGCTTTGACCGCCCTGGAGGACCAGGAGGTCCAACAAGAGACGCAGTAAGGTCAGCTATTTGATCTAAAATATAAAATATTAACAGAATTTTGTAAAGACTTAATTTTTTCTTGTATTCGTATGTGTATCCTATTAAAATATTTTTATAATATATAAATACAAAATAATGCATACCTCTTAATACAACGGAACAAATTTCTCTAATTTCACTTTCAGAATAACTACGTCCCTGAAAAACAATTATTATTATTGTGGTAGAGCAGTGTATAATAAAATTTGAAATTCCCTCCATAAAAAAAGTACCAGTCAGCTGAAATGTCAAATGCAAGGCCTCGACCAATCAGGAGATAGATATCGATTTAAAAACCTCAGTTCCAGTGTTTACATTAGTCTTCCTTTTCTTTTGCTTTATACTAAAAGGTAATCTAACGAAGATAGAAGTCCAAGTTAAAATAACCGTTTTCGGTTCGGAGGTGGCTGCCCGTTGCTGTTATTGTGAATTTTGACACGAAAAGTGTAATTTTAATATTTTATTTCATTATTTTACAAGATTTTTATAAGGTAAGAGAAGTTTTTTCTAGATATTTCATTGTATTAATGAAATGTAAAGATATATCTAGTTTTTCTAGTGATAAAGTTATAAGAAAGGCCATGTTTGCTGAAGATGTAAAAAAAACAAGGGCATTTTTTTACTTAATCCTAAATAAAAATACACTAAGTTACTTTTGTATGAAAAGTTTTTAAATAATGCATTCCTTTACAAGCCACAATGATGTTTGGAAGTTGAAATAATATTATTGGTGAATTATAGTTATAGGTATTATTTCACAGAGGTTACTTAATTAAAAATGTAAATTGGAAAAAATAACTAATAATTCCACACATTTTTATGGCCCAAATTGCCCTAAATAGTAGCTAATTTATTTATATTGTCGTTTATACTGTACTTTTTTATTATTATGGTCGATTTTTTTACAAACTAGACATAGTTCTTACGAGTTATTTCCATTTTGATCAGTTGGTGAGTATATTTTCTCTTTTTGACAATATTCTATTACCGTTACCTTTAATGTGGATTGAGATTTACACCTCAATAAAGAAACACTTTTGAACGGACTCTTTTTGTCATTGGTGTCCATCCAAGTAAGATTTCCTTGTGCTTCTTATTTGATTTTGCTAACAAAATTTTTTATTTTAAATAATAAAGAGCCAATGTAAGCTTGTTTGGTGTATAACCCTATGGGCCTAGTGGGCCCTTTCGTGGTTCCTAAAAGTAGCTCCCACTATTGGTTATTTAACTTTCTAATGTTGGGTTGCACAGATAATTTTAATAATAATTGTGACAGACATAACATTGACAGAAATAATTTTCACACAATCATACTGGCCCAGTTATCTTAATTTTTAATTTACTAATCACACACCTTTAAATTTGAGTATATAATGCCTGTCAAAGTAATTTATGTCATAGTCAAACTTGCCTGTTAAATATAATTATTATTAAAATTCTTTGTGCAACCCGACACAAGTTTTTTACGATTTTCCCAGAAAGGAAATGATAAAAAAGACCTTATAAAAATTTAATATTGTAGAATTTACCATGCCTAAGAAAGTAAGTCCTAAATGTCATTGTGAAATTGCTTCATGTCAATAATATTATATTGCCCAAGTATACTACTGTACAACATTAAGATAAAGTTTTTAGTGTAAAGAAACTACAATTTAAGTTTCAAATATTGTAGTTAACCTACAACCTGTACATCTGATCTGAAATTTTTGTAGTAGGTATATAGTATCAACTCGATAAGCAGAGTTTCTTTTATATGAAAAATAACTTTTCCTTGTAAATCATAATATTTTTTTCCTCTTATCAACCCTATCCGGGGACATATGGTAATTGGGTATAAGTTCTTCTTGGTAGTACGAGACCAGAATAGTAGATTCTGTAACGAGGTTGGAATGAAAATTTGATCCTAGTGGAGAACCACGAGTATCGAATTTTGATTCTATTCGAGTAGCAGACTATATTTTCTCCAAGACCAAAAATACTATTCGCAATATTTGTAATTTCAGGTGGAGTATTATCCAGTTCCATATCTGATTCATACGATTTTTCACTCATATTTTGACTTGCACTAAAATTTGTCTGCTGACATTGACAGTTTCGAAATTCATGGCAACCTATGTCGTTTAGATCAATTACAGAATATTTATTCCATATCTTGTTATGGAATGAAAATACACGCAAAACGCATAAGAAGCAAGTGTTTAAGAATAAATATTCCAATTCAAGAGCGAGAATTTTTACATTCTATTATCAAAAATGATTTTGGAATTATTGCATTCAGTAATGGTCGTCGAGAAAACCTATTCATTTTGTCTCTTTCCATCCTTTATTAATCTGCTAGTAACAAATATGTCAATCTGTTGCCTTATGTGTAGTACCCTATATTTAACTTAAATAGGCCCACAAGAAATGCGATGACTAGAAGAAAGTAGGAATCCCCTAAAAGCCTCCTCGAGGCGTTATTTGTAGGCTGAAAATTAAATAACAAATTGTGGCCTGTACCATTTAAGAAGCTCTTTCATTGGGATTTAAGGCTCTACCACGCGCAAATTTAGAGGATGAAAAACACCGTTTCGCTACTGCAGGATTCTGCAAAGGCTATTTGAGATATTTGTCGGGACAATTTAAAATTTAATAAAGGAATGTTTGTATTTCTAAGGTACAAAGCCCTTTTTTGAAAAAAATAAGAATATGTATAAGAAAATGCCCACTAAAGGTGCGTATTTTTAGGCACTTTTCCAAGGTTAATATCGTAGCTAAGAATTTTTTTTTCAAAAAAATAGCCATGTACCTTAGAACTTCCATGTCTTATCTTTAAGACTTCAAAAATTGAGACAAAACAATGTCGTAATAAGTCCGTTATCTTGCAGCGCGCAACTCATGTTTTAGGTAAATTTTGTTGTCATGTTATAGAAGTTGCCTATATACAGCTGAATTTATTCTCGGCTGACGTGAAACAATTTACATCCAGAGAGAATAATGATACACTGAAAAAAAGTATAGGTGGTCGAACAAGAAGTAATTTCGGGGGTAATTTTGGGCTAAATTTTATGTTTTCCTTTTTGGATTGTCTGTGCCAATAACAGAATATCTAAGCGTTAATATTAAAAAGACGTAACTAGTAGTTGTGCTATTAACTCCGGGTTACCATACATTTTTGGGCTTAGACCGGGATGGTTTATAATGCGCCGCAGGGCAAAATGTTCAAGGCGCGTTCACCATTTTGTCAAAACTGGTGTTTGGGCTTTCAAAATTTCTTATTCATGTTAGGTAAGGATAAGAATTGAACGAAATCCAGTCGATTTGTTGCAATCAAAAATGGGCTATATTGAATTTTTTGTTTCGTGATAGGTGCAATAAAATAAAGCCATTTATGAAGGTTCTTATTGAGTAAAGAAATCAACTGTTGCATAATGAATCTATTTCTATTCGATTGTTTTATATTTTATGCTTATTATACAGGCTCTATATATTGTTTATATAGTGAGCTTCTGTCTAAACCTGTTAAAATATAAATTCATTTTAAAGGTGAAATGTGTTTATTATTTTATCCATGGTTTAACGATTTAAAAGTAGTTGTCAGGCACGAATTTGGCGTTGGTCACATGACATTTATCTGTTCATGTTATTGGCTCGCAGCTACAATTTGGTGTAGCGAGACTACTGTATAGTGACAATGCTTCTAAGAAGTTAGGTAGGTAATAAATAAAAATTGGACAGTATGCCACGCAGAGTAATAAAATACAATTTTTTGTTAGGCATGGGCGTCCATAAAGAGGGCAGTTGCCCCTGTCTCTTGACCAAGGGGGAGGGGGGTAAATATACTTTTTACTAACTTTTGTTAGGGGGAGTTTATGAAACGACTGCGACATTTTTTTTTGTAGGAATTACTTTTGATAGAAGTTCTTGAAAACGCAAAGTTTTGTTTCTTTTGTAGCCACTTTTGAACGGGGGAGAAAGTGTAGAAAAGGCTGCGAAGTATTTTATTTTATAGAATTAACTTTTGAGAACTTACACGTTTTTTTGGCTACCCCCCTATCACTTTATGTTTATAAGAAACATTAATACCGTGATTTTGTATCGGATTGGCGCGACGATACGGTACTACCTCCTGTTGTTTCTGTGTTATTAAAAAAAAATCTAGGTACTTACTTTTTTTTCTTGTGAAGGTGCAGCGCAACTAATCGTCAAAAACATACCACTTTTAAAAAAAATTAATTATAATGGCACGGAACGCGACGGACAAAATACTGCGCGAGTTAGTAACCACAGTCAATAAATCCTGGAACCAGCGGGACTTATCTTTTGTTTTATAAATAAACATGGTGAAAAATTTGTAATATAAGAAAATTTTGATTGAAAAACTATTGACCTTACGAAGTATTTGATAACCAATGCTGAAAACCTTTAGTTTCAGGGTAGCCCTGTGCCTCCCAATTTTGAAAATTTGACAGTATATGCTAATGCTGATGGGGGCGATCGGGCCAAAATATTTTTATAATGGTGGCACTTCCCGTTATACCGGAAGTAAGTGTCAACTTGCTTATTTTAAATAGAATACTCTATATATTACTACATTTTTGCATTCTACGCAAGAATTTAGGCATATCTTGTATACCATGTCCTATACCTATGTCTAAGCGTTTTAGATATTTTTAATAGATTTTTTATAATATTTTAATAACTATTAATACAGGGTGTTTAAACAATACGATTAAAAATTAAATTGAAAAACTGCAAAAAGACTAGTTTTTCAAATGGAAATACACAAATTTTATAATTATTCCTTATTTAGCATTAAAAATAAGGGTAAGTTTGTATATCCCAAAAAAATTTAGTTTTAGAAACATTGCCAATTTAATATTTTTATATGGCGATTTTGCTGCAGATTTTAAGTTTAGTTACTTTTAGTTGGCTATAACGGCGTTGAAAAACAATCAAATGCGAGAAAAATTTATGAAGCTGTCACTTACCATTTAAACATCATTAATTATCATGTATGTGCGCTTAAATTGTACAAACGAAGATTATTTAAATTTATTTATTATTTATGGAGAATGTGTTAAAGTTATATTAAGAACATGGGACACATTTGCCAATCGATATCTTCAAAACAGAAGCCATCACAATGTGCTTATTAATAATATTCAAATGGTAAAATTAGATTTTGCTGTTTTTCAACGCCGTCATAGACAACTAAGAGTCACTGAACTAAAAATCTGCAGCAAAATTGCCATATAAAAATATTAAACTAGCAATATTTCGAAAACTAAACATTTTTGGAATATACAAACTTACCCTTTTTAATGCTTAACTAAAAGTAATTATAAAATTTAGACTTTTTGCAGTTTTTTCAATCTTATTGTTTAAACACCCTGAATTAATAGTTATCAAAATATTATAAAAAATCTAATAAAGCAGGTCCTTTATAACAAGGAATCCCGCTTAAATTAAATAAATATAAGGCTTCTTTATAGAAAAAATTGATAATTATTTTAAGGCTTGCCAACGTCATTCTTAACAGAAAAATTCAAATATGTCAAAAACGCTTAGATATTTATAGGTATAGGTATACAGGGTGGGGACTTTAACTGAAATAAATTCGATTTTATTAAACCTGCTGAAGTTGCGCCTACAAAATTTAGTATGTGGGGGTTTTGGAGCATGCGGAATTGGATTATGAAGTCGGCGCAGTTGCCAGATTTCTCAGCTTTGCGCTACACGTAGTAATTTTGTTATTTTAAATGGAATGCACTATTTATTTTTATTGCAGTGAATTGGTAGTATCAAATTTAGTAAGATCTCAAATTTACAAAATTCTATCTTCACTAGTTTCTGAGCTATGGCAACACTGTAGTTCGCTTAAAAAGTACCGGGACGCTTGTCTACCTCCATAGTTACTAAGTTATTGACAAGCTTCAAGAAAAGTTCTTGTCTTTTCAAAATGGCCAATTTAATTTAAACTTTAAAAATAGAAATTCTCATGATACTTTTTAATGGAACTACAGTGTTGCCAGAGCTCAGCAATTAGTGAAGATAGAATTTTGTAAATTTGGCATCTTATTAAATTGGACACGCCCAATGCACTGCAATAAAAATAAATTGGGCATTCCATTTAAAATATTAAAATTACTACGTGTAGCGCAAAGCTGAGAAATCTGGCAACTGCGCCGACATCATAATTCAATTCCGCATGCTTCAAAACCCCACATACCAAATTTTGTAGGCGTAACTTCAGCAGTTTTAATAATATCGAATTTATTCCAATTAAAGTCCCCACCCTGTACAAAATCTGCCTAGAATCTTACGTAGAATGCAAAAATGTAATAATATATAGGATGTTCTATTTAAAATAATCACGCTGATACTAGGGTTTCCAACCCTCCCGATTTAGTCGGGAGGCTCCCGCTTTTTACTAAACCTCCCGCCGCCCCCTCACTTAAACAAAACTCCCGCTTTTCCGATAACACGACGGACGCCTAATAACTGTACAGCTGCCTTAGAGAGGGGCAACCTTTTTTTTTTAGAAAGCACGTTTGATGATAGGAGGAAGAAATATAAAAGGCACGCCACAGCGTAAGGACAACGGGGTATCGACTTTTTTTTTAGAAATCATCAATATAATTATTTTAAGCACCTCAAAAAAAACTTGTCCTCCAGGCACTATCCACCTCCCGCTTTTCAATTTTTAAAACCTGACTACCCTAGCTGACACTAACTTTCGGTATAACCGGAAGTACCACCATTATGAAATTTTTTTAGTCCGGTCGTCCCCATCAGCATTATCACGATGGCAAATTTTGAAAATTTTCCTATGTATAGTTTTCCATATATAGCTCGAAGCGGTTCCCGGTGGAACACGAACACCCTGTTTGCAGGTGCTTTTATACCTATTCCTATTATTAATTAACACTTCAAACTTTCTGCTCTACCTAACTTTATTTTTTGTAAATATTCTATAGCTTTAATAATAAAATAAGACAAAATTTAAAAGATATATCCGTATAACGATTAGATACATTATTTTAACTAATACAATAACAAGTAAAATACCTATTTTCCTCAAAACAAATTTCTCATCTTCGAAATAAAATCAACCGAAACTCATTAGCATAAGAAAGAACCTGCCGCCTCGTCTCGTGGTTTCAGTGTGTGTCGATGTTTACGGAATATTTTTCACCACGTCATAAGCTCGCTAGTATGCCCACTTCGGGTGAGACTCTCTTGCAAATAAATTTCTTGCTGCACAAAGTTCCGCCTTAAACCGTGAACTGTATACGGAACGCGGGGATATTTACTCTCAGACGGGGATCCGAACTTGGTTTTAGAGAAGGGTCGTTTTCACAAATTTTTTTTCTCTTTAATCTCTTACTTGGGCCAAAAAAAATCACTTCCAAAAAGTCCTCTTTGACCTGTCCATAAATTTTTCAAAAAAAAAACTTCGTCGTAAAATAAACATAAAAATGGAACTTAAAAAAAAGTTCACAGTTTGGTTGCCTGTTGCATTAGTTAAGACTGAGTTTAAATAATTTTCCGAATCCTAATTGGATTTTTTTATCATGACTGATAGTAATCATTTAAAGATGAGTATGAAATACATTTGACTCAATCTTAGGGGAACCCATGGCCCCATGTAGCCTCCCATATTCATAATTGGTTAGAAAGTTTCTAAACAAGACATATTGTTAAAAACTCTTTTACGGTTTTATCCGCTTAAAAACGAAAACCGGCTAAAAAATCCACGAAACTGGGACGAAAGCTTGTCAATTACTGGGTTTTATTATTGTCCAGGCATTGATAAACGCCGTGAATGTCTGCCAAAAGCACATCCGCTCTCTGTTGCAGACCCTATACGATCAGCATTAACTACTGACAGTCCTGAATGATGTCAATCCTTTTAATTTGTGAAATTTGCCCTTACAACTGTAAGTTCCTTATCAAGACAGTGGGGGTAGGGTCGTCATTACAAAATAATTACATTGCTAATGTGATTTATTTACTAATACTAATCAAATCAAATCAAATCAAATCAAAGGTTCTTTAATCAAAAAAATTGATAACATTTTACAAAAAATGCAGCACCAATTGGTTGATTTGGCGTCAATAATATTACACAATAACTCTTATGCACAACAAACTTATATAATAAAGATAAAACAATAATTAAAATTTTGTATATACCACACTGTTTAGATACACATTAAAAACATACACCTCGGTGCTATTAAAATATATATTCTAGAAATTCATTTATACTGTAGGGTTCAATTTTTTGAATGAATGGTTTTACTTTAGTAATTTCATGATTGACATCAGTAATACTGATCGTATAGGGACGCCTTATGATATTGCCGCTCAAGCTCGCCTAGTCGGAGGATAATAGTAAATGCTATAGTGACACATTTGCTATTTCGTTTTTTGTTCAGAATTGCGTAACTTTTTCATTTTTTCCAAAAATCGGCCAAATACCCATTATGTTTACCTACAATTTAAAGGTAAACATTTTAATTTATGAAGTAGTTAATAGAAGCTGAATAAGAAAAAATACGTTTACATGTTTCGTCTGAAACTGTTATTATTTATAAACAGTTAAAAAACTTAAAAATTGTTTTTGAAATAAACATACGCACATCACAGTAAAACTAGACTATCATTCCAGTTACCTTTTTTTCACTTTCAACGGCTAAGAAGAGGTGTTTTTTGTTTTTTTCTCAAGTCAAAAATGAAGGCGCAATAAATAAAAAAACAAAACTGATATTTCAGTTTTACGAAGTTATTTGGAATATTAAGAATTTTCTTTCATCAAATTATTAAACCCCAAAATACAGAACTTTACCACAATCTAATTATCTTCATATAGCTCTTACCATTTTCGGGATCCCCTTGTAGCACCCTGTATAGTAGCTTTTTAATAAATGTTTACAACTTGTTTAATAACTTTTGCCTATCATTAATTTTATTTATGTTTCAATATTAAAATTAAATTCTTTTATAATAAATAAACTTATATTTCCTTAATATGAAATAGTTACAAATATGTATCTAATTTGATGATCAATGATGTTACGTGTTGTGTGGTGTCGTATAATCGACCGTCGGCGTCGCGTCACGTCGATCCGCGGCTCTGCTTGCATTGCGAATCGATAACTGAATTTCCTTTGAGCGAAGCCGCAAATCGATTACCTGCTAGTTATAATATTACAAATACTAATCTAAAGTAAAACCAATATGACTAAAGCCACGTCTGACTTAGGCTGGTATATTTACGTCCATGAGACTAGGTCTTAGAACTTTCACATTATACAAAATATGTTTAGAAGCTTAAATAAAATCCAAATCGTCAGAAAAGCCATAAACCATATTATTTGATTTAAAAAATCAAAATTGTTTATCAAGTATAAAACATATTTAAAAAAAATTTATTGCTAAAGGTCGTAATTTTAATAAAATAGGCCTACGTGTTTCAAAAATTTTTTACAAAGCATAAGTAGTAATAAATTTAAAAAATAGAAATTTATATTTTAAACATAGTTTTTTTGTACCTGTATCATTTTATGCCAAGTCAGAAAAGATTATAACAACATTTTAATTACAGAAAGAAAAATGGCTTCAAATGTACATTCAACCGAGAACAGTCATCTCACCAATCAAGAAAATGCGACTTCACGGATTATGGGCAAAACAGCCGCCATAAACAACAAATTACAGCCACTAAGAAGAGCAGCCTTAGATGACTTGGGAAATCGAATACACAACATGCAAAATACTAATCAGACAATCAAAGCTAATGTAATGGCGCCACCAGCTGCAAATAAAAAAATAGAACTGGTAAAAAAGAGAACGGAATCTGCAGCACAGAAGAGTAAGGTAATATACTCATATTGTTTTCGCTTGAATGTTTGTTTAAAACTCTTGTAGCACATATAACCAGGGTTGCAATAAATCACGATTGTTTTGAAAAAATTAATAAATCTGATTTTTCGATTACATCGTGATTTTTAGATTTTTATTAATTTTTTTTCCTTAAATATGGCAATGATAAACTTTAAAATCACTTGTATTAACATGAAAATTTTCGGCAGCGTGCAGCGTAATTTATGAATATTTTTTCGCTGGACTGATGACGATTAGTTATGTTTTTACACTTTTATAATGTATCTAAACACTTCGTTTTAAATAAACTATCATCCTTTTTTTTTGAATTTCCTGATGAGTTATTTGCTTCGGCGACTTGTTGAAAAAATAAAATATAAAAAAATCAGTGGCTTTATTTAAATAATTTTTTATAAATTTACTAAATTTTACCTAAAAATCTGTACGGGTTTATTAATTATTTAAAAATTACTACTTTTTATTTTAAATTTGGGACACCCTGTACTTTCTAAACGAAGCCGTTAAAAAACAAAAGCCCATTAAAACTTTTTCTCTTAAAATAATGTCAGCAAACATATCCCGAAGTTTGTCAAAAGTACTTTGAATCACCCTGTATTTTCAATAGGTTCTAGTTCAGAATGTTAGTGCTAAATATGATCAATTCGATTATAGTGAAAAAATCCATTATCGAATTATTACCTTAATTTTTGCGCCAATAATGTAATTTATGTTACAGTCAAAGTTGTCTGGTTAGTTAACAAACCAACATGAGTTTGTCAATAATGGTGTATTGTTTAAATAATAGATGTGTTTTACATTATTTTTAATCATAACGTCTCAACTAGTCAGTACCTCCAGTCCTTTTTGGACGAATATTGAATACAGTATATATTTCTTAGGAAAATATATCAAGAAAAGAAAATATCAACGAATCCAGCAATAAAGTATTGGCCAAGAAACCAATTCGTCAGGAAAGTATACTTATTTCCACCGCGAATTCGCAAGTGCAAAAGAAACCAGTGGAAGTACTTAAAAAGCAAATAACATTACAGACCAAAGATTTAACAATTTATGACCCAGATGAGAAAACCCGAGATGACCCACAAATGGTGACTGATTTCATTGAAGACATTTTGTCCTATCTACGATCCATTGAGGATGACTTTCCAATCAAAGACAAATTATTGGACGATGCTAAAGTGACTCCCAAAATGAGAGCTACACTGGTTAACTGGTTGGTAGATGCACATAAGAACTTTAGCCTTGGCCTAGAGACTCTGTATTTAAGTGTTTCAGTCGTCGATAGATATTTACAGGTAAATAAAATTTTTACATCGATTCATAAAATCCTCTACATGTTAGAAAATTGAACCTATTTAATTAGAATTACCAGTTCATTACCACAGCTGGGCAGTAATTGCTTTAAACACAATAGTGCTCGATAATTGGTAATTCAAACCCTTTTGTAAAAAGTACTTGGTAATTGAATTTCGCATTTCAAGCCATTTAAAGTGTTGCAAGCATTTTCGAGTGCTTTGCCCAGCTCTGTCCATTCAAAACTTTTGTCTATCGGGTGTGTTGTGGTAATATTTTTATTTTTTTTTAATTTTGAAAATAAACAAACTTTTGGACATTGTCAAGTTTTATAAAGTATACAGTGTTTTTTACTCGTGCGTCATTGTTCAACGATTAAGCGACGACGTGATTTACAACTCCCCATCTTTATTTATTATAATAATAAAGGTGAATAAAAACATAACCTTCTTCCGAGCTTTATTCTATTAGGGAATCCAAACCACGTGATTCAATATGGCGGTTGGATGGCAAAAAGCATTGAGTCACCAGTTAAATGGCACCAGCAACCTTATTTTTATGGTCACGTGTACCAATTACAAAGCAGTATTTGCCAGCCAGCCGCCATTTGGACACATCGTTGGATTGCCTAATGGCGCAATACGTCGTTGCCAAAGAAACTTACTCGACAGAGAAAAAATTGTAAGGAAGAGTTGCAGATTGATTTGACCATTTAATTTATTATTTCTTTAATTAATCCATTGACTTTCGGCATCATCGTGTTTTTCATGGTCATTTTAATTGATTTATTTAAAAAATAGTGTTTCATTATGGTTCTCTTGTATTTTCGGTAGTCTCTGATACGTATTTATTTGTTGTAAAAGTTCTAACTTAATGGTATGCCGTAAAAAAATTACGGAAGTCCTCTAAATGAAGATATACTAAAAAATTAAGTACCTATTCATCTATACTTTGTTGATAAAAATATTGTGCAAAGTGCCTTTGAACGGTTTATTAAATGTAAAGATAACATTTGATTTGTACTAGACTTAAATTTTTGATTCAAAACTTTAAACAACATTTAGGAACCCGTACATCGGGACATTATTATAATATACAGGGTGTCCCATAACTTATGGGCCGTAGAGAACTGGAGATACTAGACACCAAACTAAGCCGATTATGTTATATAAGTTTTTTTTTTGATAATTAAAATATTAATTTAATTATGTACTATGTTTTTTTATGCTTTGGGATGTTTAAAGGGTAATATCTCGAAAACCGTTAAAGATATTAAGATTAATCAAGTACACATTTTTGACTCAGAAAATGCCCTTTTTAAGAAACTATAATTGAAAAACACCTAATATCACAGGTAAGAAAAAAAATCATAGATTTATGAAGCCCAGTGTATGCAACTAGCGCCCTCTAGTTTGAAACTTAAAAATGTCTGAAAATTCTTATTTCTTGCTCATAAAAACATAATATAACCAACGTTCAATTCGATTCATTAAACCGTTTTAAAATTATGGCTTATTTTCGAGAATAAACTTTTACTTTCAACACCCTGTATCTCTAGAACGAGTAACAATCCGAAAAAACTTATATGACTTAATTGGCTTAGTTTGATGTCTAGTATCTCCAGTTACTCTACGTCCCATAAGTTATGGGACACCCTGTATATGAAATTAGACTTTGTTTTGATCATATTTCTTCAATTTGATTCGTACGATTTTATCGACGTACAAGTTATGACGCACGGGTTATCATTCACTGTGAATACTGTATAAATATCGTTCAGAGTTTAAATCCCCGTGTATAAAATAGGGTTTTATGACGTGTGAACCAATAATGGCACACCAAATATTGTTTTTTTTTGTGGTCGTTGGGTGTGAACTTGATCCATTCAATGTGAATTTTGGTCTAACCAATACCTACAGTTATGTCGACTGAATCCATGATACAACCACAAGAAGGTATGATACCGCGCAGGTTTTCGTGACGTCACTTGTGACTAAAAACAGCCATATTGCGATATTCTATCTTGTTTAAGTTCCGTATTATGTTCCAATAAGCAAAAATATTATTTTTTAGATGTAGGATGTATTTTCGTATCAGAGAACTAAATACAAAATTACACGATGCAACACTTTCTAAAAAAAGAAAAATGAAAACAACAATAACCTAAATTTTTCATGATCACAGTAATCAATCTAAAATGTATGTTTCAAGATTTAAGTCACAGTAGAAATTCTAAGGCTAATATGATTTGAAATAAATTTATTAAAAATTTCATATAAAATTGCCTTTTAATAACGTAACAATTCAATAATTCCTCTCTGTGTGACGTCACGATCCACTGCGCACCCTGTTGATATCTTACCTTGTATAGTTGTATCATGGACTGAATCCATCAGAAAACAAAAATGTGGTTGACAGAGTTGACATTTTGATTTAATTTATTCATAATAACTTCGCAAAACTTAATTCTTGTAACAAATGAATTTTATATGGTTTGAATTTTTCCTCTTTGGTGATTTTTTGAATGGAATATCGACTAATATTATGCTTAAAAGCCCTCTGTTGTGTCGAATTTATTGGATTTTCTACTACATCTAACGATATTTAAAGCATTTTCTTCATTAATACCGCCTAGCGGTCTTCCACTTTCTGGTCGCTCTTTAACACCTCCAGTTGCATGAAAACGTTGCAATGTTGTGGAAAAGGTTGATTAAGATACACTTCGGTAAAACTCCCTGTTGTATCACCATACCCTATCCTCATTTTGCCCGGTGTCACTTAAACATGCCATTTTTGCGCGAAAATTATTCACTTTAAATGTATTTTTGGCATCTGTTGTCAATGTATACCACATTTTCAAAAATTAAAAGAAAATTTTTAAACAAATTTTCGGTTGTTGGTTTTGATTTTTAAAATGTTTTTTGTTTCCTGGGCAAGATTTGACGAGTGAGTATTCTCGGCTTTACTACTTTTTTTAAAGAAATGTTTTATTCTTATATCACCAACACTTTGTCCTATAAGTTATGTTTTTTACATTTATATGTACTTCTCGTAGAATGTAAGCCCTGAAGATGGCCCTCCATTAGGCCGAAAGCGCTGGGCAATAAAATAAATTTACGCTGAATACAAAAATACCTTTCATTTTATATAATAATCCGTTATTTTTAAACAATAATATTCTCAACTGTTATTTTAAATTACCTGTTTTGCCCATCTCTATACTGTATAGTGTGTTTTTGGTTGGCCATACTAAAAAAAATGTACATGAGGATTTAATCGTTCCTGAACAGAAAGGATAAGTCCTTGACAAACGCGAAACATTTAGGGGAACGTAGAAAATTTACTACCGTAAATATACGCGGGTTTATCGGGTAAGCCTTCCAAATTCTATTTAAGAACCAACTGCAAATTTGCATTTGAGCTAGAACATATTTGTAATAAGGAGAGAAAAAAGAGCCATAAGGAAAGAATCTTTTGACTCTTTGGCAACAATGTATTATTCTAGCCTAAAAACTTCCTGGTATTTTCTCGTGGTTTCTTCATGAACTTGTGAGGAACCCAGTGGACCTTTGTTTGTTGTGATTAAAGGGAATGCTTGGTTTAGTTTACTCTGTCGTCGTTGGGATTTCCTAAGTTGCGTGAATCGATGCACCCAGCATATCAAGTTGTCTAACACAAGTTTTATGTTTTAGGTAAATAAAGCAGTAGATCGCAGTATATTTCAGTTAGTAGGCACCGCTGCTTTGCTACTCGCGGCCAAGTATGAAGAAATATATATCCCAGATGTCGACGACTTTGTCTTTATTTGTGACAATGCCTTCACAAAACGACAAATTCTTCAAATGGAAATGGACATTTTCAAAAGACTGGATTATAGGATGGGATGGCCTGTATCTATTTACTTTTTAAGACGCTACAGCAAAGTCGCACAGGTTAAAAGTGATCACCATACCCTCGCGAAATATATTCTAGAGTTGGCGTTGTTAGAGTATAATTTAGCACACATTAAGCCGTCTATACAAGCAGCAGCAGCCTGTTGCTTATCGATTGCTATATTAAATGAAATTATGGACCCCGCAAGGGTATGGACTCCTACGTTAGCTTATTACACAACATATAAATATTCAGACTTGAAATTAGTGTTGCATGAGTTTGCACATATGATTGTCAGAGCCGAAACATCAAAGTTCGATTCGGTAAGGCAGAAATATTCGTCATCAAAATTCAATAAAATTAGTCTTAATTTTAAGCTTCAAGGACCTCTTATAAGAAAACTGACATTATCGCCAACGTTAAGTAGAAAATAGGCCCTGACTGATAACATTAATATAGGAATAATTTTAGATATTCATTTTTAAATTTATACATTTTGACATTTACGTATTTTATACTATAATATATGTGTTATTTTAAATAAATTTTGTTATATGCGGGAATAAATATTGTGCTGGCGTTTTATGTCGATACATTTTTATTTGTAATAGTCACGTCAATAGGACAAAAAAATCAATAAATTATTTTGAAATTCAGTTTGTGTATCATAGTTTTTTTTTTACTTCGTGGGTCAATAGTATTTATTTAAGTCCGATACAGGGAGTAAAAAAAGCTCGTGTGCGTACAAGGGGATCTCGAAAGCGGTAAAAGATACTAAGTTGGTTAAATTGAGGCGTATACTAATTTGGTGAAAGAAAATTGTAAATATTCCAGATACCTAGATAAATTTATTAAAAAATTATTTATCGGAAAGAAAGCAACGGGTAAGAATAAACGATCAGATTAGCGAGGCTCAAAGTATCAAAACGGGTGTGCCTCAGGGCACAGTGCTGGGTCCTATTCTTTTTCTTATTTATATAAATAATATAGGGAAGTTGCCTCTGGATGCCAGTGTAATTTCTTATGCAGATGACACTGCTATTTTGTTTTCTGGTGAAAGTTGGCAAGACGTTTATATGAGGGCTGAACTGGGACTTAGTGTTGTGTATGGATGGCTTTGTGCTGGATTATTAAGCTTAAATTCTTCAAAAACTTTTTATGATATTGTCCGCAACTAGTGTTGATCAACCGGTACAAAGCTTTTTAAAGATGCACACTCCCGATTGTAATCGAGGCAATGCATGCTTGTGTAGTTCAATAAGTAGAAAAAATGAAACAAAATATTTAGGAGTAATTATTATCGATTGCCATTTAATATGGAACGAACATGCAAGTTATGTGGTAAGTAAGGTCAGAAAAACTTTATAAATTTTATCAACTAAGAAATATTTTAGGTAAAAAGCTTTTGCTTACTTTGGTGCTTTGGTGGAGTTTAACTTAAGATACTGTATAGTGTCTTGGGGTTGCCTGTATGACAATTCATTAAAAATCCTTTCTACTTGCCAGAACACCGTCCTTAAAATTGTTTTTATAAAAGAACGCATGTACCCAACTTCTTTATTATATAATGATAACAAGATCTTAAATATAAGGGACTTATACATATTCTGGAGTCTTAATTATATACAGAAAATAAAAACATTCTTTCCAAACATCTTTCACACCTACCAAAACTCGATCTAATGTAAATGAATTGTTAATTGTTCCTTCCTTTTAGAGTTCAGTTTCTCAAAGATCCATATTATACTATGGTCCTAAATGTTTTAACCTGCTGCCTTTAAATATTCGCGGTTCTACACAAAATAAAACCCTTTTCAAAAAGCTCTTAAAAAAATTTATCCTTGATAACCCTTACGTCTTTAAGAATCTTTTTTTTATTAAAAAAAAGATAATATAATAAGAAGGAGTTTCTTTCTTTTCACCTAAATTATTCTACCTCTGCTGCCTTTACTCATTTTCTTTACCCACTAATAACTAACAAATCTTTGCTTTCTATGTTTATCCTGTCCATGTATTTCACTTCATTTTATTTTTGGTTTTATTCTTTATTTTCTACTTTTTGTTATGATGTCAATAATACTAATTCATGATGTCATATTATATTATAAATATAATATATATTATATATCACTGTGCCATCACACACACACAGGCGAGAGGTATTACCACACAAACTCATACTTCTATGTGGTTTAGGCGAAACTTCTCTCTCTGTTTCATAATGGAACTCAGCAGTCAGATATATGTACTTCTAAAATGCATAGCAATTTTTAATTTTTTGATTGTTGTTTTCCAACTTTTAATTTTTAACAAGTGTAAATGTGTTTTTTTTAATGTAAAAATAGTGTATCAAGTGTTTGTTGATTGATTTGTTGACTAGGGTGCGTCCTGCTTGTGGTCTTTATGTGTTGACCTTATTACCTTATGCCCTGACGATGGCCTTGTAGGCCGAAACGCGTAGGTTCTGATTTAATATATTTATTTGTAAGAATGAAGATAGAGTTTTCTGTTCCTAACTCTACACAATTTTTTTTTCTTGACAAACCTTTAATCTAAAGTAAAATTCATTCTTGACATTATGCACCGTATCCAGGGTAATTTATATGGCGACTTTCATGTATATTTCAGCAAATAAAGAGGCCTCCTAATACGGAATTTATTCCAGTTAAAAATTCCACTCTGTATACATTTTTTAGACAACAATCAGGAACACCACAAAATATTTTTAAAAAAATCAGACCCAACATTTATGACACGATTACCATTTAAAACAATTTTTTTTTTAAATTCTGACTGAATTTAGTGGCGACTGGTTTTGTTTCGTTTATTTAGTAAACGACACATCTTCATTTTGAAAATTCTTTAAATCACGTCAATGAATCAGGTTGGTCACAAAAGTTTTCTTAAATCTTCATATAAAAAAAGGGAAAAAACGATTGTGAACTTTTTTGACGCCCAGTTTATATTTGTGCCTGAATTCGAAGTTAATGAATTAGAAACGTCGAAAGTGTACATACAGGTTGTCCTTCGATACCCGGAAGACCAGGTTCTCCTCTTTGTCCTGGCGATCCTGGAAATCCAGGAGAACCATCCTTTCCTGGGATGCCCGGCTGGCCACTTGGTCCTTCAGGTCCACGATCTCCAGCCGCGCCTCTTTCACCGGGCTGAAAAAATAGATGACGGTGAGGTTATTTATGTTCTAATACATCATAATGACATTATTTATCAATATGTTTGAAGGTCATAAGTTACTATTTTAATGCACTTAATTCAATAAAGTTTTTTATTGGACTGGGAAGAGAAAAATATTCTTAACAATTTTTTCTTCCTTCAAACTATAAATTTTTATAAGTTTTCGAAAAATTTCCAAAAGTCCATAATTTAGGCCTTGAATTTTATTTAAAAAAATATGTAGTAAAACGTACATCAAGTATGGTACTCGAGTATTATAGTCGCGTCTATATCCCAACCTAATGACGGCACACTGTGCATATCAGACTTTGTGTTTTATTTTTATGTAAGCATTAATATTTGTTTTTGTACTATATTTCATTTCACAGTGTGTGCACACATAAACTGTACTACAATTTAAAAAAATTACGGTTAGGTGTCTACTTTACAGTTACTTGACGACAGCCGCCATAAAATATTTAATATTTTGTGACAGCCGCAGCCATAACAAAACTTACTGATTAATAGCCTGCCCCTCCATTTTATTTATGCCCCACAAATTAACAAACTGGCAAACTGTTCTTGTAAGAAAACTTAATACCTCGACTATGACTTAACACCGTGACGTAAAAAAATTATTAAATTCATTTGTGCCTATATTTTAAATGTCACACTATCCGCCTGACATGCGCAGTGTGCCGTCATTAGGTTGGGATATAGACGCGCGTTACATAATGCACTCTACTATAGGACTCGCCTTCTTTATCGGCTCGCTCGTCCAATCCGAAACAACTCGTCCAGTAAAGTTATGCATTATGTACTAGTAGCATAAATATCTGTTCTTTGCTGCAGTAGCCGCAGATTGATGGTGTCAATTTTTAAAATTTATATTTTAGTAGGTACGAATATAAAAAAAAAATTTATGCTCAAAAATTGCATAAAAACCCTGTATTTTAGAAATTCGTGGGCATGCAAGGGAATCTCAAAAACGGTAAGAGATACGAAGATGGTTAAATTTAGGCAAAGTTGTGTACACCTCGTTTTCCGGTTACTACAAAGTTGCTGCGTTGATGGGTTTTATTATCAGGAATCATAATACATATATGTATCAAGGATTCTTTATTTTTGATGTTATATCTAAGGTCAAAAGTCAAATAAGTTTGTTCTTTGCGGTGGCAGGCGCCTGGCCGCCCCAATTGATGTAAAAACTTGACTTTTTACTTTACATTGTCCAAGAAATACATCTGTATTCACTCTCATTGACAAAAATTACTAAAACTACCACCAAATTTATAGTGCCAGATATGGCATATGGTATTACGTAAATAGTGGCATAAACCCCACCATAACATAAAATATTTTTTTACCATAAATTGTAGGTCATGTCAATGATATAATTATTCTGTACCTAATTTTTCTAATTTCTTTTAAAAGTTAGCAAAAAATTCTCGAAATTGGGAACAATACAGTTGAAATTTACCATTAACGTTCCTATAGGTGCCAGACGATCTGAACTGCTACTGATTTTTGTACTAGGTTTGATTAATCAGCATAAATGTGTTACTTACAATTCCTGGTGCCCCTGGTACACCTCTAGGCCCATGTATCCCTCTATAATGTCCCCCATCCACTAATAATGCCGACACATCTCCAGTTGTTCCTGGCGGTCCGGGAGGTCCTGCTGGTCCTGCAGGACCAGGTTTTCCCTCTAGTCCGGGAATACCAGATAATCCTTGTGGTCCTGGCAAACCCGAATTACCCTGAAATATAAATCGTCGTGGTATTGTAATCGTATATCAGTTTAAAACAATGGGTTATTCTACACGAAATTCAGTTTTACTGATCAAAAAGCCATAAAAAACGTTGAAAATGTATTTTTTCGGGTGTAAAAATTTCTCTATCCAGAGAATCACCCATATATGTAATAATTTTTGTTAAATGACTCACACCTATATGGGCGATTCTCTGGTTAGATAAATTTATACACGAGCGTCGAAAAAATATATTTTAAACGTTTTTTCTGGCTTTTCAATCAGTAAAATTGAATTTCGTGTAGAATAACCCATTTTTATGTAACTTGTTGAGCCAGGTAGATGTCGGCAACCTTTTTATAAATGAGTTTTCGATGGTCTCTTCTATATCTATAGTGTCCATTATATGAAACCCGACTAAAATTTGCGATTTTACGCAGATATGTGATTTAGAGTTTTCAATGTAACTGCATAAAGCTTTCCTTCTATATAAACTTACAGGATTTCCAGGATATCCTCTAGGGCCAATAGGACCAGGTTCGCCAGATTCTCCTCTATCACCTTTAAGTCCTGGGCTTCCTGCAAAGCCAGGAATACCATCATTTCCTGGTGGTCCTACGGGACCCATAGCACCTCGCTGCCCGGCATCGCCTTTTTGACCCACAGGACCCTGTATAAAGTAAGTCCTATTATTGGAAACACATACTTCATTTTAATGAGATGATTGACAGAAAATGGTCCAGTTAGATTTTTTTGAAATGCGGCAACGGATTTAAACAAAGTCTTTTACTACTACATCACAGTAGCAAAAATTTAAAAAGTGATTTTTATTGTTTCATGTAGGGACTAGAAGTTTGGAAAATACTGTAATCGAGAGTTTCGTCCGTATACACTGTATACAGTGTGTCCACGGATAGAGTTTGGAAGTGGAAAAACTTTTTTATTAGTAGGTATAGAAGAAAAAGTAATTCTTTATAAAAACGTCTGCTTGTGCTGAAATTACAATTTCGAATATCAGATTTACTATACAGGGTTCGTCAGAATTTTTTTTGGATTTCGTTTAAAATTAATTTAAGTAAAAACAAACAGCTTTTGTTGCCTTCTTACTAACAATATGATTTTATATCTGGCCGAATAACGATTTTGTTGTAAAAAAACGATTTTTATTTATCTACTTTTGAAGTATTTTTATTAATACATATCATATTTCTTTAATTTATTCAATCATATATTATAAATAAAAAATTTAAAATGTCCAACTCTGTATAGTTATCGCAAATCTGATATTCGAAATTGTAGTTTCAGAACAAGCAAAATTGATTTAATAAATTAAGGAATTGAAAAAAAAATCCAAAAAACTAAAAATGTCGTTTCTGACAAAGTCTGTATAGTAATCGCAAATCTGATATTCGAAATTGTAGTTTTAGCACAAGCAGTTTTTTTTTTTTTATAAAGAATGACTTTTTCTTCTATACCTACTAATAAAAAAGTTTTTCCTCTTTCAAACTCTATCCGTGGACACACTGTATATGACGGTAAAATTCTGGCATAACTTTGGACCAAACTACTACAAATTAAGTTAGTGATAGTGTTATTTTCTACCAAAAAAAAAACAAAAATTGACTTTAAGCTCGGTTCTTTATTTTTGGAAACCAGAATAGAATCACAATCTAAGTTGTCGGATAAATTGCAAGAAATATATTGGTGACAATTGATTTCTATTTTTTGTTCTATGGTAAATTTTATGCCCAGAAAGCATAGTTATAACCTTACTTGTTCGCCTGGTGGTCCCCGTATCCCTTCTGGTCCTGGTGATCCTTGAAAACCCGTTAAACCTGGTGGTCCAGGAAGTCCCGAGAAACCCCGTTCGCCCCTATCGCCCTGTTGACCGGATACTCCTGGTGCTCCAGGAGCACCAGGGGCACCTTTTTCTCCAGAACCTGCGGCTATTCCTAAAATATACCATCAAAAATATATACCTGTGGTAAAAGATACTAAAAGTTTTTTTTAAAACAAGAATTGTACGGTAATCTTAGCTGCATAGTCTAAACTCATTGTCAAGTATACAGGGTATCTTAAAACCAAAGTCCCCTATAAAAAAACTAACCGTGCCTTATATTTTAACAACTGGCCTTTTATATGCTCTAAAGAATGTTACACTTCTAAAAAATAATATAGACAAATTAAACAATACACATATTTGATTAATTGCACTAACCTGGTAATCCTGGACGCCCAGGCTGACCAGAATCTCCTTTTATCCCTTGAGGGCCTGGAAGACCGGGCGGTCCTTGGGACCCCTAAATAATAAAAAAAAAATTACATTATACAAATTAAAATTGAAGTAAATATAATTTTAGATATTTTTATCAATTTAAATGGATTACAGTAAAATTTCCACTATAATATAATAAAGAAACATATACCAAATGCCAACCAATTAAGATAATGTAGGAGAAACGTCAATAAATGAACTGTCAAATTAAGCGAAGCGAATGTCAAAAACAAGGTCTCTCTAGATAAAAAGTGAAGTCATATATTTTATGCAGTAGAAGACAAGGCGATTTACAACTCCCTTTCTTTATTTGTTATTATAAAGGTGAATAAAATATTACTCGACGTCTTCCGGGTATTATTATAAAGAAGAGAACAATTTTGAAAGTTAAAAAGAGACGGGAGAGAGAGAAATCCGGACGTCGACTTCGCCACACTTGACGTTCAGTTGGTCATTCAATGGGCATTTACGGAACAGAGTCGAACAGACTTGTGAATCATGCATGCTTTCGCAATGAAAAATATGCGTAACGTATTAGAAAATATGCGGATTAAATTTGCAACACTTGCATAAATCTTTTGTTAAATTAGAAATACCGAATCGCCCGTAGTATGCCCTTAACCCATATTTAGTTCCTTTATGAGCCGTTTTGACGTGTACGTATATGTGTTGTGACTTGTAACCATTTGAAAAACGTATATAGATTAAAGAAAAAGGACGCCCCAAACCTTTTTTGGATCTGATACAGATTACGAAAGACAGGTATTTTAAGCAAACTATGTACAATATTTCTGACTGGATTTGCGTGTGTAACGTAACAAATGCCTTTTCTTGCTTTCCTCATATTTTTGTAGTTTCCTGAAGAAATTTTAAAATCCATAAAAAATAATTATGACAGGATACGTTTCCAAGCTTACATCGGAATTGGAAGTTTTATTTAGTCGTTAAGATTTCTATAATACTGCGGACGCTATTGTCACTTTACAGCTATCGGCTATCGTCAGAAATGAACCGCGGTGAAACGTTTTCGGAAAGTGTAAAATTATTAGACATTTTATGTACTATTCCAATGACGACAGTGAAAAGTGAGAGGTGCTTTTCGACACTAAAAAGAATTAAGATCTTTTTAAGAAACTCAATGGGGGAGTCAAGGTTAAGTTCTTTAGCATTGTGTGTGTTAACCATTAAAAAACCTTTAAGAAGTATTTATAATTTTAATGACAGCGATAGAACATTTTTCCAAACAAAATAATAGAGATCGATACCAACAAACACACAATTTTAAAAAATTTAATGTAATTTAAAAAAGTCACAACAAAAATGCAATTTTAGTGTTTTATGTTTTGGCGGTGTCTTCCTTGACAAAACTATGTACTAAAAAGCATTTCGCTTGTTAGGTTATTGCTATTAAAATTTGCCCTACTTGTAAAAAACTCACGAGCCGCGTCAGGTACTGATTTTTTTTTTACATTATGGCCTGACGAATGATGTAGTGAATTTTTATTTCTTTGATGTTTCGATCTCAATGTTCTCTGTTGATATAACAAAGCTTGTTTACTAGAATACGGAAAAATTAGTTTACATATTTACTTACTGTTAAACCAGTATGGCCAATTGGGCCCTGAGCCCCAGGTTGTCCTATAAATCCTGTCAATCCCCTTGGTCCTGGCAATCCTACGGGCCCTTCCTTTCCTGGGGTGCCCCTTGTCCCGTCAAAACCGGGTAGGCCTGGAAATCCCCTTTGACCTATAAAATAATTTTAAATAATGGTTTCTTAGTTTTAATTGTATTTATACTGCATCTGAGATGACTCAAGTAGGCCCTACATGATCATTAACAATGACATTATTGGTTACGATTTAAATCGTTGCTTTCCTTCATGTCGAACCCTAGACCGTAATACAAAAACTAATGATATGATATTCAGGGGCTGTGCCGTCATGTCAACTCCATGGTTTCACCACATGACGTCACAGCCTCTAAATATCATATTTATTAGAATTTGTATTATGACCCTAGATGATTTCATTGATGACGTTGATACTTACAATATTTAATTCTGTTTACTTTTCTTAAACAATTTAGTGTTATTTTTAAATTTTGTTTAAATCATATATTTATTAACCTTCCTCTCCCTTTGAACCTGGTTCTCCTGGAACACCGGCATCGCCTTTGCGTCCCGAGGACCCCTGTAAACCAGGTTCTCCTCTTAAACCTTGAGGGCCTGGTATAGCTTGTCCAATTTCACTGCCAACGCTTAATCCGGGAGGTCCAGGTGCTCCCTACAAAATTACAGTAATATTTGATGATACTTTTACTTGTACATGATGCTGTGTAGTTGCATGAAATTTATTGCTGCTATTATACCATTTAAAAAATCATAATTTGACGATATACACGTTTCCAGCTGTGATTCAGAAGGAAATATTTCATAATGCGTTGTGTCTAATTAATTCAAAGTAAGACAGGAAAATTTAGAATAGACATTTTTTGTAACAATGTTGTCAACTATAATGGGAAAATTCCGGATTCGTGAGAACAAGGCACAGCCGAATGATAGGTCGGCGCTGTCTCCAAATGGAAAATGGAAATTTTTACGCGCAGTAGCACAGCACAATAGGATATTCTTAATGATCACTTAGGATATTATTAATGATCACTTATGATTGTGATCTGATAAAAAAAAACTTTTTCCGTATTGTGTGCATTCGTTGAATTATTTTTTTAAATCTCGCACTACTGTTCAGTACTGACAGTAACAATATAAAAAAAATTCTGTACAGTTAACTGGAATAGCCTACTTTTCTCGTCACTTAAGATGTAAACGAAATAGCAAATATACATGTGGGAGTAGAAAAAAGTACATTTTTGTCCAGGTATGGTATTGATGTAAATTCTTTTTGATGTTCGTATAAATTAAGTATTCTTAACTAACCCACGCCAGTTTTATTATATTTACTTTTACATAAAATAAAGAAAGGTTCGTATACCACCTTTTTTTTTCTTTTGATGCATGGCAAAAGTTTTTACAAATAACGTTTCCATAAGTGGAGAACCCTATCTAATTATCTTGCTGCTACAGGCCTGTAATCTTATCAAAAAAATAACCTATAATTTTACTGTACAATAAATATTGACACGACTCTGATCTACAGTTGGAAAATGTGTAGTTTCATTATCTCAATCAATCAGTTAAACCCATTCTTTGTTTAGCTTATTTAAAATTTTTACTCCAACCTCCAACTCACTGTTAGTCCAGGCAATCCCCTCTCCCCTTGAAAACCTCTCTCTCCGCTTGCTCCTTTGTACCCCATAAGTCCCATCGGACCTTCTTTTCCATCCTTTCCAGGCATACCTGGAGGTCCTCTTGGGCCTATTTGTCCTTCTTCACCAGGCAGACCCTTAAAAATATTTAATAGTTATAAATGTTCAAGAAGAAATTCAGATTCAGTATTCACAGATCATATTGACAGATCAGATTGAAATAAGTCGTTCACCTCAAATTATTGACGTAAAGTACTTTACTTTACGTGCTGGACAATCCTAAAAATATTTATTTGGTTAAATTCTTATTGTTTTAAAATAATTTTAGAATTTCTACTTACGGGCGGTCCCCTCGGTCCTATTGCTCCTGGTGGTCCTTCAACTACTGACTCCGTTTCACCCACACTTACAGTTTGGCCTGGCGGGCCAGGGAGACCTTGAGGACCAATAGCTCCAGGTAATCCTGGTGTTCCATCGAATCCTCTGTCACCTTTTGACCCTGGGGGTCCAAAGTCACCCTAAAGAAATATCTAATAAGTCAATTAAGGATAATTTTGCATAAAATTAATAATGTTTTCTCTAAGAGTCATGCTAGTCTTAAAGCTTTGTTCAGACACAGCTAGTAATTTAATACACACTGTTCAGACACACTGACCGCAGTGTAATGCAAGCTCTTACGTAAGTAGCAAGGGGAAACTTATGGTACTGTACGTTAAAGGTTCAAATTTTGCATACTAAAGAATATCGGAACAGTGGTAAAATCTGACAACCTATTTTTGAAGAAGAACGCAAGATTGTTGAGATAATTTTGACTTACAGTACCGGTATTTTTACGTTTTAATGTTCACTTTATAGTTTTGTTTCAATATTTTTAGAAGGAGCTCTCTGAAATACTCTGGCTGGTAACGTTTCTTGTGTTGTTAGTTGTATATCCCAACTTATAATCCACTCGACTAATCAGATGTGTCCGAACAGGTTTAGTGGCAGTCAGTAACGGTCTCAAGAGAGGATGCCCTCCCCTCAATAGCGTTGCCCCACGTTTTTTTTTTAATATTCAAACATTCCAATCAATAAGAAGTTAAATTTATAAAATACTGGTGCATGGACCGCTACTGGTGACAGTTTAGTAGTTGGCTAGACCTGGTGGGGAACTCTACTAAACTGTTAAAAGTAGAACGGAATAGACGAACTTCATTAAATCATTCTAAGCTACTATATTAATTTTACTGTGTGTATGTACTAATTTACTAAATTACTCGCTACTGGACTGAGTCGAACGAAACGTATGTTTTTATTGCAATTAATGACTAAAGTTCGAAATAGAGGTTATGGACAAAATTAATAGACAATACAGAAAATATTTATAGTTCTCAGTTGCAATGAATAGTTCAACGTGCAGTTTATTTTTAGCCGCAGTTTACTGTTAAAAGATGCACCTTTCAAGTGCGAATGACTTCAGTCAGGAATCGCGGAGTAGAGTTTCGGTCAGGCGTTCGAAACTCTCAAATACGAGCGCGAGGAAACAATTATCTCTTTCCTATGTGGATAGGTAGTAGCGAAAATATGTGTGGTGTGCCAAAGTAATATTTATTGGAAAATATACAGGATTGTGAAACAATGTAAATTTTGCTCCCTTACAAACTTTTAAAAATTTATTGAATAAACTCATGGAAAATAAGCGAATCTGTATTTACTTTAATGCTTATGGTTCAAAAATGGTTCACATAAGACTGTAAGGTACACGAATTCTCTCCGAATCCACCCTAGTGTAGAGGTCTTGTAACCATCACCTCGTGGCTAAGCCAGCCAGAATAAGATAATAAATTGGGTGCTATATATATGTCGGATATAAAAAAAACTTAAACTTATTAAGGAAAAACCGGCTATTAGCCTATATCCAACAGAATCGTATAGTCAGCTCTGCCTGGCCCATATACCTGGAGTATGGTGTCACTTATTTATAATAAATGACATATGCTTATATCACATTACTTTATTAAAAGTACCTGTTCCTCTTGACTGTACAGAGTTGAAAGCCAAGAAAGAGTAAATTAATCAGCACCCATTTTATTGCAGTAATTAAATCAGAACCATTTATCGCGAAAAGGATTTTATGTCTACTTTACAGTCGTGTAACGCTTTATAAAATTTCTAATGAAAATAGAAACTTGAATAATATATTCACCCTTTCTCCTTTGGGACCTATTGGTCCAATATTTCCTAGTAATCCTTGAGGGCCAGGGTTTCCGGCAAGTCCTCTGATTCCTGGAATTCCTTGTAAGCCAGGAGTTCCCTATAAAATATTGTTTTATTAGGAATAGTTGGAATCGTAATAAATTTTGATATAAATGTATTTGAGTTAGGATTGATATGTACAAGAAAAATATTAAATGTATTAATCGTATTCTCTCTTCTACTCCTATATTAGTAAACATTGTTTTATGTACAGTTCACTCTATAAGTAAATCCATTCTTAGGCACAACGGCACGTAAAGAATAAAAATACACAACAATCAAGTTAGCCTTGAACCACTTAAATCGTGACATTTATCTATCTTGTGTTTTGAATATTTGACAGTGATATTGTCATTATTTGAGATTTGAAGGCCAAATCGATAGTTTAAAAATTATAAACAGATCTTAATGGCTGCTTTATACCTCAACTGAACTAAACTTAACCTAACTAAGCTAAGATAATTAAGAAATTAAAATACTACATTCGTATGGAACCATTTATACATACAATTAAGGAATTAAACTAAACTAAGAAGTTGGTCAACTTTTAACTTTCTTAGTTTAATTTAGTTGCTTCGAAAATGTTCGTGGGACGATCGGCATAATCCGTGATTTCCGTCATTTAATAAGGGAAGGAGTGAAGGGAATGAAGAAAAATTTCAGCAACTAACCCTAAATTTGTGTTGATATTTGATTTTTCTTTTCATTTAATATTATTTTGAATAGAGATTGAGATAATGGTTATTAACGACGCAACGTTGATCAAGTTGGTGCAGCAGTTTCCTTCGAAAACTTAAAAGTTAGGCGCACTTTGTTCTTCTCTTATTGTGAATTCCATTAGGTGGTTGAGTTGAAGTATAAACACTGCTCTTTGTTTCTTAATTTAATTTATTTAGTTTAGTTTTAATTTAGTTTAGTTTAATTGAGGTATAACCTGGGAATTAATGTATTGGTAAGAACACTTATGTAATTACCGCTCTCCGTTCGCAATTTTTCCATTTACGCGTAATATGCTTTTTACTACACTTAATACGTAATATACTATATCATATCGTTAAATTTATCAATTATAAGCCAATAGGCAAATAAAGTTAATTTTGTTTGACGTGTTACAGTTTACATGTGAATTGTTAGGACTTCTTGTGTGATAAATTTAGTAAAAATCACATTCTTTAATTTTTAGAAAAATTTGAAACACTCCAATAGTTGTAAGAACATTACCAGTCTATATTGCTGGATGTTTATACGGTCGAATAAATCAAAATAGATTTAAAAAACACACATTACATGCAAATTTAGGCGGTAAATCGTGTCATTCAATGTAATATTGTTTATTTATTCTTCGGTATTTAGGACAAAATAAAACCCCGGATTTCTCACTTTGTCGACGTTTCGCATTTATTTAAATGCATCCTTAGGACTAAAGAACAGAAAAACACAACATGAAATCATGTGTTTTTTTTTCCTAAATACCGAAAAATAATTAAACAATTTTCTCTTGTTTTCTTAAAAAAATATAACAATTCGGTAATATTGCCAACGAACCTTAAAACACCTTCAAAAAGACTTACTTTACTCTTATTTAACAACCGACCTTGTAACTCTAGCAATATAGAGAGTTTAATGCAGAGAAAAATATTAAATACAAAAGTTTAGTGGGTACTATGGTCTATTTCTTTTCGATTGCGAACGATGACAGAAAAAAAATTGAACAAAAATTCACCTAATTGGTTAAATCATGGACCAATTTACACTACATAAATGCATAGCCAACTTATTAAAGGTCTTTTTTTTAAATCACAGAAGAAGAATAAGAAATTTCCGTTCGATTGATTTCTAGCAAATATATGCTAATTATAAACCTTTTAGCAATTAAAAATAACTTTTAGCTCTAGTAATATTACGAAACAAACAATATATTAACTCTCTGTACATAAATCGGTTAATTTCACGTTTTTCTGCAACATAAAATAGTAAACCTATGCCTACTTTGTGTTGAAGCATAAAGGATGCCCGATTTATCGACAAAATATAGAAGGCCATGCGAAACGCCAAACATTGTGTCATAACCTAAAAATTCATCTACTTAAAGGCCGCTTTACAGTTTGCAATTTTTCCTTCACGCAAGTTGTCTTGCAGCAATTAATATTGCGGCAATAAAAATTTCACTTCGTTTTACAGCGTGCAATGACTTGCCAAGATCGTAGGTGATGTACCACTTGCCAACCATTAAAATAAAAATACATTTGGTTAGGACTTACCGGCGCTTTTTGTGCATTCATTTTAACAAAACATCATTACAGGACATAAAAGCAAACCAACAAAAACAAAACGTACCCGCTATAGGTCAGAAAAAACATAAATAAATGTCAGGGATTTTTATATTTAGTTTGATGTCTCATAAATCACCAGAAAATCCTCAGAATTACGCTTGCAATGGCAATAAAAATACGGTCCGAGTTATATTTCTTGCAAGCAATACAAATTGCGCCAGCTGATCATTAGCCTCGTTCTGCGCATACTCCCGGGCAATCTTTTCTTGCGTGAAAGAAAAATTGCAAACTGTAAAGCGGCCTTAACAAGTATTAATTTAAAATTCTTACCGCTATAAACAGTAAATAAAAAATGTCAGTTATGACGTAAAACCCTAACCTTACTTTTTCAACTTGTCAAAAATGAAAATTCTTGCATTTTTTTATTGTAAAACGGGTTTCTGTCATCGTTCGCAATCGAAAAGAAATAGACCATAGAGGAGCACACAATACATATTATTGAGTTTCTGCGACACCCTGTTTATTTAATTTTATTATAGAAACTATCATAAGAGTAACCTACTACCTTTTCCATTAAACTTAGTGCTATAAAAATGTTAACCTACTCTTCGACCTGAAAGTCCTCTTGGTCCTCTATCCCCAGCTGGACCGGGAAACCCCATATCTCCTTTTAAACCTCTAGGTCCTGGATAACCCTGTAAAGGTTAGTAGTATACAATGTATTAGTAAAAAAAAGCAAAGCCGGTTAAATGCGTCTAGTTATTTATAATGGCATGAAATATTGGAGTGTATTTATTCTGAGTGGCTCTCTTCTCTGGTTTCCCCTTGATCATCAAATTATCCGTCCAAATCATCCAAATCGCCAGCTGATGAGCTGATGTTAAAATCGAAGCTTTTAATGTTGCTGTGCATTTTAAATAATAAATTTAGGTAACCAGACCATTTTGATTGTAACATTAATGATATTGACGGAAATAATTCACTACCATCAAAGTTGTCTGATTAGTGATTAATACTACGAGTTAAGCTAATCAGTCTTTTTTTTTTGATAGTGAGAATACATTTCTGCCATTTTCATTTAATTTAGACATATACAAATATTATTATGGAAAAGTGGCACAATTGGCACCATTTAATGCTCTATCATATAGTTTTTTAAAAATTGAGTAAATTCCTAGTACTTCTGGAGATGTCGGGAAAAACTTTTGAAAATTTGTTTTTATTTCTTCCCAACTTTACTTTAAAAAAACATGAATCAAATTTAACTTTTTTCTTATAAAATTTCTCTATAAAATGACATTATCAGTTTGGTGTGTGAGCCCATAATCAACTTCATTTTTTAAAATACGGATCTGGAGTTCTTCAAATTTCAAAAGAACTAGTCATTTTGAAAATAGACATGGATCACCCTTGTATATTATTAAACGTTTCGACGAAGAATAACACCATCAAACCTATCTGCCCTCATATTCAATAATGTGGAAATATCAGACAGTTAGGCCCACTTTTATAAAGTCTTCTTAAACCTAGGTTTAAACCGAAGAGTAATAGTAGATTTATAATGTGGGATTAACAGCACAGTTCAATTCAAGGGTAATCAAGCTAGTCTTAACTTGTTATGTTACAATATATTAAGTTAAGACCAGGTAAATCACTTTTAACTAGACCTTTGCTGTCAATCAAATATAAAATGACCATATTTGAAATTTTTTCGATTCAAACTGGACCTCGGTTTAAATCATAGATGTTCTTTTGCACAATTCTATAAAGTTGATTTAAATCGAAATTCAGTTTAAATCGAAGAAATTTCAAAAACGGTAATTTTATAATGTGGAATTGACAGCAAAGTTTGAGTTAAAAGTAATTTACCTGATCATAACTTCACTTAATGGAATATACAAGTTTTAACCAGGTTGATTACTGTTAAATTGCACTTTTCTGTCAATCCCACATTATAGGGGAGAGTAAGGCAAAATGACATACTTTCTAAAGATCACCGATAAATACTTACTTCGGTTTTCATTAAAAATGGTACTTTAGGTTTTTTTAATACTTTATTTATTAAGTAAACAAAGTACATATATAAACTTACAAAAAAAAAATTGTATGTAAATATTACAAATTTTCCAAAAAAAACAGCAAGTGTGTCATTTTGCCTAACATAGTGGGCAAAATGACATATTCATGTTATTTATTTCTTTATATTTATTTGTTGAAGCACTACACGCTTCACAAATGAATTGTTTTGTCTTCTTAGATACCCCAGCTCATTCTGTATGAGCCCACAGGCGACATTGCAAGCATTGATTGTTTCTTCCAACTTTTTAAAATAAGTCTAAACCTAAGACCTATTAAAGGCTTGATCTCTTGCAGCTGAGGAACTCTTAACGATATGTTTGGATTCCGAGAAATAAAGCTGTAAACCCATTACCTACTAGAATTCTTTTTAGTTTTATTAAATTGGTGCTCACATCCACTGCGTTCGGCCAGTGTGTATGCCAGTTCTCTTAAGTCATAAGTCGTTAGGCCAAAAAGTCGTGATTCTAAATCTAATATATATCTGATCAAACTTTGTTCCAGATTAACACTGAGTGACTTCTTAAAGCGACCGAGATATTTTGTTACACCACGGGCACCGACATTTTTTCTCTGGGAGCGTCTCCGCAATGTTGCCTGATTCACATTGAACGTAATAGATTCTTTTTTTCATCCCATCCTTTTATCATTTACCGCTTCTATTGCCTTCTGCATGTCTTCACTGGGCCAGGATTGTCGATTCGATTTTTTCTCCGCTTCTATTGCCTTCTGCATGTCTTCACTGGACCGGGATTATCGATTCGATTTTTTCTTGTAATTAGACACCATCTGAAGCACAAAGTTATGAAATTAACAAACCACCACACTCCGTATATTCATGTAAGGCAAAATAACAGACCCCATATGTCGTTTTGCCTTAATGTTTTATGCACAAGATTATGTCAATTTGTATGTTATAATGTTTAAGTAGTTGGTCGTATATAACGGTAATAGAAAGGCACAAAATACTAAGTATTGTAGACAACCGAGAAACAATTTGCTACTAGAATTAGTAAGAAATGTATCATGACAATTTTCAACTTACCTTGATCTTGAAAAGCATTTTTTAAACTAATTAATATAACAACAACGGAAAACACTTCCAACGTCTCTACCGCAACTTAAGGCACAGATAATACTACAGTCAAAGTGTTGCCATATACAGAAAACATATTCCTCCAAAAAGCGCCTAGAAACAGTCGGTATGTCGTTTTGCCTTCTATGTCATTTTGCCTTACTCTCCCCTAAATCGATCATTTTTGTCATTTCTACAATTTTAGAATTATTCTTCGGTTTGAACCTAGGCCTAGGTTTAAACTTAGAATTAAAAATTGGGCCTTAAGGTGGTTATGAGACAAAACATTATACGCTAAACCAGTATGACAGATGTAGACGTGTTTGTTAGTTATTGAAGTTATAGCCTATTTTTGCTGTTGTAACTTTATAGTAAAAACATGTTTTTAAATATGGAGAAGCGTGATATTATGTTGTTATGCATTTATTATAGTTCAAATAGAAACTCGGGATTTTATTGTGAATGGCATCTTATCAAATATAATCCAATATCCCAAACGAGTGCGAACGCATATGACAATATTTTTGCCAAACTAAATAAAACCGTGTTGAAATTCGGTCGATGAATTGATAAGGATTAAGAAGAAAATATTTTGAACACGATACAGTTTTATAGCTGTCATTAAAGTTTTCTTAATTTTGCTATTGACATTTTTTAATTTTAAGGTTAAGGTTTTCATATTTGAAAACATTTTTATTATAAAAAAATAAATTAGTTGTAACTTCAACTAACAAACATGTCAACGCAAATCTGGTATAATGGTTTAGCGCATAATGTTTTGTCTCATAGATACCTACCATTTGTCTGATTATAGAATATGATGGCAAATAGGTATGTTTAATAATGTACGTTTTCGTCGAAATGTTTTGTAACGTAACAAGTGTGACGCATTTTTCTCTTAAGACTGACGCGCTTCTTCGACATCCGAAATAAAATATCCAGATCCGTTTAAAAAAAAACGAGATGATAATGAGCCCAAAACATCGAAACGTCAAATTCAAGAAACTGTCATTTTGTAAAAAAAAAGAAGTGGCAAAGAAGAAGAGCAATATCTTATAATTTTTCCATTAATGAAGTTAGGAAAAAATAAAAAGAAATTTTCAAAAAAAAGTTTTAAATCTCAAGGTTATCAACTTTGTGTAAAATGATGTTTAAATCCTTTAAAACTATTTTATGTTAGGGTTAAAAAATACTGTTTAATATTGCTTATTAATTCATTAAGCATCGATCACATACGGGGTAGCCAGGTCTGCCAAATTCTCCTCTTTCACCCCTGGGTCCCTGTGGGCCTGGTATGCCTTGTAATCCTGGTTGTCCTCTTTCTCCTGGTAGGCCCTTATATAATAACAAGTTAAAGAAAGGTCGCATTAATAAAAAATTATTAACTACCATCAGATAACTTCAGCGTGCAATGCCTTCAGCCGATTAAAAAATTTCCTTAAGTTGATCCAAAAGCGCTCAAATTTTCGATGTTAAGTATTGCGGGTTTTCTTAAAGTAAACTACAAAGAAACTAAACAAATTATTGATTTTTTTCCACCAAAGGATGTGGATCAAGGAAAAGGACATAAAAGCCAATGAAAACCCTAAAAAATTACTAAAATTCACTATAAGTATTCTAAAAAATATTAAGAATCATTTTTTTGTGATAAAAATAACGTTCTCACATTTCTCAATATCTGTAGAATCTAATTTTAAAAAGTGTTTAAAAATCTATTCATTAGCATGGACAGGATTCGCTTAAAGAGAACGCAATGTTTATAATATATTTTGCATAGATTTTGCATTTTTTATTTTATATTTTGCATGGAGCTGGTAACTTTTTAGGATAATTGAGAAATACTGTTCGGATTCACTTAATTTGTGGTATAGAATAATAAATTGCCTCTATGTTAAGTAAAAAACGTCAATAACGTCATGTGAGTTTCGAAACTCAAACTAGTAAGATAAGTTTTAAGGGCTACATATGTCAAACCACTGTACCATTTATCTTTTATATTAATATTCATATTTAAACATAGTGTTGGTTATAGTACCTAACTGATAGAAGTATGGAAACATTTTATAGACAATTTAATGAAATTCCTTAAATGACATTGTGTTTCCCATGTAATGGATTTCCAAATTTACCGAATATATGTGAATTTATAAGTAGCAAGCATTTAAAAATTTAAATTCATTTACATGACAAGTACCTAATGTTTAAATCTGAGGCTATCCACATTCCAGATACCAAATGTAAACTTGTTTAGTTAGATATTATCGGTTATAAGTTGTGACCGCCGAAAACCTGCAATGATTTTTAAACTTGAAAAAATTAGTAGCTGATATGAGTCGATTCGGCAAAGACTCAGAGAGATAGGAAAACTCCGGTAACGGTAAGCAAGAAGAATCATCTTCGTCTACTTGCCAGGGTTCTGAGCCTTTGAATAAAAAAACTTGAAGAAATAGTTCGTACTTAAAGTGGAGTGGAAATTTAGAAGGAAGGAAATAAGAACACAAAGTCTTCCTCCAATGTTATATTATAGAAATATTTTAAGCAACTTCTCTACATGTTTCGAACGCAGAAGCATTAATCTTCAGGAGAATAAATAAAAGAAGAAAAATCAGTAGATATCACCCTAACTGAGCAACACAATTGTAGGTTCGATGTAAAAATGAGTAGAACAGTGAGAAAACAGGTACACACGTTGCATTGTGAGAAAGAAAATAGGCTTAAGGCACTATATAAATTTTTTTTAAAGGTTTGACATCTTTGTGTGAAAAAACTGTCGAAAGATGAAACTGAAGTGAATGGGAATAATCATTTAAGCAAAAGAAATTGTTGGCTAGTCATTTGTTTTTTTTGTCTTCTCCACACCATTTTCTCAAATGACTAGCCAACAATTTCTTTTGCTTGAATGATTATTCCCATTCACTTCAGTTTCATCTTTCGACAGTTTTTTCACACAAAGATGTCAAACCTTTCATTCTAGCTTTAAAAAAAATGTATATAGTGCTTTAAACTTATTTTCTTTCTCACAATGCAACGTGTGTATCTGTTTTCTCATTGTTCTCCTCATTTTTACATCGAACATACAATTGTGTTGCTCAGTTAGGGTGATATCTACTGGTTTTTCTTCTTTTATTTATTCTCCTGAAGATTAATGCTTCTGCGTTCGAAACATGTAGAGAAGTTGCTTAAAATATTTCTATAATATAACAGTGGAGGAATACTTTGTGTTCTTATTTCTTTCCTTCTAAAAGAAACCTCCTAGAGAAAGATAATTCAGAATGACGTGTTTCCGGAAAATCTGGAAGGACATATTTTAAAATTAGACATCAGAGATTTTTTAAACTGGTTGGTGTATTGATAATTCGATGTCAGTTTTGTTGAGAATAAAATTTATATGAATAAAACATAAGCAAATTCTTATTTTTAATTAGAATGTCCCATTTGTTGATGTTTGAAATTGACATTTCGTTCAACTTTGACGAAAGTCTACACAGCAATAATAGAGTCTACAGATCATTTCGCTCTATTATAGATAAAATATATATGATAGAGCCAAATGGTCTGCAGGGTCTGGCTTTAATAAACTGATCTAAATCTATTACCCTAAGCCTAAAAAGAAAAATAACTTTTTTGTGAAAAGTTATTCCCTCCTCTTTCGTGTTTTTGGTCCGGAAACGGCCATTTCCGTAGCTGCTTTCACCAAATTTATAGTGCTGAACATATGAATACGTTTAGTTTTTACAGTTTAGATTTAACTCTTTAACTTTAAAAATGGCGCATAGACGGCTTGACAGAGAGCTTAGTTGTTAGTGCCGCTATGTTAATCGAGAAACACTGTTGCCAGATGTAGCGAAATTCGACTAATAATAATAGTGAATTTTGAAAATTTGTTAAAATGTAGCGGAAACTGCACTTATCGCACGCAAATGTTAAAATAAATGTGAACTTCTGACTCAAATTGACAGTATTGATATTTAAATGTGGTATTTTAAAATGACTATTATGGAAATGTAATTTAACTCTTTTTTTTAGTCTTTTTAATCAAAGCTCTGAGCCTTTTCTACCACACATTTATATATTTACTACGTTTTCATGTACAACGTCGATAATTAAATTCGAATTCAGTCTGATCCTAGAAGGCGTTTTCATGAAGGGTATTCAAATCATCTTGAAATCGGTTCTGAAATTTTGACAAATGACTAATTCATTTATTGTCAAATCAAATCAAAAAAGCTTTATTGTCTAAGACAGTGTCTCGTTGACAAAGCAAAAAGAGTTTAACAATAAATAATACATACCTACTCTTATATTCTAAAATACAAATAAAAATAAAATAGAAATTACAGTAACATTTTAAGGGACGTACTACATATAGTTCTAGAAGTCGTGTCATTAGTAAACATAGAGTCAAATGAATAAAAATTGTTATGTTTTAGTTTAATTTAAAATAATTGCATTAAACAAATAATGTGCCGTCTTGATATTTCTAACTTAACATAAAATTATAGTTGAAAAAGTAGTTAATGCATGAAGAGGAGTGGCATTTTAAAGGAAAGAAAGTATTTTTCAATTGATATGTTAAAGGAATTATGTAGTGAAAACTCTACATATTTCGGACGTAGTAACGTTCATCATCAGGAGTCAAAATAAACGGTAGTGGAAAGAATAATTGGTGACTGTCACCTTAATAAAGCTTCAAAGTGTGATTGACACAAATGAAGAACATACCACCGAGTTAAATTTGTAAACGTTAAGGGGAAATGAATATATTATATTCTTGATTGTTCAAATAGGCATGATTAATCATATTAAGGGATGAAATTGAAGTTCTGGTCGATGTTTGGTAGAATCAAAAGAAGTAAATTAATATAATTTGGATTTATAAAGTATTAGACTTGAGCAATTAGTAATATTGAAATTATGGAAAGAAAGAACTGAATTGAGTATCGTTGATTTGATTGATTGAACAAATGATTCAAAAGTACATCGAGAAGACCATGTTACATGGTCTTTACTTCTCTGACCCCTGATGATGGACGTTACTACGTCTGAAACATGTAGAGTTTTCACTACTTAATTCCTTTAATATATCAGTGGAAAAAGACTTTGGGAGTAAGTTAATTTTATATAAATTCAGGTCAAAAGTTAAGTTATAGGTTGCGTCAATCTGATAGTTCCCTTCCAAGTTCTCGATACGATCGCAAAAAAAGTCGAATCGACCTTAAGATTCAAATCGAACTCAATACCTGTTTAGTGTCGAAAGATACAATATCGCACAATTAAACTAATAAAATAATTATACAAAATCTAAGTGGCATATTTACTCACATCGGTTCCATTGTAACCCGGTGGTCCTCTGGGACAAACTACATCACAAGTGGGAGGCCGAGCAGTTGTTGGTGATGGTATAATTCCTCCTGGAATTTGTTCCAAGGGTTGAGTTGGTCTAGGAGTTTCGTGCTAAGAAAAAGTTTTAACAACGTGTTATGAAATTTTTCAAAAATGGTCAAGGCATACATTTTGAATGGTTATTTCTTCTTAACCCACAAAAATAGTTTTATAAATAGCTCTTTTCATAAATAAAAAAATGGAGTTAGGCAAGGACGGCACTAAGCCACTCATATGACGTATGATAGTAGGATTCTGTATCCCTATAGGACATGCCTATTATAATCAAGAGTTTTTTGAGATTTTTTTTAGTATGAAAGGGCCATCGATAATTAATTTTTAAAGGTTGCTGACATCCGACATTAAACAGCTTAGCCGGCATCTACCTGGCCCACAAATAGGTTATTCTAAAAGAAATTCTGGTTTACTAATCGAAAAGCCAGAAAAAACGATAAAATTAATTTTTTTCGGCGCTTATGTAAAAATTTCACAACCAGAGAATCACCCATATACAGTGGCGTATTTAGGGGGGGGGGGGGGGGGGGAGCTGCCGGGCTGCAGCCGTATTTTTTTAAAACTGTATGTGTTTTATTGATATGTTTATAAAGAAGAATGTTTTGTTTTTAATTTTTACAGCTAACACTTTAAGATATATGAGAAGAATGAAGAATCTCATATACAAATACAAAGGTCCCCGAAGGGTCATTTTGAGACTAAAAAATAAAATAAAAACACGTATATGCGTATTGTAAAATTACAATCTATTTGCTACGGTAGGTCAATATTTAAAAAAAAGTCATTAACCCCGCAAAAGACCTTTACAATATTTTTTTTTAGAATTTTTAAATTTTCTTATTCGCGTCATAACATCATAAATATGTGCACCAAATATCGTTTTTCTTACAATGTGACAGTGGACAGACTGGGCGACTCGACGCGACGTCTCCGGTGGATGTCTGAACAAAAACAAGACGCTTTCGTTATCTTATATCATTTTTATTGTATTAATATTTTTCTTTAGGCTAGATGGTAATAGCGGATGGTGGGTTAAAGGGGTAAAATAAAGTAGCCACTTACGTATGGTATATCTGCACATGTTTCCCTTTGCGGTCTTGTAGGATCACAACTCATTAACATCCATTGCAAGTCGATCTAAAACAAATTGCAGGACAATAATATCAATTTCAGGTTTTTCATAACGTTTTTCGCTAAGATAAAACGTTTGATCTCTAATAATACTTTACAGTCGAGAGACTCAGGAGCAAAGAGTAATCCTGAAACATTCATGGGCTTTCGAAGACACTTTTGAGGGAGGGACGAGGAATAGGCGACTTTTTTTCTATTAATTTTATAAAATTTTAAATAAAAAAATTAATGCTGTAAAATCGAGATATGGAAAATTATTTAGCATAGAATGAAATTAATATACGAAAACTAAATGAAATTAAAACTACTACCTCTATGATTTTATATATTTTTATTTTACTTATTTCCTTGAACCATGCATTTATTCATTACTTTATATTGGGTTTAGGTTCGTTTTTTATGGTTTTAGTTATAAGGCGTCAACGACGATCCTTGGCTATAGCAATTAAAAAAAATTAAAATAAAGCTTCTAAAAAAAATTCACCTCAATCGAAAATTTTAGGTGCAATTTATACAGGGTGTTACAAATTCGACATACCAGCATTAGAATCTCGAAAACCATAAGAGTTAGATAAACGGTTAAATGGGGGCAAAGTTGTGCAATTCGGTGCTGATTATAATGCGGCTTTAAAAGATTTCAAATTCCGAATACTTCGGATTTTATTCGAAAAAAAAAACCGAAATATATAGCAAAATCGTTTTTATTTTTTCCTGAGCTCATTTGACTAGCTATTTAAAAATAAATGACACATTGTCGTTGCCATTTTTTCTCCTCTACAAAATGACGTTACTAAACTAAAGATCCACCGTTTCGTCTCCGAGCGGCCATCACCAACTTTACTTTTTTAAATACGGACCTGAATTTTTTTAAACCGAGTTTTAAACTCTCCTACCCTAAAAATGTAATGGCGATATTACTTTCTCATAATGATGAATTGTCCTTGTTTATTTTTTTAAATTTATATTTTTTACAATTCTTGTCAGTCCGGTCCTGGCAACGAATTACAATATTATTTAAAACATTCATACATCAGTAGGTAATATATTTTATTTTATAAGAATTTTTCAATAATTCTAAATTTACTAATTATAAATCCTAATTTTCTAAATGTTCAAAGAGATGGCCGTTTTACTCAATACAAAGATCGATTTTAATTCCAATTTTGGCGACAGCCCTTTCAACCGAGCTTCTACTTATCCTACCAAATGCAACCTGTATGTAAATATACCTAACATGAACTTTAGACAAACTTTTTCATAAAATTTATTTGTAAAGGTTTTAAATAAAATAAAGTTTTTAATTAATATTGTAATTCGTTGCCAGGACCGGACTGACAAGAATTGTAAAAAATATGAATTTAAAAAAATAAGCAAGGACAATTCATCATTATGAGAAAGTAATATCGCCATTACATTTTGAGGGTAGGAGGGTTTAAAAATCGGTTAAAGAAAATCCAGGTCCGTATTTAAAAAAGTAAAGTTGGTGATGGCCGCTCGGAGACGAAACGGCGGATCTTTAGTTTAGTAACGTTATTTTGTAGGGGAGAAAAAATGGCAATGACAAAGTGTCATTTATTTTTAAATAGCTAGTCATATAAGCTCAGGAAAAAATAAAAACGATTTTGCAAAATTTCGGTTTTTTTTTCGAATAAAATCGGAAGTATTCGGAATTTAAAAACTTTTAAAGCGGCATTATAATCAGCACCGAATTGCACAACTTTGCCCCCATTTAACCGTTTCTCTTACTCTTATGGTTTCCGAGATTCCAATGCTGGTACCTATGTTGAATTTGTAACACCCTGTAAAATAAATAAAAAATAAAAGGTAATGTTTGTTCGGAAATGTTCTCCCACCTCAATATGTCTTGGAGCGATGAACCTTTGGAATGAAGTTAAGGTTATTACAACCCAAAATTAGGGAGAACTTGAAATTTAGAACATTGTTAATACTGTGACGAGTTATTATGTCTATCTATCTATAGTCTATTTATTTCCAACTAGCACTAAATTAAAACATCATGGACACTTGCCTGAACAGGGTCGTATTTAGAAGTTTATAATACTATACGACTGCACAATTTTTAACAAGACACAATAAGACAAGAATTTTCTAAATACGACTCTGTTTAACCCGAGTGTCTACGTATATAATACGTTTAAATTTAGTGCCAGTCAAAAATAAATAGACTATACAATAAATTTGCTAATTATTTCTTGACACAATGGTGAATATTTTTACTAAGCAGTTTCTTTCCGCGGAGCGCACAGTGCTCGTGTTAGTTTTATTACAAAGTCAAAGGGGAATAAAATCAATCAAGCTCTTGCAGAAAATATTGACAGTGCATGAATATTTTTGTAATATGATAAACTTTGACATTTTTAGCCAGACAGGACAGAAGAGCGGGGCGGGGGGGGGGCATTCGTATTATTGTATTTCATATTAACCAACTGTAGTTCAGAACTTATTTTAGGAGAGTAGGTAATATTAATTTTATCACTTACCGGTACAGTTTCTCGGGAATTAGCAAATTTCGCAATCGAAATATTTCCATTAATGTCAATGGGTCCTCGAGGTTCCATTGCCTTTTCAGGCATTTCTTTGCAATCAACGTACAAACTAACTTTGTCACGGTATACTCCAAAATGTATTTTGTGCCAGTGCCTGTCAAACACCTTAAATATAAATCTTAAATTTATTTCTTTTACAAACAGTTTTTCTGACAAAACAAAAATGAAATTTGGATTATGGATATAAAACCCCACTTTTCTGCTCTAGAATGTAAAGGTAACTTTTACGAATATCAAATTAGTGACTAGATAATTATATTTTGAGCCAATAAAAAACCTTATATGACAGTAACGTCAATCATGATATTTATAATTTAGCGCAAATTTAAATTCAAATTTCTTTTTGAAATCTTGACAGTTTGTCCGTTCTATTTGTACAAAAATATTACCAGTACCTTGAGCGTAAACCACTTTGCTCTAAACTTAATTGCCTTTAAAGGCCCCGCCGAAGAAGTTTCATTTTAAGTCCTACACTTGTTGGTCACAAATACATATAGTCAGTGTAATTTTTCAATATGTATCAGATTTATGTCTATTATTGTGCTGTTATTATAGATATTTTCGGAAACTGGTAATTTATTTGTACACAGTCAAAAAGTCTGTAATATTCTAAATATTGATATATTATGTAGTTAAAACGGCACACTTATGAGGGGCGAAATCGTTTCTATAATTGTACAGGATTAGGACAACAAAAACTTTTTGTTTTAAATTGAACATCCTGTATGTTTTGGATAAATAAAATAGTCGACTATTTAAACAACAAATTTAACGATATAGAGTTTGATCACAGATAAGCTAAACCAAGAAAACCCATGCAATGTAAAATTTTTATCGCTCATAATTTTGGAAGACGTCCAAATCTGTAATGTGGGGTTACGTCAAACATTGCCTGTAATAAATATTCAGCGAACGCGAATATCCGTCTAAAGTCACTTCGCTTCTCGGCATTTACGTCGCGGCCTTGAGTCACGATTTAACCCATATTTAGGTCGGATGCCTAGGTTCACTCAGTTTATGGTTTGATGAATGAGAATGTCAATATAATAAATTTCTGTAAAAAAACATAATAATTACTTCTTTGAAAATAAGAAAGGTGAGAAAAGAAATTGGACTTTTATTTGTAGGGTGATTTACAAAATAAGATATTCAAAAATAGACTGATTTATTGAAGATTTAAAATATTGTATTGTGAAATTCTATGGACTATCTTGACAACGCTTTTACGGGAATATAGGTATATGCTTGGCAATTGCCTAGTAAACAATAGCAAATATTTTGGACATCTATTAAAGTAACTTTTGTTCCATCTTTAAGTATTTATTATCTACATTACCATTGTTAATTCAATAAAAATTTGTCTTTTTGATGAATAAATCCATCAATCCCAATATCGTTAAATTAATCTTTGAAGAGCAAACAGTAGTCGATGAGTCATTCCAAAGAACTAGTGCATTTCCAACACATCGCGCATATTGTACATGTGCCTGGCGATGGCCATAAAATGTCTATGGAGAGTTTTAAGAAAATAAGAAATTAACATAAATAGCTGTGATATTTATATTTTTATATTCTGCATAACGGATGATATAATTTGAACCTATATAATTGAAACTTTAAAATAAATTCATATTTTTTTTTTGAAAAAAAAACAAGGTATTTTCCGCCAAACCAAAAGTTCTTGTGAATCCTTTAGTAAAATGTTTGTATTATATTTTCGATTAGACAAGCCACAAAACGGGAATAAGGGATTATTATTTAATTTTTTTGAAAATATACAGAGAACATTTTATTTAAAATAAGAAAGTAAGCCTTCTTTCTGAGTAACCTTGCACATATTATACAGGAAAGTTTCGTCCACCTGATGGATCGCTTTAACTAAATATGGATGTGTCAATTTTTTCACAAAAGTCTCAATATCACAATAATAATTTTTAGGAAAAATTATGCAATTTAGAAAATATTGCTTCAAATAAAGAATAGTTGGAATTCAACTTTACAAAACATTTTATTTTTAATTTTGCTTTTATAAAAATATTGGCTTACATTTTTTGTCATAATTTTCGATATAATGCTTTTTTCTAAAAATGGGACTGTGGGGACCCAAATCAAAAATATTTATTTTAAACATTTTTCAAATTTCTGATTATTGGAATTTAAGTACAAAGTATAATCTCGATTATCCGATCCACATTAATTAGGAAAATCGGGATTGTAAAATACTTTTTAAACTTTATTATCATTTCCCGACTATTCTAATACCTTACACCTGCACCACTGGTTACATGTCCTGAACGAAAAAATAAAATTAAAAAGAAATATATATATATTTTCTAGCTTTATGGCCGTGCTGAGACGAGGGCTGATGCTAATTTTGGGTTTGAACTTTTTGAAAAATAATTCTAATATTTTATTTATAATTTATTATCTAATATTTTAAATTAATAATTGCACAAGAAAATAAAAAAAACATTTCGCGATCCTGCCAGGATTCGAACCTGGAATCTTCTGATCCGTAGTCAGACGCGTTATCCGTTGCGCCACAGGACCTCTACCGAGATTAGACGCAATGCGGTACATAAACAGAGACCATCAGCACTTGTCGAATAATTCTTAAAATTAAACATAATCGAATTTATGCAATTATTTATTACCTGGGCATTATTAAATCTCAATGTTTGTAGTCTTCCTTCATAATTTGATATGGAGAAATCAATGCTCCGTTGTCTAGGATTTAAAGCAACAAAAAATTGCGGTTTTTCTTCTAAATCTGTTACTCTAATCATATGCCATGTTGTTTTGGCTAGTTTTCTTGCTCGAAACGTTGAAATAAAGGAAAATTGTTCAGGTAATCCCAATGGAAAAACATTTCTAAAAATAAAATATTGATTTTTGGGACCAGCTTATTATGTACATTCGGAGACAGAACGTACAAGCCCGGCTAGCTCAGTCGGTAGAGCATGAGACTCTTAATCTCAGGGTCGTGGGTTCGAGCCCCACGTTGGGCGCTAACTTTTTTTTAAAATTAATTTTAATGATAAATCATTTTTTCATTGATTTGGTTAGTTAAAATTAAATAATTGATGAAAATGAGTTTTTTTGACAATGATTTGAAATGAAATTATTTTATTATCGATATTAGAAATAATAATTATTATAAAAGTGCCAGGTTAAAATACGACTGTTGGACTGTTGAACAATAGGTACCGCTGTTAATGTTTAGAAGTTTAATTGTTTTTTTTTTTTAATTTTAATTCTACCTCTAGCTTAAAAGATGGATAATCTTTACAACTGGAAGACGTTGGGAACATAATATTTGACTTCTTGATCAAGGTACCAGGTGGCCTAATAAGTATGGACGCCGTCCATATCTCAGGAACCGTTTGTCCCAACGTGTTGAAATGAAAAAATTACTAATTAACTTAATTATTTCCTAGTTCCTAAATTTACCGCTAGAGAGAGAAAGTTTAACATAAGACTAATAGGTATAAGATCATAGAATTTTTATCGATAATATGCCAAATAAAGTGTCTGTTTGAAGGTTGGAGACAATGATGTTTCTTGAACGATAGAAGAGTTTTGGACTTGCATTGTCATTATTTGTTTTACATCACAACGTTTCAACTGGTAAGTATCTCCAGTCGTCTTCAAGGTAAATACTATACAAATAAAGACAATGCAAGTCCAAAACTCTTCTATCGTTTATGCCAAATAAAGTTAAGTGAAAACTTAAGTGGTTTATTCTTTGGAATATACGGCATAACTTTGCTTTAATACAATTTTATTCAACTGGCAAAATAAACAGGGGAGGAGGGGGAACCATTTTTGACAGAAATACTCATAACTCCTGGTTTGCATTAACTTAAAGTGACTATTTCTTGTTATATCCGCCACCGCTAGAGGGCGCTAATTGCGCAATAACTAGATTTTTAAAAAATTTTAAAACCATAGGTATATATATACCTATATAAATATTTATTAAATAAAAAATAGAACAAAAACGAAGAAAACTGGTGAAACCCGCATGATGATATCTTAATTTAAATCCGAGATAATGGTGACATTTTGCCAACCAACAAAATCCCGCTAATCGATTTTTCAGGCGCTAAAATCTCCGCACTGGCTGATAACTAAAACCGGATTCTCGATTGGCTGAAAATAATTATATTTGCCTCTGAATATAAAACAGGTTTTTACAAAATTGTTTGTGTGGATTTTGAGAAAATCACGTTTGAAATAGCGTTTAGAGGGATTTGGTTGGCTTGCAAAATGTCACTATTATTATGAAATCGACTGCACCGAACCGATATTTTCATAAAATAGTTATCGTTAGGAAAACACGTATGATCTAATATAGGTTGCCTGGAAGCATAAGATGTTAATTTTGTTTTTGCGGCAAAATTCTTCCTAGTGGTATGTACATGAAGATATTAAGAGTGAAGTCTAGTGATGCATTCGCCATTTCATTTTTGTTTCAATATTTTTTATCCTTTTTGGTTTATTTAAAAAAAGAGCCAAATACCGGTACTTGAATAGCATTTACCTACAGTTTTGAACTAAGTCAGTAAATTTTGTTTAATGAATTAATAAAGGCAAAAAACGAAAATTTGTGAAATTTGTTCGTTTTTCTTTTTCTGCCTTTAGTACTTCTTAAATTCAAACTTGCTTCTTATGCTTCAAATATGGGTATTTGGCCGATTTTTGGATAAAAGGAAAAAGTAACGAGATAGGTATTGATCAAAAAACGAAGTAGCGAATGCATCACTAGACATAACTATAAATTACTTTATTTAAACTTTTTGAAATCATATTACTGTTCCATACGCATGTTATGAAACTATCGGTACCACACAGCTGATTTTATACTATGATTTCTTGCATCTCCGACTTAAATTTAAATATCGACATGCGGTTTGCACCGGTTTTCTTAGTTTTTATTACATTTTTTATATATATGGTTCCATTTAAAATTCCTCTTACTACAAAACATTATAAAAACTCAAAGAAACACTTACTCAGTGGAGTTGTTTAACGTATTCAAGTGTAAGGGATAACCTCTGCCCGTTGGGTCACCCAAGTCCTTCAAAATAATGTAAAAACTAAATCTCAGAATCAGAGCAGTTTCCAGTGAGTATAGTGATCTTGACAATGTTTATTTATTTGTTTACTTCTCTTTTGGCTCGAGTGGGTTATAAAGCGCAAAACTGACTTGAAATAGCCTATCGTATGTGAGTTTTAAGGGGACAACTCTTCTTTAGAGAAAACTCTCTAAATTTTAACTGTATTTTTATTTTTTAAGACTTGCATGTTATTCATCATAATGTAATCGTCAATTACTTTGCTTTTTGCAGCAATTTCTCTTGATCGATTTTGTAATGATTTAATTTTTATTTCAACACGTTGGGACAAACGGTTCCTGAGATATGGCCGGCGTCCATTCTTATTTGGCCACCCGGTGCAGATGGTCACCGTGTAGATCTTTATAATCTTGTTTTTATGGCATACAAATATTAGGTTTCTATAATTTTTCGAATGAATTACGTTGAATGGTTAAAAAGCTGTAAATACTGACACTAATAATGGTATGTGGCTGTACCTTGTGGGTATGGTCAGATCAGCATTTCTTTCTATGCGATAAGCAGTTTGTAACGAACTGGATCCTGTTGTTCTAGTAACACCGGAATATTGGGTCTCTAAGACATCTAACCGAAATTGTCTAATAAAATCATACGCTTGTAGATCGTCGTCTCCTATTCGGAAATCGGCACAGGGACCACTTACATCTTCTTCTAAGATATTAAGTTCTAAAATTCATGCAAAAATAATTTTTTGAAAGATTTTAAAAATCCCAGTTTTACTTTGAAAATTTTTTTAAAGTTCATCGTCATTTTGCAGCTCTTCTATTGAATGTTAAGAAGTATTGTGATATTTTGTGTGTTATAAAAATAAACAAAAATATTCATATTACCTAACTGTAACGGGTTTTGGTTCTCTGCAGAAATGGAATTAAAAAAACGACCAGGTTCGAGTTGTAATGTGGTTTTTTAATTGAAACTTGTCGAAAAGCCCGTGGTGGTCGAATAGAAAACTAATACCAGGAAGCGTTTTTCTAATTAAGGTGATCAGAAGCCAAGGGGTCCAAGTACTAAAATGTAGTTATTGAGATATTTTAATTTAAAGTTATTTAAAATTTTTACAGATTTTTTATTATACTTAGTTGTTCACCTAAACTTTTAGGATAATTTGGGACTTTGTATAATTTACTCTTATTACCAGGGCCGCACTTCGACACAGGGCCACCGTCATCCTAATTTAATTATTAACTATATTTAACTTATATCTGCCAAAATTATTTTCTAAGAAGGTAATACAAGGCTCTGAATAAATATCATAATCATAATTATAGTTATTAATTAGAAACAATATAAAAATTTCTTTTGAAATAAAATGCTTCTAATCAGTATCGGATTCGACAACATCAGCAACAGCGTTGCCAGAGCTGGTACAATTGTACGAATCTGGTACATTTCGAACGCATCTGTACAAAAGTACATTTACACTATTTTCTGGTACATTTTCATCCTTCTCGTGCCGTTCAGCAGCGGCGGCGTCAGGCCCACCCTGGTGCCAAAAGCTTCAGCTTTTTTTTGGTAAATAAGTAGTTTTTGATGGCTGTACAAAAGTTCAAAATCTGGTACATTGTGATTTGTACAATTTCTTGATACCCTCTGGCAACAGTGATCAGCAAAGTTATCGTCTTCGTCATTTTCACCATTTATTTCTTGCCCTACAGGTATAGTAGGTTCAAGTGACTGATAAATGCATTGTATGAAGAAAAACTTGCTAAAAACACTATACAGACAGATACTCACAAAGATGCTAGTATAATAAAATTGATAAAAAATGCTTTGGTTGCCAACAGGTTCAAGTAGTGTGCTTGGACCCCTTTGGTTCCAAGCAAATAACAAAATATGGTAAGTACTTAAACGACTCATTCATAGATGGCAGCATTGGAAATTATTTTATACTTGGATCTCTGTGCCACTGAATACTGCCGTGCTAATCAAAAAGGCGGTAAACGTTAATATCATAGTTTTGAGAAAAACGCCAAAAACGATTTAATTTTTCCCAGATTGGTTAAGATAGGTTGGGTACGTTTTTTATTTATATTTTTAGTATTTTTAGGTGGTACAATGGTTGAGTTACTTGTTAGAGCACATATAAATATATGTTTTCTTTTTTACTTATAATAAATCCTGATATTGCCTTTTGCCCTAGTAAATCATTAGGCATTAATTAACGAATACTAACTAAAAAAGCGGCATATGTCTAAATAAGTGGCAAATACCGCCTTTTATATTATTAAAAAAAACAAGTATCAATTAGGTAAACGGCAACCATGTAAAATTGTTTATTTTCCTTAGTAAAAGCATAAACTGACGTAATATACATGTTGTTTTTAAAGTAAAGGTCGTAATATATACTTTGCGGTCTTTTTCCTAAGGAACATAAAAATGCCCCTTTTCATCTTAGGAATGTCTGACGTATTGCCCAAAGTCTTCTTAAATCGACGTAGGTAATTCAAATTAACGGTATTTTCGATAAGTAATTGAGCTTTGCCGCCTTCTTGCTTGGTATCTAAGTATAATAATTGTACATGTTGCCGCGTTAAAAAGCGGCTTGGGTAAATTTGCCGCTTTCTTATTAGGATACATTCTTTATCGCCTTTTTCGTTAGAAAATTGATGACGTATCAAAGTTGCCGCTAAAAAATTTTTCGTTTATATCGAAAAGGAATTTTTTCTCGCAAAAAAAAATTGATTTTTAGATCTAGGTCATCCTAACTAAGACATTAATATTAAAAACCCAAAATGAAAATATATCACATTGCCGCCTCTTTTCTTAGGACGGCAGAATAGATCTATGTATCTAGTCTTCATTATTAAAAGAAATTGGACTTGGACTCCTTGGGTTCTGACTCCCTCAATTATGAAAATAATTATTCGACAACACCCAATGGCTATTAGTTTGTAGGTACCGTGCGTTTTGGTTGACCGACAAAGCAGGAAAAAAAGTAATTTATTTAGCCGGATAAGAATAAACCTTAAGGTTGTTCCTTGCTCGCATCGCGCATCTAGCGAACACGAACCACATTCAGCATTGAACGGTAAAATTTAAATAAAATTAATATGTATTATTCGTCGTTTAATAATCTATATCCCTTTATCCATATCAAAACTATCGACTTAGTTTTGAATATTTTTCTGTAATTTAACAGCACAACGGTCACAAATATGATTTAAATAAATAGAAAAGTTGACCGCCGATTCACTGTCTACAGGGTGTCCCGAAATTAGGGTGCAACATTTTTAGGGTATAAAGTACATTTAGCGATATTTTGTCAACCAACAAAATCATGCTAAACGATATTTCAAACGCGATTTTCTCGGAATTCACACACACAATTTTGTAAAAATCTTCAAAAAATTCATATTTAGCGGAAAATACTTATAATTCTTTTCAGTGAATCGAAAATCCGGTTTCATGCGTCAGCCAGTGTTGGATTTTAGCGTCTGAAAAATCGATTAGCGGGATTTTGTTGGTTGGCAAAATGTCACCAATATAACAAAAATGTCCTATACACACACATATAGGTACCCCCAAAGAGAGTCGATTGTAATATCATGGAAACCGTTTAAGAGAATGGCATAAAAAATGGTACATGCCTTACAACCGGTAAGTTGCAAATTACATAAAAAATATTTCTCTCAGTGGCGTCGCACGGAGTGGAGCTTACGGTAAATATTATCCTATATTTTTTAATTCTAAGGTTTTTTTTTAATTTTAACAGGATTATAGGATAATATTTACCGTAAGCCTCACTACGTGGCATTACACTGGAATTGTTCTTTCTGACTTCGTATAACCCACTGCACTCTACACTATTAGCAAACTTTAATCTAGGGTACCGGTATAAACGCTTCAGACGGAGATAATTAGTAGCGTTTAACACGTTAAACAGAGAACACGCTATCCACTACCTCCCACCTTCCATTCTTTAGAACACGCGGTCGAATCAGACACGGGAGCGATCGATACGTCGACTCGGCCACACTACATACATATCCCCCCTTTTAATTGGAATGTAGGAGTGGCTATGTGTCTCTTTTTAACTGAAGGTTTTGTCCATATGTGCCTTCCCTTTTGGTTACATTGCAGATTTCGCATCCTAGATTCGAGTTTGCCAATAGTGTATATAAAAGTGAAACTACTGCCTGTAATTTTGGACTTAGGGTATATACGACCTTTTGTCTTAGCTCAGCAGAGCAATTGCACTGTGCGCGTGTCAGTGGGTTGCCATCTTTGGGTAGGAGATGATACTAAAACTATTTGTCCTAGTTTTTATTGCCAAAGTATGATACCTACTTATTATTATTTTATTCTTAAGATACTCACGGGTACGTATTCCTATCACAAATAAACATATTAAATGTAAAGTGATGTGCGTCCATCTGCAACGAAAAGAAAATATTACAATTTACCATTGAATTTAGAAAATACGCTCTCTTTTGATTTGGCTTAAAACAAGTCAAGTTTAGGCGAAATACAATTAATAATATAATATATTTCAAGTACTTGGAATAATCAAGTAATACCTATCCTATTTCAAGTAATTGAAATATCTAGTAGCTGATTCTTCAAGACTACTTTATTTGGTGTCGGTTTAGTATGCAGTCTACCTAAGGTTATCTGGTTTAGTATGCGGTCTACCCAAGCTTATAAAAACAACTAAATAAATAGGAATAAATAAAAGCATGAAGTCTTTCTCCACTGGTTTATTAAAGTAACAAAGTTAAAATATAGTAGATATTCTACATGTTTCGTCGTGTAGTAATCATCAGGAATAAAATACAAAGAGAAAAAACAGTTATAAGTGAGAGGAACAAAGTTAAATGGTAGTGAACATCGATGGAGCTCTCATCGAGCCATGAAAGATAAAATATTGAGAAATGGGTTAATGATTAAAGATTGGTATGCTTAAGTCTTAACACTGACCATGGGCAACAGGTAACAGTGGTAAGAGGGGGCCCGTTTGGGCAAAGAGAAAAATATAAGAAATATAAGAAAACTGGAGGTTCACTTTCATCCCGGAAACCATGGGGGAGAAAGTAAGGTTGATTATTTAACCTTTGTAGAAAAACTATTTAGAACTGTATGAATCTGTAAAGAATAAAAGAAATTATTCAGTATAATGTATGGTTATTTGAATAATTTATTTAAAAAATTCCTTTTATATAATATGAATATATTTTATATATATATATATACCTTAGTTTACAATTATAAAGGGAACTTGTTCCCCTTTTTTCCCTTTATAACTAAGGTAAGTCCCTCTTTTTCATATATATAAAAGAATTTTTTTAAATAAATTATTTAAATAACCATTTCAATATATTATACTGAACAATTTCTTTTATTCTTTACAGATTCATACAGTTCTAAATAATTTTTCTAAAAAGGTTAAATAAACAACCTTTCTTTCTCCCCATGGTTATATATCTTATATTTTTCTCTTTGCCCAAACGGGCCCCCTCTTACCACTGTTACCTGTTGCCCATGGTCAGTGTTAAGACCTAAGCATATCAATCTTTAATCATTAACCCATTTCTCAATATTTTATCTTTCATGGCTCGATGAGAGCCCCATCGACTCACTACCATTTTACCATTTAACTTTGTTCCTCTCACTTATAACTATTTTTCTCTTTGTATTTTATTCCTGATGATGGGTGTTACTACACCCGAAACATGTAGAATATCTACCATATTTTAACTTTATTACTTTAATAAACCTGTGGGGAAAGACTGCATGCTTTTATTTATTTCTATAAATTAACTCCACTTTAAGAATGGACTACTTCAAAACTAAATAAATGTTTTTTTCGGACACCGGAAAACTGGTCTAAATTCTTCTCCACGATCCCTTTTTCTTGCATTTCGCTTCCATATTTTGTGCAATGACCGACTCGTCTGTAGTATCTAGTAGTTGATGTTGCCTAAGAAATGCAACAGTAGTTTCTTCGGAGGCGGCAATATTGACATAAAAATCGCGAAGCATCATGTTTCTGGTATACACCGATAAATACTGTGATATTAAACACTTTGGAAAATAGACTTTTCTTTTATACATTTTATATATGGAAGTTGTAAACAACATAATTTAAATTAGTATCATTAGCAGGCTCACCCTTTGTTAGTGCCTAACTCCGCCCGCATAATTATTCCAAAAATAGTGACCTCTCAGGTATGTTAATCCTGCACCCCAATTCCGCCCCGAGCGTATTTACTTTATTTTTGCGAGTTTGGGAAAAATTAATATAGATTGTTGAACAAGTTCTAACCCGCCCCAATACACCGTTTGGAGCTGTTCGCCAAATTCATAATAATATATTTTTTATAAATTTAACTTGATCGCTTCGCGACGTATTGTATAACATATTATACACCTATTAGAGCAGATTACCGAACCCTCAGTTCAGCTCCAAACGGGTAGTCCAAAGGTAGTTAGATAAGGGAGCGAAAATATTTCGGGGCGGAGATGGGTACTGTCTGTCCTCGTGTACCTGGCGCCGGGCGGAGTTGGAAATCGCCCTTGTTACTGACGGGATTATTTTCTTTGCCTATAGTAATAATGATAAGTGAATTTTTATGAATAATTACGGTAGGTAGACCGCATAATAAACCGGAGATAGTGTTAGGTAGATCGCACAGGGCAGGTAGACCGCATACTAAACCGGAACATTTTATTTTTCATTAAACATATTTTATATACACTCAGAAAATTTATGCGCTTTAAAATGCACAACAAATCACGTTAAAATAATTAAGTTGGTCTGCTTAATTTCATTAATTAAAATTATTTACTTCATTAACGTTCGCTAAGGATATGATATTGATTTGCTTACATAATAAAAACGTAATTATTTAAAATTAAGGGAATTTCCTTTTCTTGGATATCTAATATAACTTCTTTTTAAATTAAATATTATCACATATAATTCAAAAGAACCACATTTAAAATAAAGCAGCATGGCTAAATTATTTTACTTGTCTACTTGCATTAATAGGGCGGCGATACAATCAAATATACACATTTTTATTTCTGAAATGTTTAATAGTATTTCCTTTTCAATCAATTATTAGCGGCTATATGATTTAAAAGAACGACATTCGAATCAAACAGCAATGCATTATTATATGAAGATGTTTTCCTCGTCTGCTTATATCAATAAGACATCCTTTTAATTTTATGTGAACATTATTATTTTAAGAACGAGAAGATATTGTTTCTATAAGATTTGCCAACATTTTAAAAACCTTGTACTGTCCAATAGAAACTCGATGCAGTGGCCACCTGGTCAACGCCGACTGCCATGCCGGCGTGGACATCAGAAAGTGCAGAAAGCCGCTGTTGACGTCCATGTGCATTTCGGTAATGGTGTCCGCGTGTAGAGTAGTGTGAATAAAGGTTGTGCATAAAGTTTACAGGTAATTACAATACACTTTTAGAGTGTTAACACGTGAGAATTGAAAAATTGGCAAGGCGGTTACATATCCCCATAGCGATATGGCAGAACCAGCAAGCATTATCCTGGAAAATGGCGATAACACTGAACCCGGCGATTTGTGTAACAAAGTTTACCAGTGAAAGACTATTAGTTAGCCTTATTTTTATACAGTTTCTTGTTAGTGATGTTTTAGTTTCAAGTAAATGTTTTAGTATGTTTGTCTTTGTTTGTTAGTTACCTATTAGAGTTTAATCTTGTTTTTACGTTATTTTTGTATACTACCCATGCAAAATTATTAAAATATTATTGTTATACATTTAATGTTGATTTTATTTAAAATGTTAGTACTAAAATACTAATATATTAATAAACATTTCTTTTTAATTCATAAAGAAAACAATTTTATTTAAATTTACAAGCAACTTATAATATTGCTGTAACTTTTGAAATAAATGGAACCTAATTTAAAAACGAAAGGAAAGCCCAGGAAGTAAAATAATTTTCTCTTTAAATCAAAGGGATAGCATTTTTATTTTAAATCAAATTAACTTTTAAAATGTTAATATTGGTATTTAAATCTATACAACTATTATAAAAATAAATAAAAATAATAGTGTTTCATGTTCATTGAAATAGATAGGTCATTTCAATTGCTTAATGGTATCTCTTTACTTCAAATACTACAGTTCGACGTTTTAAAAGGATTAACCAATAAGAATGACTATGAGCACGCGTATTTTAAAAATGCGTTAAAATCAAAGGATTTGTTATTAACTTAAATAGAAACACTAATGAAGCAAAAACATATTGTATTTTAGTTGAATCATTATCATTTTTTTAAATTTTACAATGATTTTTCTTTGAGTGTAAGAAATAAATGACAGAGAACTTTAAAGATTAAGAGCAAACAGTAGTCGATAAGTCATCACGAACAAATAGTAGTTTGTACAACAAGAGTGAATATGATGTCTACTTATATTTTATATAAATTTTATAAAAAAAGTTTGTAGGTTGCCGGGCTGGAACTCACGACCATTGGATCCATAGTAAAACGCTCTAACGTCTCGACTATTGAAGCATTTAGTTAATTATCGTAAAACCAATTGAATAATGATGCTACATGAAATTAATTTTCTATGCACATTCAGCAGGTTGCATTAGTAATAAATCTATTATAAATGCGTCTAGATTTTGTTATATTGAACAAATTAATAACATATTGTACCATATACATTTAAATTATAAAATTTAGTGTCTTAAAAAAGAACGCGGAGCCTCAGTAAAAATAATATACTGTGATTGGTCAGTACGTTTAAGAACAACAATGGATTCTCTGTAATTGACCACTGTGATTGGTCAGTTTTATTACCTATCTAGGATTGTTATAAAATTTTGCCGCACAGTTAACTGGAATAGCCTACTTTACCCGCCACTTAAGTGTAAAGGAAACAGCAAATTTCCATGTGGGAGTAGAAAATAGTACATTTCCACCACATTTTATATATGTATTGTACCTGCGTCTGGCGATGGCAATAAAATGTCTTTTTATATATAAAATATTATAAAGACGTATTTCAAGCGAATTAAGTGGCGCGGCATCAGTAGAGATTGTTAAGAAAATATCGGGGCATATGGTTAGTAATTTTAATGGAAAATAATAAATTAACAGGGATAGCCATAATATTTCTATTTTTATGTTCTGCATAGCCAGCGGATGATATAATTTGAACCTATATAATTGAAACTGTAAAACACATTTTCAATAAAATAAGGTATCATCCGCCAAACTAGAAGTTCTTGTCCCCTTAGTAAAATTTTTGTAATAAATTTTCAATTAGGCAAGCCAGGAAACGATGCCACGTTTCACGCTGGTATTGTTTATCATTCTTATTCCTATTTCTTGGATATTACTCGCATTTTTTCGGTATTTTTTTTATCATGTCCACTTTTTGTTATATCAATTCTTGGACACGTTTCAGTTCGATATTCATGGATTCAGATATACTTTCCTCTAACAAGTATTTTGGTCCGCTGTTCTGAAACGGTTCTAATTTAACTTCCAATTAACCTCTTATTTCGCTCACAGTTATATAAATTTCTGCAAAAATAACTCTATCTTTCGTTTTTTCTTTTTTAAATTTTGACAGGTAACGTAAAGTGGTATGTTTCCATGAGTTATTTTAAACCAGCTGACATAAAATCTTACTTAAACTGATAAATAAAAAACAGCCCATTTCATGCCGACTATAAGCATACTGTGTATGCCCTCATATAAAATCTATTAACGTAAATTAGTTTTGATCGCAGATAAGTACTGTTACAGATAATCGTATTTAATATAGATGTCTCCGAGACATATTCGAATAGGATTATGCCATCATTTAACACTTCTATCTTAATAATGGGTTTATGCAATGAATCTAAATTTAATAATTTAACAAATTAGCAGATTAAATGTTGCTATGTGGTGTTCTGGTTGTTCTCCAATATAAACTCTAACATACTAAAAAATCGTTCAAATATTGATTTTTTTATTATTTATTTCTAAAAAAAACCTATGATTTTCCATAGGAACTAAAAACGGAGGCATTTTATACAATGTTGCCAAGTAAAAAAACTGAAAATTAATTTTTTTTCTACGGTACAGTAGCGCAATGTTGCCAGGTCAAAAAATTAAAATTCACCAGATCCTTGCTTTAAAAGTTGCCAGATTTTGAAAGAAATCACCAGATTCTTAATTTCTCGCATTATCACATAACAACACATATTATAATTAATGTAAAATCAAATATATTGCTTCGAAACACATTTTATTACAGACTAAAACAAAATTGTCGGTATAATAACACAAATTCCAATAGGCAGGTAAAATAACCGACTAATTGAATGCTTTATTAGGAGTACATACTATTATTATGTTTTTTGATAATATCCGCTGTAACGGAAAAGTTAAAACAATTTTCATTATTTGATGAAATTATTCTTTTTTTTTGTCCATATTTTGGTATTTTATGCTAAAAAAAATTTGCTTTGAAATAATTTTAAATACCATGCTTTTAAAATAGACAAATGTCTCACCAAAGACAATAACAACGGCAAAAATGTGTAAAAACTTACCTTTTTTTTAACCAAATGGGTACTTATATTAACTTATTGTTATTAAAAACAATACTAAAACTGCTAAATAAAACAGTAACTGCTAAAATAGATACACATTCTGTGAATCCCCCGCTTCTAAGAAATATTCGGCACAGAGAAGTAGAGAGTTTCCAGATAAAGACAAACGCTTTCCGCTTTTGAACCCAATAAGTTTTTGCATCGATGTCACCGAATTTTTAACAAAGAAGAATAAAACACAATCGAGCCATTTTCTCTTGTTTTTTTTAAAAAAAATATAAGCTTATCAGTGTCGAAAAATCACCAGAAATTAGACTTTTTTAAAAAGTTTTCACCAGATCACCAGATGGGGTTCAAAATCACCAAATCTGGTGAAAAATCACCAGACCTGGCAACATTGCAGTAGCGAGGACTAATTCACCAAAACATCTACGAATGTTTCTAAATATGTTTTTTTCCGCCGCTTTCAAAAAACCGTGCATTGCAATCAGTCGTGTCGCGACGTTTTCAAAACTTATTTAAGAATAAAATAAGTAGTAAAAATTTCGCATCGCCATCTGTAGGAATCAACTCAAATGTGAAAGACAGAGCAACCGGACGTCCGGTTATTATTATCATTATTATTAATATTTTTATTTTTTCAATGTTCCTGGTTCATGCCGGTAACCAGGCCGGATGAGATCGGACATCTCGTGGGGTGCGGAAGATACACACTTCCCAATCGGTAGGTCATGAAATAGCAAGAAATCGAGGATTGATAACCCTTGGGGGGTGTCGCATGATTGAGGATCGTGGTTCGGAAGTCACGTTAAGCTATAGGTCCCCTTGGGAATGGCCCTAGCAGCGAACGAAAAGGAAAAAAGCCTAATTTAAAAGAAAGGCAAGAAATGACAATGAAAAATGACAATGACAAATAAATATCTTAAAAACCCTTAGTGTTTTAGTGATCAGATAGCGCACCATAAGGGCACATTAAATAATAAATAATAATTATTAAAATAATTAAAACATTTATCAAAACCATCTAAGCTACACAACCCAGTCGCGGACCATTTTAATACGCGACAGTTTTGATTTAAATAAATTTTGATTGATGAATTGACTTTTCTGCTTTTATTACCTTATAAATTTAAGCATTGGTAACTTTAAACTGTAGGATCCAGGTCCAAAGATGGGTATTCCGCCGATTTTTAGATAAACGAAAAAAGTAACGAAATATTTATTAAAAAACGAAATGGCGAATGCGTCACTAGGGTTGCCAACCTGATGTCTTGAACTTATGCTGAGTTACAAGAAGATTTTTTAATCAAAACAAGACTGTGACATAAATAACGGCATGCATGATGCCGAACAAATCTAATATTGTCTTGTGATCTTGGCAAAGGAAGAAATTATTATAGTCTATTTCTTTCCAACTTCCAAAATTGAAACATATACACGTGGACACTCGTCTAAACAGGGTCGTATTGCGAAATTTATAATACTATACGGCTGCACAATAACACAAGAAGTTTAAGTTTCTAAATACGACCCTGTTCTGGCGAGTGTCCACGCGTGTATATGTTTCAATTTAGGGCCGGCTGAAAATAAATAGAATAGACATAGACCGTGCCCAAAACCAGTTTTGGTTGACATGCAGAAGGTGACGACTATGCTTTGTATAAAAAAAAAGACAGTTGGTACCTATAATTAATTATTTTTTTCTTAATATTAATTTAAAATATTATTTTGCTTTTCTAACTGTGCCTAATGAAAATAAAACTAAAGGCATATTCTCACTGGACGTGCAAGCCATTGGCTCGGCATAGGTACGCCAGGCTTATCCACAGATAACAAACAGGTCACATGCATGTGTAATGAGAATGGAATATCTAATTAGATAACAGTGGCGGCTCGTCAGGTGAAGTAGGTGAAGGGACTCTTCACCAAACAATAAAAATAAAACCAGGAGAAAAGTTTTTCGACAATATTAAATAATAATGTACCAATACAGCTACCATTTTAGCCCCTAAAAAAATAATTATGTTCGAATTAATAATATATTGGTTTAATCCGAATGTAGCTATGCATAATAGGGCCACGGTTAACTCCGATGGACAATAATTATAAACACTCGTGCATTTTGGCGCGCCCCAGCCAGCCGGCCGTGTCCGTTAGCTTAAAGCAAGTGAAGACCCAACGCCCAACATGGCTTTGATATTCACCGTTGCTATGGTTACGTGACGTCAGTCACGCAAACAGCATGTAATAATTTGCATTATGATAAAGGGCAATTTAAAAATAGATCAGTCGTATGCACCATTGTTTTAGCATTGGTTCTCCCAACCTTAAGATATTTATTTTGAGGCTTCGCAAAACTTACGATTATACATATCGTTTTTACGTGATTTACTGTGTGATTAAAAGGTTTTGTTTTTATTTTTCAGTTAATTCAGTAATGTACCGGGTGGTCAACTAAGAATGACCGCCGGTTATATCTCAGAAACTAGTAATCGTACAGCATCCGGGTAAATTTTTTTATGACAAAAGTGCCCAAGAGAAAATGCTGGAAATTATTTTTAAGTTCCGCATTTTGCCGCAAGAGGGCGTAATTGAAAAGTCAATTTTAAAATTTTACATATCTCCGAAAATTCCACATTAAGGTTTATCTTTGATAACGCCATTAAAAAGCTTGGACAATTATACATCATTTTGGTCTTATGCTCATTGGCGTACCGACTTTAATAAGAGTGGGGGAGGGGGGAAGCTGTTGAAAGTGTCAGGCACACCGTTCTTAATTAAAATAATTAAATTAAATTAGCTCTACTATTATTATTAACATTGATAATGCAAAATTTTGTTATATGAAAATTGTTGTAAATGACCACCTTCACTTAATAGGCATGCAAAAAGCTAATTTAATTATTTTAATTAAGAACGGTGTGCCCGAGGAGAAAAACGCAGGAGACCATTTTTATGCAGCATTGACCATGCTAAAAAAAAAAATATCAGTGGCGTCCCACTTTTTTTCTAAAAAATATATAACCGCTTCTTCATTTCAAGTTTATTAAAATTATTCTATTGGCGATAACGCTGAAACGACCGGAGATATCGAGCTGCGGTTTTAATATTTTTTCTAGCAAATTTCATCTACTTTTTGATTATGGTATCATAATTATACCGTATGATTTATTTTTTCGGAGTAAATTCAAAAAATGTGTTATTATTGCAAATGGCGCCCTCTAACAATTTTTTTGAGAACTATTATGGACAACTAAATATTATTGGTGAAAGTGCATACATTTCTCTTCCAAACAGTCTTTAGTTTGCTAAAATCTGATAAGTCGTTTATAAGTTACAGCGATTTAACTGACACACTTTCAACAGCTTTCCCCGCTCTTATTAAAGTCGGTACGCCAATGAGCTTAAGACCAAAATGATGCATAATTGTCCAAGCTTTTTAATGGTGTTATCAAAGATATACCTTAATGTGGAATTTTCGGAGATATGTAAAATTTTAAAATTGACTTTTCAATTACGCCCTCTTGCGGCAAAATGCGGAACTTAAAAATAATTTCCAGCATTTTCTCTTGGGTACTTTTGTCATAAAAGAATTTACCCGGATGCTGTACGATTACTAGTTTCTGAGATATGGCCGGCGGTCATTCTTAGTTGACCACCCGGTACGTCCCTACTTAGTTGTACTTATGTTTTAAAAATGAACCAAATTAATGATAAGAGTTTGTAATTTGTTGGAAGCTCCATTCAGTCGTTGGACAGATGAGGATAAAAGAGATGAGAGCCGGCAAAAATTATTACAGACTAAAATTTATTTACCTTCTGTAAAAAAGCAACATATTTTCCTAAAAATTTAAACACATCACATATTTAACCACTGCAAATTTAAATTCACAAGCAAATTTTGTGCGTCTTTAATAATTAAATATACAGCACATCACGAAACACTTAATTTATTCAGTAAAGAAGATGCAACTGTCGTTATAAGAACTCTCCAGAGTCTGGAATGAACTAAACAAATAACTTTTTAGTTATTCCCATTCACTAAAATTAATGTGACTATAACAAGGAATTAATGACAGACCGAAAGAAAAATTTAGGCTTAATTTGACTTGCAAATTAGCAGAGATTCTTTTTAGAACAGATTTTTTAGTCATTTAGCTGTTGTTATAATTAGGTTAATCGTAAATGTATTACTACTGATTAATTGGGACAATGTCAAATAGTTTGGTATAAAACTAATTTTCTATTTACCAAATTCTAGCTGAGGTTGGATACATGAAATCCTCTTAATTAAAAAGTGCATTTTTTGATGTCACATTAGTATAATATCTACTTTTCACCTCAACTTGGGTTAGTACTTGGGCGGGTGACCGCTTGGAAACACGGCGTGCTCTTGCCTCAGGGAAGAGTGTAAAAGGAATCGACACCTAGCCATCCTATTCACGCCGGACAGGCCGGATGAGATCGGATATCTCGTAGGATGAAGGTGCCGTTTCACACTCCCCAGTCGGTAGATCACATTTGTGGTCGATGACCGGTTCAAGATGGCCTAAGTAGTCGGCGAACCGTAAAAAAAAAACAAAAAAAAAACAACTCGGTAGGCCTTGGCCAAAAAAAAACATTATGCAAAATAGGGACTTTGTGGATGACAGCAGTGACATTCACCATTACATAATTTTATTTAATTATTTACTTTGAGCCAATTTGGAAAAAATCGATGATAGAAAAATATTAGTGCAAAAAATATAATTCTCTCAGTACACGACTGCATATTAAACGTTTAAAAATGGTGCCAACATTGTTTCAAAAATAGTGTGTTAAGTAAGTCGCCTCATATGTAATTAGTGAACTTTTAAAAATGTGCAGTTTTTAATTAGGAGGGTTTCAGATACCCTGTAAGGGAATTATACCTGGTGGTGCATCGTGGTTAAAAAGATAGGAAGTTTCAAATATTTGCTCTCTTGTTTACTTAAGAGCGGGAAGACTTTCTTAGTGTCTGTGTGTGGTGAGTGCACAATGCACATGTGGAGTTTGAACAATTTTGGACAACCCCATTTAACTTATTTCAATAGGATTGCGGTTGGTTTTTTTGTAACTCAACAGGTGATGCTGCGGATACCAGTATTGATTAGAATTGTCAACCTGTGATTTACCATTGTCAAATGTAATTAGAAAGTATTAGATTGTTTACTATTAATAATTTTTTTCCTAGGTAATTATTATGAGTTGCACAATAGAAGAAAAAGTCACTATGATAAAATGGTACTATGCGGGGAAAAGCTTAAGTATTGTATCTGATATGTTTTCCGTTTATTTTCCTAAGAGACCCATTCCTACCAAGTCGGCAATACAAAAAGTTATTACTAAGTTTGAGGCGAAAGGCACAGTAATAAACCACTACAAATGCACAGCACAGAATCATGAGAGAGCTGAAGAAAACAATGATAGAAATCTTAATATTTTACTTCACGTCGAAGAAAATAAAAATATCAGCACAGCAGTGTGTAGGTCCATCTTGGTTTTGAAGAGAATCTAAATATGTTAGACCCGTAAAATGAAAAACCAACCGCAATCCTATTTAAATAAGTTAAGATCGGGTTGTCCAAAATTGTTTAAACTCCGCATGTGCACTCACCACACAGATACCTTACAAAAGTCTCCCTGCAACCCCGCTCTAAAGTCAACAGGGAAGCAAATATTTGAACAGTCTAAAACTTAAATGGGATTTTCTGTTTCCACCCACAACGGACCACCCGGTATAGGGTTGTTAAAAAAACAAATTTTGTTTCTATATAATAAATTTTTTATTTATGGACCAATTTTATTGATTTTTATCTTGTTGGAGAGACGTTGGATTAAGAGACCGTTAATATCATATTTCTTAACATTTGCTGAAAATAACAAATTAGCGGACACACCTTAACTGGGTTAAATTTAAAAACTTGGTGAAACTTTTTTGAATACCACCGCATATCTTTAAGTGCAAGATTCTGACATCTTTTCTGAATAGAACAAGAGGTTGTACCTACATGCAAATACGTTAAAAAATAGCTGATAAATAACAAAATAAATACATGTATTATGTTGTAACATCTTGATTTTGCGTTTTCTTTCGTTACTTTTCAAAATCAAGTCGACGATGACATTATTTTAATTATCAAATTGTTTAAAATGGTAATTTCTAGCGACGATAGAAGTTTTATAAAAACTTTAATTTTAAGAAGATTAAAAGTTAGTGAAATTTTACGAAATTTTCCTGTTGTACAGTATAAAAAAGCGCAATTTTTGACTGCGTTAAAAAATTTCACTTAACGCAGTCCATTGCAACACCAAAAGAAACAATTTGTTAATAAACCCATTTAGTTATGTTATGTATTATAAAGTAATAAATAGTACTGTACAATTATTAATAAAACATCTAGATTGTGCAAAAATAATTTATTTTAAAACATATTATTAATCTTCTTCACTTCACCGACATACAAAACGACACGTGAACAGTTACTTTCTTATATTGTATGATTGTTCTATATTGCTAAAAATATCTTCAATATTCTACAATAATAAAAGTTAATATTAATTAATAATTATAAATTGATGTATATTGGGCTCTATAGGATAAATGATTATTAATTTTTATTAATTAAATTAATTTTCCGAATATATCATTGGAATATTGGTGACATTTTGCAAGCCAACAAAATCCCGCTAATTGATTTTTCAGGCCGTAAAATTTTCGCACCGGCTGAAACCTGAAACCGGTTTCTTGATTCGTTGGAAATAATTATAATTGCCGCGGAATATGAAACAGGTTTTTACAAAATTGTTTGTGTGGATTCCGAGAAAATCACGTTTGAAATAGCGTTTAGAGGGATTTTGTTGGTTTGCAAAATGTCATCATTATTAACGGGGATATTTTAGTACCATCAACATATCCAGTATACCATATTAATGTGGGAAACAATGCCAAAACGACATTTTTTTACAATGTATAAAATTTATAACATTTATAAACCAAGTTAAAGAAAATAATTCAGCAGACGAAAGTTTTGATGAAAATTTCTAAATCATAAGTATAAGTAAATATAACAGAAACTATAGCGGAGATACAAAATTAAACAACTGTTTATGGCGGCTCTGGGAATAAGATTTTTCTATAATCCAAAAATACGTCCTCAAAGATTTTTATAGTAATTGTAATGGAAAAATAAAATTGAGACCCCTAGGTGGGGCGCAGCCCTAACCAACTTTTTCTCCAGATTGGACGATACCACTTGTGACACCTTTTTGGAAACCTTATCGAAAAAATAATAGTCCATATATTTTCTTTTTATTTGTCAATGAATCAGTACAGACGCGATGGTAGAACTCTTCCCTTACTCTTTTCAAAAGTTCTGGTGTGATTTAACGTGTCCTTGCCCGAATACTTGCATTTAACTCTTCCAGATTTTTTGGTCTGGTAAAATATACCATTCTTTTTAAATCGCCTCATAAATAAAAATCTAAGGGTGTAATATCCGGAGATTTGGTGTAAATCCTCGCAGTTCTATCCACGCATTTGGAAATGTAACATTTAATAATTCTCTTACATTTCTTGGAAAATAAGGAGGGGTTCCAGCCTGCTGAAAAAATATCCTTTGGTCTAGATTTTCATAATTAGGGAATATTCTTTGAAGTTCTGGTGTTAAAAACTTTGCAAGAAATGTAAGAAATTTCTTAAATATTACATTTCCAAATACGTGGATAGGACTGCGAGAATTTATAGAGTGGCCTCCCAAATCTCCAGATATTACACCCTTAGATTTTTATTTATAAGGCGATTTAAAACGAAGGGTTATCATGGCTTTTTGGCAGAAAAATCAATTAACACTGCGGTATATGATTTATGAGTGACATTGCAGACTGCTTTGAAAACAAAAACATATCTTTGGGGTCATGTTTTGATTTGTCAAAGACCTGGGCCTACGTAGCATTCTGCTTGACAAGCTGGAGCACCATGGAGTAAGGGTCCTACTCTACAATAGGTACGGTCTTATCTGCAGGGTTGTAGGCAGAGGGTTGTGATTACGAGACATGGACAAAACTGTTTCTCTGAGGATTTACCATAGACTATGGGTGTACCGCAAGGAAGTGTCATGGCCCTCTTTTATTCATATGTTACATCAACGACCTAAGCACACAGACGAGAAAGTTTCGGTTGTTAACTATGCCGATGATACCAACATATTGTCTGATGCGCCCATTGTGGATGGTGTCCTGGGGGCTGTGACCAGGGGTTTGGCCTCTGTGGAGAAATGGTTTAATGGTAATAAGCGTGTGCTTAATACGGGCAAGTCAAATCTTCAGAACCAAACTGTCCACTGTCCAGGCCAGATACGGCTGTTATCTCAGGATCTGACAGTTACATCGGAAGCTACATTTTAGGGGATCTATTGGATTGCCATATCAGCTGGGAAATGAATGTGTTTGAGGGTTTCGCGTGCCGTTATAGTGTTTTGTTTGATTATTTTCTCAGTAGATAAAAGTCAAGATTTTTGAAATTATAAAAAAATTCTATTATTCCTTACTCTATATCAGTCTTTCCCAAAGTGGGCGATAACGCCCCCTTGTGGGCGCTGCAGGCCTAAAGGGGGGCGGTAAGAGACCCAGAAAAAAATGGGGGTTGTGTAGAGGCTTGGGGGGCGATTTGTAATTTCATCTAGCTAGGGGGACTCTTAGACACCGACTGAGCTCTCGACTACAACCTGTGAACCTCAACTAATATTAATTAAGAGATTGCTCAAACTAGGTTCGATATTTCTCTCCGCGTAGTTCTTACATATATCTATCCTGTTTTATTGAATAAATAAAATAAAAATCATGTCAATCGGTCGCTCCTTTTCGAAATGAAAGTAGATAGAAACAAACAAATAAAAAGGCAACAGACACACTTTCGCATTTTAATAGTTATTAGTATTCCTAGATAGGTAATTTTCGTAGATAATAGACTGCGGGCAATCATGTTTTAACAAGTTTTTGTTAAATAACCCGATTTGTGCATTCCTGTATCAATAGGGCTGTTCTTAAGTAAATTGGAACCTGATATCAACAAACTTATAAAACAGCATCAGATTCATCCTTCACATTAGTTTTTATATAAGAATCGATTATGTTTGTTTTATTTTGAATAAAAGATACTCTGCCTGAATACTATAAAGTTGCGTTTCAATAATCATTCTCATTGGCAGGTTTAGCCCGTAAAAGTTAACTTGAGATCTGAGCGCCGTTGTGTACTACCTACTGCGCTAAGGTCTCAAGTTAACTGTTGCGGGTTATAGTAAAAGACTCGTTTAGAAAGAATGTTTATTCTCCGCTAATATAGCTCACAATAATTAATTAATTTAATTTGACGTTATAGTGGTTTTTAAGTAGGTGAAAAAATGGGGGCGCTAAAAAATAATTTATTCTCAAAGTGGGCAGTAGACAAAATAAGTTTGGAAACCCCTGCTCTATATGATACGATCAAAATCGAAATTTAGTAAAACAGATTATCTATTCTCACCTCTACTAAGGAGTCAAATGAATTCCAGTGAATGTTTATGCAAGCCGATATGACATCATAGAGCAGCTCCAGCTGTGCCACCGCCATATTTTTAGACGTTACCAGAGACGCATGTTTCCATAAATTGTAGATTTGCTGCATCTGTGCATCTGCGAAAATGATAATTAAGGATCTTAATTTAAGCGCGTCTCTGGGAAAAACAGTTAATTCGTAATTAAATTACTATTACTAATGACGTTTTAAAATACCGTTGGTATTTTATTAATTTGGTTATAAAAGGTAATGCCGGAGACTTAGGACAACGATTTTTAACGATGACTGGAAAAAAGAAATTAAAATTATCATTCAGGTCTGATATAATCCCCAACGAGGGTCTGTAGGTCGAAATTACGTATTAAAGTCACGAGGAGTAATTTCGTAAGGAATCTTTATCCTTAGACCCTCCACTACTTTCGGTACGATCGGGTATTGTCGCCGTTTAACCTTACATTGTATAAAAATTAACGAGAATGACAATTTAATTTAAATTTAATATTTTTGACGTTTTACTTTTTACATTCTATTTATTCGGTGTTATTTTATTGTATTTCATTTATTTAAATGTAAGTTCACTATAAATATGTATTCCAAAAAAATATTTTGCGAGCACTGATCGAATCCATTTGGAATCCTGGACAATGCCTCTGTCTATGAATTGTGCTGAAAAAATTTATCACGTTCGGATCATTTACTTTTAGGTTTGCATCCAAATAAATTCATAATATTGAAACCAGGGCCCGCTCTAGCAATAAAGCCGCCCTGGGCAAAACAAAAAATTGCCGCCTTTTTCCTAGTCTCGCACATAATTTCAAAAGTGTTTTTTTCTAATTTAAAAATATAAAACACTTGCCAGGTATTTTTAATTAAAAAAAAATATGGAATCTTTTTTTATTGCGTATTTATTGCACATAAATAAATTCTAAATACTAACAAAGTGAAAATTAACAAAAAAACATTAAAATTTTTAGGCAATCTAATTGCACATTATAAACATATGTTTAAAAAAATTCAGATTCAGAATTATGATGCCGCTCTTCCAACTTGCCGCCCTGGGCAGGGGCCCAGGTTTTCCCCCCTAGAACGGGCCCTGATTGAAAGATATCCTATTGCTTATTATTATTTAGTACAAATTGTCATTTTAACTTCTTCTTTACCGTTTTAAAACCTTTGTAGATAAACTAACATTATAGATCCACTTTAAAAGCATATATATCACTGCCATATTCTTTCTGTGAAAATGCTCAAAATATAAAAGGATATTTGCCAGAAATTGAATATTTTGGGGATAAAAAGGTTTGCAACAATCCTCAAGTTCAGTAGTGTGAAGCTGCTCTTTAAGAGCATGCAAGTTTTTCAAAAACTATGTTTCTTGTCTTGTTACTGATTATTATACCATCGAATTCTATGATTTTACTTTTGGTCCCTTAAAATGTTGATTGTGTGACATATTCGGTTTTTGATTTATTTCTAGGTTAACAAAAAAATTACTGCCAAAAAATAAAAAGGAGACACCACATAGTTGCAGCAGGACACTGACCTAGTGTGATCTAGTATCAGTGGACTGACCATGCAGATAAATCAGTTAAGAGACAATAAAATTGTTATCGTATTGTCTCTTGACTGATTTATCTGGTCAGTGCATTATGCACTCAGCGAATTATATGGGTTGCAGAATATATAATAGAGTTGTTTGTCCAATTATTTGTTCCCGTGTTGACTTTAGAGCGGGGTTGTAAAGAGTCGTTTTAGGGTCTCTGTGTGGTGATTGCACATGCGGAGTTTGAACAATTTGGGATAACCCGATCCGAACTTATTTGAATAGAATTGCGGTTGGTTTTTCATTGGAATTTAAGAGGTGATACTGCGGACACCAGCATTGATTAGACTTGTCAACCTGTGATCTGTCATTATCAAATGTAATTTGCAAACGGTGGGCTTTTTAAAAATTTTACACTGACTTTAGCTAATATTTTCAAATAAAACGAACATTATTTTTAAAACGGATGTTTTAATTAAAACCGAATTGTGGTGTGGTGGAAATTTTTTTTTATCCCTTGCCCGATAGTTGCAGTGCTTATATTTTTTATTTTCTTTGACGCGAAGTAAAATATTAATATCTATATCATTGTTTTCTTCAGCTCTCTCATGATTCTGTGTGCATTTGCAGCTTTATATTACAGTGCCTTTCGCCTCAAACTTAGTAATAACTTTTTGTGTTTTCGACGTGGTAGAAATTGGTATATCAGGAAAATAAACGGAAACCATATCGATACAATACTTCAGCTTTTCACCACTATTGCGTAACTCATAATAGGTAAATCTAATACACTCGACAATGATAAATCACAGGTTAAAAAGTCCAATCAATGCTGGTGTCCGCAGTATCACCTGTTGTATTTCAATGAAAAACCAACCCCAATCCTATTCAAATAAGTTAAGATCGGGTTGTCCAAACTCCGCATGTGCACTTACCACATACAGACCCTAAAAAAGTCTTCCTACAACCCCGCTCTAATGTCAACAGGGGAGCAAATATTTTGAGAGTCTAAAACTTGCGATGCACCACCCGGTATACCTACCTGAGCAAAGAACATGTAAGCACATTTTTCGGAGATCCGCCCGGTTTTACATGCATAAACGCAATTATTAACTTTGAAAGTCCTTTTACCCTTAATTGACGTATATTAGGGCGAGCAACCCTAAATAAAATAACCTACTTTACAAAGTTAGAAAAATGTCATTCTCGTCTACAATTTTATTTTAGGGGAAATACCGGAAACACCCGGTTAAAGGCGCAAGGGAGGGGTTAAGGATAAGGAATGCCATTTATGATAATCCTCCTCAGAACTATCAAATTTCGCATGGTAATTTATTTTAATATAAATATTGCATACCATTAGTCGTTTCTTTAGAAGTACTGGGATAGACCATAGTATCATCAAAAGTGCTGACGGTTTTTAGCTTTTTCTCGCATAAAAAGTCTTTTAAGGGCGACATTTTTCCATTTTCCAAATAATACTTAGCATTCCTCTGACTTAATAAATGAGACAACACTTTTGTAAAGTATTGTTTATTGTCGTAAGGGCTGATGCTAGTTAAACTGTCACATCTTCTGGCATCTAGTTCACTGTCTCGTTCGTCTAAAACGTGAAAAGGATTCTCTGCAAGATACGTAAATAATTAGATTAGGAATAAAAAATATACGGTCGTTACATCAAACTCATTGCAAACCTAATGTGAAAATATCAACAAATCCGAATGCATGTCATTTTTGAAAAATCATTGATAACAATATAAATATTTTTTATTAATAAAAATTTGACGCCATTATTTTAGGTGGTAGTGTTGTTTTTGAAATTGGCAAGTTGCCGATGCTTCTTGACATATCTGACATTTAAAATTTATAATTTACAATTTTTTTTTAGTTTAGGCAATACAAGGCATAGCACTGATAAGGAAAATAACATCATGTATTTAAAGAAATGTTGACAATTATACAAGGTTCCACAAATTCGTGTGCGTTTAAGGGAAACTCGAAAACGGTAAAAGATACGAAGATGGTTAAATTAAAGCAAAGTTGCGTATTTTATGTCTTACTAATTTGGTGATAAAAAATTGTCAATATTCCGAATAACTTCGGAGATATCCGAAAGAAACCAAAACCGAAATTTTCGGTTTTGGGTTTTAATTTCTTGCGCCTTCATTTATCACTTGAGAAAAAAACAAAAATCGCCTTTTCGTGCCGTTTTTATAGTCTATAAGATGGCGTTGTAATTTTTTTAATTTGACGTTTCGTTCTTTGGATACCACTCTTAAGTCGAGTTTTTTAAATACGGACCTGGAATTTTATATATAATTTTGGGGACTTCAAAGCTTTAGAAATGTATTACAACTTAAAGATTTTTAAGTGTCACACATCATCAGCATGTTAAATTATCCTTTCTTTAGGGGAGAGTCGGGTATTGGTGCGCACCTAAGTCAAAATTGTAATATTTCCGAAATAACAAAGGATTGGACTTCTAGGTTTGCTATCAAGATTCTTTTACGATTTGGCTTTAATATTCTGTAATTAATTTTGAATAAAAATGCACATTGTGACTTTAAAATTCGAAATTTCAAAAAATGACACTGCGCACAATTACCCGACGTATGCGGCTAATGGTGCGCATGGATAGGATAATTGTGCGCATTGAAAAGGGAAACGAATAAAATAATTTATTGAATCTAAGATTATACTTATTTATTCTTATAGCCTGAATCATGATTTCTCGATTCCATCGCGCCTTTGTTATTTTACGTTGGTATTTCGGCATCTGCAAAAATTCAAACTATTATAATCTAAGATATTTAATACTGTAATTATTATGGGTTCTTTTGAGGTTATGCCGAAACTCTGACGTGCTCATTTTTTTGGACCTCGGATTTGGATTTAACGACCCCAAAAACATATAGTAAACGTGGCCTGACCCCTTTTTTGTGTGGCTGTGTTATTTACAACGCATTCTTTACACTGCTTAATCGTTTAATCGTTAATCGTGCGCACTGCGCCCGATTAACCGAAAGTGGCAGATTCGGTTTTAAATTCTTTGAAACAATATAAAACATTTTTTTGCCTAAATTATATATATCAGTGTCAAGAGGACTCATTAAGCAATTTATTAACGCACACGATTATCAAAAAATGTAAAAATGGAAATACTTACGACTTATTTTTTCGAAGCATCTACTAGTACACGACATACGTAAACAACGAAGCGACCATTTTGGATAAGTAAAGTAAAGCGATCCAACTGACTCATCTGTCATAATACACAGGTTTAGCAAGGGATGGCGCCTAAACACCGATTTCGAATTATATACCGCCGGTTATGGAAATAAAGACATGCGCACGATTAGCCGCCGCGCACGATTAACCGACTCCCCCTTATTTTTTGGATTACAGGCCGTTTATTATTTCAATAAGATTAACAAGAACTCTACCAGCACTCTTCTAACTACCTACTATGCATTGTCCTATCCACATCTGAGCTATAATATTCTACTTTGGGGACAAGCAGTTAATATAAACCGAAAATATTCATAGCACAGAAACGCATAATAAGACTTATATTCAAGTTGAAGCCAATACAGACATGCAAGGACGTCTTTAAGAATAACAATATCCTCACCATCTTTTCAATATATATTCTTAAATGCTTAACCTATGCCTATAAAAACAGAAATGAATTTCAGGAAAACAGAGACAATCATAACTACCACACAAGAAATGCAAACAGTCTAGTAGTCCCCCGACATACCACAACACTATACGAAAAATCGCCACACTATGCTTGTGTGAAAATTTACAACAAACTACCTGACGAAATAAAAAAATCCACCTCAGTATGCAGCTTTAGGAGAAAACTAAGAAGCTTTCTTGTGAACAACACCTTTTATTCTCTCAACGACTACCTAAACAGAAAAATTTTAAACTTTAATTTTAAGATTTTAAATGTGTCAGTTTGCTTTATTGTTTTAAGTTTGTATAATTCTGTCGTTTGTATTATTATGTCGTACTTGTTCCGGTCTCAGATCGAGTTAGTTTTGGCTTAGATTCTAGATAGTAAATGTAAAAATGACGAACCTCAAATCATTTTATATGATGTTTAGTGAATAAAATGAATTTGAATTCTAGGAAGTTTTTTAATAAAATTTGGAATTCATTTTTTGATTTCTTAAAATTTTGAATCTGGAAATGCAATCGATTGTGGACAAAGGGGTAGTTCATTGTGTAAATAATGCAAGTCTTCCGGATATTTCAAATCAACTTCTAAAATGTAGCCTGTTTGTTAATCTTTCGCGATATTCTTGTGATCTAAATTTTGAATTTCGGCCTCCTCCAACCACTTGAAATTTCCCGTTGACAAATTGGCTGACATACTAGCCCCATCAAGGTTTGTAGCATTTAAATATAGTATGTAACAGGTGGGTTTGAATGTAATAATGTGATTAACAGTAATTTTAGGATGTAACATATACCTAAATTCCTATGGTTTTCGTCCTAGACCTGGAAATACTGTAAAACAGAACAATGGTGACATTTTGCAAACCAACAAAATCCCTCTAAACGCTATTTTAAACGTGCATTTTTCGGAATCCACACAAACAATATTGTAAAAACCTGTTTCATATTTAGCGGCAATTATGATTATTTCTAGCGACTCGAGAATCCGGTTTCAGGTATCAGCCAGTGCGAAGATTTTAGGGCCTGAAAATTCGAAATTCGAAAATAACTGTAAGTGAGTCATCGGTTTCATATCGAGAGCTGCGGGTTGTATTACGAGGAAAAAAAATCCATAAAAATAAATGTTCTACTCTATTAGAATTTATTTATTTATTTATTTAGACAAACAAGGTCACTCAACAGACTGCTTGGAGCAGACCAATTATAGAGTGACACGGATTACAAAAAGAAATTTACAAAGTTCGGTAGAAGTACACAATAAGTTTAAGTAAAGAATCAAAGGCTATTTTGTACAATCAAATAATAAATCCAAAAACAAATTATAAAGCTAAAGATACAAGAGTGATAGCAATGCACTCCCTAATCAAAGGATAATAGATATTTTCCTTCTGATAAGTTTTTTAAAGGTACATAAGTTAGTGTTAAACAGGTCAATGCCTCTATCACCCGTTACAAGATAGTTGTATGTTCTCATGCAACGTATGAGAGGAGAGTTAGAAAGCTAATTAGTTGTAAAAGTAGGGACACTGAAAGTTAGCCTGTTCCGAAGTGTGTATGGGTTAGCGTTAAAAAGTACATAGTTTACGCAAAACTCAGAGTCGATGAGGTTATTTACTATCTTATAAATAAAGAAAATATCAAAACACTGCCTTCTGGACCTCAGCGATTGCAATCTATAAAATAACAAATTCTCGTTATACGAGTAAAAGTGCCGTTGTCTATTGTAACGAAAATTAAGAGCACTGATGAACTTTTTTTGGACACTTTCAATATATCAATATATTTGTGATACATCGGATTCCAGACTGTTGACGAGTACTCTAGAGTACTTCTTACCATGCTGCAATATAAAGTAATTAACGATGCAGGGCTCTTAAAGCCTTCAGTAGTTCTTAGGAATGATATAATAAGATAATTTTAAAAAATGTGTTATTAGATGACAAAACGTTAAAATTTTAAAAACCTTCAAATTGTGGTAAATTTCTAAAGCTTAGAAATTCCTAAAACTGTATTTAAAATTCCAGGTCCGTATTTAAAAAAAAAATTAACTTGAGGTTGGTATCTAAAGAACGAAACGTAGAATTTGGAAACTAATCACGCCATCTTGTAAAACAGAAAAAATGGCTATGAAAAAAAAGGTTTTATGTTTTTTTTTCCAAATCAAAACTAAAGACGCAAAAAATTAAACCCAAAACTAAAAATTTCGTTTTTTCGGATATCTCCGAACTTCTTTCTTTAAGCCCCAAAATACGCAACTTTTTTCGAGATCCCATTGTACGTACACGAATTTGTAGCACCCTGTTTTGTATGATACGTGATTAACAATTTAAAATGTCTAATATTTACTACTCTTAATTAATTCCTTATATTTTTATGAAAATTTCGACAAATGAAATAAATCAACGTCCATTAAAAAGTTATGGATATCGGAGAATTTAAATATTGGAATAATATAAAGAAATATTTGAGACAAAGTAGCAACAACGTTTTGTTACGATGGAATTTAGACTAATGATGTCAGTGGCGTGCATACAATATAAGCAGAAAAGCATTGCCTACTCTGGGAACAATGAAACAAACGCCAACGAAAATTATTTCTTTATATTTTTTTGTATAATTACTGTGTATGTAGCGGACGTGGACCAAAAAGTTAATCGTATATCATTTCCACGAATGTGTTCGTTGCCGATAAATCGTAAATTGTATCGGTGTATAAGCATCTCGTATGACCGTCCGAACAGCAGAGATTTCACGTTATATTTGCCTGTTATGGAAAAGCACTGCTTTTATACGAGTGGAAGCGAGCGAGAGAGCTGATAGACAGTAAGCTAGAAAGTGATGCAACGAATACACGTGACTCGATACCTGAGCCTCAGTCACAAGAGTCTGTGGACCAGACGGACAGGTCCACCGAAAGAAGCCGAACGCCGCGGTGTCAATCTAGGTTATGTGCGTTTACATGTCGTCCGAAACAATAATAAGATGTAGGCGTATTTACAAGTTTACATGTCGTTTTAAAACGATATTAGGTATTAAATAAATTATATTAAATTACGTTATATTTATGAATATTTCCGGCATTTTATGTAATTTGCAAAAATCTTAAGTTCAGAATTCGACGGTGTTAGGTCAGTTTTTAGCTATTTTCATTGTTTATTATTATGGTAGTAATACAAATTTAAGTAATTAAAAAAGTAAATCAAATGAAAATCATTTTTCGTATTAAAAAAGTAAAGACAAATCAAATAATAGTATAGGGATAACATACCTATAACGGTTGGTTGCCACCCTGTATCTGTGGCTTGGTACAAGAAGTGCATATTATATGTCACTATTTTGCGTTTTTGAGATAAATATGCCAAAGTACTAATAAAAAATGTAAATTTTATGATTGCAAAATGTCGAAGCCCCTAGTATTATCTAAACCCCATTTTACAAAAACAAAAAATAAGTTTATGTCACTTATTAACTATTTAAAAGTTTAAACTTTTAAAGCGAATATTATCAATTTCACAAAAACTGACATATATATGCACACACAGATAGGGTAATGGCGGGTAAGAGTACGCGTCGTCCAAGAGTCCGCACTGCCCTTCGTTTAGCCACCCACGCGTAGATGTCGGCATAAATCCAGCTGTTTATTTAGTTTAGTGCCTACGTTCAGAGCAAACAATATTTACCTCTGTGTGACACGGCTCTGGTCTGGTAAGCAAAAAATTAAAAATTTACCAGTTTTGATCTAATATTTTTGAGTCACTTGGTAGTGATTGAATATTTTTTTTTGCCTATTGTTTAATTTATGTAAGTATTGTTAAAAACTAATGCTTTTAAGGCTTTGATTGACATGTTCAGTTTATAGGTTATGTTTAAACAGAAATGTGCATGGGTTAATAAATTGCTTTTGTACCAGAAGGTTAAGAGTACGCGGTTTAAGAGTACGCACGCGTACTCTTAGCTTGCAATGCGTACTCTTTGCCTGATTCTCATTGCATAGTTTTATCATATGTTTTGGTATTTTAGATCAAAATGGGGAAGTATCGACGCAAGACCGATAGGAAGTTAATATTTACGGCAGAATTATTAGAAGAAATAAAGGAGAAACTGCTGCAAGGAATGAGTAAACGATCAGTAGCAGATTCAATCGGCGTACATGAAGCAACATTAAGAAAACGGTTGAAAGCAGGAACGGTGCCAACATCACTTGGTCGTTTCAAATTTGTTTTTACCCCAGAAATGGAGGAGGAACTAGCTACGTATTGCAGAGATTTAGATAAAACATTCTATGGACTCACACTTAAGGCACTTGGTAACCTTGTTTTTGAGTATGCTGAGAGAAATAAGTTAGAGCATAGATTTAACAAGGAAAAAAAAGCGCCGGAAAAGATTGGGTTTACTCATTTTGCAAGAGTCATAAATTAAGGCTACGTTGTCCAGAAAAAACAAGCCTAGCTCGCGCTGCTGGCTTTAATAGGCCTCAAGTTGAGCTGTTTTTTAAAAACCTCGAACAAGTCTTAAATGACAAAAAAATATTTCCACACCGTTTGTACAACATGGATGAGTCTGGTATCCTAACCGTGCCCAACAAATTACCTAAGGTTGTTGCTCCCAAGGGAAAAAGAACTGTCGGAAAAATTGTTTCATCTGAGAGGGGCCAGTTAATAACTGCGGTATGCTGCATGGGAGCAACTGGACAATACATTCCTCCCGCACTGGTATTTCCACGAAAGCGAATGAAACCTGAGCTAACTGATAGAGCTCCAGCAGGAACACTCCAGCTTGTCTCAGACTCGGGATTCATCAATAGCGAGCTTTTCCTGAGGTGGCTGGATCATTTGCAAAAGCTCAGTTGAAGACCAAGTTTTACTCATTTTAGATAATCACTCAAGCCACGTGAGTTTACAAGCAGTTATAAAATGTCGCGAAATGGGTATTAACATGTTAAGTTTACCACCGCATAGTAGCCACAAGATCCAGCCACTGGATAAAAATTTTTTTGGTCCACTGAAAAGTGCCTATACCCAAGAATGTGACAAATGGCATGTCAGTAATCCTGGGCGACCAATCACTATGTTTCAAGTAGCTGAATTGTTCGCAAAGGCCTATGCTAGAATAGCATCAATTGAAAGAGCGACCAAAGCTTTTGAAATATGCGGCATTTTTCCATACAATCCGCATGTGTTCTCGGAAGAAGAATTTGCACCCGCCACAGTGACAGATCAGCCATTTCCAAACCAAATCGCCAGTGTAGAAAACCCGAATCAGAACGTAGAAGATGAATCCGACTATGATGAAGAATTGCCCTTATCAATTCTTCAGCACCAGCTGATGGAGAAAATTTCGCTGCCTATGAATGAAGTTGCTAGGAATCAAAATTCGTCAAAGGCAATACCCACAACATCTTCTGCCCGAACATCATCACCTCCACCAAGGCCAGGAAATTCACCGCCTTCAACACCGCCAGAAAAGTCGACCAACTTTATCTCGCCAAAATTTACAGAGTCACTACCCTCAACATCTGCGCGAACACCATCACCAACGCGAAGGCCACAAAATTCACCGCCTTCGACACCGCCAGAAACGTCGACCAACTTTATCTCGCCGAAATTAATAAAGCCACTACCAAAGGCACCACCAAGAGCTGCCAATGCTCGCAAGAAGAAAAAGTCTGTGCTGCTAACTGCGTCACCCTACAAAATTGAGTTAGAAGAGTTACAAGCATGCAAGCAAGCCAAAACCCAAAAATTTAAACAGACAAAACGGAAATATATAGACGAATTACAGACCTCGGAGCCAAAGAAATCAAAACCACTGAATTCATCTTCAAACCAAAAACAAATTTTGTGTCCAGTTTGCAAAGAAATATATGAAGACCCCCCTGAAAGTGATTGGATTCAGTGCATGACATGCAAAAATTGGTTCCATGAGGACTGCACGGCTTACTCTGGATTGGGAGAGTTCATATGCCACATCTGTGACGATTCTGAGCATTGGGACAGTATGCGTACTCTTAGAAGACCATATGCGTACTCTTGAACGGCAAGCCTGCTAAGAGTACGGTTTTACAGACGTTTTAATATTTTTTTTTTCTAATATACTTTTATGCACAATATTTTTTTCTCCTCTGAAATAGTTACTTTAGAGTTTAAGTTTATCCCTATATTTTTAAATTGATCTTTATTTTCATATTTTGTTGAAAATAAATATTTTACTGAGAATTGCGTACTCTTACCCGCCATTACCCTACATAATATATAGCATGTAATCTAAAAAATAGATCCTTATGACGTCACGCTTTTTTGGAACACCCTGACAAAAATATTTTCCTGAAATGCGCCATAGGATACAGGTCTAGTCCGCAAAATGTCAAAATAATAACTTAATTTTTAAGTGAGCTAGGGAAGATACACGACCCTGTAGAATAAACTTTCATTCAAAAATGATAGACTGATATAGACATTATTCTAAATATTTCCCATTTAAAAAATGTGTATAAGTGGCTTTTAATCCTCCCTTGTATACTTGTACATAATTCAAAATATTATAATGTACCTTATAGTCCTAGATTGTCTCGCACAGGTCGCACAATGAATAAGTAGTAAGTACGCGTTTATCGTTTATCAAACGTGCCTGGTAAAACACATGAATTTCGCGCCAATAAGTTATGTCAAACGGTTTTCTTTCGATTCGATCGATCGGCACCGGGCACCGGAGTTCGGCTTCTTTCGGTGGACCTGTCCGTCTGGTCCACAGACTCTTGTGCCTCAGTCAGCCATCCGCCCGCGTTTGTTAAGTGCATTGGTGCCACACTTCATGTGTTGTCGTAGTTTTAAAAAATACTACGCGTTCTCGATATAAAACGTGAAACATAATATCCCTATTATAGTTTAATGAATAGGTTAGTTAAGATCTTAATTAGTAACGTAAAATTAGAAGTACTTTGATGATAATTTAAGTTAATTTTTGTTAATAAGTATATTATAGTATAATTTACATAATAATTGATTAATTTCTTTTGATTAGCAATATATGGGTTCAATCAAGTGGATGATGCAAGTAGATTAAATTTATTTATAATAATAATAAATATTAGTGTTCCCTTTTTTGCTTTTGCTAAAAGCGTCGCGCGTCACCGTCTGTTGTCGGAAAAAAAATTGTACATGCACATGTGAATACATGTTTATGTACGAGTAATTTAAGGGTAGTTGTGATCTCAAATGTTTTACAAATTATTAAAGTCAATTGTTTGGAAATAAAATTTTTGCCTACTATATTTTAAACGGCTTTGTATGCCATTTGATGACGTACATTAAGATTTAAATTTAGCGAAAACACTTTCTTAGTGCACCATGTATATTATAACACTTACAATTTATTTGTTTGTGAATATCATATAGACTACTGGTACTATTTGATTTAACCAAATCATGCCTGCTCTCTCTGAACTTTATTCTCTTCCTCGTCGCTGAATGACTAGCTGAATGATTTCGTTTTCGCTTACTTCTTGTTAGCATATTTCCCCATGACTTAATGGATTTTCTGCCACGTCTACTGATTGATTCTACTTCTTCATCTGCAACTATATATATTTAAAAAAAAAAAACTTTACTTCCAATATACGGTGGACACCAAAAATGACTGGATCAATAAAAAATCTCGGGTAGGTACTAAAGATATGGAGTTTCAGGGAATTAAATGAAATCAAATTTGGTAACCGTTTTCTCTAAAAAAGATAGTTTCAAATAGATTTAAAAATAAAGTACCTATAGTTCTTAATCTACGACACTGCCATTATAACGTATTTATTATTATCATTTGGATGTCATTATGACCTTCATAATAGCACTTAATGCCATTATGAATTCATAATAACATCCAAATAAAACAAAAAGAAAATCGGAGTAAACTATTTATTTGTTATTATTACTTAGAAAAAAGGATTGCATTTATTTATTATAAACATTAATTACAAAATCTGAACAAGTATCTAAATTAATTCCAGCCGATGACAGGTGGGTTGAATTTTTAGAAAGTAAGTTTATTTCCCGAGTGCCTGAAATATTACCCAAAATATTAGAGGACACTTTCTTCTTATTTTCTTTGGAATATTCTATGTAACTCTCTGCCACTGTGCTCGAACGCTAACCACCATGCCTCTTAACAGTTAATAAATCGACTCCAGAATCTGCAAGCAACGACGCAGACGATCTACGGAAACAATGTCCAGTATAAAGTTTAGGATTTGGAAGACCTAGGAAGAAGGTTATATTATACGGCATTTTTCCAAAAGTATTAATGGCAACTGGTAGCTTAATACATGTTCCATTTCTGTATCCCACAAAAAATCGAGTGTGATTCGCGTTACTTGGCCGCATTGCTTAGTATCTTCGAACCATTTCGACCATATTAATTCCTTCAACATTCCCGCCTGTGATGAAAAAATCTCGTTGTATTTTCGTTTTCGTAATTGGGATAGTAATGTAAATGCATTGTCCTTCATCTTTGACATTTTGTAGCTGCAGATGCGTCAATTCAGTGCGCCTGCACGCACCCGCCAGCCCCACAATCAATGCAACTTTCATCATAAAATAAGTTCTATTATCAGCTTCCAACAAAAAACGGGATATGTCTTCTTTTGTTAAAATCTTAGATTTTTTTGTTCGAAATCCTTCTGATTTTTGTTTAAGAAACGCAATTAAATGGACGCACTTGATATCCGTATTTTTCTTCACTGACTAACTGAACGTAGCATAGAATAATAGAACCAAAGCGACGAAGCCTTGCTATGTTTTGCGAGATGGTTAAAATATGCAAGGAGCACCTTATCGCTGCTGATATTTTTGATTCCTTTAAATTACACTGTATATATTTTGCGTATGTCTATTCGTACATCTGCCTTGACTTTTCGGGAAGTAGGGAATCTATTACGCTTTGCGCGATATCTTCGACATCCGAAGGGACACTTTCGGATTCAGAATCTCTCATATTTAAATTATTTTTGGCCAACACTTTGCATACAATAGAAAATTAGACGACAATAATGACGTTGTCAAAATCGAAATTGAAACAATCAAAAATGCGGTTATCGAGTAATATGGACACCTAAAAATTACGAAAACGTTATCTGATATCAATGAAATTTAGACAAATAATATCTATTTGCACTGTCGTAGGTTAAATTTTGAATGATACACGTTCGATATGAACTTTGTTAATGAAACTTGTGCAATTAAACATTTAACGTTGCACACGTTTCATTATAGTGTGTCGAACTAGTATCATTAATAACTATTATGAACCCTAATGATAAATCTATTATTTACAAAAAATAAATATTAGGGTAAACCACCCTTATGGATGCCCATATGGGTAGGGTAGTAAAAAGGCAGTTCCTTCCCCTTAAATCCTGGACAAAGGCGTAGAAATGTGGTAATGTCATTTTTTTTTTGAGGAGATGAAGTTTTTAAGACGGTGCTTACGTTTCTTTTAGAAGTAACTTTTCGTAAGAGGAGCTTTTGAAAAAGCTGTGATTTTTTTAAAAATTACTTTAAATAGGAAGAAGAGTTTCTAAAACGGTGATGACTTTTTTTTAGAAGTCATTTTTCATAGAAGGACTCTCTTAAAATGGCGGTGATACGTTTTTAAGACGGCGGGCGGTTGCTATTGTGTGTTGGTACTTACGTACTTTTTAACTCTAATTCGACCTGATTCCTGCGTGAATTCTCCAAAACACTGAGTAAACTAACCATTCGATTGTCAAAAAACAGTGGCCTCAAGAATGCCTTCCTTTCGTTATCATTGGGATTTTCAATTTTCAAAGAAATACTGCTGTTTGTATAAAAATAGTCTTGTAACTAAAAAATATTATTTTAAGTATTATTTATTATATTTATATTAAGTTTTATTGTACCGCTTAAAAAACTGTTAGAGAGGCATATTAGGGATGCTATTTTAGAACATAGACTATTTCATCAAGACCAACTAACATGCCTACAAACAATCGTACATCGGCACTTCATTGTATACTCAGAACTGTTGGATGAAACACTGACGGCGCAGGTAACAGGGGGGGGGGGGGGGTTCTCTCTCCGTTCTTCTGGAACCTTGTCATGGACGGACTGCTTCGAGCACTTAGTAGAGAAGGATACTTTATTTTAGGTTACGCAGACGATTTGGTTATAGTAACCCAAGGCAAATACAACACGTTAGTAAGAAATAGAATGCAAAGAGCTCTCAAGATCATAGAAAAATGGGTATAGTAGGAAGGATTAAACATCAGTCCACAAAAGACTGTTATAATACCCTTTAAAAAACATAGGAAAAAAGAAGGACTGACACCCCTAACCCTACGAGGAGAAAATATTTCACTGTCAGATTCCAGACTGACCTGAAACAAACACGTGGAAAAAACTATCCGAAAGTCAGAAGTTACTTTAATACTAGACGAATGTACGGTAAAACAGGGGGACTCTCGCAATTACATATATGCAGCCTCCATACCAAGGCTATATCAAAGCAAGGAAGCCTGCAAAGACTCGCCTGCTTGAGCATCACGGGGGCCATAAAGTCAACCCCCACATCCGCAATGGAGATCATCCTAGATCTTTCCGCATTTCAATTGGTGATAAAAGGAGAGGCAAGAATGGGACTCTATAGACTGCAGAGTTTAAAACCGCTCTTGACAGGCAGAGAACTGGACACGAACTTTTAAGCGAGACTATAGACGGACCTGAGTTATAGGTATATATTGTTATATTACACCTTCAATTTTCGTACCGTTTCGTGTACTCTTTAGGAGAGATTGTGTATACATAAATAGTAATAAATACTCTAGGATTAATGTTTTGATTTAAATTAAAAAAGAACAAATTTTATCTGATAGATTTGCATATTTTTAACCTCACATCTGTCAAGTAATGTAAAATGCCCCCCCCCCCCCTCAACTTTTTAATATCTTTCCAAAAAAAAATAGTTAGGGCGGATTAGTTTTATATTTTTTTTAATGGAATACCCTATAGGTATATTGTATTATTTTCTACTTGCCTATAAAATTCCACGAATATTTTGTACAAATGTCATGTCATCTCTAAATTTAATTCTTTTTGAGATATTGACATTTAAAAAATGGTATTATCAGACTTTGACAGGCCGTAGCATGATTTCAGTGACTCATAGTTTTCATATAGAGTATAGAGAGTAGCGGGTTGTAAGTCAAAGGGAAAAAATTTGATGAAAATAAATATTGGCTCTATTAGAATTTAAACAATACACTAGAATTTGTTCCTCTAACTGCGGAGGAGAATCCGCTGAACTCTATATAAAGGCGATGAATCACTGACAGTAATTTTGGATTTAGGGCTAGTGTTATACAATTATTAATTTAATGCCTTGCCATAACAGGTACGTCCGATCTGCAAGTGGCTATAACCAAAATCGGGAGACCCGCATGAATATCTTCTAAGGAGGAAACAATGTTTAGCTGTTCGCATTCGTCAATTAGGTTCCACCATTCGTCGACCCTTGATAAAAGTACTACAGCGGGAAAGTGATGCTGGGCACAGGTCACTGCGTTTTTCTAAAAAAATTAATAGTTTTCGATGTAACATCATACAGAGGGTACATTCTTTATGACGTGTTAATATTTTAGAGTATGATTTCTCAGGTTGTTTTATGAAGAAAAGTTTATACAAACATATATTATGTTAGCAACAGCCTACATTTTTTGCTATCTCCGTAAGCACTTTTAAATATTCTTATTAATATTGGTAAGTATGTGGTAATCGGGTATTAAGCCACATACTTTAATTAGAAAAACATGACCTACGATATTTTTTTTACAAAAGAAGTGGTACTCTACTAGCATTTTTCCATGTGGATATTTTTTCTATTTAGCCTGGCCAATTCTCCATGGAATCGGTCTCGTCAGATGGTTGATTAAAACAATTAAATGAAACCAGTAGAGGTTGCACGGAGTGACATCTGTGTCATTATTAGACACTCTTGAGTATACCTGCACCTCTAACAAACTTATAGAAATAAGCTAAATGTACTTTTAATATGACATTTACAGTTTATTTTTTTTGTCATCCTAAGCAATACAGTAAACATGTGTTACTATACAGGGTATTACAAATTCGACATACCAGCATTGGAATCTCGGAAACCATAGGAGTTAGAGAAACGGTTAAATGGGGACAAAGTTGTGCAATTCGGTGCTGATTATAATGCCGCTTTAAAAGTTTTCAAATTCCGATTACTTCCGATTTTATTCGAAAAAAACCGAAATTTTGCAAAATCGTTTTTATTTTTTCCTGAGCTCATTTGACTAGCTATTTAAAAATAAATGACACTTTGTCATTGCCACTTTTCTACTCTACAAAATGACGTTACTAAACTAAAGATCCGTCGTTTCGTCTCCGAGCGGCCATCACCAACTTTACTTTTTTAAATACGGACCTGGATTTTTTTTAACCAATTTTTAAACCCTCCTACCTTCAAAATGTAATGGCGATATTACTTTCTGATAATGATGAATTATCCTTGCTTATTTTTTTAAATTCATATTTTTTACACTTCTTGTCAGTCCGGTCCTGGCAACGAATCACAATATTAATTGTGTAAAAATGTTATTTATAAAAATGACGTAGATACCATGGAAGAACGCATACAGGTTGCATTTGGTAGGATAAGGAGAAGCTCGGTTGATAGGGCTGTCACCAAAATTGGAAGAAAAATCGATCATTGTATTGAGCAAAACGGCAAACTCTTTGAACATTTAAAAAATTTGGATTTATAATTAGTAAATTTAGAATTATTAGAAAATTCTTATAAAATAAATTATCTTACTTATGGATGAATGTTTTAAATAAAATAAAGTTTTTAATTATTATGGTGATTTGTTGCCAGGACCGGACTGCCAAGAAGTGTAAAAAATATGAATTAAAAAAAATAAGCAAGGACAATTCATCATTATGAGAAAGTAGTATCGCCATTACATTTTGAGGGTAGGAGGGTTTAAAAATCCGTTTTAAAAAATCCAGGTCCGTATTTAAAAAAGTAAAGTTGGTGATGGCCGCTCGGAGACGAAACGACGGATCTTTAGTTTAGTAACGTCATTTTGTAGAGTAGAAAAACTGGCAATAACAAAGTGTCATTTATTTTTAAATAGCTAGTCAAATGAGCGCAGGAAAAAATAAAAACGATTTTGCAAAATTTCGGTTTTTTTCGAATAAAATCGGAAGTATTTGGAATTTGAAAACTTTTAAGGCGGCATTATAATCAGCACCGAATTGCACAACTTTGCCCCTATTTAACCGTTTCTCTAACTCCTAAGGTTCCGAGATTCCAATGCTGGTATGTCGAATTTGTAACACCCTGTATTATAATTTTGAGTCAGTAGGTATATATTATCGGAAAACCTAGCGATACATTTTAACATTTTATACAAATACTTTAAACTTTTGCGCTGCAACAACTCCAAAAGGAAAATGTAAATTCAAGAATATCTAAAGTACTGTTAGAAATATTTCCAAATAATGCTTTAAAAACAATAATTCAATACAGGGTAGCAAAAAAAATGCTCTGGCGAATCACACCTTAAAATTTTAGCATGTCATTATGGAACACTCTGTATATCTAGACCAAACGACGAGAGATGCAACTATAGGTTTACTTCTAAAAAAACAGTGGCGTGTTTTATTGTGACCAAGAGGCCACTATCCCGGCCCGTTATAAAGTTTCGAATGTATAGCTTCCATTATAGTTTCATTTTATTGCTATTAGGTATTTAAAACATTTAACTTTGTACCTGTAGAGTAGCAAAAAATATAAAGAAATAAGTTTAATAGACTACCTTAAAAATTTTCGTGATATCATAGATGAAGACAGGGAGGTATTCTAAATACTGTAAAATGGCAGGAACCAGGTGAGTATTTAAACCTTGCGTATTATTACCAATTAACAAGATTCTACCTGCATACCGGTCTTCTCCTATTATGTATCTAAAAAGAAAATAAAAACTGAAAATGATTAGGATCAAAAAATGATTAACATAATTATTATCAGACTCTAGGTGGACCCTAGTTAGAAATGAGATCAAACCAGATAAATTCAAGGTTTCGCTATGACATACCATAGGAGGTCGTAATTGATGAATGAAACCTATGGAAAAACAAAACACCAGAAACACTCCTGGGGAAATTATCTGGTGCACGGACGGCTTAAAAACCAAAGAGGGGGGGATACACGGAGTAAGACCTGAGAAAAATGCATTTTTCTCTCTGGGCAAGTCTCCCACACTGTTCCAAGCAGAAATCTTCCCCATATTACAATGTGCGTATGAAAACAACAGGAGAACTTACCTCAATGAGCGGAATCTATACAAATTCTGACAGTTAAGCAACCCTTAGATCGCTAATAGGCAACAAGGTAACCTCAAGACTGGTATGGGAATGTCAAGGGGAACTGGTGGCCCTGGCAAAAGTAAAAAAAGTAATACTGCAGTGGGTACCAGGACACGGAGGTATTACAGGAAATGAAAAAGCCGATGAAGTTTCTAGGAATGGCTCGGAAAATACATTCATTGGTTTAGAATCAGCACTCGGAGTACCAAGGTGCACAGTACGAGATGCCATAAAGCGATAGATCAGAAGTGAACACAAAATCCAGTGGAGCAATAGACGGATTACACCACAGCAAAAGCTTCATTGGAAATCCAAACTTACGAAACAGCTGCTTCAAATGAACAGGAACCCGCCGAGAACCATTACAGGAATTCTGGTAGGATACATGGCTGTCATCCACACAAAATGCAATTGTACAATGGATACCTTGACTGCAGATTAGGCGGACAAGTCAGGGAAACTGCACAGCACATAGTTTGCAATTGCGAGTCACTAGAAACAACATTTTTAGTATTTTTTTGAAATTTTTTTCTTCAATTCTATATGTTAATTCCTTGATTTAAAGAATTAATATTGCTTGTGTTGAAACTACTACTTTGAATATTAGATTTGCGATTACTATACAGGGTTTGTCAGAAACAGCATTTTTTTTGGATTTGAAAAATGTTGTTTCTGACAAACCCTGTATAGTAATATAGCAAAAACACTACCTACTATCTAAGTAAGTTTCATTTTAGGTACTGTAAAGTAAATCGCACGGTTTCTGTAACTGGCACAGTAGACAAAACCGTCTCGTCTTGTTTATTTTAAACAAAAGTGCATATTACGTAGCAACGCTGTCCGCTGTCCTGTATATGCACTAACTTTTTCTCTTTACAAAGGAAAAGTATATTTTCTTTTTAGTTTAAATAAGTATGACCGTAAATAAAGTATGGTACGTTAATTAAGTAGATACTTATGGAATTACGTACTCGCCGCTATACCACTCCTTGCGTAACTTTTCCGCTCGTGCGTTATATGCTATTTATTTCATTTTGTCCAATAAATCAACTTACCATGTACTCATTTGCGGCCGGTAAGTGAAACATTACAGTGTCACGTACTGTAATGTATTGCCTAGTAACCATCTTTTGTTTTTAGAAATAATGACTTTTTACTTTGGATTTTTGACAAGTTGTCACTTAAAATTATAGGAAACAAAATGCTCAAGTACACATACTGTACCAACTAGCAACTTTAGTAAATAAAAAATGTTACGCAAGTACAGAATAGGCTCTCTTTTACAATTTTTTAAATAGTTTACTTAACTAAAGTTAGTAATTTTAATTTGTTTTCAATATATATCTATCGATACCAAATAACTTTGTGTAGATGCTTTAACTTGTAGAAGTATTTTTTCTACCAACTTTAGTAAATGAAACATATTACGCAACTACAGAATAGACTTTCTTTTACAATTTTTTAAATATTTTGCTTAACTAAAGTTAGTAATTTTTATTTTATTTAAACTTTCTTCACTCAAATATTATAATTTTATCTATTTGACAGTGACAAGCAAAAGACAGTTACAATTTAAGGTCATGTGATTTAATATTGCCAATAATATTTTAAATTTGTAATAAACATTTCTATTAAATTTTTTTAAAAAGGATTATAATGACAAAATGAAATAAAATATCATACGATGGACGTCCGTTAGATGTTATTACAGCACTCGTTTATATTCCAGACTCGGCTCCTACGTCGCCTGGTCCGTAAACCAACTCGTACTGTAATAAGTCACCTACCGTAAAATACTATTACAATCCTCATTACGCAAAGTACTATTACTTACTTATACCCTTCGTTAACATAATGAGGCCAAATCGTTTGTATAGATCTCATGATTCTTCTAAGCTGCCCTTCCAATAAAGGCTGAATTATTGGCGTTAATTTCCTCATTTTTTGTCCATCGCCTTTAAGCGTTGAAGGTACTAAACATAGACGTGCATTAAGAAAGTCACATTCTTCGATCTAAAAGTTATATATATTAACGACAATTAACTAAGATAGATAAAACTGTTTCTTTACCTAAATAAAATCCCATTTAGCGGATGGTAACATGGTAATTTTCTTTTATACATTTTAACTAATTTAATAAAAATAAATTTGTAATGCATGTTCCTTTAAATTTGTTAGATTAATTATTCAATTATGTATGCTAATTCAAGGTTATATTTAAAACCTACTACAAAAAAATATTATAATAAAGGATTCCAAACGATTTAACATGTGAAATTATCATTACATACAGATGTCTATATTATTTATGAATTCAAATCGAGAATCAGCGAGATAACTTTTCTGAGTCGATTTTAAAAATAATTATAATAGTCTGGATGAGGGTGAACATAATGGGCTAAACGTGGCCAATGTGCATCCGGTACACGAACGGGCCGACAGGAAAAATCTGTATTCGCAACAATGAAAAAACCATGAAAATGACCATCTGTTTCTTGGGTTACTTACTTACAAGATAACGTTACAGCCTCTGAATATCATACCTTGTCCCAAAGTCGTTGCTCATTATGGGTATCTCGGAAACTATCAGAGATACAGCATCGGTCAAATAGTAGAAAAGTTGCGAAACTTTGATAACTGTATTACTTTTTGAAATATTCGAAAAAAACTAATATTTTCCGTCTCTGTTTTTGTAGTGTATCTTATTTATTTTAACCGCTACAGAAAAACAAATACAACATTGTTACAGCAACTTTTTTAGCTTTATACTAGCATATTTTTAGAATTTCGGCACAACGTTTCGTTTTTGTGGAACTGTTCTCAACTTTAATTTTAAAAATACAACATGCAAATGCGACTTCTAACTGTCGCAACGAAATCTAGAACAATATTGTTTTTACTAGCTTGATAAAACGGAGAAACCCTTATTTAACAAGCTCAAGATGGTTAATTTCTGGTAAGCCAAACCAAAGTTATAAGTATTTTTTTAATAACTTCTACTTTCGCCCCTCGTTCCCCTCCTATTTAAATAGTCAAAGCAAAAACTTAAAAACACAAGGTATTCCGAATTCTTTGTATATTGCAGCAATGCCACCTTTGATATACCTTTACAATGAGGATTTTTGAAAAAATCATATTTTTTGATTGGTTACTGTGGTTACGCCTTCTAGCGGTCAACTTAGACACTTAAAAATAATTTTCAGCGATTTCACTTTATTACATTTATTATAAATATTTTGTCCGCAAGCTGTACGGTTTCCAAGATACAGTCGGCGTCCCTTTTCAGTTGTACTGTACATACAAATATCATTTCAGTATTATTTTTTAAATAAGTAAATTCGAGTTTCTGTAATTTTCAGGTAAATTGTATAAAAATGTCATATTTTTTAACAAGGGAACAGATACAGAGTAATAGACAGAGTCTTGGACTTGCATTATCTTTATTTGTTTTAAATCATTACGTTTCAACTAATAAGTATCTTCAGTCATATGTAGATGACATATTCATTGTTCGGAATAAAAACGATGACGAACTCAGGGAATTCGCACATCACTAGAAATAAAACAAACAATTATCTTTCCTAGATGTCAACGTAAAGAAAAATGGCAATTACACAACGAATCAGTGAAACAACACAAAACATGGCATAGTAAAAATGCTTGCGAATAGGGCAATTACTATCTGTAACTCAAATGAAGCCATCAAGGAAGAAACTAAAAAAAATGACATCCCTATAAGACTAGTTGACAAAATATTGGAGAATCATAAGAATCGGCCAAATACATAAAAGAAGCAAATAAATGCACAACCAACATTTCGTATGTCAAAGGAGTATCTGAGAGAATAAAAATACTAGGAAAACGATACAACATCAATACGGTATTCAGCTCAAGTGACACCTTAAGAAGCTACCCGATGAAAACGAAACCAACAAGCCAAAAGAACAGGAAAAACTGTGTCTACAGAATTCTCTGAGAATGTGGCTATTCTTATATTGGTGAAACACTAAGGGCCACTTGTGCAGCAGTGGCTCCATGGTGAGTTACTGGCATTCGACCGTGGCGTTCCGGATTCGATCCCCGGATTGGGCTTAATAAAAAAGTATGTTCGGAACTTAAGTGGATAAAAGAGTGCAATATGCTATTAGTAAATCCTAATATCGGGACCTAAAGAGAGGGGCGCCGAGGACCGAGGACCTCTGGGGTAGTGAAAAGGTTAAACTAGTGCATACACGTCGTTCAGATTACGTATGGCTGACATTACCCAGACGATAGGGGATACAATAGGCCTAGTTATACTGACTCTTCTGCCAACCCCAGCAACAACAACAAAAAAGGGCCACTTTAGTATATACTACAAGTGATAGTTAAACCTATAGAACCTATATAAGTGGCCCTTAGACCACTAGGAACGAGGATTAAGGGGGATTTCTACTGTGATGGTTTCAAAAAATCGAAATTTTTTTTCCGACGTTTTTCGACTCTCTATAGCCTCTAGAATAACCGTGTGTAAACATTTTTACCAAATCTACTCCAAAAAAAAGTTACATCCAATTTTATGATTGCCGGTCAGTTCTCACCACTAGCCGCTTTTGAGTTAGGCACGCATATGTAATCAATCTGAAAAACGGGTATCTGAGGGCGCTAAAAAGTCCAGGCTCGCAAAGAAGCAGGAAGAATCAGCTCATTTATCGTTTTTCGAGGAAGAGGAGGGTGAAATCTACGGGCCAGGCATCGCAGACGACGCAGACTAAGTGACAGTGAGACTATTTTGTTGTGAGCCACCGTTGAAACTTTAAAGTTGTTTTTCTCGAAACCCTGTTTTTCGCCCTGGCGGAAAGTACTTCGGTATGTTCAAATTATCAGAATTTAGTGATTTTGGTCTTAAAATGCTCAGAATACAAGTAGTTATAGCCCCCTCTAGAATCAAGTATTTTGCAATATTACAGAAAATGTTACGGCCCTTAAAATACAAAAAAAATGGTAAATTTTCAAAAAAATTTTTAAATCTCGCACCATTTTAACAGTTACTCGAGTTTTGACTTGATTCTAGTGGGGGCTATAACGAAATGCTTACAATTGAAAAATCTGGGTCAATTTTATTTTTGTCATGAATAGAAAAATTTATTTGAATTCCGCCAGCAAGTTACGTTTTTTTTGAGGGGGCAACTTCAGCACCCTGTAGCACCCTCAAGTTTTTCATTTTTTGGGGGTTGAAAAATTTTTATTGGTACATCTTATCTTTAATAAAAAGACCTGAAAACTTCTTCTTCTTCTTATTATCCCCAGAAAAAAATCGTAAAGAAACGATGAAAATAGGACCATCACAGTAGAAATCCCCCTTAAGGAACATAGAAATAATACAAAATCAGGTACAGTTGACCATACCTGGACACACGGCCATCATATCAAGTAGACAGAAGCTGAACCACACTGGAGGATGTTCAAGGAAGCTGCCAGCATACACCAGAACCCAGGTTATTTTAGTAAAACCTCATTAGAAATAACAAATATCTGGAAACCTTTGTTCAACAGATGTTAGAATAATTCCGAGCACAAACTAAAAGCATGACTGTACCCATCTCAGTTATGCTCCAGTGTATGTACCTAACTAGTATAAATAGAGCTATAGTTACTGTACTTATTTAGTATTCAGTTTACGACTGGAGATACTTACCAATTGAAATGTTGTGATTTAAAAAACAAATAAAGACAATATAAGTTCAAAACTTTTCCATTATTCAAGAAACATCATTGTGTCTAAGCTTTAAATATACACTAGAAACAAAATACCCCCAAAAAAAAGATTTTACGGTAAATTATTTATTGGTCAAAATAGTTTCAATGATGTCATCAATCCATTAATTGATGGAGGTAGGCTTTCTGACGTAATTAATCCTAATAGGTAGTTGCAGAAAATTGGTAACAATGCTTCTCGATGATCGCCATTTCAAAGTTGTTTGTCATGTAATAGATTTTTAATTTAGGACCTTGATTTTTGGAAAATAATTTTTAATTTAAATGGAATATATTACTGTTTTACAAAATGACAAACAGAACTTTAATACCTCGCTTGACGGTAATTGTCTGTTCTAATTTAAGAAAATTCAGTAGCAGCGTAGGATAAACGTAAGAGTTTTAAGCAGGGGTGACAAACGTAGTGCGTAATGCATACCTTTAATTTTTCTGGATCGATCTTGACGCCCTTTAAACATGGATATAATCTTTTTACACATCTTAAAATTGCCTCCGAACAAAGACCTTGTAAATCAGCCCCACTGAATCCAGCTGTGGCTTCTACTAAGGCGGTGAGAAGTTTAGATCTCGGCTTATGTTTCCAGGATGCAGTATGAACCTAAATGTCGAAACAAGAAAATAACAACTTTTTGTAAAAAAAAGTATTTTAAAATGTTCTAAAAAGTATCAAATAATATTATTTTAAGGATATTAGACTAGATTCTTAATAACAATACCTTTAAATAAAAAGACCGAACAACTTCCTAGAGACCGGGATGGCATTTAACAATGACCAACTTATTTCTCGTAAATCAGTGGCATAATGACGCCTTTTGAATTATTTCAAATATCTTGTGGTTTCAGTGATTGTGATTTTTTAATACGTTTTAATTTTCGACTTCTGATTAAAAGCTCTCATGGGCGTACAAAATCTTATCGAGCGGTTTCGGAGATATACATATGCTTCCATCGGCAGTGGCTCAGAGGTGAGGTACTGGCATTCGACCGTGGCGGTCCGGGTTCGATTCCTCGAGTGAGCAAACGCATAATAAAAAAAAGTATGTCCGAAATTTAGTGGATAAAAAAATGCAGTATGCTACTAGTGATTCCTAATATCGAGACCGAGAATCGCGTTATGAACCTCGGGGGGCGTAAAAAGGATAACTAGTGCATACACGTGGTTCGGATTCCACGTTAAACTGTAGGTCCCGTCTAGCTGACATTACCCAGATGATAGGGGATACAATGGGCCTCATATAGGCCTAAGTATACTGGCTTTTCCGCCAACCCTAGCAAGAAAAAAATCGTTTAAATTGAAGAGTTTAGGTGGTATCTGCGTTACATGCGATTAAGCAGATAAAGTTAACTAGAAAATTAATTTTTCTCTCTTTTGTCCTTTAACTTAATGCAAAAACCCTTCACCATATACAGTGTGTCCTAAAATGGTTTACATAACTCCTATACGAATTAAGTTAGGAAGTTCATTCATATGCCGACTTCTGTATCAGGAAAATATTTTTCCATATACAAGGTGGAATTTTATCGCATATCTAGGATTATATTAGTGTGCCGTTGATAATTGCCCTAAATGTTATTTGCTTTTGTAGTTTAGGAGCAACAAATTATAAATTAGTTAAAGTCCTGTGATAAATTCAAAAAACAATAGTGCAGTAAAAATAAATGAAAAACACCTTCCGCAACCACCTTTAACGCTATTTCTACTCCACTAAAATCTAAAATATTTTTTTTAACTACGGCAACGGATGATATTTATTATAAGGGATCTAGATATACTACGAATATATTATTCTATACACACCCATTAGGTTTAAACAGACATATTTTAAAATAATTTTTCTCAAGTTTTTCAATACTTAGATGCAGCTAAAACAATTTAATGAGTTGACAGAACCCAAAATAAGAAATGAAAACAAATTAACCAAAAAAAAAACCAAAACATTTTGTTCCCTATACTAGATGTGTGGCGTACCGTTTCCTTGTTTTTCTTTACTTCACATTTTTAGTGGATTAGTCTTTTGTATTGAGTTGATTCCTACTAGATAGCAATGCCGCATGTTCACTACTTATTTACTTGTTTAAATAAATATTGAAAACGTAATATTGCATTAGGTGGAGTTGTATCAGGTTATAACTTTTCAATGTGTCCTAATAAGGACAAAATGGCCATCATTGTCTACCCGACCCAAGGGAATTGATTGTTTTAGTGTACTTTAATGCACCAGACAGATATAGAACACTGTCTGGCTAGCCGCTAATTTTCTATCTTAAAAAAACATATTTTGCTTTTGGTAAGTTGTCTTTTGTCGTGTTTCAATAATAAAAATTGGGAGGAGTACCCTCTAGTTACGCCAAAAGAGTCAATTCATTTTAATGAATAAAAAGAAAGGAAATAAATGGATCAGTTCGTTTCGGTAACCGAGAGTTTCTATTTAAATTCTTTAGGCAGTCCTCATACGGTAAAACTTAAAAGAAACTGTAGTAGCTTTGAAACTAGGAGACTGATGTGCGACCAGGCTACTCGAGTTGCCTTTCAACCTCACAGAACCGATACTATAGTCATGCAGTCGCGAGTTAAAGGCAACACATTCATGAATTTCAGCTTAAAAATTTGCTCCATATTTACCACTCAAGAGACTGGAGTAGCGTGGCGACTCAGCATGCCGAGTCACGGATACTCGGGTTACCGGGTCTCCCAATCGCTGCAACTTAAGTAGCACCGTGTGAGTAGTGCCATTCAAATATATATTCTGGATGACTTAGGGCCGTTTGCACGGGTTCCACTTAAGACGTTATAGGTGGGGCTTAACTTAAGTGACACCTTAGTGTCACTTAATTAAAACTTTTCCATTGCACAGTCGCTAAACCGGCACATAAGCCAGCCCTAAGTAGATATAAATTAAACCGTAACAACCTTCGGCTTAATTTATATCTACTTAGGGCTGGCTTATGTGCCGGTTTTAGCGACTCGACTGTGCAACGAAAAGTTTTAGTTAAGTGACACATTAAGTTAAGCCCCACCTAAAATGTCTTAAGTGGAACCCGTGCAAACGGCCCCTAGTCGCCCAGTCTTCTAGTGCTTAAGCTACTACAGCTTCTTTTAAGTTTCCCCGTGTGAAAACTGCCTTACACCTGAACTTTTAGATGAAAAATAAAATTACTTCGAGAATTTCTTTTCTTGCTTCGACACCTGGCAGAGGAAAATACAACTCTCTGTCAAACCTTCCTGGTCTTCTCAAAGCTGAGTCTACAGCCTCAATTCGATTAGTAGCGCCTATAACTATAACTCCAGGTTTATTATCTAGGCCATCCATTAAAGCTAGCAATGTTGTTACAACACTTGAATGGATCTGATCTGTTTGCTTGTCTCTAACTGGTGCTAATCCATCTAGTTCGTCGAAGAAAATTATTGATGGTCTTGATTTGGTAGCCTATAAATAAAAATTAATTAAGAACAAGTAAAAAAAGTTTCCAAGAAAGTCTTAATTTACATATTAGATTCGAGGAATGCAAGGGAAAATTTGAACACTTTGATCCGTTTAACTTCTCCCAATAAGTTATCGGTATATTTGGAAAAGAGTAAATTGACTATCATCTTCCATTAGCCGCTGTGTTTGCTCTCAGATTAGTCGTGCTATTGTCAAAACAATAAAGACGAGAAAATTGTTTAATATTTTATAGATTAGTTGCAATCCGAGCTTAATACGGATGGTTTGACCTTGCTCTAAAATGATTTTGAGATAAAGTACAAAAGAGTGGATGGAATACGAATAATATAACTTATAGACGCAGAATACAAATATATATCTATTATGATCCATGCTATTACACACCTTTTCAAAGAGATCACGTAAATTTTTTTCAGATCCTCCTACCCATTTATCTAGAACATCAGCACCTTTTCTTTGAAAAAAAGCTACTTTGCCAATACCTTCCTTATTAATTTCTGTTGCCAAAGCGGCAGCGACTAAAGTTTTTCCAGTTCCTACAAGCATAAAAAATTGCTTTAAAAATTTAATGAAAGTACAATAAGCATAAATCTGATACATGTAAAAAATATTGCCAGACTTTCTTTTTTATATCCTAGATCATTTTTCTCATAAGTGAAAAATGTCTATTTATTTTGCCCTTTTTAAACGGAGTTCCAGATACACGAAAATAAAAATATGCTTGTTACCTGGTGGTCCATAAAATAATACTCCTCTAGGTGCTTTTATATTAAAATAGGAGAAAACATTACCATGAAGTAAGGGGAAAATAATAACTTCACGTAAAGTTTTAAGATTATTACTAAGTCCACCAATTTTGCAAAAGTCAATCGAATCTTTAGAAAGCTTCGTCCTTTTTGTCTGCCTATGAGGAGGTGGTTGACTTTGATTTTGATTTTGGAGGGACATTATAATTTTTAAAACTATACCAAAAAGATATAAAACTAATTATATGATGAATAAAATGAAACGTTCAATTTTGACAGAATTTTGAACTGACAGTGACTGTTGAAAAAGAATTAAGGTAATGATTAAACACGACAACAATTCAGTGTTAACATAAGAAAATAACATTGTTGCCTATGGCAACGTTGGGTAAAATTCTGGTTACGCCAGGTCCAAGGGCCAGATCAACAAGTAAAACAAATTTTTCTACTGCCAACGGTAATTGAGTTCTTCTCCGACATATTTTAGTTAAAAGTAGGTGAATTGGTGTTTGTATTATATTGAAAATATTCGATTAACATTATATTGAATACATTTTATGATCAAAGTTGGTGAGAAAATGTCAGGTTCTCTGTAGCGCAATTGGCAGCGCCCTTGAGGCCTAATCGAGGGGGTTGATTTCCAGCTGAGACATAACACTTTTTCAATTTAAAATATGTTTTCTGTGCGCCGGTAAACATTTTCATATTTTAGAAAGAAAAATTAGATGTAAGCGGACAACCTGCGAATTTCAGAGAGTTTTAGTGAACCGTTAAATGTTGTTCCCTATTCTAGATGCTCTACCGTGTCTTGGTTATTTTTTAGTTCTACGGTTTCACGTCCAGTGGCTTTGTCTTCTGCATTGTAGTTGATTCCTACAGAGGGCGATACTGTGTTTTTACCACTTATTTATTTTTTAAGTAAGTTTTGAAAACGCATTTCGCATTCGCTATTTCAGGAGTTGCTTATGGGTTTTGACTTTCTGATGAGTCCTAATAAGAACTAACAACTGTCCATGTCTACCTGTGCCCCAGGAAACCCATTATTTTGGCGTCCCTGTACTCCCTGTGTACTTTAATGCAAAAGACAGATGCACCACTTTGTCCCCTTGTCGCTAACTTTTTCTTCTATTTTATTACTACGGACAGTTCTATTACTTTATTTTTATATTTTAGTTATTTTGTTAATTTGATAAAACACCATTTTATTAGGAATGATATGGGCTGATATGGAATTGACGCGTTATTTTTAAATCCGTAAATCTTGATATCATGAGATTCGAGGGAAAAATATTTTTAAATGTCGCATTACTATAATAAACAAGAAATTCAACATTTTTTTTTGTATTATGGCGCGGTTACTGGAGGAGTTCTAAAGAAAGAATGACAAAACACGAGTTACATATTATGTTTATTTGTAAATGAAATGTCAAAAAATAGAGGTCAGTAACTCGTGATTACCCTTTCTAAGTTAAGAAATACAAATTAAATCCACTTCCTGAAAACTCCAAGACTGGCACAACTGTAATAAAAACAAAAGCCATAAATCCAAGCTAAGATTAAAACTTTTGCCGAATTTCACATCACAATAAACTTTTACTTCTTTTAAAGACAAAATACAACGGTGTCAAAGACTTCATACCATGTTACAATATGTCAATTTCATAGCACCCTGTATCGAGGCTCGTTGGACATACAATATATCTAAACTTAAATCTGAGTATGAAAATCTTTGCATAAAAGAACTGACAAAGGAGTTTTTCAACAACCCCCTAGAGATCGGTATGGTATTTCAATATGGCCGACTTGTTTCCCGTAAGCCAGTATTGTAGACACTTTTAAAATTATTTTAATGTAGACATCAAACGTTATTAAACTAATTTTGCGTTATGTTAATAAAATTTGGAGTCGGTTTTTTGAGAATAAAATGTAAAATATATAAATAATCAGTGACGGATTTAGTTTTTTTTTCAATGTTTTTTCTTAATCGATTGAACCAAATTCATATTTTTTGAGAAACCTCGTATATGACTGAAAAACTGTAGGATCTAAAGGTTGCATTTTAGGTTTTAGACCATGCAGAACTTTTTATGAAGAATAACTTTTTTTCGTAAAATTAATAATAAAAAAGTTTTCCATGGTGCGAACTTAAGCAAACACACTGTATATTTAGATATATTGTCGCATGAAGCTAGTCACTTTGAAGAAGAATTTACAAATATTGTTCGAATGCCCTTAAAAAGTAAAATATTGTTTTTTTTGTAAATTAAAAACTTTTTTTTAAGATGTACTATATTTTTTTTAAATACCATATTATTTTTTTCTCATAAAAAAAAAGTTGGCACTGACGTGTGTCCTAGTTAGTTGCGGACAGTTCATAAGTCTATGCATTATTATGTAATTTATATATGTAAGGAAAAATGACATATTTTCTAAAAGTAAATGAACAAAGATGTTTTTAAAGTAATGTAAAGCAGGAACTAAAAGGATTATTCGCAAAAATGGCGAAGGAAAGTTTGCCCATCGCCAGGTCCGGTTTGTTGGCGAAATAAAGTTACTAACTAATAAACAACTTTTTTTACTTGATATCCTTGTCATTCAAAATTTGCATCTTCACAAATTACGTTTATATAATGCTAATGATTGACAATTACATGTTTTCATTTGCAAATTAAATTAGGTTTGGTCGTGGCAAGAATTGAGTTTTATATTTTATTAGTTCGTTAAACCATAATGATACTCTGGTATCAGCTAAATTTTTATTTCATCAAGTTTATGATTTATGCAGTTTCGCATTTTGCCGTAAGGGGGTACAATTTAAAATTCATTATTAAAATTCTCAATTATTTAGGGACATCATTAGAAAGCCTAGACAATTCTGCATCATTTTGGCTCAAGGCTCATTGGCGTACCGGCTTGATAACAGTGGGGGAAACTATTAAAAGTGTAATAATTTAAATTGCTGTAACTTTTAAATGACTTATCTAATTTGAGTAAATGTAAGCTTGTTTGGAAGAGAAAGATAAGTACTTTCAATTGTTGTGTCCATTGCTACACGATAGTTCCTAATGAAATTGTTAGAGGGCAGAATTTGTAATATTAATAGTTTTTTGATTTTATTCCGAAAACTTAAATCATGCGGTATAATTCGGATATCATAATCGAAAAGCAAATTAAATTTTCAAGAAAAAACGTAAAAACCACAGTTCGATATATTCATTCGGTTCAGAGTTATTTGTAATAATAAAAATTTTTTTAGCCTGCAAACTTAAATCCTACGGTATAACTATGACATCATAATCAGAAAGTATATCTAGTATTAAATTTAAAAAAAAAACTGTGAAGACCGCAGTTCAATATCTTCTTTCGTTTCAGAGTTTTTGCCTAGAATAACTTTTATAACTTTAATAATATAAAAAAAAAACGTTATTATTACAAATTGCGCCCTTTAGCAATTTTATCACGAACTATTGTGTACTAATGGATACGACAATTAAAACACAACAAGTTTGAGTTTACTAAAATCGTATAAGTCGTTTAGAAGTTACAGGTTTTTAAATGATTACACTTTTAATAGCTTCCCCCACCACTATCAAAATCGATACGTCAATGAGCTTTAAGCCAAAATGATAGCAGAATTGTCTAGGCTTTCTTAAGATGTTACGAAAGGTATATCTCAAACTGGGCATTTTTGGCGAATTTAGAATTTTAATATTTCATTTTCAATAATTATTGTGCCCTCTTGCGTCAAAATGGGGAACTTGTAAATTATTTTTTCGCAGGGCCACTTTAATTACTATTGTTTTTCCTTAGTTCTATGCCCAGTAGTTTCCGAGAGATGGCCGGTGGCCAGCCTTCAAGAAACACCCTATGAATTTTCTGAAACTGGATGTACAGCAGTTGCTTGTATACAAAATATAGTTTTAGTTATTTATAATAATAAATAAATAAAAACTTATTGGAAACACTGGAAGATTACAATGGAATTTAATCACTTTCAGAAAAAATTACTGGAGATCTCACATCTCTTAAATTATTACCATTGAAGGGTAACCTAGGTAAAATATAAAGATGAGTAGAAATATGACAAAAAAGAGAAAAAAATGTCCCTGGTGTTCTTCTAAATAAAAAAAAACAACTGTTTTTGGGATCTCCATATTTTAACATCAACAATTATATATTCCAGACTAGAGGGGGGGGGGGGGAGGCAAGTACCAAAAAACAATAGCTAGCTAGGGGGAGTGGGAAGTCCATTATTTGCCCCCTTCCTCCCTACCCCCTATAGTTGCCCTGGGCGGTGACAGTTCAAAAGCAACTGACAATTAGCCTCGTTTAAATATTAATTATTATTGTAAGTAAACATTTTAGTTAAAAAACACAGAAAATTAGGGCAAATGTGACTATTTACAATAAAACAAAATAGTGATCAGCACCAAATTATGCATTCGAATTAATGCATCTTGCGTGTATGACCGGATATAGGAAATCTTAAATAAGTGTAATAATTGTTCAGTGAACTCCTTGAATGATAGAAGAGTGAACACCTTCATTAATTAGATTTTAATTTAATAACAACAATAATGGCATAAAACCTTCTATAACTAGCCAAACCATGAAAGAAGATTTTATCGGTCTTCTCTGCATCTTTAAAATTTGCAATGTCCTTTTAATGGGTTTAATCAAGAAAACTAATATAAATATTTTCAACAACTTATACATATATTTAAGTATACATAAGTTGTTATGTAAATAAAATCTATACCGGGTGTTATGCTGGCAATGCTTATAATAATTCAATACAAATCGTACAAAGATGATTAAACTTATGCTTCAAATTCACTAGATCTTTCGTGTTGCAGTACTGCAGTCTATAGAGTGCCTCTCCTTTGAACACCAACTGAAGTGGATGAAGGTCTAGGCTAGGATGATCTCCAATGCAGGCTTCTTTGCTATTGTGGTTTTCTGCTGTACCTTTGGCGATTATACCAAGGCTGCATATGTGATTGCAGTTCTTACCACTCTGGTGTAGACTCGTCTAGTAACTGTCAAAGTAACTTCCTACTTTCGGATGATCTTTTCCACGTCGGTCGGTCGCAATGATACCTGAACATATATTGTTAATTATTTTATTTAATATATTGTTTCTGTAATTTTTTCACAAATGTAATGGATTTTCACTAATTCTCCACAATGGTTTTGTCTACTGGGATAGTGATTGCATGTATTTCTTTTGTGTTTGAAACACATGACAAAGCCGGCGTTATACGAAGTCAGAGAAAAACAATTCCATGAAAATTATTCTGCTCTATTAGAATTTCAAAAATATACTGGAGTTGCTTCCTCGAACTTCGTACAACCCGCTGCTCTTTATATGAAAGCGATGAGTCACTGACAGTAACTTTGGGCTTTTAGGTCGGTAAGCCCTAATAATAAACACAAAATTGCATTAGCGCTCTCAGGGAAGGAGGGCTACTGGGTTGAACCCCCCAATTTTGCTTTTATAAAAATATACATTCTTTACAATTTTTCGCAGAAAAATTAATTTTTCTAAAATTTTTAGAATTATATAAGTTATGTATAATTTTATTCATTTTATACCTGTTTTCTTGAAAATTATAAGTCTTTGTAAAAGTAGTTATTGTAGTTAAGCTTTTCTATCAAACTTTTAAAGTGATATAAAAATATTTTGTGTATAAATAGTAACCCAAGAGCCAATTTTTGAAAATATTTATAATAAGAGAGCAACAGGCATATATCTGATGTATATACAAATTGCATAGATGCTCCCGAAGCATTTTCTCCAAACAATATATGAATTCCTTCAGTCCTTCATTTGTTTTTGAATAAATAAATGTATGGGCACAAACAAAACAAACTACTCATACTTTTGGAAACATTTTATACCTATTATCTATTTAAATCAAATAAAGATTTTCCCTTTATTTTGTCTGATCCACTTCTAGACACGTTTCGCCATATCATGACTGATCAGTAGAGCTAGGATCCAACGAAAGAAAGGAACAACTCAAAACTGCTTAAACCGTATTCGGTGGGACACACCGGTAAGATGTTGTTAGATGAATTATCTATTTGGTTGGTTGGTTCTTGCTTCTTGCACTGCAGCCTAGTGGCTTATTATGCGCCCCTATCTTGCTAGAAAATATTTGTTCCTTTGACAAAGCGCAGTAAATTCCTACCAGGTTCGTCATGCGGGAGGTTATAGCACGAGGTGCCGCGCAGTTATATATGATATGTGAGGCGGTTTCGTCCTCCTCGTCGCAAAGTCTGCATTCAATGGGACGATTGTAGATTCCTATTCGACGTGTTTTCTTAAGTGGCAGTGGCCTGTTAGTAGGCCAACCACTTGTTTTAGCTGGGTGCGCGTTAAAAGCAACATTCCAGTTGATAGCTTTTTGGTGGATTCCCAATTGTGGCCCTCGCTTGGGTTTGACCAGGTATCCTGCTCCATCGGGATAGGTGTTGTTGCTGCGCCCACCTATCTGCATGATGTTGCTTTGGTTGCCTGTATTGATATGCCAAGGGCTTATGAGGACTTGTGAATTTTAAACATATTTTATTTTCACCACCTGGTATAATTTTCGTTTAAAATAAATAAATTAAGTTTTAGATTATCGTTAATGGTTATGTTGTTAGCACTGCTAATAAAATTCTGCCAACCGGAACGACATTGTAGATTTTCCGGGCAAAGAACACAATGGCAAGGAAGTGGGAAATAAAAAGAATCATATCGCGTACTTCAGAGGTACCCGTTAAAAGCTATGGTATATACCAGACGTGCATATTAAAACCGAATTTATTTAAAGTACATTATAGTAATATAAAGGTGTTTCGGTGAAGATCGCCAGTACCATTACCATTAACATTCTTCGAGTGAGAGCCGGGTGTACCACCTGCACCGTAGACAAGTGGTTTGCATTTAGTTGAGAATATACAGCTAAATTAGAAACTGCTGTTCGGTACCAATTTTTAGTGTGGTGCGGTATTAAATTATCGAAATTATGCAACATTTAGCGGTAATTTTGTTTGGTTTAGCAGCGCTCGCCTCGGCCACTCAAGTTGATCAATGTCAGGGCGGTAAGTTGTGTTTTAATAAATAATATAGGAATGCAATGGCATTAGATAAAGAAAATTTGACCTACTAGTGCAAAAAAGAAGACACGTATGAAAGTTTGTATGAGTGAGTGCATCGAGACCAGACGCAAGTAATAAAAAATATACAGCGTATAGGGACAGAAAGAGAATATCTTTAATGAGTACAAATTTAGTACTCAGGAAGGAAATTTGTATTGATATAATATGTTTATAAATAAAATTTTTATGTGTTTTTAAATATAATTTTTACTATAAAAATTCAATTTCTTTAAAAATGGTCAAGAAGTAATTTATTAAAAATAGAACATGGAGAACAACTTAAAACATAGCATCAGGAGATCGCATCTCCATCAAATTTATGCCTGTTGCGCTGTTTGAAATATAAACTGGCTTTAGGGTAACGGCGGTGCCAGGGGGACACTGGCGCACTGGCCCACCCTGAAACTACGGGTGCCCACCCAATTATGTTTAGCAGATTGATTTACGTATTAGGTCCAGCGCTTAAGTATTTCTTTTTTAGAAATCACTTTTGATGGGGGAGACGTTTTGGGGAAAGGTGATATGGTTTATTTTAAATTACTTTTGATGAGAGAGAAGTTTTAGGAAGGAGATTCGTTTTTTAAAAGTCAATTTTGATCGGGAGAAGTATTGCTGGTCCAGCATCCATCATAAAAATATCGGGTTCCCTTGTGCCAACCCATTGTAGTTTTCTTACTCCCACATAAATATTTACTGTTTCCTTTACACTTAAGTGACGAGAAAAGTATTCCAGTTAACTGTACGGCAAAATTTCATATTCTTACTGTTTAGTGCTGCCCAGTGTTGCTACCTTTAAAAATATCCATTTCTAAGGAAAAATTCTACGAATTCACATAATACTGAAAAAGCCTTTTTTTAGCAGATCACAATCACAAGTGATCCTAAGGAATATCCTACAAATATAACACTGTGCATAAAAATTTCTCTTTTCGCTACTAATATACTAATTTATATGTATAGATTAACAATTAAATCTAAAAAAAAACTAAAGGTAGAGACATACTTAGTACTCGGTACTACTCACCCCGAATAAATAAAAAATAGCCAAACCCCAAGAAATGTGCTGAAAAATAGATGCTTGTTAAAACACAAACTTTGACTTGTAAACTCTCGGCACCGGCCACAGCATGGTAGCTCAGTGGTAGAGCTTTCGCATTCGGTGACCCGGATTCGATTTCCGGGACAGGTGTACGCTTAATAAAAAAGTATACCCAATATTTTAGAGGTAAGAATGCAGTATGACACTGGTTGACTCCCGAATATGACCCATTGAGGGCGGAGAGTCTTGCCTTCAGGGGACTGACGGATAAACCAGTGAATACGCGTGGTTCGAGTCCCACGTGAAAAACTGTAGGTCATGTTTGGCTGACATTATCCCGACGTTAAGCAAAATGGATACAACAAGCCATTTGGCTGCAGTATATTGACAACAGGTCAACCCTCCTTGAACCAACCGACCTCGGCACTTACTAACATAATATAAAAGAGAAATGAAATAATTAACCACATAAAGTTTACAGAAGATAATTTTGCTTTTGGAAATATGATTACCTTACAATATCTTAAATAAGGTTAAATAAATATACCAAGGAAAACATGCATAATTTATATTACGTTAATTATTTTTATGCAACCGTACAATAGTGTAATATCGATTTTATTTATTTATAAATAATTATGTTTTTTTTAATGATTCTACACTGATATTATCTTTTAAAATATGAGTTTGTTACACAGTTTCCCAAGTATTATTTATAAGATTATTCCATATCCCGCAGTGGCGCAATGGATGGGTACAAGCGGGCCCGATATTTTTAAGGTGGGCACAAGATCCCTGATCATAAGCGACTTCTTAAAAAAAAAACGTTTCTCCCTCCGGCAAACGTTGCCCAGATCAAAAAAAAATATATCCACCATAAAAGTCCTCTCAGATTAAAAGTGGCTTGTGTGCGTCGAAAAATTTTTGGGTGGGCACTCTTAGTTTCAGGGTGGGCCGCTCCCTTCCCGCGGCGCCGCCGTTGATATCCAGCCAACATAATTCCTAAATAAGTAAAAAATATTGAGCATTCCATACCAGCGTAAAACTCGGCATCGTTTCCTGACTTGTCTAATTAAAAATTTAATACAAACATTTTACTAAAGGGTTCCCAAGAACTTCGAGTTTGGCGTGTGATACCTGATTTTATTTTAAAGTTTCAATTATAAGGTTCAAATTATATTATCCGCCATGCAGAACATAAAAATAGAAATATTGCGGCTATTCACGTCAATTTTTTATTTTTCATTAAAATTGTAAACGATACCTCGATATTATCTTAAAAATCTCCACTAATGCCGCGCAACTTAATTCTAGTGAAATTTATTTTAGTATTTAGTATATAAAAAACATTTTATTGCCATCGCCAGACATAGAATATGCGTGATGCGGTGGAAATGCACTATTTGTTCGTAATGCCTTATCGACTACTATTTGAGCTTAAAGTTAATTTTAAAAACAAATTTAGAAACAAATTAAATATGTATTACTTACATAATTGCGTGTGATCGTTCCCAAGAGGACCTAAAGCTTAACATGGGTTCCGAACCATGATTCTCAGTCATGCGACACTCCCCAAGGGCTATTAACCGTTGGCTTCTTACCATTGCATGACCTGCCGATTGGGGAGTGTGTACCTTCTTCCGCACCCCACGAGATGTCCGATCTCATCCAGCCTGGTTACCGGCGTGAATGTAGTGTGTTGGGAGATGATATATTTTACACTCTTCCCTTCCCTGCATTCTTAAACCTACTAAATTTCGGACCTACTTTTTTTATTGTGCGTATGCCCACTCCGAGGATCAAACACGGACCGCCACGGTCGAGTGCCAGTAACTCACCTCTGAGCCACTGCCGCGATCTCTACTTAATATTATTTTGATCGAACTTTTCCCAAAAAAATAGTATAATTACTTTTGAATACAACTTTTTTTAAGGTTTAAAAAGGTTATGAGCGGCTAACGGGGGGGGGGGGGGGGGGATAAATGCCCCCTCCTGTGATTAACTAAAAGTACTTACATTTTCTTAATATCCCCTTATAAAAAGACAATGTTCGAATTTAATGTATTAAATAAACTTCTATATCTTAAAATCAAAATTAATGTTAGTGATTGACCTTTGATAGAGAGTGCAGCGGGTTCTACGAAGTTAGAAAAAACAATTCAAGTGTATTTTTGAAATTTTAATAGAGCAGAATTATTATTTTTATGGAATTTTTCCTGACTTCGTACAATCCTCTGCTCTCGATGTGAAAGCGATGAGTAAATAAATATACTTGAATAAACGTTAGGCCAAAATAATATTTTTAGATGAAGGAGACCGTTAATCTAATTCAGTTCTTTTTCATGTATCTTAAGTCTGCTTCAAATAGTTTGTAGCAATTTAATTGTAAAAGTTTATCAGGTCAGTTTTAAACAGTTAAAGCTGACAGATAGGACACAGAACAATAATAAAGTAGGTTCTCTTAAACTGAAAAAATTTATTGATCATCAATCACTTATACGAGTATTATATTCAATTTTAGTAGGAAATATTACAACGAAATTGCACCCAAGTTAGCTACATTCCAAGTATATGAAATAATACGTTTAGCGTTTCAATTATCAACAGCCTAAATAAACCTCTGATGAAATTAACTTTTATTAGAACATGTAAAAGAAAATTTCTAAGAAAATAACATGAACACGAGTTAAATAAACATAAATATCAAAATTTTTATTATTAATGTCATGTATTATAGCTGTTACATAACTAACTACCATTTTCGATTACCTTCTTCTCGGCCCTTTACTATTTTTAGTCTCTATTAATCACTTTGCGTAGATATTTATAAATGGTAAATTTACTATGTTTGCTGATGAATGATACAACAATACTATGGTATAGTATACCGGATGGTGCATCATGGTTGGAAGCATAGAAAATCCCATGCAAGTTTTAGACTGTCCAAATATTTGCTATCCTGTTAACTTTAGAGCGGGGTTGTAGAGAGACTTTTTTAGGATCTCTGTTGGTGAGTGCACATGTAGAGTTTGAACTATTTTGGACAACGCGATCTTAACTTATTTAAATAGGATTGCAGTTGTTTTTTAATTAAAATTTAACTTGTGATGCTGCGGACACCAGCATTAATTGGACTTGACAACTCTACCGTAGTTCAGTAGAGGGTATTGTTTCTCCTTTAGGTAATTCAATTTTAAATTTGTCGTAGGGCTCTTCAAGGCAACTTTATAATGTCCCATTGAAAACTCGCGGTATTCTGGTGAACCGGCAAGCACCTGTTCATATTTCTTTAGCGTTATATGGACTATCTTTTTGGCAAACGTATAATTATTATTCTGGTGATTTAAGAGTTCAGGTAGTGCTGAATACCACATATTTTTACCGGTGTATAAACAACGGCCAATATAATTGATTTTTACTATTAATAACGTTGTATTTTTTTAAAGATGACAAGCACATTCACTTATCAGGTGATCTGTTTCATTACCTCGACCCGCTGAAAGGTTTAAAAAGGTTTTATTTAATATTATCGGGCTTGGTATTTTTAATTTAATATACTAATCGTTAAATAGGTGACAGGTTCGGGTGATAACAATTTTTGCCGGGCCTCAAGGGCCGGCTAGACTTTTGTAGCCAGCCGGTCTTTTGGGTCAGCTTTGGTTTGCTTATGTGCTTTTTTCAAAGAAATATTTGTAAAATAATTTTCAAGAAAATCTGATAAAACACCATACCATAATTTGTTATCGCAATACTGTTCGAGCGAGACCTTTCGGATCTGATGGGCCTGCCGGTCTTGTCGGACCTGTCGAGCTGTTTGGTTTTGGTTGATGGGCAGAACCGGGCCGCGACGCAAAATTCCGGGTCGGGTCGTAAAATTCAGGCCCGTGCAGGGCTCTAACTTGAAGCCTGTATACATTAGTAGGTTTATTTTTTTTTAAATATAAATTTGGTGAAGGATTTACATAATGGAAACTTATTATACATTTACACTTTATGAAAGACAATTTGTTAAATTTCCACGTATTTAAGAGTTCATAATCCCATTTATAATATAGTAAGCCCGTTTTTTCCCTTCGCTAGGATTGAATTTATCTAAATTGAAAATCGTAATTTACTTCGTCGATTATTTAAAGCCAGTTCGAAGAAAAACTATGGTGTCCCATAATTTATTGTTAAGATCCGACCGCGTTAAAATTTGCCTTGTAAAATTGCGACTCTTTTTGATTCGAATTACAAAAAAAAACTAAACAAGATATTAAATATCTGTTTTCATCAATCAATCAAAGGTGGTATTTATGTGGGTGCATGCGAAAAAGTTATTTTAATGAAAAAAAAAAATTCAAGGAAATAATAGAAGTCAATCAAAACCATTAAAATTATTATTTAATTTCATTGTATTGTTAAAAATATTTAAAATTATTTTTTTTAATGAAATAACTTTCACACACTCATCATCTATAGAGTCCAAATTTAAGAAGTTTTTAAAATTTCCTTAATAAACATGGCCAATGGCCAGGATTTTTAAGATAAATTTCAATGAGATTTATGTGTAAGTACCTACAACTAAAATGAAAATTAATCATTTGTAAATAGAGCCTGCAGATTACTCATATTATTGGCGGTAAAAACTGATTGACGCAAGTAAATTCTCTTTTGGATAAAAGTACTTAAAATTACATATAAGGAAAGTAATGTAGCAACTGTAACGGTTAATATTCGGAATTAAAATGGAAGACCCACATTGTTTTATTGTCGCTTTAAAAATAGTTAAATTCATAACTATTTGTTTTCTTCTTCCATATTCAATTTTATACTGAAAGGTTAAATTTAAATTGAATATCTTTTTAAAATTTAATAACCTCTTTATTATTCAAGAATAGTAATTTACGTTACAAGTCCGGAAAATACTGTTGTCTTGGAAATCTGCGAGTTCAAAAAAACTGTTTTCGGACGTGTTGCGTACACTATTTTTTCGGCAACCGTGTAGAATAACAAATCAATGAGACACATTTCTTTATTATATTTCTTTGTAAAACAAAATTTCGAACATTTTAATTCTTATTTGTATAAATATTGAAATTCGAACAGAAGATAGGTACTAACAGAAACATTCTAATTCTTATTTATAATAATATTTATATTATAATTGGAGCAACTGCTAATATTCAAATGATTTAATTTGTTTGAAATGCTTGGTATATTTAAATGCCTCTTGTAGTCAGAACAAGAAGATAAAGTTTCCGTTTCATATTGATTGTTTTCATCTGATAATTTTCAAATGGTCTTGGCAATTTTAAATTTTGTTTGTTAGTGAATAATAATTGTCTATAGGTACATCCTTCAGCGACATTGGTAGACTTCCAGCCACCGTGTCTCTTCAAATTTGTGATGTTTCCACCTTTATCAGCAAGATTTTCATATTCACAATGACAACAACGATGTGATTCTTCCCGGCCTAGTCCGGGAAGTACGTACTTCCCGGACTAGGTCGGATAAATGCTACTTTCTCAAAAAAAAAGCGTTCGGGAAGTAAGTACTTCCCTGACGGTTGCCAAAAAAAGTGTATTAAGTAAGTGAAACAGCAAAAAATTAAATGGTTCTATTGCAGACCCTACACGATCAGTCAGACTGACAGTCTGGATGGGAATGACAGTAATAATAACCGTTTAAGGGCAAATTGCAAGGATTAAGGGTCGGACGGCTGTAAATTCTCATTAGAAAAAATACTGATGTGAGAATGACGAATTGATTGATATTATTCAGGTCTATCAGTCCGACTGATAGTGTAGGGTCTGCTTACAGGGCCCCCGCATGGGTTATCGGCGTCGGTGTGTCGGAAATATTTTGGCGCTCTTTATAGGTAGTAGTGGGTGGCCAAATAAGAATCGACGCCGGCCAAATCTCAGAAGCCGTTTGGCACGTTTTAAAATAAAAAAATCACTACAAAATCGGCAAAGAGAACCTGTTGAAAATTATTTTTAAATTCCTCAATTTACCGCGGGCGTTCAACCTATGACTAAGAAGGTTATATAATTTTTATTGATAATATGCCAAATAAAGTTATATCAAAAATATAGTGTTTTATTCTTTGGAATATACAGTATAACTTTGCTTTATTACATTTTAATTTAACTCTCAAAATAAGCTGAGGGGAGGAGGAGAAACCTCTTTTGAAATAAATACCTCCTGTTTGCCTTAATCAAATTTAAAAAACTTGGGCTCGTTTGAAAAACTTTATTCTATTATATTATTCTTAATATTTTAGGGATCCAGATTGTTACAACTAACATAAAATTGAATAAGCTATATGACCGAAGCTTGGGAGAGAATATCAGGTTCTCCGTAGCCCAATTGGCAGCGCACTTGAGGCCTAATCGAAAGGTTCTGAGTTCGATTCCCAGCGGAGGCATACAACTTTTTGAATTTTAATATTGTCTGCACGCCGGCAAACATTTTTCAATTAAAAAAATTATTTACAGACACCAACATACCTATGGTACAGGGTTGGGCAAATGTTCCGGAACGGCTTAATTACAAGCAAACGAAAAGTGATATCGAATCTGGGTTTTGGGCAAACTATAGGTTTACAATCTGACTGTTATACCATATGTCAGTAATGTCACCAATTTTGTTTAAAAATCAAGCAACATATTTCTTTTATTATGACATTTCAAATAAAAGTCTTAGTTTCCATGACTCCCAAGTGTCACTCTGACATATTTCGTATTGAATTTATATTATTATATTATATTTGTATTAAGTGAGTTGTGCGAGTTTTTTATTTATTGAGTAAACCTGTGATATAAGTGATCAAACTATGGTTCAGCTAACTGAACAAGAACGGATTACTCTGCTTATGATGATAGGATATGGGGATAGACGGAAATCTTTTCAAGAAGCAACCGACCTTTTTAATCAAAGTTTTCCTGTTCGGGATCCTATTTCTAAATCGACTGCTAATAGAATATTTCATAACTTTGAGCGTACGGGTACGGTAAAAAACAGGTCATCTGAAAACTTCTACAAATAACGAGAAATCCCTGGATGCTTTGCTTGCCCTGCAAGAAGAACCACAGACGTCAGTTCCAAAGCTTGCTCTTGTACGTGAGAACAGCGAAAAATCTATTAGAATAATCCTCAAAAAAAAAATGTTTCCTTATAAAGTCAGTTTGCTTCAAGAGCTATCAGAGGACGATCCTGATAGGCGTATGCAGTTTTGTCAAGAAATAATGGACTACATAGACCTACAAGGCAACCTAACCTTGTATGTCGTATTTTATTTTCTGACAAGGCTACATTCTGTCTTAGTGGTTTAGTCAATAGGCACAACTGTCGATATTGGTCAGACCATAATCCCCATTGGATGATGGAGCACCGTACACAATATCCCCAAAAATTAAATATGTGGGCAGGTACAATTGGAAACCATATAATATTATGGTTTCCAATAGGCCCAATAGGGCCTTTCTTCCTTGATGGAAACTTGTCATCTATTTATTACTTAGATCTGCTTCAAAATAGAATTATACCAAATTTGATTACTGTATATCATGATCAGGTTAACGATCAAATATTAGCGAATGACATTTGGTTTCAGCAAGATGGGGCGCCAGCTCATTTTGGTATTCATGTCAAAAACTATTTAGATCAAACTTTTCCTGAAAGGTGGATAGGTAGGAGAGGGTCCATTGAATGGCCTCCTAGATCTTCAGATTTAACACCTCTTGATTTCTACCTATGCGGTTATTTAAAGACGTCGTATATCGTACATAACCTAAGACTTTGGAGGATTTTCAAAACATAATTTTAGATACGGTGCATGTTATTTCTCGTGAACATTTGCAAAATGTGCGTTCCGAATTTTCCGAGAGGATTGGATACTGTCAGGTGGCTGAAGGACGATATTTTGCACATTTAATTAAATAACTATTATTTTATATTATTGTTTTTTTTAAAGTTATTACCTTGGTTTTGTTTAAATAAAATGTACTATATTCATTTGCCCGTATTTCCGAAACAGTTGAATTTAATCATATGGTATGCTATATGAAAAATATTTGAAATTTATTGAAGATTTAGAATATCTGATAATAAACAGGATGTTCCATTTAAAAAAATTAAAAAATAACGTCAACACTTGACAGTTGGTGACATTATTGACATACGGTATAACAGTCAAATAGTAAAATTTTAGTCCTATAGATTGCCCAAAACCCCGATTCGATATCACTTTTCGTTTGCTTGTAATTAAGCTGTTCCGGAACATTTGTTCAACTCTGTATATCCAGAATAATAGCACACATATAAATATTGAACACTTTTGTATTCATAGCAAAAGCAATCAGGAATAAAATACCAATGAAAATAGTACCGCAGGCGAATATTTTTACTGTGATTAAGCAAGATTAAAAGATTCGAGACACCTTTGGAGAAGGGGGAGAAGGGTTACCACTATTAACCCATCCCCCGTAAATCCGCCCTTGGCTGACATTATACAAAGTTTAGCAAAGGATGTAAGAATCTGTTATAACATCCTTAAAATTATATTATATGAAATTCTTTGGAGGATTATAAAGTAGGTATTTTTACTACCTACCTATAACTAAGTAAAAATAATATAAACAGTTTATTATCCAATTATGCATAACCATGTTTTAAGTTATTGTGTATTACCTGAAAAATATGCACTTAAAAAGTTATAGCCCACACAACTAAAGTGCGAAGTTGCAATACAATAAATATCATCGGATTGCACAGATATTTTTACAGAAAAATTGATTAACCAGATACTTTTAATTTTGACAGTAGTAACACACACAGTCAATTTTTGATTTACCCAATAGACATCTTTGATTATGACTACATTTTTCTATCTATATCAGGCATTGATATCTCAATCAAACTTGTCGGGTTAGTTAATTATTGGTTACCTATTATTTCCGTGCGGTAACTGCATTTTACCGTACAATTTTATAGGCGGTAAATAGTATTTTAGCTTTTCTTTAAAAAGTTATTCTAATTTCAGAAAAATAAAAAGTCGGATTTTAAGAAAAATGTGAAAATTTGACAAAAACATACACTAAGATTTTTAACACACATGATTTAAAAAAATCGCTTTGAGATACCTACTGCGTTCATTAATTAAAGAATGGTACTTGAACATGGAAATGGTACTTGAATTTTAAAAGCCCATATTTTCATGAACATTTAATCAATTCTTTCCATTTTCATTTTATTGGGTAGGCGGGGTCTCAATAAGTACAATGTGTGCAACTTCACTTTGTGTGTATTTGTGGGTGATGGCAAAAAAACAAGCTGTGTAAAATCTGCTGATTTTAAAATTGATGTTTCCAAAATACGAAGTTATTTGATTGATTTTAATATTGTTCTACAGCTTTATGTTAGGTACTTACTGTACAATGCGAAACTATTTTCTAAAATCGTGATCGAGACCCTAAAAAAGTCTCCCTACAATCCCGTTCTAAAGTCGACACGAGCAAAACTTGTATAGGATTTCCTATGTTTCCAACCACGACGCACCATCCCACCTTCCGGTATATCCATTTTTTTCAAATAATTATATTGATTTTAACAATCTAAAACACCAGAAATGACCGTTGCGTTTATGGCAACGTTACTGTTAATAATTTTTTCTTTTGTGGTAAATAATAATTAATAAATTAAGAAGTATGAATGACAAGTTCTAAAACTTTACATTTATCAATAAGATATAAATCTAATACGTATAGAAAAATTGCACTGATCCGCTTAATAAACATTAAAAATGTTTTTTTTCAGGTAAAATAGAAAATCTTCATGAAAAAGTACAAATTGGAAATTGCAACAAACCACCCTGCAGGTTAAGAAAAAATACCAAAATACCACTAACGTTTTCATTTCAACCTGGTAAGTTAGGATAAAACTTTCTACAAGTAAATTATAGGTAACTTAATTTCAATAAATTCTTATGTTATACGTTCTACTCCTCCGATACATATACGGGGTGTTATAGAATTGACTTTCTCCACGACCATTACTGAATGCAATAATTCCAAAATCATTTTTGATAATAGAATGTAAAAATGCTCGCTCTTGAGTTGGAATATTTATTCTGAAACACTTGCTTCTTATGCGTTTTACGTGTATTTTCATTCCATAACAAGATACGGAATGAATATTCTGTAATTGATCTAAACGACATAGGTTGCCATGAATTTCGAAACTGTCAATGTCAGCAGACAAATTGTGGTGCAAGTCAAAATATGAGTGAAAAATCGGATGAATCAGATATGGAACTGGATAATACTCCACCTGAAATTACAAATATTGCGAATAGTATTTTTGGTCGTGGAGAAAATATAGTCTGCTACTCGGTTAGAATGAAAATTCGATACTTGTGGTTCCTCACGCTCGCTTCCACTCGGATCAAATTTCCAACCTCGTTACAAAATCTACTATACTGGGTGTTATTTAGTTCTGTTTTCTATTTAAAATTTTTTTCTAGTTTATGAAATTCAGTTTCGACAGGTATAATTTAAATACAAACTCGAATATTTTTGCCCTTAAGGAAAAGAAAATATTCAATATTAAAAAACAAATAAAATTTTCTTCTTTTAAAACTCTTATTTTAATAAGTTTTCGAAAAATTTCACAGAAACATCAAAAAGGCATGGGCTGAGAAATTTTTAAAAACTCGTAATTTAGAAGTAGAACATAAAAACAGTGTATGTTACTCGTACATAATACACTATTATGCATTACATAGGGGAGTGTGGGGCAAAATGAAAGGTCGAGGCAAAATGATTGTATTTTTCTTATAGCATAGTGAATTATTCAAATTTGCCGCGGATATCTTCGAGAACTGTCAGTTTTACTCAAGTAATTATGCGAGGCAGTTGTGTATTGTCGGAGACAAAAATATTTCTTGTTTTGTTAAAATCTGGTAGTCTGATGTAATTTATTCAGGTAAGTGTATTGAGTTTTAGGCAATACATTATTTTTTATTAAAATATTTCTTATCTGCATATTTATTAACAATAAATGATCGTTTTTTTTCTAAATGAATATAACCTCTAACTTTGCAAATACATTTTTGCCGCTATGATACATCAGTGAACTGACCTTGGAGCAAAATGAATAGGGGCAAAATGCATTTTTCATTTTGCCCCACGAATATGCGTATTCGGACATATATAGGTACAATAAATATTTAACTTCGACACCTAATATGGAAGATATCAAACAAGCTGCGGAAAAAACTGTTGTGAAATCAGAGAAAGTGAAAAAAGAGTTAATCTAGATACAAAAAGTGTTATAAAAGCAAAACGAATCAGATTCCAGCGATTCATCTATCTCGGTTAAAGACTAGTGTGATGATTCATCTGATTTCGAATTTGATGGAACAGATAATGAGTCAATAATGGATAGTAAATTAACGACAGAGACAATTAAGTTGTCTGAGTTAAAATTAAACGATTTTGTTTTAGTAGAATTGAAGGAGGAAATACGAAATATGAAAAACATATTTGTTGCTCAGGTGATAAGCTCAGAGATTAAGGGGAAAACTAACGTCAAGTTCATGAGACGATATCGCCAATGTCGAGATATTTTTGTATTTCCCGAAGTGGAGGACGAAAGTTTAATATATGAAAATGAGCTGGTTGGCAAATTAACAACATTTAATGTATTGCGGTACGGAAAAATTAAATTTTTTTGAACAAGGACATTTTTCATATTGCTCCATATGCATTTTCGTTTTACCCCTCACATGGGGCAAAATAAAAAAATAGCACTAAGTTTCAAAACACTTAAATCCGCATATTATTTATTTATTGTTAGTTATTATTTCAGCTTGTTTGCATTCTTTTTGTGTTTCTTAACAGTATTAAAAACCTTTTGTCTGGTTATCTTTTTTTTATTTATTTTTTATCCAGGGGTAAAGCTTAGGTATACCATTTTGCCCCACGCTCCCCTACTAATAAAATAAATATTTATTATGATAGGATTCTTAAAACTCCGTCCTTAGTTTTAGTTATTTAAAATCTTAAATCAGTTCATAAACAAAAAATATAATACTTCCACATGACCTTAATTAATGACGACCGAGCCAGATAGCATTTTCTTTATCATAATAATCCGACAAGATATCACATGCAAACTTCCACCAGGTTCCTCACAAGTTCATGAACGAAATCACGTGAAAATATCTAAAAATTGTCTCCCCTTATTATTAGTTTTTTCTCAGTTATGATCTATTGAAATAAAACCGATAAAATATTATACATTAATCGTTTTTAGAATATAAATACAACAACCTAACTCAAGTCGTAACGGCTGACATTCTTGGGATCAGTTTTCCCTTTATTGGAGTAGACGGTACAACTGCTTGTGATAAAATCTACGAAGAAGACGGGACAACCTTAAACAACTGCAACTTTGAAAAGGACAAAACCTACATTTTTAAGGACTCCATTGATGTATTGCAGGTTTATCCAAGGGTAAGTTTAGTTTGGTTAGGTCAGGTAGGTACTGGAGGATATTAACGCCCCCTTAACAATAATTATTATTTATCTGCTAGTTATGGTGAAGCATAAGTAAAATAATGCATCAGTAATAGTATATTACATAACAAGTAATGAAAGTGATACTTTTCAAACGAAGAGATATTTAGCACGAGGCGTTAGCCGAGTGCGGAAATTCTGCGAGTTTTAGAATAATCACTTTAACACGAGTAATGTACACTATTCTTCCTACGATTAGAAAGAATTATTAAAAAAGCCTTTGATTTGTGAAAAAAAAATTTCAACACTAGTAAAAAAAAAAAAATATCAACACTAGTGTTGAAATTTGCATACTTAGGATTATGTTCCACTTAATATCTTATTGGAGTTTGTCAATAGGCTTTTCCTTTATTTGTAGTTTAACTTGTTCATTTTTTCATATTTTATAAACCATAGGAAGAACTAATCCTGGATTGAGTTCTAGATTAACCAGGATGAAATTTTTAAATTTAATCAAGGAAAGATGCATTAAACATAAATTTAAAAAATCCAGCTAACAAGGAAGATTTTAATTCAAAATAATTCTATAAATTATTTATTGTTTTTTTAAGAGTAAAATACTCCTGATGGGATTTGAATCTGTGACCTTGCGATCTGTAGGCTAGAGCTCTATTCTCTATGCTATGGTTACCGATAAACATTTGTTGTTTAATACATGACACTCTCTAAAGCGCGATTTGTTTTTTCTGGTAATAGATTTTCCAGTAAATTATTAACATTTTTTATAATTTCAAATGGCCTATTTTCACACTCTACTGAATCACTCGACAAATACATGATAAACAAGTTTACAATTACTGCTTTCTAAAATTAGTTCTTTTAATAAGTAGAGGTGGTCGGTCAAATTGGCATCATATGTTTAAATTAAATAGTGCGCCTTGTATTTCAACACTAGTATTGAAATTTTTTTTTTTCAACAAGCGTGTGATATACGGTGCTTTATAGACAAATTAACCGTGCTTTTTTTCTCATTTTCATAGGTGGTCGTAGGAAAAAAACTATTTAATAATAAGCAAGTAAATACATATAGTCTATATTGCAATACGCAATCTTGGAAAAAAAATTATTATGGGCGTGATTAACTCACTAGTATGATATGGCCCATCTAAGAAAACAAAAAAAACACCTTTATAGGCCATACGTATTTTCTGCACTAAATCTTTCATGATACGGCTTTTCTACCTAACTAGCTTGTGGTTTCGAAGGGTCCTTTTACACGGAAATGTGCCACTTCTTCGAAACATATCTCTGTGGCCTAGAATGACCCTTGATACTGGCAAGATTGCTGCCTCCATGTACTCTTTTCGTTCCATCACGACTCTTTTTTCTCTTTATTGTTCTCAATTTTAATTCAATTTAATCAGCAGTAGCGGATCTAGGCTGAAGTCAAGGTCAAGCTCTAATCTTCATGGGCGACGATACCAGTTCGTGACTTTATGGTCTTTATGACAACCCTTAATATACAAATGGCGAGGCGATTACGTGACTTTTAATAAGGCGACGCAGGCAATCGTCCCATTTTGATGTTTTTAGATGGCGAGGCTTCATTTTGCAAAAAGTATTAACCACTTCATGGACGTTAATCTCCCGCGGCGAATTTATATTAGCGAGTGCTAAACCATTTAACCTTATCTTACCCATTGTACTTCGGATATAAGTTTTGAGCCTCCTCAACACCGAAAAACTTCTTTCCGCAGTAACTGTTGTTACAAGCAAAACAATAAATATGTGAAGCAATAACACCCTTCTATTTGGGACACAAACTAATAACATTCTTTTAATGTGCCAACAGCAGTTTTGGAAGTTACAAAAATCCGCTGTGTTGTTAACAAAAGTGAGCTCCCCCACGTGAAACTTTTCCTCCCCCTTATCCAAACTGACGACTTCTAAAAAATACGTTCCTAAAATCAAAAATATAGCAGTACTTTTCTAAAATACAAATCCCCCCCCCCCGAGAAACTCCAGCGCTGGACGTAACACCTTGATTTTGGGTGGACACCCATCTTTTCAGGGTAGGCCAATGCCCACCCTTGCCCCCTCCTGGCACCACCACTGGGCTGCAAAGCCAACATTTCTTAAAACGCAATTTATTTCTCATGACATGATTACATTACTTCATAATTTATATCAATATAACCTAAATAGTTTCTGGCATCGACAACATGAAAATAAACTATTAAAACAGGTTGCCTAAGTGATTTTTAATTACCTTTTAAACAAGTTGCTTAATTAAAAACTTTAGTATTTATATTTTTAATAATTAGGTAATGGACATTTAAAAAGACTTTGCTCCGATCATTATCTTGTCGGTTTTTTATTACATACAGGATACCCACTAAACAACGTTTTGTTACCTCTACATTGCATTCATATAATATTGTAATAATGTGACAGTAAGAGGTATGTGGATGAGATGGTGATTGTAATATGTATGCAATACACTATATGACTTAGGTTTTAATTTAACAGAGTGATATTCAATGTCACGCAATATTAAAGTAACACCCATTCAACGTGTTTTTATTATATTATTTTAATATGAATTTGAAAATAGTGTGGAGTAACGTTAGCAAAATGATTTTGGACTTGCATTGTCTTTGTTTGTAACCCACATAAAAATTTCTTGTTGTTAGTAGATACATAAAATATTACTTTTTAGAAAAAGTAGATGCTTGGAATATGCGTTATTACCATTGAGAATGTGCAAAGTAACTGGTGGTGAAATTTACCAGCAAAACATTGGATAGAGCGACATCTAGTGCCTCTTCTTCTAGTTAGATACCAATAATATTTTTTAAACTATGTTCCAAACACAAACTTTTTGGAATTTTCTAATATTATTATGCGCACGACCCCACACACTATACATATATTTAATTAAAAATATTCCTTAAAGTATGTTTTAATCACAAACATTTTGGAATCTTCTAAGATTGTTATATGCACGACCATACTGAGCATATATTAAATTAATAATATTCTTTAAAGTATGTTTTAATCACAAGCTTTCGGGAAACTTCTAAGGTTATTATAAGCACGAACATACTAAGCATTTATAAAGAATATTCTTTAAAGTACGTTTCAATCACAAACTTTTGGGAATCTTCTAAGATTATTCCACGTACGACCATACTAAGCATATTATATTTAGCTAAGAATATTCTTTAAAGTATGTTTCAATCAAAAACTTTTGTGAATCTTCTAAGATTATTCCACGTACGACCATACTAAGCATATATTTAGCTAAGAATATTCTTCAAAGTATGTATTAATCACAAGATTTTTGAAATCTTCTAAGGTATATTATGTACCAAAATGTTTCAATCACAAACTTTTTGGAATATTCTAAGATTATTATTCTCACGATTATGCTAAGCATGCGTGCATCAACGCGCTTTAGTGAATGAAGTAAATTATTGTATTGACATCCTTGAACGCGGGTATGTACATTATTCATTCAAATCCACACACAGACCTTGATGCACGCGTATATCTCTCTGTGTCTGTGGCCGGCTTTACGGTGTTATATAAAAATAAAAATTGTTGAATGAAAGCAATTTGTTCTTTTTTTTTTGACTTCCTTAAAACTGAGATACCCTATTCAGGACAGGGCCGTAGCTAGAGGGGGGCTGGCCAGGGCGAAGCCCTGGTAAAAAAGATTTTGAAATAGAAAAATCAAAAGTGTCTGCAAGTTATTTGATAAGTTTAATAAAATAAAATAATTTAAATAATTTTGTCATACGGGTAGAGTCCTGTCCTGCCCCTGTCTGTTCCCTTTTTTAGAGCTATTTTAAATCAACAAAACCCAATGCAATAAATTATTTTTACAACAAAAACAAAAAATAATTAGGTATTTATTTTTAAAGAAAAAAATTATAGTAAACTTTTAATTGAAACATTTTTTATTGAAGATGTGTGATGATTTATAATAAAAAAAAATAGTGCGGGAAGAAACGAGAATGCTTTATTATGAATATACAAAACGGCACTTAAGAAAGAGTATTTCAAAACCTAAAAATTTGCACCAATCACTGCTCTTAGATCTAATCTCCTAAAATACATGATTTCTGAAAATCATCAATTTTGGCGTGGAGAGCGATATTTACTTATTTTTAATTATGAAAAATCGAGCCCGAAAATCGCGTGTTAGAGTCATACATACGTCTTATGTTAAAATTTTGGATTGACACTAATATTCATATTGTTTACAAATATAAAAAATGTTTTTTTTTTAATAAAGAGCCAGCTAGGAAAATCAAAAAAAAGTAAAAAAAACATTTACAAAAACAAATTTTAATAATTTTGATGAAATTTGTTAGTAGTTAGGTGAATTTTAAACGAACTTTGGGCGTGGCCCCGAAAATGTTTCGCCTGCGGCGCTTTTCCGTCTTCATTCCTAGGTACAATATCATGAAATACATGTAGTCCCGACTGTTCCTTTCTCCAGAAAAAAAATGTCCTACTTACGCCTATTCAGCCCCCCCCCCCCCTCCCGAGCATATTTTCTGGCTACGCCACTGCTTATAATAAATATAATACATGCATATGAATGAAGCATGTCGGATGTCGGTCGTTCTAAAATGTAAAAAATTCTACAGCGTCCCTTAAATATCAAATATCATTATATTTCAACGTGAGAATATGGGCCCTGGTAAGGAATCGAATAGCCCTACCAAAAATTTGGTTCTGGCTACGGCCCTGACCCTATTTCGTCATGAGACCGACGATATTCTCAATACTAAACGACGCGGTTATAAAGTGTTTTTTGAGAATGTTAAAGATTGGTCAAATGTAGCGGGCGTAACCGGCTAGTAAAATTATAACTCACTAAGGACGCATTTTATGGAAAATGCTTTATATTCATACTGGACTTTATATTTATTATATATACATTTTTTTTAGATTAAAACTGTAGTCCACTGGTCCCTTACAGATTCCTCCATTGGAAAAGACGCAATCTGCTTTGAGGTTCCAGCTAGAATAACCAATTGAATTTTGTACGATTATTTTTTCAAATTAAAATCATTAATATACCTTACTATCGTTTTATTTGAATAGATCAGTTTTTGCAAGAACACTAATTAAATTTAAGCCCAGGCCATTTTGGTTATTATTGTAAATATATGAAGTAAATTACTAAGAGAAACGCGTCTTACAGGTAAAAACTGCAGTTTTTGATTATTATTTTTATATTATTATTATTTTCGATTAAAAACGGATAAATTGATTTTATGTTAAAATTGTAATTGAAAAAAATAGAGGTGGTACCTACCTATCTATGTAAAAAAATTAAGTGATTTTAATTTTTTATTATTTTTGGGATCTTTATATAAGAAATAAGCTTAAAAGCATACCAAAAATTAAAAAATTACGACTTTAGTTGTTGATTGTCATAATATGAACATCAACAAATAAAGTACAATAAAAACATAAACATATGTTAGGTATATTTTGTAAGATGTCTTATGGGTGGTCAATAAATCTGTATATTATGCAAGAATTTTGAAAGTATAAACGATATCGGCATGACCAGAATAAGAATAAATAAATCTCGCAAGATAATTTCAATGTGACTTAATTCAATAATTTTTATTTTGCATACAGAACAAACATGCTGTAAAGTAAAAAACAGGCTGCTGAGCCGGTATAAGCACACGAAACGATAAATATTTAAAAAATCATTTGAGGCGTTTGGCTGTGGATTGACATGATTGTGACTGATTTTAAATGTAAAAAATAATTCCCATAAGGATTGTTTTACTGTTAAAACTGTATACAGGTATGGAAATACGTTGTCCGCTAATAGCCTATATTTTTAGTACACGTTAATACCATTAAATTGTTTTTCCAAGCGACCTTTGATATTATTTCACAATAATGACCGTTGAAATAGTAGGCCAAGCGAAGGGGGATTTCTACTCGCAAAAGGTCGGAGAGAAATGAAATTTGGTGGTAGAGATAGGTTCCCTGATAGTCCACCTGAGTTTGCGACCTCGGGGGGCTGCCGCTCGAGGGGCGGGGGGATAAAAACTTTGACTCGCGGCGCTTGGTGCAATATAACACCCTTGGGGTAGGTGCTATTGAAAAAAAGTTCAAATAGAATATGTAGAGAACAAAATTGTGCACAACTTTGATTCTTTCCATTTTTTGGCTCCGACTAATAGTTTTCGCTCCATGGTGCACCGAAGTTGGGGGGTAGTTTGCAATTTTTAACAAAATCATAATTTAATGGCTACCAAACAATTTTGTTATATTTTTTTACTATAAGAGTAAGCTTTTTCAGGTAAGCAGATGCCCGATTCGATACATTTGATCTTATATAATAAAATATATGATTTTTAGAAGTGCGCCTTACATACTGTCGATATTGGAATTTTTTAATTATGATGATCTACGGTCAATATCTTCTTATTATTGTTGACCTACACTAACTTTTTTATTTTTGTGCAAACATGATACAAAAAAATATAGTTTTCAACCCTTGAGGTAGAGTTGGTCGGCGCGTTTTTTTTAACGTAGTATCCCTAAGAGACCTATTCCACGGTCGATATGGATTTTACTTTGCGTCCGGCGCAATATTCGGCAAGCTCGGCGTTGTCTGTTTGGTCCTCATCGTCCTGTATTTTATGTCTGTATGTCTTCTGCATTGTCGTCGTCTAGCACAATCTGGTCAAGAATGTTTTCGCAGGACGTCCCAGTACAGCATAAACATAAAACCGACCATTTTAATCCTGCTTTACGGCAACCACAAGCAGGTCCACAACCTTTCTGGTATCTGCACGAAATACTCTTGAGTAAAACCTCTGTCTAATCCTGTTGTTTTTCGCCATCCATGATCTTCTGCAGGTTTCTGAACTCCCTGCCAGCTCTGGACTTGGCAATAATGCGAGATTAAATGAATTTTTGGAGACGGCCCGTACAAAATTCGTATACCGCAGAGAATATATATAAAAAAAGACATTTTATTCTGATCGTCTGACTCAGATACAACTCGCGCGATGCTGTGGAAACGCACGGTTTGTTCGTAATGATTATTATTTGCTCGTAAGTTGTAAAGACAGTACCTATATCTCTATTCAGGAGTGTGACACTTATATACTGGGTGACAACGAAATTAACTACCCAGCTTGTCATTAATAAATAATACATTGTTTTGAAATTTTGGTAAATTCTATGGTTGCACTGTGCGCACATTGTCAGTATTCAAACGTCTGACTGTCACTTCCAGTTGAACCGGAAGTGCACACAACTTTGTTGTTTTAAATAGAACACCCTGTATATATTTATATATATTACCAATATGTGCAGCTAGCCAGGCTTGGGCTAACTCTGTCTTATATGTATATTTTGTATATCGTCTTTCGGAGCGAGAGCATGCCCAATATATAGTATAGAAGTTTTGACCAGCTGATGCCATGACGAGTCGCGATATAAGCAGGACCAGGTTCACAGAAGAGCCATTGGGTATAGCGATGACCTATTATTTCTCTGTACTCTTTTGCGATCGGGTCGTTTATTTTTTGTGATTATTTTTGTGGAATTTTTAAGCGGTGTTGTTTTTATTGCAAAAACTATTTAGAACAATTTTGGTGTCATTATTAAACTACTGTGGTTCATATAGTGTCTTTTACGTGACGTGTAATTATTAACCCTCATATACCGGCCCTGTTCACTCTTTACATAATCTATAACATGATGTAATCCGCAAATTCTGTATCCCTATTTAGTCCTTCATCTGGACCACAAGTCTTGTACGTGCTATTAGCAATATATTGGTTTTATATATGTGGTCATACTGGGCACTGGTGAAGAGTGAAGTACCTACCCCAGGAATTTGTTCTGGGGCCGCTTCTTTCAACGACGAGAAAGCAAAGATATACCCCGCATTCTCCTTTATTAAAACAAACCGACTAGAACTAAAATTCAAGCTACCACTTAGTTCCTTAAGAGCTCCATGAATGAAATCATATGGAAATAATCCAAAATTTTTACGAGCGTATAATACGCTGTTGCCAATTGATTAAAAGATTATAACATTGTGGATTTTATTTGAGCTCAAACAGGTATATTCCTTTTTTCACTGGTGGATTCAACCAGTGGTGGAACCAATGAACTTATGATTAACAGTTGGTGGAATGACGTTATCAACCGGTTGGTTCATTAATTTACGATCTCTCTCTCGCTAACGTTGATAGAAATCAGCTAAAATTCACCATGATTTAAAAAAATATTATTTACGCGATGTGGCTCGACCGCTGCCACAATATACCTAATTAAACACATCGTTGGATTGCTTAAAAGATATTCTAACCTTAAACTTGTCAAACTACTAATATAACGACAAAGATTTCAAGAAAATTTCGCATTAAATGGCAGGTAAGAGAGCTTCTGTTACGGCCACCGGAGGTGGTATATTCTCAGATTCCTAATAATTTACCACATTTTCATGAAGGACTTTTTTACATAAATCGACCTGAATCTACGTAGCGAATTAAAAATTACATTAATACAGGGATTGAGTTCGATTATTTAAGGTCGTGTTGGCATATTTTGTAATTGTATCCGTATCGAGATTTAAATTAAAACCGCAACAGAATCGAACTTGGAACGAGATTGTCAGTTTGACAACCTAATTTAAGAGCTGAACTACTGTAGAAATTAATTATAAAATAGCTATCTTGTCAAAACGATTTGAGTATACTACATAGTCACCTATTTTTCATGAATTCGAGAAGTAAATATATATTTTAAAATACAGTGAATCAACATTACGATGACACTTTAAAATTGCCTTTTATATAGTCAACAAGCCGTCATAATAAATTTATTTTTTGGATTATTCCACACTAGCGCAAAACTTGGCAACGTTTGCCTCCTAGCGGTAGCAAGTGAAAATACGGAAATGAAAAATGACAATTTCGAAATTAAGAACAATAAATTATTTATTTCCAGCTTTATTAAATAAAAAGTGGTGAGTTTAGTTTGAAAGTTTTGTGGGTTAATTATAAAAAAACAATGTGACAGTGTCAGGTCTACAAAATAACCGATTCAGTACTTGGATTTTTTAGTAGTCTACACATGCTATCGCCCTCTTATAAACAGTGAGTTGTAGGCTCGGCGCAAAAGTAATTTTATGAATGAGGTGCAGCGTCTATCTTTGCTTTTTCGTCGTTGGCTTCTTTTTGCAATATACATGAACAACCGATACTAAATCCATGACACCGAAACACGTACCGTAAATAAATAATTTCCGTAAGGAAATAATTTCTTTTTTAAATTTGTGGTGATCTGATAGTTTGCCGACGCTCATGGGCAAACTACCAACTTTGGTACACATTTTTGCAACTTGGTAAAAAAGAAAGGATATGTATGGACTATTAAGAAAGTTTAACTTAAGCTTAAAAGAAAGGGAATGTTAAGAACCAAGAAATTTTTCCAAATCCTCCCTTCCTCACGGGGTGCAAAACTAGTAAAGTCAAATGATAAAGTTTATTTTAACCCTTGTATTTGTAAAGTAGAGCAGAATTTTCTCCTGAAAAAAAATGTTAGTTGATTTCTCAACACTTATTGTAATAGTTGGTTAAATGTTCAAATTTCCTTTTATACAAAGACTTACTAGTCAAGACAAAAATATATTAACTATAAAAATAAAATTATTAATATATAAAATTTAAACAGTTTAGCAACTAGTAAATAGCAGTTACATATAAGTGCGTTTTGTAATGATACCTCCACATGAGCTTCTACTCAGAACCATAAAGATTTAAAGAACGTTAAAGCTAGAAGAAAAAGGCTAAATATGGGGTATTTTAGGTAAATACTTATATCATATAACTTGATGGACACACTTCGTTATATACCAAGCATTTTCTGGTGAAGAAGGGGATGTAATAACGACAAGCTACATACTACTATAAATAATAGTATATTATATACCAAGTGATACTTTTCAAACAAGGAGATTTTTAACACGAGGCGATAGCGGAGTGCGGAAATTCTCAGTTTTAGAATATCACATTCACACAAGTAATGTACCGGGTGTCCTTTAAGAATGGCTCTCGGCCGTACCTCAGAAAGTGTTAGTCGTGTAGCTTGCGGACATTTTTTTTTATAGGAAAAGTAGGTGTAAGAAATGGATGGAAAGTATTTTCAAGTTTCTCAGTCGAACGCTAGAGGGCGCAACCGTAACGGTAAATCAGTAAAACTTAGTACATATTGTCAAAAGTTGCCTTGTTAAGGTGTATATAAAGTACCATTTTTGTATACGTTGCGATTTCTGAATTCACTCCTTCCACCGCTTTATTTTAAAACTGACAAAGACGTTTCATGAGTGAATTTTGTTTAGAAAGCCTCAAAATATACGAAAATGGTACTTTCAATACACCTTAACGAGGGAACTTTTAAAAATACTGAGTTTTGCTGATTTACTATCAGGGTTGAGCTCTCTAGCGCTCGACACACAGTGACTTCGTCAGACCATCTGATGAAGACACTGTGTGTCGAAACAATTGTTATGGCAATTTAAAATAAATAGTGGAAATTATAATAGTTTTGTTACTCATTAATATTATATAATGAATTTCCATCAAGTATCGGCTACTTCAGTGGGATATGATTTACTCTTTGCTATAACGTTCTTTGTGTATATAGATAAGTTTATTTATATAGAAGAATGTCCATTAAATATTGTGATTGAACGCTAGCCATAGTATATTTTTAATAACTAAGGGTGTATCTTTACAAAATGACAATTTTATAGTTCCAATAACTATGAGACCTAATAATACAACAATAATTTAATCTTACGATAAACTAACTTATGTTATAATTTTCGAAAATGAATCTCTAGAATTAAATGTAAATAATCAAGATATTTCACAATCAAGGTAAGTATGTACAATCATAGAAAAAAAAACTATAGAATTGAAATTTGAATGTCATTCGTGCAGTGGTAGCTCAGCGGTTAAGCTGAGTGCATTCGACCATGGTGGACCGAGTTCGAACCTCGGCCAGGGTCATACATTTAAAAAAAGAATATGACTGAGATTTTAGTAGGTTTAAGAATGCAGGGAAGAGTGAAAAAGTACCATTACCTCCTCATTCACGCTGGTAAACAGGGCGGATGAAATATATTTCGTAGGGTGGATGAAAGGGTACACACTTCTCAATCGGTAGATCATGCAAGGCACCGAGAGTTGATAACCCTCAGAGGAGGGGCTTGTATGACTGAGGATCGTGATTCGGGCCTCACGCAAAAATTCAGAATTATCCTGGCAGCATGCCTTGACGCTGCTATTTATTATGATAAGAAATTTTACAACTTAAAAGAGCTAATTTTCGAGTTTCCGGACAACACAAGCAAATCGATAATGGACTTTTGGACTGGCTTTCATTAAAAGGCATTTTAGTAATGTCATTAAAATAATTAAATTGTCGGAGAAGCACCAAGTTTCTTTGATAGATTCGGTTGTGTTAATCAACAAAATGCTATTTACTCTTACCTCTTCTGAGCCTGTTAGCGACTTGGTAAGAAAAAGATGAACGAAATTTAAAAACAATACAAGATATGAAAACATTTTGGTTCAGCAAACAAACTAACACAACCAAAATAATTTTTAAAACAAAAGTTGGGAGAAATCCTGTCTTATATTACGAGTTCCCCGAAAAGCGCAAGGTGCATTTTTTAAAAGATTTCTTCGTAAAACGCGTGCTATTTAACCTCTCAATCCCCACAGTGGGTCTCCAACCTGGGTTATAACCAAATTGGCCTTACTGTCAGTGATTCATCGCATTCATATAGAATAGAGTGCAGAGGGTGGTTGTTGTTATAATTAGAGGAAACCATTTCAATCTTTCTGAAATTCTAATAGAGCAGAACATTTATTTTCACGGATTTTTTTCCCTCCGACATCGTTCAAGCCGGTGCTCTCGATATGAAAGCGATGAGTCACTGCCACACTGGGTTAATTTGGAACTGGGGGATAGTTATAGCGTGGCGGTCCGGGTTCGATCCCTGGAGTAGGAATACTCAATTACTCATAATAAAAAAAAGTATGTCCGAAATTTAGTGTGTTAGTATGCTACTAGTGATTCCTAATATCGGGACCGAGAAGGGCGTCATGGACCTCTGGGGGCGTAAAAAGGATAACTAGTGCATACACGTGGTTCGGATTCCACGTTAAGCTGTAGGTTCCGTCTGGCTGACATTACCCAGACGATAGGGGATACAATGGGCCTGATAGGCCTAAGTATACTGGCTCTTCCGCCAACCCCAGTAAAAAAAAATAGTTATAGCGTAGTTCAGTATTTAAGTCGGGATTCTTGATGATAATTTTCGCTTGGGTTTATATAAGGATACAGAGTGTTCCTTGATTATATGTACAATTTCAGGGTGTATTTCCTCAGGTCATTAGGGTAGGTAGCTCTGCTAAACCTTCCCCATATTTTTTGTAATAGCTATTTTAGGTAACCTAACTACAATGAGTTTCAATTTTAATTTAATAATTGTTTTAATCAAGAAAGGTGATTCTGACGAAAGCGACATTTTTTTTTATGTAAATGACTAGGCGAATCAGAAAAAATATCTACATGAAAAATGTCAGTGGCGTGACCATTTTTTTTTTAATTATCAGAGGGCATGTTTGCAGGGAAGTTACTAGTGGAGCAATAAAATAACTGTTCTTAATATTGAAGCTTTTAATTTGATGATCAGGTTAATTCTAGAGATCTAATTTTCAAAGGTCTATTTATGTTTAAATAGTAATTCTATAATATTTGATATAGCACTACGAGTCTTTATAGGCAAGAATTTATTATTAAAATTATAATAACATCACATCATAAAAAATGTATAACCTAAATTCCCTTCTTAATTTTAAAATGATATGATACCATACCATTACTTGAGTACGAAGACAGAATACTGTTCGGGAACATAATACATTTTTTGAATAAATCCTCCTCGGGCATTTCATTGAGACAGTAGTCAGTTCTTATTAATCTCTTTTCAGGGCGTCGCATATCAATAATGCTTACCTCGTAAACGAAATTTTTCAGTTCGCTTTGGACGCCTATGGCTTCTGCGGCCCACATACAGTAATCGCTTACTCTTTTGCATGTTAATCTAAAACCAAATAACAAAATTGTTAAACACGTTTTCATTACTGTCTTAACAATCCTAATACTGGTTGTGTGTTTTTCTAACAAGAAATAAATAAAAGAAATGACATATGAGGCGGAGTTTAATGACGATCCTGTATGTTAATTAAGAGTTTATTTTCAATATTTATAATATAATAAATTTGTTTATTTATCTTCCTTAATAAACTTCTTCCTTGATCCCCCGAAGACGTGCTTGTTAGGGGCAAATCTTAATATTTTAAATTATAAATATATGACAATATTAAAATATTTTGTTTAAATATTTGTTAATATTATATAAAAGTTAAATTGTAAATAAAAAACGTTTAAGTATATGTATATAAATATAAACGCAGTTTTTTGAAGATATAGGTATAATAAAATTTTGAAAACTATATTATTCATAACAATATCAATTAAAACATTTCCAAAAATATTTTTAAATTATCCGTTTCCAATATCCATGCTTTTATTTCGACTTTATATTTTTTTAATGAAATATATTTTTTAATTTTTGTTGGTAAATAATCGTTTAAATAAAAACATAAATATTTGAAATTTTTTTGTCCTATGGACTTATTTATTTTAGGTTTTATGGTTATTTCATTTTTATGACGAGTATTATGATTATGGTTTTTAAATTGTATAAGATTTTTATTTTTAAATATGTATAATAAGATATTATAAATGTAAAGTTGTCTAATGTTCATTTTCTTTGTTTCAGAATATAATTTTATTGAAGGATAAAGATAATCTTTATTAAATATAATTTTTAGAAATCTTTTCTGTAATATTTCTAATTTTTTAACTTAAGTTCTATTTATTCCTCCCCAACCTAAAATTCCGTAATTTAGATGAGTTTTAACTAATGCATAATATAATATTTCCAGTTGTTTTACGTTCAAATTTTTTTTAATGTTCCTAAAAATTGGTAGTAAACTTCTTAACTTTTTAATCAAATATTCTATGTGAAAATTCCAATTTAATTTACTGTCGAAGATTATTCCTAAATATTTTACTTGATTAACTTTTAAAATTTCAATGTCAGGAAAATCAGTTATTTCAATACTATTGATATTTTGTGGTATGTTATTTGGATTTAAAGTGAAAGGAAGATAATTAGTTTTATCAAAATTAATTGTTAATAAATTTTTATCAAACCAATTTTTTATTATTTTAAAATCTTTTAATTTTGTTATTTAAGTTGTCCCAATTCGAATCTGTATAAAAAATTGCAGTATCATCTGCGAAACTATGAATTTCTCCATCACAATTCACATTAAATAAATCATTAATATAGATATTAAAAGATAATGATCCTAAAATTGTTCCTTGGGGAACACCATATTTAATTACTTTAAGATAGCTTTTTTTTGTTATGTTATGTATGTATCAGTACCTGAAATTGTTTGCTCTATTCTACAAATAAGCCAAGATTCTACTTTAATTGGGAATTTAAATAATTTCTTTAACTTGAGAATTATTTCTCTATAAATTATTGCGTCAATAAAAGCCATATTGCCCTAGAAAAGTATTGTCATAAAGTTAAACTATATGATACAAGACAGCGTTTCATAAAGTAACCAATAAGGAACTAAAATACCAAAAATAAAGTTTTTAAATACATTTTCATAAATGGTAAACGATATTAACAATTACTGATAGATAATAAATATTAAAGAATTCAACAGCAAAAATGTTTTTCATATCATGTAAATTAAATCTGGCACGTACTAAAATAAATGCATGTGGGTGCAATATGGTAATAATTTATGGATGATTGTGTTAGTAATTACTGTCATTAATATATTACCGCAGTAACATGATGTTAGAATATATTAATAAAAAGTTAAGTGATAAAAAAGCAAGTTAGAATACAGGGAGTTAAAAATGCGAAGCTCACCTTGGGATCTAGTTTTAATTTTAGTAATATTGTCCTGAAATATACCCTGTGATACAGTATACGCCATTATATGAATAAAACTTGTAACATAATTTAATATTTTTGGCCGTTCCTTGGTGGGAATCCATAATAATTTTGTTATATTATAGAAAGTAACATAACTTTTTTACTTAACAATATAACACCAGTGGAAATTTAAGTAAAAAAGCTGTTTTACTCTCTATAATATAACAAAATCCTAACATAATTCTGGTAGGAGCTATAAAAGCATAACGCACTATTGCTGGACCCTGTAGGGTCTCTTTTATGTATGAAAACGGTAGATATAAAAGATAGATATTAAAGTAAGATAGCTAGCAAAAAAAATGTTTAATTCAAAAGTTAATGTTGAGTTGCACAAAGATTTTTAACCACAAATAACTAACCAGCATGTGACATAAATTACATTGACAGGCATTATTTACTCACAATCAAATGTGCCCGATTAGTAAATTAAAAATGAAGGTAACCGGGCCAGTAAGAATGTGTGAAAATTATTTCTGAAAGTAGAAAGAAACTTATTTATAAAATTACTATAAAAATCAAATTAGTTGGTAGTTATATTGGAATTAAAAAATGTTTCTTGTTTTCTCGTTCTGAATAAACAGCAATGATGAATTACACGGTACCTTAATAATTTTCTTGTAGAGAAACTACATGTCTGGTTAAAATTTTACAAGAGACAAAAAAGTTTCAACATGAAGTCAGCTAGTGTCAGAGAAATAACTAAAGTCATTTATACGGGGAGTAATAAAAAGACAAACGTTTATTTACCCACAAGTCATTTCTAAATTTGCAGGTATTAAAAAAAGATGGCGCACAAGTCAAAACACGCTATTAATAGTGATAATTCTTAGTTCCAAAATTGGTAGAAATCGATATAGGCGTTTAGAAACTATTCCGGAAAAACGATATTCATTTGAAAACTTTAGCGCCCTGTAGCGGCAAAACGAAGCAACATTGCATATAAATAAGTTTGCCTAGATGCCCTTATTTTTGTTTCAATAATTTGTGGTAAAGCGTTGTACAGTCATTTTAAGGACACCCTGTATATTCTTTGTTAATTATTATAATATATGTAGTCTATTGTAACTTATGAAAATACTATTTCGTATGTATTATTAATAATTAACATTAATTGATGGATTAACTTCATTCCTTACCTGAAAATGTGGTCGAAAGCCAGCAAAACCTTTCTGTCAAAAATGTTGTTATATAAGGAATGTTGTTCCAATCTAAAAGACTCAGTATAGCCATGGGATTCAGAAGTAACTACGTGGTCAGGATGAAAATCTTGGAGATGGTTTATTATGACGTCATGACTGCCAGACATTGTGCACTGTGGTAGAGGGCAATTGTATGGTTTGTAAGGACAAACAGCTAGAACATTTAAAAAGTGGCATAAATGTGGAAAATAAAAAATATCAAATTTAAATTATTTTTTAAGGTAATACCCTAAACATAAAATTTTTAATCGGGAAAACGAGCTATACAGGGTGTTACAAATTCGACATGCCAGCATTGGAATCTCGGAAACCATAGGAGTTAGAGAAACGGTTAAATAGGGGTAAAGTTGTGTAATTCGGTGCTGATTATAATGCCGCTTTAAAAGTTTTCAAATTCCGAATACTTCCGATTTTATTCGAAAAAAACCGAAATTTTGCAAAATGGTTTTTATTTTTTCCTGAGCTCATTTGACTAGCTATTTAAAAATAAATGACACTTTGTCATTGCCACTTTTTCTCCTCTACAAAATGACGTTACTAAACTAAAGATCCGCCGTTTCGTCTCCGAGCGACCATCACCAACTTTACTTTTTTAAATACGGACCTGGATTTTTTAAAACGGATTTTTAAACCCTCCTACCCTCAAAATGTAATGGCGATATTACTTTCTCATATTGATGAATTGTCCTTGCTTATTTTTTTAAATTCATATTTTTTATACTTTTTGTCAGTCCGGTCCTGGCAAGATATTTCGTCGCTGGATTTCTTTTTATGGGGGGCTTTAAAAAATGTTATTTATAAAAATGACATAGATACCATGAAAGAACTCGAAGAACGAATAGAGGTTGCGTTTGGTAGGATAAGGAGAAGATCGGTTGAAAGGGCTGTCGCCAAAATCGATCATTGTACTGAGCAAAACGGCAATATCTTTGAACATTTAGAAAATTAGGATTTATAATTAGTAAATTTAGCATTATTAGAAAATTTTTATAAAATAATTTATATTACTTATGTATGATTGTTTTAAATAAAATAAAGTTTTTATTTAATATTGTGATTCGTTGCCAGGACCGGACTGCCAAGAAGTGTAAAAAATATGAATTTTAAAAAAATAAGCAAGGACAATTCATCAATATGAGAAAGTAATATCGCCATTACATTTTGAGGGTAGGAGGGTTTAAAAATCCGTTTTAAAAAATCCAGGTCCGTATTTAAAAAAGTAAAGTTGGTGATGGCCGCTCGGAGACGAAACGGCGGATCTTTAGTTTAGTAACGTCATTTTGTAGAGAATAAAAAGTGGCAATGACAAAGTGTAATTTATTTTTAAATAGCTAGTCGAATAAGCTCAGGAAAAAATAAAAACCATTTTGCAAAATTTCGGTTTTTTTCGAATAAAATCGGAAGTATTCGAAATTTAAAAACTTTTAAAGCGGCATTATAATCAACACCGAATTGCACAATTTTGCCCCCATTTACCCGTTTCTCTAACTCCTATGGTTTCCGAGATTCAAATGCTGGTATGTCGAATTTGTAACATCCTGTATAGTATATTGTTGGTATAAAAGGGTATACAAATGTTGGTTAACACTTTGGTATTTTTTTTAAAATACATGCTTCAGAATCCTCGAGTGAACACCCACCTATTAAAGATGTATTTCTTTCTTTATCTTAAATTACTTATCTAACATCAAAAAAATCTATTGTAGATAATTGCAAATATGTGATTACTACTTACAGCAAATGTTTGTGATTAGTGCAAATTTTTTATTAGCCCTTTTTATTAATTTAAAAAGTGCTCCCTTATTAAATAAAGCGGTAAATAGTAGTGTGTACAGTGGATATGAACAAACCACTCGTGTTGTACATACAGTACATTTTTTCTACGACCCATCTTACCAGCCTTATACTAAAAAAAATAAAATAAAACAGTTGAGGGTACAGGGTTTGAATCTACGACCATCGGATCCAAAGTCGCACCAAATGATTGCTTGGCTAAGTGCTTGTGGACTAATAGTTTACATTTGCCTTAATCAGAGAAGAGTTAAAATTCAAATATGCTAAGTTATAATGTGGGGCTAAGTTTTGTAATTTAACGTCTTCTTGTCTTTCTCGCACCCAATGTGTAAAACTTAAAAAAACGGGGACAAAATTATGTATTAAACATTCAACAATCTATTTTACTGTTTGTAATTTTACTGTTCTTTATTTTTTTTCTTTCTCAACTCCGAAAAAATTATTAATTCAACATACTTATAAAAAAGAAAACACAAATATAAAAAAGAAAAATAGAAACAATATAAAAACAAAACAGAACACGTTTATAATACATGATTCGCAAATAGTAGTTTGTACAACAAGAGTGGATATGATGTCCAGATCGCACGAGGAAGTAAATTGAGCACGACGCCGTAAGTAGAGTGCAAAAACTTCCGAGGGCAATATGGACAATCCACTCGAGTTGAACAGTATATTTTTTCTACGACCAAACTTACAAACCCTATGCTAAAAAATGTAAATGTTCGACTATCGAAACGTTAAACTAATTATGGGAAAACCAACTGATTAATGATGCTACATGAAATTAATTTTCTATGCACATTCACCAGGTTGCATTATTGATAAATCTATTATAAATGCGTATAGATTTTGTTATTTTGAACAAATCATTAACATATTGTACCATATACATTTAAATTATATAATTTAGTGTCTTAAAAAAGAAGGCGGAGCCTCAGTAATAATAATATACTGTGATTGGTCAGTACTTTTAAGAACAACAATGGCTTCTCTGTAATTGACTACTGTTATTGGTCAGTTTAATTACCTATCTAGGATTGTTATAAAATTTTGCTGCACAGTTAACTGGAATAGCCTACTTTACTCGCCACTTAGGTGTAAAGGAAACAGCAAATTTCCATGTGGGAGTAGAAAATTTTTTTTGTTTAATGCGTAACAGTTTCTTTTTAGCAAATATAATAAAATTCTTCAGCCGTCCTTTAAATATACCTAAATTGACGGTATCGGCGTATCTAATGTTAGCATTTAATTTGACCTTAAAAATTTGACAAATTATTCTAAATTTGGTAGCCATAGTCCTTAATCTGGTGTGAATAAACTTAACTTTAGCAAAACACTGCACTTGCGAAATTATTATTTACAATTAGTATTTGTTTTACTGTTGAGCTAAAATTAAAAATGGGAGACAACACTTTGTTAACAGTATGTTGTTTACAAAAGTATGCAGTGTTTTGCAATACACTATTAACAGTCGGTCAATAACAAGATTTAATCCTCGATAAAAAATAATAAATAATATTTAGAATTCGTCATTAAAAAGCTGAATGCGAAACCATGTTAAAAGAAAATAAGTTTAATACAGGGTATTTCACCTGCAATCCTTATATCTTTAAAAGGAATTGGGACACATACAACTTTAAATAAAAAGTAGACCGACGCCACTGATTGTCCAGGCGTGCCCAAATTTAATATCTTCACTCATTTTTGCAGTACAATCGGATGACTAGCCTATTTTTAAGATTTTTTTTTATACTATTTAGGGAAATATCGAAAAACAAATAAATCCTTGAACGGCAATGTCTCAACATCATTGTATTCAACCTTTATTTTAAATTTGTAACCCTTTATCATAATTCACTTTTAAAACTTTAATTATAACTTTTGTCTGTAAAATATCATCAGCAGGTAAATTTTGTTACATAACACATCGGATACTGATGACGGAATTGACAGTGTCCGGCAAGATTACCGGATTTAAACCCCTAAATTATTTCCTTTGTCGACATTTTGAAGATGGTGTATTGTATTGCTGTATACGAAGACCTCATAGAAGACATAGCAGATCTTGTAAACAAAATTTACGCATCTTACTTCCAAATTAATTTTCAAGTTTAATTACATCATGTAAAGTATTTAAAAAACTTTTCTTTCTTCTTTTTCTGCTTCTCAGTTGAAATATGCAATGTCGAGAGTTTCTCTTCATGTAAAATAGTATTTTGATTTCGCTGATGATGGTTTATGCCTTCAAAACATGTTCGATATGACAATGAGGTTTTTCTGAATAGAAAACCTTCTAATAAACTAGTGGAGCAGACTGTGTAGTATATTGTTGGTATAAAAGGGTATACAAATGTTGGTTAACACTTTGGTATTTTTTTTAAAATACATGCTTCAGAATCCTCGAGTGAACACCCACCTATTAAAGATGTATTTCTTTCTTTATCTTAAATTACTTATCTAACATCAAAAAAATCTATTGTAGATAATTGCAAATATGTGATTACTACTTACAGCAAATGTTTGTGATTAGTGCAAATTTTTTATTAGCCCTTTTTATTAATTTAAAAAGTGCTCCCTTATTAAATAAAGCGGTAAATAGTAGTGTGTACAGTGGATATGAACAAACCACTCGTGTTGTACATACAGTACATTTTTTCTACGACCCATCTTACCAGCCTTATACTAAAAAAAATAAAATAAAACAGTTGAGGGTACAGGGTTTGAATCTACGACCATCGGATCCAAAGTCGCACCAAATGATTGCTCGGCTAAGTGCTTGTGGACTAATAGTTTACATTTGCCTTAATCAGAGAAGAGTTAAAATTCAAATATGCTAAGTTATAATGTGGGGCTAAGTTTTGTAATTTAACGTCTTCTTGTCTTTCTCGCACCCAATGTGTAAAACTTAAAAAAACGGGGACAAAATTATGTATTAAACATTCAACAATCTATTTTACTGTTTGTAATTTTACTGTTCTTTATTTTTTTTCTTTCTCAACTCCGAAAAAATTATTAATTCAACATACTTATAAAAAAGAAAACACAAATATAAAAAAGAAAAATAGAAACAATATAAAAACAAAACAGAACACGTTTATAATACATGATTCGCAAATAGTAGTTTGTACAACAAGAGTGGATATGATGTCCAGATCGCACGAGGAAGTAAATTGAGCACGACGCCGTAAGTAGAGTGCAAAAACTTCCGAGGGCAATATGGACAATCCACTCGAGTTGAACAGTATATTTTTTCTACGACCAAACTTACAAACCCTATGCTAAAAAATGTAAATGTTCGACTATCGAAACGTTAAACTAATTATGGGAAAACCAACTGATTAATGATGCTACATGAAATTAATTTTCTATGCACATTCACCAGGTTGCATTATTGATAAATCTATTATAAATGCGTATAGATTTTGTTATTTTGAACAAATCATTAACATATTGTACCATATACATTTAAATTATATAATTTAGTGTCTTAAAAAAGAAGGCGGAGCCTCAGTAATAATAATATACTGTGATTGGTCAGTACTTTTAAGAACAACAATGGCTTCTCTGTAATTGACTACTGTTATTGGTCAGTTTAATTACCTATCTAGGATTGTTATAAAATTTTGCTGCACAGTTAACTGGAATAGCCTACTTTACTCGCCACTTAGGTGTAAAGGAAACAGCAAATTTCCATGTGGGAGTAGAAAATTTTTTTTGTTTAATGCGTAACAGTTTCTTTTTAGCAAATATAATAAAATTCTTCAGCCGTCCTTTAAATATACCTAAATTGACGGTATCGGCGTATCTAATGTTAGCATTTAATTTGACCTTAAAAATTTGACAAATTATTCTAAATTTGGTAGCCATAGTCCTTAATCTGGTGTGAATAAACTTAACTTTAGCAAAACACTGCACTTGCGAAATTATTATTTACAATTAGTATTTGTTTTACTGTTGAGCTAAAATTAAAAATGGGAGACAACACTTTGTTAACAGTATGTTGTTTACAAAAGTATGCAGTGTTTTGCAATACACTATTAACAGTCGGTCAATAACAAGATTTAATCCTCGATAAAAAATAATAAATAATATTTAGAATTCGTCATTAAAAAGCTGAATGCGAAACCATGTTAAAAGAAAATAAGTTTAATACAGGGTATTTCACCTGCAATCCTTATATCTTTAAAAGGAATTGGGACACATACAACTTTAAATAAAAAGTAGACCGACGCCACTGATTGTCCAGGCGTGCCCAAATTTAATATCTTCACTCATTTTTGCAGTACAATCGGATGACTAGCCTATTTTTAAGATTTTTTTTTATACTATTTAGGGAAATATCGAAAAACAAATAAATCCTTGAACGGCAATGTCTCAACATCATTGTATTCAACCTTTATTTTAAATTTGTAACCCTTTATCATAATTCACTTTTAAAACTTTAATTATAACTTTTGTCTGTAAAATATCATCAGCAGGTAAATTTTGTTACATAACACATCGGATACTGATGACGGAATTGACAGTGTCCGGCAAGATTACCGGATTTAAACCCCTAAATTATTTCCTTTGTCGACATTTTGAAGATGGTGTATTGTATTGCTGTATACGAAGACCTCATAGAAGACATAGCAGATCTTGTAAACAAAATTTACGCATCTTACTTCCAAATTAATTTTCAAGTTTAATTACATCATGTAAAGTATTTAAAAAACTTTTCTTTCTTCTTTTTCTGCTTCTCAGTTGAAATATGCAATGTCGAGAGTTTCTCTTCATGTAAAATAGTATTTTGATTTCGCTGATGATGGTTTATGCCTTCAAAACATGTTCGATATGACAATGAGGTTTTTCTGAATAGAAAACCTTCTAATAAACTAGTGGAGCAGACTGTGTATTTTTTTCCCTCACACATATTATGTATCTGTGTCTGTCTTTAGAACTTTTCCATATTGGCGGCGTGACCAAGCCAAGATAACAAAGAAATAAATGGTAAATTTTATCGTTTATTATGGTAATGCAATATTTAAAAATATTCTCTTATAAGGATTTTCGGGTTTAAATATAATGCGTCAGTTCCATAACACTGTATTTACCATGATCTGGTTACTTAGAACTGACTCTTATCACTAAAAAGTTTTAAATATTTTGCAATATCATTTTATTTACAAGAAATGTTTTAGTAACTTATTTTGCATAGATAAAAATTGACCAGTAATGACCAAATTAATATTTGTACATAATTATCATACATCCAAGTTTAGTACTTGGATTTGTTTTAAATTTGCAATAACTTTTCTTTATTAAATTTGGTTCCATCTGTAAAAAACTAAGGTAAATAATTTACCCTTAAATGTCATTCAACAAATCCATGCATAAAATCGGGATTATTTATTTCCTCTTTTAAAGCGAGCAGCAACTTTTAGCAGAAGTAAATTTTCTGAAAAATTAGTAATAAAAAAGTTGCCCATATTTGATGTTGTATAATTTGGTCAGTGGTGGTTTCTCCGAGCGTGGCCACCCTCCTGCCGCCTGCCACAAATACGATAATTTTATTTCATCATGTTTATTCTTTAATTCATCGGGAAACAATAAATAAATTTATATTTATAAAATAATGCGCTCGGTTTTGGCGTGGTACCAAATTCTCTGCGGCAGCGCCTTCACGAACACGTACAACTAGCGACTTCTGGACGGTCCCATTTGACCCGCTGTGTAACTGAAAATAGGCTAAAAGCTCGTTAAATTTTCCGCGAATATCTCGCGGCTTTCGGCAAAGCACCAACGTACATCACAATCACATAACGTTAAAAAAAACGCGATTTTTAATGGATATGCGTTTATTAAACAGTTATATGCTTTCTTACATTGTCGTAGTTTGTACATTGTTCTGTAAAAAAGTTTTATGACTGTTGAAAGTATTTATACAACACCACTCTTTTCTCATCACAAAGCTTTCTTAGCCAAGTCCCCTTTCCCCCCGGGGGGGAGAGGAAGGGCACCAGGGTGGGCACTCATGTTTCTTGGGTGGGCCACCCTGCCCCCCCCCCCCCTGGCGCTGCCGCTGCCTCTTATAATAAGAAAGGTAGCAAGAGTGCCTTGTTAAATAGCGCCTTTTTACCCAAATTACAGAAAAACTAAGCAGGATATTGAATTTCTGTTTTGACCAACGAAAAGGTGGCCTTTATGTGGGCGTGAGAAAGTTATTTTCATGTAGAAAAAAATAAGAGCCAATGAAAACTATTAAAATTATGGTTTAATTTTATTGTATTGTTAAAAATATTAAAAATTATATTTTTCATAAAAATAACTTTCCTACATGCACTTCTCAATATCTGTGAGTCCAAATTTAAAGTTTTCAAAAATCTATTAATACGCATTACCCAGAATTCGGGTCAAGGGAACCACTGTTTTTAATATTATATACAGTGTGTCCACGGATTGACTATCGAAGAGGAAAAACTTTTTTATTTGTGGGTTTATGAAAAAAGTTCTTTTTCATAAAAACTCCTGCTTGTTCTTAAACGACCAATAAGCATATTATTTTTTCAAATTTATATACCGGGTGTTCAGAATTTAGAAAAATATAAAAAAAGCTAAGAACAAAGTACCCTTATGTGTAAAGATAGGATAAAAAGTAATTAGTAGAAGTTGTTGTGGTTGAAAACCTACGTCTCATTACCAAGTTTTGACTTATTAGCTAAATGCACAGAGAGCGGCAAGAAGTTCCAGCTCATAAAAAATGATTTGCTTCAAATTAAGGAATTTGCAAATTAGTTAGTCTTTGGAAGGTATTATTCTGTAAAGTATTTATCTTTATACGAGGAAACGTATTCTATAAAGCTTTTACAAAGAAATATCTTCTAAAGACAAAATGTAAAATGCGTTAATTTAAAGCAAATCATATTTTATGAGTTAGAACTTTTTGCCGGTCTCCGTACATTAAATAAGTCAAAACTTGGTAATGAGACGCCCCTGGAAAAAAGGGGCGGCCGTCACTGTATGTATGTATGCACTTAGTGATAATTATTAATTGACTGTAAGATTTTAGTCTCTTTAATAATAAGTAATATTTTCAATTGGTCCTCATGCCGCCTCTGGTTTCACTACCTGATATCCGGACCTTCATTATAATTATAAAATGTTTATTTGTTTCGGCGCATGTAACATTATTGGTCTTTATACAAGTCTTATCAAGAGTATTTTTTTTGTAGTAAATAAATTACACACAATTTAAATTTTATACTTAAATCCCTTTCTTTCCATTGGCGCAGAAATTTGAAATGTGCAATTAATAAACAATCCAAGTTCTACACCTATAAATTGGTATTTATCCTAATTTCTTATAGATTTTTTTATCCATAGAAGTATGTCAACGTACCAAATTTGAGCAAAATCGCCTAAGCCATTCTAAAATTATAATGAGAAAATTTTTTTTAAATGTAATTTCAGTGTCGTACAACGCCTAAACGTAGAAAATGTAGGAAACTCTAATGCCGATTTATCAAAAGATTATAAAAAACAGACTTCAATAAGTAGTTGAGTAAAGTTGCCATATGAATTTTTTTTGTCGGCAACCTTAATGTATTGGAAACTTACCTTCATGCCTTGAAATTTCTGCAGGAGAGAGTGACATCATACAACCTAAGTCATGGTAAGCACAAGGATAAGATACACCGGCCGTTAATCCTTCCAGTGAATAATTTCTGGTCATTCCAAATAGGGCTCGGCAAGTGGGACATTTTTCCAATCTGGGTTTGCACGTATTGCAAATGCTGTGACCTACAATAAATAAGGCTATATTATTTAATAATTAGTATGAAACTTAGTTGGGAGATAAAAAGAATGTGCAGGAGTCACGGTAAAGAAAACCTTATAATACCTATGTTTGTTTAGTTGTTCATGGTTTGTTATTTATTTATAGATACTTTACCAGTAAATACGGATGTAGAAAGATAGAAAGTTCATCTTTTTATAACTTAATAGTATACTTAGTTTTCTCATTACCAACATCATCGAATTTTGCAAATAAAACTCTAACCTACCTCTAATAAAAATTTTAGGTTTAAATACCTAATAGAGACCAGCGCCTAACATGGACCAAAAATTTAGCAAGTAAAATCCATTAGTCCTCCTTGAAAGATACATTGTATAGGCAAAAGGGTTATACCTAACTAATTTAACTCAAAAACTGATCCGTTTGTTAAAAAAATTAAACTACAACTTATAAAGTATGTAAAAAGAATATTTTGACATACAATGCTTAAGCAGTTTAGTCTGTCCATCCTTTCGTCGGATCTAGGTAGGGATCTGACGAAAGGAACATTTTTATATAACATTTATGTCTTTTAGTTAAATTATATAGGATTACATTACATTATATTATCATAAAGTTTTAGACAAGGTGTTAGAATATTTATGTAAATTACTGTGAAAATATGTAACTATGTGTCTCATTATATAAGTACAACTTTATTAGTTAAATGTGTTAAACTTTTTATTAAATTAGTTCATAAGCAGGTTTAGTAAATCTAATTGAGCTTTCCCGGATGAGAAATTCTGGAAAATCTGCCATTCTTGTTACATGCTGATGATGTATTGTATTTTCCTATTGTATTATTATTATTATTATTGTAATCTGTATGACTGTATGGTATCATGGACTGTATGTAATAAAGACATTCATTCATTTTAATAGCATTTCCTGTGTTACTACTTAAACTACTCATCTAATCTAAGTGTTATCCTAGTAAGCTTACCTGACTGACACTGATAAATAGGAGGTTTCATAAAGCCTTTACAGACAGGACATTCAAAAAACTGCAACATTCTTTCACCAATATAATGTACTGGTGTATCATATGTCTTAATTTTAAAAATGTTTGTAATTCTAGTGGTAACTTTAACAGTTTGTTGCAGTGAAATCAGATCAACACTTACAGCATCACATTCATCAAGAGTTTTGTATATATAATTTGAATCAACAACTCGGGATCTTGTTTTAATGTAGCTCTCACTGTTGCCCTTATGCTTTACAGAATAATCATAGTTACTATCATCATCCTTGACATTACACACAATGTAAAGCAGCTTATTCTTTTCTAAGCTTAATTGCATCTTCAAAAGCAATATTATATTTTTCATGACAAGAAGCTTAATAAGCTCTTCTTCGTTAAAAGCAATATCCAAATAAAACAAGCTGTTTTCAAAATTTATTATGTGTTCACCATGACAGTTTAGAAAATGACCAACAAATTCCATCGGAAAGCCCTCCCATGCACACTGTACAATGGAATGCATTGGACATCTTTTAGAACGATACCTACAGTTTTCTTCGTGGTCTAACAAATCTCCACTGGAACTCCAATGTTCACATCCATTTTCCCTAAATCGACATGGGTAACTAAGAGCTGTAACTAATTCCTCCAGAGCTGTATTTTGTAGACACTTACTTTCCAAAAAATTTTCATTGTAACAAGTAGAACATAAATTTCCTGCATCCTCTACTAGCATTACAGGTGTCGATAACAGTAAGTTTTTACATATCGCACAATGTAGAATATTTTTCTTTAAAAGTACATCTGTGACTGACTTCGCCGACTTTGCCATAGTTAAAAAAACTCGTAAAGTAACAAAATATATATATCAATTTGCTAACACAAATTTGCAAACATATTTTGAGAGACAAAGACCTACCAGCAAAGGTTTTCACGTCTGCTTTCAAAACACAGTTTAATACTGGTCGTAACACTGCGAACGCCTGTAAAAGTAAATTATTTACTTATATTTTGATAAATAATTGCATCATAAATAATTTTTAAACAAATTTATCAAAATTTCCATAAAGTAGACGGATAAACTATAAACTTGGATAATAACCTCAAAAAAAGAACAGAAAACAAAACTTTGACATTGACAAGAACAATATAAATTTTCTCGTACAACAGGAATCCCTATGCAACTCTTAATACGTGCTGTGTGCTTATTTATTTGATTCTATGTTTGTTTGGTTGTTTGGTAAAAGTGTCTTGGTCATTCCCGTTGACCCTTTTAAAAATTCTCAATCTCAGGAACTAAAAAGATATTTTCATCACATAGAACGCAAAACTGACATAACAATAATTTCATTACAACAGAAATTCTTATGCAACTTCTAGAGCAAACCCAAAATAAAACCCAACTACCTACTCCAAGTCTTAAACGCTCACGGTTAAAGGTATCCAGATAGAATCCTCGATAGTTAAATATTTCGGGCATCCAGATAGAATCTCGATGGTTACGGGTTAAATGGTTAAACGCCCACCTTTCGTCACAAGTATTATAATAATAATGGAATTGTGCCTACTGTTAGGTCACCAATACAGCGTTTATGGATTGCTGAAACCTTAACACTTTAAGTAAAATACATAAATGAGAATAATGCCAAGCAGTAGGGCTGCCAAGTGCCCTCTTGTGGGGAGGACTATAGTAGTCCTTTTTTAACTGGATCCGACTGCGTTAAAATTTGCCATGTAAAATTGCGGCTCCTTTTTGACCTGAATTACAAACAAAAAACTAAGTAAAATATTGAATTTCTGTCACCAAATGGAGAGGTTGTGGTATCGTGGGTGTGCGAAAGTTATTATTTTCATGCAAAAAAATCTACTAACGGTGTAAGCAAGTAAATAATTATTTATTAATATTAACTTGTAATAGGTACCTACATTTTTAGCAACTGAAAACTTTCTGCCTTCTAAAGAAAAAGGTCCCCCACTGAGCTTAAATCTCCCCTTTCCCAAAATGACTTTCTAAGAAATAAAAACAAAAGTGCTGAGGTGTTAAAACATCTCCACTTTCCCCGAAGTGGTAATTGGCCCCCAAGCGGGGGTACCAATAAGTTTTAGTAGATATGCATCATATCATATGCAAAAAAACCACGCAACTATATAACGAGCTATGTACCCCATTTGCCCATGGACCCCATGGTTAATTTATGAATATGATAAATAACCGGATCTGAATTTTATATAAAATATACCGCCTATTTAATACAGAATCGCAAATTAATTTTTTTTTAATGTATTTGTTTTAGAAAGAAGATATTATACAGGGTGGCTCATAAAAATGTTACGTGTATCAACTTTAGTTTTTTACATTCTACAATCAATTCTATGCCCTATACCTATCTTTAACCGTTTATGAAAATAAAAAAATATACCTACCTAGTGACACACATTTTTCCGTAATTTTAAAAGTAAAGAATTTGAAGAGTTAATAAGTGTGTAAATTACCATTTTTAGGCCAAATCAAACCTTCAAATCCACTTCCTGTTTAACCAGAAGTGAAGTCAACTTTTAAATTTTAAATGGAAAATCCTCATTTTTATTCGATGGTTGAATTCTATGTGACAATGACATATCCCACTTTATCATTTGTTTTAAAAATGGTCGCTTAGATCAATTTTCCTTTGTTTTCTAAAATGTCCATAATTTTGATAAAACAAGGTAAATGGTAAGAAGTAGGCCCTGGAAACGTTGAACTGATGCTTTATAATATAAAATTGACTTGTTTGAGAAAAATGTGTCTGTTAGGGCTAGCTATTATATTTACAACCTGTTTAAAAAAAATACGGATTTTCTCGATTTTTTCAAATAGCATCCAATCTTGGTTTTGTTATAATAAAATTCTTCATTTAATTTCCTTTCTAACGGCGTATCACAAGTTAATAATTATTTTTGAGGTAATAGTGGAAATTAACAAATAATATCATAAATGTAATTTTTAGACCCGTATAAGCCATAAGAAGTTATGTCAAGTATGCCGTGGAAAACAATTCATTTATTTCAATCTTCATAATTATTATTTAACACCATTTGACATTTTTGTTTAATAAATGCAGAAATAATATTTTTGTTTTTCACGGCATACTAGAATGGTCTTGACTATATTTCTTATAGCTTATTCGAGTCTAGAAATTACGTTTATGATGTTTCTACTATTACCTAATGAATAATTTTAACTTTAGAAAACACGTTATAAATAAAATAGAACTAACTGATTATACATTTTTCTTAAGCAAGTCAATTTTATACTATTAAGCAGGTGAAAATGACCCATTTTAACGTTTCCATGACCGACTCTTTACTACTTACCTCGTGGTGGCCATTTTTAAACAAATGATAAAGTGTGATATGTCATTAAAAATAAAATTTTCTATAGAATTTAAATATAGAATAAAAATAAGGGGTTTTCCATTTAAAATTTAAAAGTTGACTTCACTTCCTCTTAAACCGAAAGTGGTTTCGAAGGTTACAAATTGATTGAAAAATGCCAATTTACATACTTATTACCGTCTTATTTTAAAAAATCCTAACTGCTAAAATTACGAAAAAAATTGTGGTAGCACTTTCTTGTGCCACCCGTTATATGTTTCATTAAAAAAATTAAAGGTAATTCCTACACGTAGCATTTTTATGATCCACTCAGTATAATACCTTTTTCCGAAAATCGATAGGAAATATTGACATATTTGATAATAATTCTGAAAGAAAAAGTCAATATTTCTGTACACTAAGCCATTGCTAGGCAACGGAAAATAACTGTTAGGAAATATTTATTATTCTACTGTAAGGAAATATTATTTCGGTACGGCTACTTGTAAACTAAAATGTGTTAAGCTTGACAATTCAATATTACTGTGTTTCCATGGTTAGAACACAAATATTTAATGGCATCCTTTATTTGTGAACAAAGTTAATAATATTTATTTCAAAATTTTAACAAATTGATTGTAATAAGTTATTTATCCGGTCAAATTAAACATTCGAAGATACATAAATTTACAACAAGCTGAAAATCAGTAAAAATGTTCAAAATACAATTATAAATAAAATTTGTAAGTTCCCATCATTCCCGTGTATGGAAAAAATTTGACTCGAGGTCAAAGGTCAAAATAAATTAGTTTTTCGCGATTTATAGCAAAACGGTAAGTTTTATCATTAAAGTACCTCAAAGAAAAATTGTATATCATAAAATTATCTATAAAAAATGTTTTAATACTTTTTTTTCTATGAGCCACCGTTTCTGAGATATGATGATGTTGATTTCTTACAAATACTCACAAGTCTCGGTTCATTTCAATGACAAATGACAGAAAAGTTTACTGCTGAAAATATATTGGTAAAACAAGCTAATAATGATGCTGATGTATTGATTATTGAAACAGCAATGGAGCAATTTAATTAGACAAATACAACTATTGTTGTTGGTGAAGATGTAGACTTACTCGCATTACTCACTGCTCGAACTCCAACTGAAAAAACTATTTTCTTCTTAAAACCAGGAAAAGCTCAACATCAATCGGAAATATATTCATCAAAAAGTGTCAAAATCATGTACTATTTTTACACGCAATAACTGTGATACGACATCTGCATTTTACAGGAGGGGTAAAACGACAGTTTTCAAAATGTTCGAAAAACAAGATTTCGTTCAATGTGTTTTTAAAAACAGTAATTCAACTCAACAAGAAGTTATCACTAATGGCATTCTCTTTCTTCTTTTAATGTACGGAGCGTCTAAAAAAACTACATGCTTTAGATAAGCATCGATATGCACGTTTCGTTAAAAACACTAAAAATAAAAAACCGGTACAATTAGCTTAATTATCTTCCTCCAACCTCAGCTGCTGCTCATCAACATCTTCCTCGGGTATATTACCAAGTTCAAGCGTGGCTTGGTTATCAGCAAGACCATACAGACTGGGTTTAAAAGTTGGTCAACAATACATTGGATCCAATTCAAACTTTACTCCCACCTGCGCCGGAGGAATTGCTAAACACAATTTTGTGCAACTACAAAAAGGGATGCAGTGCTAAATGTGGTTGCAAAAAAGTGGGACTGTTTTGTTCTCTGGCATGTATAAATTGTCAAGGCCGATCGTGCTCTAATGTTCAATCACCAACAATTGAGGATTCGTTTGCCATACATCGCTATTGACGCAATTTACTTACACCCAGAACGAAGAAGAAGAAGAAGAAGAAGAAGAAGAAGAAGAAGAAGAAGAAGAAGAACAAGAAGAATAATTTGAAAGTTACGAGTCAGACGAATAAACTTCACTACTTTTTTTTAATCAACATCGCTTTTATCTTTTCCAATCTTTGCTAATTTATTTACAATAATTACAACTGACTTGTGGAGTAGGCCTACTGAGGAGACCACGTTAAAAAAAGCGCGAAGTACACTACCTCATAGGTGGCGTGAAAACGTGTGCATATATATTATGATGATAACAACTTTTTGAATCGTTATATCTCAGAAACGGTGGTTCATAGAAAAAAAAGTATTAAAACGTTTTTTATAGATAATTTTATGATCTACAATCCTTTTATGATAAAACTTACCATTTTGCTAAAAATCGCGAAAAACTCATTTGGGAATGATGGGGAACTTACAAATTTTATTTATAATTGTATTTTGGACATTTTTACTGATTTTCAGCTTGTTGTAAATTTATGTACCTTCACTATAATTTTTTGGTGTAATTTGATCGAATAATTATGTCCTTTTAATAATTTTTGATTTACGGAAAAATAGTATGTATACCTCGTAGAAAAAGCCACATTCCCGGACTCCGTATTGCCAGTCTCGGCTTGCGCCTCGACATACAATCTTTACGGTCGTCCGGGAATGTTTAGCTTTTCCTACTAGGTATACAATGTACTATTGATAAAAAAAATGCATTTCAAAAAAACTTATTTGACGGATTCGAGCAATTCTAGATTAAGTGGGCGGTATTATATTCATTATTAAAATTTAAATAAGTCATTCCGGCGGCGTTGTAATTTTTGTCCCGATTTACCTTTACGGGAAAGCACTGTGCGGCTTTCAAATAAAATTTGGTTACCTTCATTTATTCAACTTCACTTATTTAACCTAAGAAATATCCTTCTATCATTTTTGGCAAGCAAACCTAGCAAACTGACAGATAGAAAAGTTCTGGTAGATATTGCAGAAATACCCATGTCTCGTCATTTAATGTTAGGAAAGTTTTTTCCAGCATTGGGCTGGTTTATTCTGCTTGTAAGTTTTTCATTTCCAATCGCTATCGGTAGCGGTATTTTTTACATTATATTTTATACATTATCCCAAGTCAGTCCGGCCTATATGGTAAGTTTGTATTTTTTTAATATAAAATGTAAGTAAAGTAATAATTGAATATAAAATAACCAAACCACTCGACTTGTCAAACCCGCTGAAGTAGATACCTAAAGAAACTGTCACTTCTAAACAAAATATTTTATAGTAATAAGAAAGGAATACAGTAGTTGTGCCCATATTCTGGTATCTATCAATTAAAATTTTCAAAAATAAATACAATAATAACAATTCTAAATTTTAAAAATAATATTTTTCAAAAGCAAAAAAAATGTCCTAAAGTTTTGCAAATTCACAATTTTTATAAAAAAATGTATCTAATATTATAGGTAATTAACTGCAGGTTACTGTACCCTGTCACAGTATAGGGGCACATTGTATATTAAAATTATTTTTGTGTACTAGCACCCCGACACCGTAAGGAATTTTATTTTTATTTCAGAAGGATGCCGAAGAAATGTTGCAAGGAGCACGCTTGCCAGGATACTGTGTAGAAAAAATTAAGGCCTATTGGTCCAATTTGATCGTATAAAGGCAAATGGAATGTTTTAATCTTGTTATTGCATAAAATTGGGTTTATTAAATTAAAATACGGAATGTTTAATTATTTTATCTACTTTCATTTAGTAATATGAATTTTACAGTTCTGTAAATCGTTTTGTAAGGGCATCTATTACAGCACTAGTGCTGTAATAGAAAGGTGATACAGATTATGATTTTTCTTAAGCTTGATCTACATAAAAACTGATGCATTTGAAAAAGTAAGCACAAGCGCGTTTATTCAAATTTTTAGTTAATATTTTTATACACTGAAAAAAGATGCGCTTTTGGCCCTAAGTAGTCAGCGCTTTTGAATGTTAATTCTTTAAGTTATCTCTTTATACGAGAATTTCTCTTGTCACAAGAGAAAAGCTCTTTGTTTACGAAATACGACTGAGTGTAAGAGAATGTCTCTTCGCTCAAGAGAATTTCTCTTCGCGTAAGGGATTTTTCTCTTCAAATCTATATTTGAAAGACTTATCTCACAAGCAAGTTACGATGCAAACGTGGAAGGGATACTGAAGCAGTATGATGGCTGCTGCGATGGGAAGATGTCTTGATGGAGTTAACATTTAAAGCATGAAATGAGTTTATAAGTGTCCTTATAATTAAAAAATTTGATAAAATTGCATGCATCTGCACTTTTCCTATAAACTATAAAATTAACTGTAAACGTGCATAATCAATTACCTTATAATTAAGCTGTGATGTCAACAAAAATGTTTTAATGTGTTTTATTTTTCTATACCTACCAGGATAATCCAAATTGGTAAGTTATTACTAAATGTACCTATAAAATCAGTTGAATTTGCAGACTGTTACGGAATCTCGATTACCGAGCACTTAATAATAAATAAGTTTTTGTTGAGACAATGACATTTCTTGAACGGCAGTAGAGTTTTGGACTTGCATGGGCTCTAGTTGTTTTGAATCGCAACGTTTCAACTGGTAAGTATCTCCAGTCGTCTTCAGGTGAAGTAAATACTAGTATTCCCTAAAGACAGAACAGGTTTATAATATCTTATACATCTACCATATTTATGGGTTTTTAGTTTGATGTTAAAAACAAATTAACCACACTACCCTCTAGAATTCATTCCTTGCCATCCACTACTTGTCTCAGTTGTGAAATCAAATAATGACAATGCAAGTCCAAAACTTTTTTATCAGTCATCATCGTCTCCAACCTTCAATCAAACACAGTGGCGAATTTGGGGGGGGGGGGGGGGTGCTTCCCCCATCCGAGCCTAGGAGCTCGGGTCAAAAAGTCTAATTGCAACCTAATTTTTCGTCTCATGCTTGGACTCTTAATTTAAATCTTTAAATAATTTATTCTTGGCGGCTTAGATTACAAAGGTCTTGTAGGAAACGTTTAGTTTTTAAACTTTTTCTTTTAAAAGTCCTGTTTTATATAGAGATTAAGGTTTCAGACGAATATCGCTTTAGTTATTGATTTATGATGCAGTTTTAAAGGAAAACGAGTAAAAAGAATAATATTTTATAGTGTTTTCTATTACATACTTGTCTGTTCCGTTTTTCCTTTTTTAGAGCTTTTTTAAATCAACAAAAATATAACACAATTCAATAAAATATTTTTACAACAAAAACAAATAAGTTATTTATTTTTAAAGAGAAAAATTAAAGTGAACATTTTAATTGAAACATTTTTTATGGAAGAAGTGTGATTATTTATAATATAAAAGTAGTGCGGGAAGAAACGACAAGGCTTTATTATGAATATACAAAACGGCATTTAAGAAGGTGTGCTTCAAAACCTAAGCATTTGCACCAAAAACGGCTCTTTAGAGTCAGTCGTCAGTCAGTCAGAGTCGTTAGAGTCATACATACAAATTTAATCCAACCATGCAGAGGAGGAGAGGTAATAATTTAATTTTTGAAATTTGATAGTAGTTAGATGAATTTTAAACAAGCTTTGGGCGTGACCCCGAAAATTTTTCTCCTTCTTCGCTATGTACAATATTATAAAATACATGTAGTCCTGACCGTCCGTCTCTCCAGAAAAAAATTATCCTACTACCGCTCACTGAGCCTCCCACGAGCATATTTGCTGGCTACGCCACCGTTCAAACATTATATTTAAAATTATTTTAAAGAAACTTAGAGAGAGCTTATAAACGACTAACAATGAAAAAGGATAAAAGAAACCTTTTTTGTAGAGAATTTTAAGGCCTCTAATAAGGTATGAAACTTCGATATATCGAGGACAATGTATAATAAACATAATTTACCCCTATTTTTCAAAATGGGCCATGGTGGGTGGTGGGGTCAAGCTACTCAAAATGCAAAGCTTAGGATAAAGGTAAAGTGGTGCTTTTGTGCAAGGTCTCCACATTTTTTCAGTAACCCGCTTAACTACTTCTACTAATCTGCCTTAAAGCATATTGACATTAACATCATGATTAATGTCAATATGCTTTAAGAGCCTTACTTACCAGCGCGAAACGCGGCATCGTTTCCTGGCTTGTCTAAATGAAAATTTAATACAACAATTTTACTAAGGGATTCGCAAGAATTTCTAGTTTGGCGGATGATACCCTCATTTTTTTTAAAGTTTCAATTATATATGTTAAACTTATATCATCCGCCATGTAGAACATAAAAATAGAAATATTACGGCTATTCATGTTAATATCTTATTTTCCATTGAAACTACAAACGATACCCTGATATTATTTTCAAAATCTCCACTGTCGCCGCCCCCCTTAATTCTCAATAAATTCGTTAATATAATATATTATATATAAAAAAATAAATTAGCATGCACGATGTAGTGAAAATGCAGCATTTGTTCGTGATGACTCATCGACTACTGTTTGCTCTTAAGGCATATTTTTTAAAAGTTATTAAATATTATTTCTGCTTAAATGTTCGAGGTGTTATCGAAAATAACCTGCCCATTGCAAAATTTTCTGCACAACTGAAGTGCATGATGTGCTGACGTGAACGTTTTATTCGATTCTTAACCACTGTCGGAAATTTAAGGGCTGAAGATAAATTACGGTGGCATATGTTTGGATATGAACGCTTTACGATAAACCGTTTTGAGTCCTGCTCGAATCCGAATTTGCATACCTATGCCATATAGTTCGAGGATAACCAATATTTTATGAAGGACTTAGCAGGTTTTTGAACGTAATTTATGGAAACCAACTTTTTTCTTAAAAATAGCCCTTGCAATTTGTTACTTTTATTATAAAAATATTGGTGAGCAGTTGGTGAAAGAAAACTTAATCCCAATGAAAAAAGTTTTATTTTTTAGGATTCCGTGAGTCATTTTATTGCATTTTTTTAAAATTAATGAATACAAATCCAAATTTATTTATTTATTGTCTTTTTTCCGAGGGCCCGTGCGTGCGCCGGATGCACTTAGGCCAGGATTGTCCTATTGTGCATGCTCACCCTGTTTGGTTGTTACACCCACACCGTGGTCGCAGTACCTTGCCCTAGTTTGTGTAGGTCAACTGAGGATCGGGTAAGGATTTCCTTTGGTTCCAGTTTTGGTTCCCCAAGTAGATATTTGTTGCCTCTTCCGATCACTCAATGGCAAACTTTGTACTGTACAGTTTCCCTGACTTGTCCTGAACCTTGAATGAACCTCGGTGAAACGTTTTCGGAAAGCGTTAAATTATTAGAAGTTGTATGTATTATTCCAATGATGACAGTGGAAAGTGAGACGTGCTTTTCGGCTGTCCGGGAATATTTAAACCGTGCTTTTAATGGAAATGTTATTGGCTTAAATCATACAGTAAATTGGCCAGCCAGGTCTCCTGATTTATCGCCAAATGATTTCTTTCTCTGGGGCCATTTAAAAAACAGGATATACAAAGATAAAAAAATACCCAAATCTAGACGAGTTAAAAAATGCTATTTCTGCCGAATGCAATAGATTTTCAGTTTACCAACTATCGAATGTAAGAAGAGAATTTTATGATCGCCTCGGTAATTGTCTAGCAGTCAATGGAGGAATATTTGAACATCTCCTTAAATCCTAAAGTTCTAACAATTTAGTAATACCTACCTATTAATTAGTAAAATATTGAAACATGTAAAATGTCATAATTAACCTTGTAATTGGATACTTTATTTTAGTTTTATTCAGATTAATTTGTACTCATAAATACACCTTTAATATTTTCGATGTACGAGTTTTTATAACAATAAAGCACACATTTCAAAATGACAACTTTATTTGACAGTCATCTTTTACCTTGACTGGTGCCCGCAAATACGGGGCCATAAAAAGGAGAATAGTTGTTATTTCCACAAGTAGGCCTATACAAGAAATTAATTTAGAGACAAAAGTTGAGTCGGGTAAAATATTTATCTGTCTGCCAAATTATGGTCTTTGTAAATACGACTTAGAGTTTAAAAAATCTTTGAAAGTTTTTCTAACTTAAACAACTTTCACAAAAATGTCAAAAGGCCCTCAAACAGCAAGGAACGCGGCGTTGTTTCGCCGAAAGTCCCCTCAAAATAGACCTTGCATGGCGCTTTTTCACAGGAATATTTCACGGCATGCCACTGGTATATTACACAATTTTTTAAATAATATTAATATGTTTAGCGCTGCTTTCCTTCATAATTATTTTCTATATTCTCCTAACATACCATATTAGATATTAATTTTGTTTGACACTAAAATTGCTACACCTCTACCCCTTGTCTTGTTCGCTAATCTGTTAGCTACAATTAGGACGTGATAGAACTCTATAGAATTTGCCTAATTTGCAAAGTTCTTGTCTGAATTCGTAATGATATTGATTGATTTGAGTTAGATACAGCAGCGTGGGACCATTTTAAACTAACTAATGATGTGTATTTCTCCAAGATAATTTTCCCCCTTGTGTAACTTCGCTTATCTTCTGGAGGTAGCATCCTGCTAATTTAAATTTATTTGCTCTTAGAACCAGTGCTTAATTATTTTCTACATAAATATAAGTAGGTAGTTTAAATATAATTATGTTGAGAAAAATTCGTAAGAATAGAGGATGAATCACGACAAGAGTGCATTAGAACTTGTATATTTACAAGGTGTATCTAAAAGTTCCGTACAAGACGTCAGTGGCAGATTTAGGATCTGGTCTAGAGGGGGGGGGGGGGGGGGGGGGCGCAAAAGGAAAGTGTAAGAAGAAAGTAAAAGTGTCGCAGATGAAAAATTTTTGGGTGCCACGCCCTAATTTTGCCAAAAATTAACCAAATTTAGTAGTAACAGGAAAAACAAAACTTTTTTATTTTATAACCGCAATTTCAGTATTTGTAGACACAATTTTTTTTCCACACATTAAATAATAGGAATGTGTCACACATTCCTATTATTTACGGAACTTTAATGTGGAATAATATTTAAAACGAGAGGGAGGTTTTTTCGGTATTATTTATTTAGTACAAAGAACTCTTTTGTGCCGAAAAAAAGGTAAATACAAAAAAATAATACTAAGACATAATTAAAAAAATAAAATACTGAAATAAGCAAAACAATGCTCTATTAAACGAATGAATGATTTTTTAGTAAATTGTAGCGTGCCGTGTCGTCAATACTGGCCATTGCTGACAAATACAATCCAATATCATAATTATTAGTAATTTCAATCTCTGAACTTTCAACTTCAACATTTTTAGTAACATTTTTATCAGGCGGCAAAAAGGGATGATCGGATTCCTTTTTTTCTATATGGTGATTAGTTCCTTCTGCTTCTGTCTCTGTTCTAATTCTTTTAAAATAATTAAGCACAGTATTTTCAGGTTCAGGTCTCTTATTAGTTTTCGACATATTCGAGCAAAAGTTCTGCAAAATCATTCAATGGAAATAATAACATTAAAACTATACCTCGCAGCCACAGACCCCTAAAAGCACGCAGCACACGCTACGATTTCAACAAGCGCATGACCGCTTCGGGATACGTTGCTAAGCAACAAGAACAAAGAACACGCGAAAACGACGGACAATCGGTTCGGAAGTATTATATGCGCTGTTGCCCGATGTATATAAAAATACTTGCACTATTGATTTTGAGGTATAATATTGCATTTTACGCACATACAAAAACCGTATTATTCATAAATAATTTTGTTAGTTACGAAATAAAGTTATGTCGTTTTATTATTTAGATAATGTAATCAATCTTCCCTAGCACAAATTCCTGAGCCTAAAATATAAGGATCTAGTTCAATTGACTTTAGTCCAAAAGTTGATCGTTTGCAGAATACAAGGCATCAAAGTTACTATTTTTTAAAAACTTTTTTGTTAATAATATTATATACAATAGCATGATTTGCACGAAGTTTTGCACTAAGGAATTTTTAAGACGAGAAATCGAGATCTGATCACAAACGGCAAAGTTTTTTTTACCAATGTATTTTTGGCTATCCCAGGTAAAATATTTGCTAAAGTTGCAAAATGATTTTTTTATAACAGAGAAATGAGGTTTACTGATACCTATATCTTTATTGATCTTGATAAGTTTTTGATTTCGATATTAAATATTACCTTAAGAGCCTTTCACACCAGAGTGAAACGCGGCATCCTATCCTGGCTCGTCTAATTGAAAATTTAACATAAAAATTTCACCAAGGGGTTTACAAGAACTTACAATTTGGCGGATGATACTTATTAAAAAAAAAATTAAAATTTTATTTTAGTTTCAAGTTTCAATTATATAGGTTTAAATTATATCATCCGCCATGCAGAACATAAAAATAGAAATATTGGCTATTTATATTATCGCCACATACTACTTGTTCGTGATGACTACTGTTTGCTCTTAAATATTTCGCAATAGCAAAATACGCAATTGCAGCAGCAAAACAAGATTTTCAAAAGAATTTTTACTTCTCCTGAAGATAAATGTTGCTGTCCCAGTTATTACAATTTGCTAGAATCGATATTCGGATATTTCCGTGTCGCCATTCGGTGTTGCTAAGAGTTAATTTCAAGTATTTTAGCCCGTCCGAGCCTGTCATTCCACTACAAAATTATTACCGGTTGTAACACATAAGAACGGCTATTTGGCCGTTTTTTGAATGAAGCGAAAAGGATAAGAAATATTGATCAAAAAATGAAATGGCGAATGCGTAACTAGACTTTACTCTTAAGTAAAAAAGATAAGATTCCTGATCTACTGAACCCTCCTCCCTTCCAAAATGGATTTTAAAGAAAAATCCTGGCGTACTCAAAACTCTACTCCTTCCCAATGTGATTTCTGAAAAAAAGGTCCTCTCTCCCCCTTCCCAACGTGCTCGGTGGTGTTTACGGTTTTTTTGGGGGGCTAAGTAGGTATGCAAAAAGATTTAAATAATACGGGCTAGGGTAGGAGGGTCCTATTTGCCTCCCTCCCTATGGGCGCCCAAGGATATTCTAAAACTCGGAGGATTTTCACACAGTGCGCCCCGTGTTAAATACCTGCTCGCTTGAAATGTACCGCTTCCATCATTTGTTATGCAATAAACTATTCTATAAACAGTTTTTTTTGTTCTTTCATGAATTCTACCCTTCATTCAGGGATGCTATTATTTTGTTTGTTGAAAAGGGACACAAAATAATTGATTAGGACCAATACTCATTCCCGTTGCACAATATTTTAGTAAACCAACACTAGGGCCCGGTTGTACAATTACGACAAGCTTATTTCAGCGTTGAACCAAGCTCAAACTTAATTTTGACAATATCTTTACATTTTTGTTGGTGGTCAAAATTAAGTTTGAGCTTGGTTTAACGTTGAACTTAGCTTGAGTCGCTATTGTACAATCGGATTCAAAATCCTAACCAGATGAAAAAAAAAGTCCACGCTCAGGTGGAAACAGGTATTTTTCGGTACTCCGAGATACCGAATGAATGATTTTTATAAAACATTCTGTACCATTTGTTTTGGAAATTATATTATTATAATGTTAAATAGGTCGTTAACCTCATGTGTTGTAACTTTACCAAACTAAGGCAGCAAATTGGCTAAATGGGCTGGGGTATGTTCGATTGATTAGCTCTTCAATCACAGGCCACGTTTAACAGCCATTTGACCGAAAACACTTGACCTACAATTGCAGGCAAAGTTCGCCTGTTGGTTATTTCTATTGCACAAATTGTTTGATGGGGCGTTAAGAACAAATGTTATAAAAATAAAATGTTAAAAGTTCCTTTTATTTCCGCTATAATAAAAATATAAATCAGTGCTTGTGTCACTGTGGCCACTAGTTGTTTAGTAGTAAACCGAACATGGGTTATTCTAAGTTAGTATGGGTGTTTATGTCCCCCTAATTTTTTCTGTTGAATAATACTTTATAAAAAAACTCTAATTGCCTTAAAGGATGTATATTGTTAGCCGGTATTTGCCACCCATGAAAATCCCCCTCAAAGATATTTGTAACGCGAATTTCTCTAAAACTGCATATTTGTATAGACAATTTGGTAAAAACTTGTTTCATATTCAGTACTAATTATCATTCTTTCTAGCGAACCGAAATTGAGGTTTCAGAAGTTAGCAAATGCCGAGATTTTAGAGTTTAAAAATTTAAACAGCGGGGTTTTGTTGGTTGCCAAAAACTGATTTTTAACTAAAATAACTAACGCTGTTTTGCAGACAGAAAACCAAATCAGTATTGTACTTGTTGCTTTAACTTTTACAAAGTAAATATCTTGTATGTGGTTTACTGAAATCTTCCAAGATGTTAGAGAATTTTTGATGATTTTATAGTATACCGGGTGTTGCATCGTCGAGCGGGACATAGGAAATCCCATGTAATTTTATATGGGGTCAATTATTGGCTTCCCTAATTATTTTAGAGAAAAATTCTATTTAGGTTTATTAAAGAGCACTAAAACCCACATTCAAAAGAATAACTTTAGATATTTTTGATGAGCCCGTTTACGGGTTATCGCCGATTTCTTTTTAACTATTTCTCCTTTTTATGGCCCCGTATTTGCGGGCACCAGTCAAGGTAAAAGATGACTGTCAAATAAAGTTGTCATTTTGAAATGTGTGATTTATTGTTATAAAAACTCGTACATCGAAAATATTAAAGGTGTATTTATGAGTACAAATTATTCTGAATAAAACTAAAATAAAGTATCCAATTACAAGGTTAATTATGACATTTTACATGTTTCAATATTTTACTAATTAATAGGTAGGTACTATTAAATTGTTAGAACTTTAGGATTTAAGAAGATGTTCAAATATTCCTCCATTGACTGCTAGACAATAACCGAGGAGATCATAAAATTCTCTTCTTACATTCGTTAGTTGGTAAACTGAAATTCTATTGCATTCGGCAGAAATAGCATTTTTTAACTCGTCTAGATTTGGGTATTTTTTATCTTTGTATATTCTGTTTTTTAAATGGCCCCAGAGAAAGAAATCATTTGGCGAAAAATCAGGAGACCTGGCTGGCCAATTTACTATATGATTTAAGCTAATAACCTTTCCATTAAAAGCACGGTTTAAATAATATTCCCAGACAGCCAGGGTAGGGTACTATGTGCCGGGCAGCCATCCATTTGGTACCAAACTTCCTGATTTTCCCTGGCGGCATCATGTAAAGTAGGTAAAATATGATCTTCAAGTAGTTCCAAAAAATATTCTGCATTTAAATTTCGTGTAAGAAATAATGGCCCGATAATATTTTCTCCGAAAATCCCAACCCAAACATTAACTTTTTGTGGATATTTCGTCCTTGTTTCGACAAATCTGTGTTGGTTTTCTTTGTTCCAATATCGATAATTTTGAACATTGGGTTCATTGTTTAAGGTAAATGTGCATTCGTCAGTGAAACAAATGTTTTTTTAAAAATTCCCTATCCATGTTTGCTCTTTCAATCATACCAAAACAAAACTTCTGTCGTCGTATTTCGTCCCTATCTCTTAGCTCTTGGTGCTTTTAATATTTGTATGAATAATATTTATGTTGTTTCAAAGTTCGTAACGCTGTGGTGTGATCTAATCCTATGTCATCCTCAAGTTTCCTTGTGCTGATCTTCCCATCATTTTCTTCCACGCACAATAAAACTTGCAAGTCCCTATCTTTCTTTGTTCCTGCCTTTCTTCACATCTGCAGTTATTTATTACAGTGCCTTTTGTCTCAAATTTCTTGATAGTCCTTTCGACTTTAGATTTTGCAGGTATCGGTATTTTCGGATACAGAGCAGTAAACATGTCTGACACATTTTGATAACTATTTCCTTGATAATAACATTTAATCATCAATATTTTTTCTTCAGAAGTGTAATTCATGGCTAATATTTTCGATGTACGAGTTTTTATAACAATAAAGCACACATTTCAAAATGACAACTTTATTTGACATTCATCTTTTACCTTGACTGGTGCCCGCAAATACGGGGCCATAAAAAGGAGAAATAGTTAAAATATCTAATGTTATTCTTTTAAATATGGGTTTTAGTGCTCTTTAATAAACCTAAATAGAATTTTCCTCTAAAATAATTAGGGAAGCCAATAATTGACCCCATTTAAAACTACATGGGATTTCCTATGTCCCGCTCGACGATGCAACACCCGGTATAATATCATAAGAGAAAATTTTGCCGGTCAAATTTTCGACTGGTTTGAAAGTTTGTTGCTTGACAATTTCATAAGCGAAATTACCAAAAAGAAATAAAATTGAATAAAACCAAGAGACAATTTAGCCGATACAAAATTGTCTCTCGAATGATATTCGAGAAGACTTTCACGAGAAAACAATAAAAACACACTGTTTATTTAGCAACTTAAAAACTTTATTTATTACTAATATTAAACATACAGTTGTTAAAAGTTATAGCTTGTCCATTCTTCTCTATCAAAGCATGGTTTTGGGTATGATTGACTTGTATTTGAGAAGCCGAAGGTCCAGAACATGCTTCATTTGTTGTTCTGAGATTTTCGATGAGCTTCAGATGATGACTAGGATCTGGCTGCAGATATGGTTTCCGCATTCTTAAAAATAACATGGTATGGATTACTAAAATTTGGTTCTGACAACTATTTATTTTCGTGAAATCGGACTCAACCCAAAAATTAGTTTGTACAACTAAAAAAAATTGTCGTTATTGAACTGTTGAACTAATTTATAACATTAACCAACCCAACCGACAAATTTTAGTTGTCACAACGAAATTTTATATACGGATAACTAAATTTATATGGTACTCCCGCTTTTAAAATTAGTTGTCACAACTAATGTGTAAATATGGAAAATTGAAAATTTTTTTTCAAGGAAATATTGTTTTTGTTAATGATGCAATCTACAAATATTGCCAAAGCAATCATTTATTTGGGCCAAACTTGAAATTTTCATAGAGTAACAATAACGTATGTAGTCACAACATTGTGATTATTGTCTTTTTTCTGTACTTTCTAATTGTAAGAAAGAAGTTGAATCATAAATAAGTAAAAATTTTATATTTTTGTCATTGCAGTTGCACATTAGAAAGTTTGAATGGACTGCTTATAAAGCATGGCAAAATTAGCAAGTTGATTTCATAGAAATAACTTTCAAAAAAGTCTGTTTCATTTCTAAAAAAAATGTCATATGTAATTTATACTTAGTAACGAAAAATATTCATTCCTATGTCCCCATTTAAATAAAAAAATGCCTTGGTATTACTACTCTATTAGGTATGCGTAAACTAATTGGGATACATTATCAGGGATATTATGGTTTCTTTAAAAAAAATTATTTCCAATGTCCTTGTTCTCTCATGTTCTTTATAATACATACTTATGCAATACAAAACAGAAACACTAGATTTTTAACTTATTTTACTCAACCTTTTGGGTTGTTTAATTGCTTATAGAACTGAATTGTCCTTATTTAAATTTTCTTATCTGCAACTGCGATTATTAAAAAACAAAAAATATCCCCTGGACTTATGAATATGAAATTAGTTGAACTTGGTCAAAGTCATTAATATGGCGTTCTTTTATAGAAATGGAACATAGAACAAAAACAAAACAAAAAAAAATATTTTAAAGTTATTTCTCATCGGGTCACCTTGCCATGCTTTATAAAAATCTCATTTAAACTTTCTAATGTACAACTGCAATGATAAAAAATAAAATGTATACTTACTTCTGATTTAACTTCCATCTGCCAAAAGATCATACACAAAAAAGACAATAAACACAAATAAATTACTCCAAATATTGTCACATCCATTTTCCACACCGCCACGGCCATGAAAATGGCAAATTATTGCCTTAAAAACACGAAAATATAGACACGGAACCGCAAAAGCACCCTAACATAAACATAATCTCCTGACAGTCCTGGCTAGAATGATGTCACATGTCACCCACCGGGCAAGGGCGTCAAGTCTCTGTTGATGCCGTTAGTTATAAATATGAAGAATAATATTACTTGAAAAGAAAAGTTAGTTCTGGTAACTAAGAATGTATCTTAATCAAAATTAACAAAATGATAGGGACTACAAATTCATAATGTGTTATTACAACAAGCTTAATTGATAAACACAAGTTTGTAGGAACCTTGATGTAACATTTAAATAAGATATATACAGAGTAAAATTCAGCTAAACAAAATATTTTATTTCTGCCAACTAATATGAAAACAAGATATTTTCTTTGTTCTGATGGCATAATTTTTTGGTAAATATAACCAAGAAAAAAATCTTTTTTGTTTTCCTAAAAATAGTTATTTTTGGTAACGTAAACACGAGAACAAATAAAAATTTGTACCAAATACCAAGTCATTTTTAAGAGTGCGGGAATTTGCGTTTGAGTGACCTGTTAACTTAATCAACTCTTGTTCCCCAACACCTTGTATAAATGGAGCAGATACAGCGGGAGATCGATGAAAATGATTTGTTATGTTATGCTTCTTCGTATCAATTCCAATTTTTTTCGCTAAAGTTTTGGTCCACTTTGAACCAACATCCTTTCTGCCAGTTTGGATAAACAAAGAGAAATCTTCTGTCTGTGTAAATGTTTGGTTCTCTTTTTTTACAATGATTTTAGAAATACTCTTACAGGGCATAAATCTTTGTTTGATGAATTTCTTACCAACCATTTGCTGTGTGCCAATACTTTTGACCCACCGTAAGCTGTCTTGGAAAATATGCTGTATAATCAATTCGTCCAGTAAATTCTTCCATGGTATCAAAAGCCTTTTAAAAATATTGAATTTTGCAATTTACGTCCTCATTGTCTCTCCAAGTTAGTTGAAATGAGCAGTGATGGGAAAATTTTTTTGTGCTTCATCGGGGTTTTCTTCATTGTAGCTTTCCATTATTGTTAATAAATCTTTGGTAGATAATGCTTTTGAACTTACTTTCCTCTTTCCTGACAACTTTGAAGGTGCTTTCTCTGTGTGTCTTTTTCCATTCGAACAATTTTAAAGGAAATATTCTTAAAACAATCAATCTTTATTTCGTATTATGTAAAATAAATTTCTTGAATCATTTTTGCTGTAGTGTTCCATATAGCCTTTACAGAAGATTCTTTATAGTCTTCGCCATTACCCTTCTTCATATTAAAGGCGTAATCTTCGAGGATTTTCGCCAGTTCCATCACAGTAGTACATTTATCCAGTTTATTATTTCCTACTATTAGAAACTTTGAGAACTGTACCAAAAATGAGTTCTTGGAAGTCCGTGTCGAATATTTTCAGCTGTCGATTTTTTAATTTCTTGAGTAAATTGGCACCAAAACCTTGATTTTTCGTTTAAATCGTTTTTGTCTTTTTCAAATTAGGATGACATTTTTCAGACTAACTATAGTTTTTACCTGAAACTATCAAAATTTTTCCGCTAAAAAACCATCTTGTTGATTTTGTCCAGGTAGATTTAATAAAGAGTTTTTCCACTAGAAAACAGGCCGTTGCTATGTTATTTTGCCAGTATAAAACACTCTAGTGAAATAATCGACAATATTATTTGTCAAAAGAGAACATACCCTGGGTACGTATTATAATACCATTTTTTTGGATATTGTCAACAGACTGTCAATCGATCAAAAAATATATTTATTTCCTTTTATACAACAATAGATTTTATATAGTACAATACATATATTATGCTCTTTCTCGTATTCCTGCTTTTGTTCAACCCGCATTAAATTAAACAAAAAAAAGGAAGGAAAATAGAGATTATTCAAGTCCACAAAGCTAAAAACAAATAATATAGATTTAAAATATACTAAATACCTTAGAAACCAATAAGACAACACTCTTGACCCACATCCCAATAGAATGAGTAAAAAAGAAAAAAGAACACATGCTCCCAGTAAAAAAAAAGAAAGATAAAAACACATAAAAAAATTCTGTAATCAGGCGATTCGTGGGAAACAGAAAAAAAGCAAGACATCAAAGTTTAAATTACACACAAGAAACATACATTAATTTTTTTATAACAGTACAGGAGCCTCTGTGTTTACAGAATAAAAGGCTTAAGATTAGAGTCGCTTGCCTTAGTGAATTGTGAGCCAGGCTTAGATCTGGCGATGGCGGTGTATTCGAAGTTATTGAATCTACACTAACTTTATTAACTACAATGTTAATATATCTTTGAAATGAAATTATAATGTACTATTATTTTAATAAATGTTACTTAAAATAGGAACTTATGTTATCGGATAAAAGCTTAAGGTTATTATTGAACTTTAAGGGTTGGTACTTGCTTACCACGATAAGCTCTTTTGGAGATTTGGACATAATTCGACTAACAAATAATAAACAATATATTTTCACAAGGTATTAAAGTAAATTTATTAAACACTCTGTACTATCCACGAGTAATATTTTAGATTTATTTTCCTTTTATAGGTATATCAAACAACGTCTCAGTCTGCTATCAAAAGGCGAAAAATGTATTACAAAGCAGGTTTACATTTGCGTTTGGCATCAAACAAGGCCACATCGGGAAAACGTGCCTTGAAGTAAATGATGCCACTTTGCCCAGTCATGCTGAGGATACAAACGGAAAATCACTACGGGAAGGGTGTTTGCAAGTATACATTAAAAATATTGGGAACTTGAATTTATAAATTCTTTAACCACATTTTGAATATTTTTGACGTATCGTATACAGGGTTATTCCTAAGTTGACACTTGTTTTTTAAATTGTATAATACACTGCCGTCCTACGGATAGGGTTGCCACCTTTTTATTGTTGTTAACCTGGAGTTTCCGCTATGACGAACAAACCCGAACAAACCAGAACAAACCCGAATAAACCCAAACAGGCCCCACCCAACCTACGCCATCGGCGAAGCCCGTCAAAAGCGATGACTTCCCAAACAAAGGTGACTTCTAGAAAAAATGGTCTTCTACACCGTGTAACCCTTCTCCCCGATACCCGTAACCTGGAGTCAAAGGGTTTCGACCTGGAGACACCGTTCCAACCTGGAGACTCCAAACCAATCCGGTGTCAACCCTACCTACGGAAGAACACCATATGCCAGAATATATAATTTGCAGAAAACGAGGAGTCTAAAAAAATTTGATATCTAGAAAATGAAATGTATCTAAAAAATAAAATTATATTCTTGAAGAAAAAAAGAAAGTACTTTTGGGTTTTCAAAGCAATAGTAAGATAAAGATAAATTTGATAGGGGGTTCGTGAAAAATAATTGATTAAGGTTGGAAACTTTTTTTAAATCTTTAATTACACAATACTAAACTAAACGTTTCTTGCCACTCTAAAATATGTGTTGTTCGACACCCCCCCCCCCCCCACCGGGCTAGAACTATAAAATGGAACATCGTTTTTGCACCTAAATAATGGTTCTTAATGTAAAATCAAATAATTTTTTTAATCAAAAATTTAGGGGAATACGGCAAAAAAAACGCTTTTTGAAATTTTTTTGTACATATTTTAATAATATCGTACCTAGTGTCCAAATTACATATTATCGAAAAAAAATTCTAAATAAAACGCTGAAAGTACCTTATTTACATCTATTTGTATATCGAGAAATCAACAAAATGGGTGTTTCTTCCGAAAGCGTACCTATTTTCTATTAACGATCTTTGAAACCCCAAATTTGGAATTTTTATTTTATTTATGTATTTTCTTCTTTAGTTTTTTACCTGTTCTTACATAAATCTAGTCTACGATTTAGGAAAAAAGGGCAAGGGCCTGTCGACATATTAAGCACCGGTTCCCGTAGATCACCGAAGTTAAGCGGTGTCGAGCGCGGTTAGTACTTGGGAACACGGCGTGCTCTTGCCTCAGGGAAGAGTGTGAAATGAATCGACACCTAGCCATCCTATTCACGCCGGACAGGCCGGATGAGATCGGATATCTCGTAGGATGAAGGTGCCGTTTCACACTCCCCAGTCGGTAGATCACATTTGTGGTCGATGACCGGTTCAAGATGGCCTACGTAGTCGGCGAACCGTAAAAAAAAAAAAAAAAAATTTAGGAAAAAAACGGCATTTTTTAAGAACGACTTCACGGAGGTGAGGATTTTAAAACTGTAAAGAAAATTCTAGGTACATTTTACCTAAAAATCACTATCTTTTCTTTCGCTTTCCAGCATTTTGTGTTAACTAAATCTAAACAGAAGTTATAAGATTTAAAAGAAACTTTAAAAGTTAAAACACAATTTAGGTAATAGAAGAAAAACTGCCAGATCTAATACAAACTTATTACAATGTAAAAAAATTTGTTACACAAGGAAAACTTGGCATTACATTTTAAAATACAACAGGGTATATTAATTACATAAATTTTCGACCTTGGGAAATTTAAAAACATATTATTAACTACAGTAAATTTCTGGATCCTGAAGTAGAGGTGCTATAACATTATTTAAAATAATACAACAGTTATCAACAACTGGTAAAACAAAATATTTTCTTGCAATGGATTTTCTAAGAAATTAGGATATCTAAGGATATTATTAATTCAGATCTTAGGACTGTTGACCTTACTTTTATCTTTTATGCCTTGTAAGCTCTTGTACTTTTCCTTGTTATTTTCGTAGATAGTTCTGAGATTTAAATATTCGTTTTTTTTTTAATTTTCATCTATTAAATAAATACGTAAAAGAAACAACATTAAGGTTTCAAATCTTCACATAAATTTGTTTATTTTTATATTAAAAATAAGAACAAAAACATGACATGTTTCGTAGCACTGCTACATCGTCAGATGTCGTCCATTTCGACTTTAAAATATATAAGTTTTCCTCTATTTAACCAACCCTCTATCTCTTATAGTTAAGTTACCGAGATAACTATGCTAATGCATCGAATTTGTCGCGCAATTATTTAGAATTATCATGCAGTACTATGATGGACGCTGAACACAATTGGAAAAGTTTTTTTAATCGCCAGCTAACTTTAATGCATTTTCTTTGTTAAACGACTTAAAAGTTTCATACCTAACTTCTTACTTAGTTAATATTACTTTATACTTTCTAATATAACGGCAACGTGAAAGTACTTAACCTTTCTTTAAACCGTTCTTGTAACAGAAATTTTAAAGGAGCTTATGTTGCATACGAAAACTTTTCAGATAAACTACTTACACAGACTACTTAAAAGCAAAATATGTCTTTATACAGAGACTTCTTGTCATTTGCCTTTGTAAAATTATCTTGTTATTACAACAGGTGAGATTTAAAGTAAGTTTTTTTTAGGCTTATCTAATTTTCCGGGTTAAAATATCAAATTTTAAATTACCGTTGGTAGGTTTTTCCTAGGTGGTTTGGCTATTAACTTTTTTTACTGCCACATGATTGTGTAATGTCTGTTTCCTTTATAACCAACTGACTGAATAAATGAGCTATACCAGTTAATTGAACGGATATGATTTTATATTCCTCCTTGTTAGGATATATATACAGGGTGGCCCATTAGTGCGAGGAAGTCCAATATATCAGTTGTCAACAGGAATAGTAACGAATATTACACATAAAAGCTATATGATCCGTTGAGACGCATATTTTAAAAATATTTTCAGATATACAGGGTGACCCAAAAAAGCAGAGGGGCGAAAAGGTAAGTTTTTTTAAATGGCTCCCCTATTTTTTATTAGGGAATTGAATTCCGTATGAAATTCAGCATATACTAGAATATTTTAATTTGGTGTTCGTTGCGGCGTTGCCACATTATTTATAATTTACTAAAAAATTCAAGAAAAACAACCCATCTAAAACTCCTAAAAAAAATAGCTGATTTAAATTTTCTAAAATATAGTTACGGTTTTGGATACCCGAGGGATGGTAGAATGATCTTATTAAAGAAATCTGACCATAATTTTTTTTTAATGGGACACCCTGTATATTAATGGGTCATATTAATAAGTATTTTATGCCCTCTATATTTGCGATTATAGCTTATGTCCCAAAATCTACCGTTTTGTCACAATTTTGGATTTTATTTGAAAATGCAAAAAAAACATTATTTTTTTTTTGGTAGGCGACTCAAACAAAAGCAGATATTATCACATGTCAGAATAATGTTTCAATTACTTTTTGACACTAATTTGAATATGTTTTCAGTTTCAAAAGTAGGAAATGACAACATACCTACCATTTTATATCATTTATAAATATTATGACAACATAACAAAAGACAAATAAAAAAAAACAGAAAAATTTTAGAAACACAAAAAAAAATAGACACACACGTGGATATTTAAATAAAAACTATGATAAATGTTCGAAATATCCACCAATGTTATTTAAACATGTTTGTATAAGTTCTTCAAGAGATCGACTGACTTCTTATAGTATATTGTTATCAATGTTTATAAAAACTTGCGTTATACGTTGTTTTCATATCTTCCTTAGTTGTCGGAGAGATTCTATGCATTTGTTCTTTAACATAAATCCATAAGAAAAAGTCCAAGGACTCATAATAAAGCCTAGTGGCTAATAAACTATTCTTGTCATTGGCGCCTAATATAAAAACCATATCAACAAGTTCTTCGATTAAAAAATTCATTGTAATTTCTTAATCGTAAAATCGTCAATATTACATATTCAAAATTAAATATTAATCATGGTATTTTTGAAACATTATTTTGATATGTGATAATATCCGCTTTTTGTTTGAGTCACGGCATACCAAAAAAAAATATTGCTTTTTTTGCATTTTCAAATAAAATCCAAAATTGTGACAAAACGGTAGATTTTGGGACATGAGTTATAATTGCAAATATAGAGGGAATAAAATACTTAATAACATGCCCCATTAATATACAGAGTGTCCCATTTAAAGAAATGAAGGTTTGATACTTTAAATATAGCAATATTGGCACCTCCGTAAAAATTACCCTGTATAAATTATGGTCAGATTTCTTTAATAAGATCATTCTACCATCCCTCGGGTATCCAAAACCGTAACCATATTTTAGAAAATTTAAATCAGCTGTTTTTTTTAAAGAAGTTTTAAATAGGTGGTTTTTCTTGGATTTTTTAGTAAATTATAAATAATGTGGCAACGCCGCAACAAACACCAAATTAAAATATTCTAGTATATGCTGAATTTCATGCGGAATTCAATTCCCTAAAAGAAATTGGGGTAGTCATTTAAAAAAACTTACCTTTTTGCCCTTCTGCTCTTTTGGGTCACCCTGTATATCTGAAAATATTTTTAAAGTATGCGTCTCAACGGATCATATAGCTTTTATGTGTAATATTCGTCACTATTCCTGTTGACAACTGATATATTGGACTTCCTCGCACTAATGGGCCACCCTGTATATATATCCTAACAAGGAGGAATATAAAATCATATCCGTTCAATTAACTGGTATAGCTCATTTATTCAGTCAGTTGGTTATAAAGGAAACAGACATTACACAATCATGTGGCAGTAAAAAAAGTTAATAGCCAAACCACCTAGGAAAAACCTACCAACGGTAATTTAAAATTTGATCACAATCATCAAATTTACACGTTGGACATTTGGTCGAGTCGTTTTCTGACACTTTAGAATATACTTTAAAATACACAAATCTGTAAGATTAAATTTGTTATTTTTTATATTTAAATTAAAACATTCATCCCGGAGCCTATGCTTACATCAATTTTTTCCAAAGAATGCACGAAATGATGCGATAATTGAAGATATAAAACCAAAATATATATTTACCGAACTATTCTTAAGTTTTTCTAACCGACCGTAAGATTTGTGCACAAATGCCTTTTCTTTTTCAAAAATCTTAAGTTTTCTACTCATTTCTAGACAATTACTAGAAAATTTAAAGCATAAAGTGTATATATAAAATTAACGTTTGTACTTGCGTTTTTCGCCTTTACAATAAATATATCGCTCTTTGTTTGTTATTCTGAAAAAGGCCAAATGTGAAAAAGATAAATATATTAAAAGTGATATTATGTAATCTTAAGAAATGACCCCAATCGACAAATATGTTACAGTGTAATTTGGTCCATGGATTTGCCAACGAAATACATTTTTCTTCAATTGTGTTTTATTATCTTTCTCACAAGTTTAGAGGCAACTAAAAAGACAACTTATAATGCCTGATTTAAATAATTCTTAAAAAATGTTAAGTTTGAAGTTTAGAAGTTGAGTTATTAGACAAATATATTTTACAACTCGAGTGGATTGTCCATATTGCGCTCGCACGCTGTCGGCGGAGTGCTCAATTTACTTCCTCGTGCGATATGGATATCATATTCACTCTTGTTGTACAAACTACTATGAAAAGCTTGCTCACCAATTTCATGTGGGCAAAGGTAATCATAAAAATAAAGCGACTCTGATTTAAAGGTCTTTTACTCCTATAATGAGTCATTGTTTTGTTGTTTAAGTTTATTTGCTTAATTTCATTTGTATGTAAAAAATAATTTCTTTTATATTAATTTATTAAGATATCATTGACATCAGTTGTCATATCACTAAACATTTATCATAAAGAGCCGAGTAAAAATATCTATATCCATCCTATGTTTTCTGTGTATCCCCTGTGTATCCCATTGGAAGGCCTGCATATCCAATCGGATAAACAAGAGTACATTATAAGATGCTTTGGCTAAAAATATACTTTTAGTTCTCTGTGTAAGAATACCTTTATGAATGTGAGATTAAACCCCAGTAGATTCCTATTAATATTCACTTAGAATGGCGAATATTTCCTAGGCACGTATTTCGCGGACAAACGAAAAGCAAAAGGGAAACTTGTCGTCCTTCGGGGCCTTTTCAATTATGACGTAATTGCTTAGACCACAACATTTGAATATGTAAATTTCCCTTTACTGTACTTGTCCTAATTACAATTTTCTTTTTTCAGGTCATTCTATTTAAATTGGCTGAACAAAACGGTACACCTCGTTAGGGCAAAATAAAACTGGTATGATATGTGTTCGTGACGAGTAATTTTCTTTGATAAATTATTTATACAGGGTTGTGCATATGAATGGGAACCATCAAGTAAATGTACATTTTTCAAATTAAAAAAAAATATAATATGTAAGTATGTATGTCGGTGTCTGTATTCAATTACAACTGAAAGACAAGATTCACGGAGGATCCGATATTCTCTCACCAACTTCGGTCATATAACTTCTTCAATTTATGTTAGTTGTAACAATCTGGAATCTCCTGCGATTCACAGAATGGCGAGGGTGTTATAAAAGGAAAGGGAACTCCTGCTAAATATCACTATTCAGAGATCTCTTTCTGATTCCTGCAGATGTCGCTATATGTCGACGATGATTAGGGGTCAAATTTTAATAATAAAACTTTGACGGTCGCATACTTGACATTGGCAGAAATACTTTTCTCATAATCAGTGTGTCCTGGTTACGTTAATTTTTAAGTTACTAATCAGGAAACTTCGATTGTGCGTAAATAATGCCTGTCAATATCATTTATGTCAAACTTGCTGGTTAGTTAATAATTATTGTTAAAAATAATGTCGTCAAATGGTTCACAAATAAAAAAAAATATATTTTTAATTCTCTGGATTAAATATAAGCCAGTTTGCGGTTGTGACGCCAAATGGTACTATGTTACATGGCGCGATAGCGGGCTTCATACTACGTGACGTTACATGGCGAACTTTAATTTATTATAAATAATTGGGCTAAAACAAGGTTACAATTTCATATAAAAGGCCGCCCTTTATCTTCTTATCACCGAGCTATAGCCCCCTGAAGGCGAAACTCTGACGATGGTTTTCACTAAATATTTCCAAAACCAAAATATGAAACTTGGAAATATTGATAAACTTTGTGCGACTTTGAGTCGATCTAAATAGTACTGTAAAAAGGAAGAGAGGAGTACAAATATATCTTCTTTGTAATATTGAGTTTTGTACTTTATTTATGTTAAGTTATGGACATTTAATGTATTCAATAAAAAAAGGTATTCCTAGTAAAATACTATTTAATGTACTTTTTTTGAGTTAAATCGATTAAAAAATGAGCTTGCATCAGATGACAAAAACATAATTTAAGAAAATACTAAGAATATATTTGAAATTCTTTTTTTTTAAGGAGCATTAATAATTGAAATAAATTTATTTGAAAAAATAAACAAACATTTTAATACGTAAAAAATATTTAGATCTTAAAAGAAATTATTGGCATTGTTTTAATTATGTTTTATTTTTTTCCGATGCTAGGTTTTTTAAATCGATTCTTAATTTTTTTCTATACGCCGATCAAAGTCCCTATCAGAGAAGCATTTCTGGAAACTTCTAGTGAATGCTTTGAAGATAAACCTTATAACTCAAATATCTATAATAGCATATTTTAATAAACACTTTATTCTGACCACCATATGAATCGGACCAGATTATTAGATGCAGAACTTTTTAAAACTGCATATGAGTATAAATATTTGTGCCCGCCTTCAAACCACCCTTTCGTCTAGGTGAAGAAATAAGGTTTATCACCAAGGGGTAATAGTATTCATGCCAAAAGTATAACAAACACTATAACTATCTAAGGTAGTATGCATTTGATGTTGTAAGTCTGAGTTATGTCACATTTGAACTTTTTTGTAACGTCCTGAATGTTTTTGATTTTGGCACGGATTAAGAATATGTACAAATATTATTAAATCTTAATATGTATAAAGAATCTGTATGCTAAAAATGTTCTCATTTATAAGTAAAATTATTATTCTTTTAGTAGAGACTACTTGTGTGATTGGGTTAATTATATGATCTATATCAGCCTGTATTGTGTAGTTTTAAATAAATATTCTACATAGGCCTCTTAATTATCAACTTATCAATCTGTTATTTATCATCAGAATAACATTGAAGCTGTAACGAAATGTACATAAATTCTTTATCCACGTAAAAACCCAAATTTTTCCCCAAATTTCACATAGACCCTTCATACATTTGTGTCTTCAAGTCTGACAGAAGTTTTGGGTTTAATATATTTGTGAGAAATAATAATTTTAAATTTGAAGCTGTCACATCTCAGATGGTGATTTTCACAATCCTAAGTTGACAGTGTCAGCCTATCATTTAATTTTGTCTTTTTAAACTAACCGAGAAATAGTTTTTAATTTAGTTTAAATTGATTTCAATATGGGAATGTGCGAGTCATATTTTAAGTAGTGTTAAATGTCTTTGACCATGATGGTAATGTATGAGTCGTATTACTCTAAGTAGTAGAAATCAGTTGAAACAGCAATAAACCAGTCATATTTCTCTAAGTAGTGTTAATTTGTTTAAATATAATAATGTACCAGTAACAATATTGTAAGTATTGTAAATATGTGTTTAAACCTAACAATGCTAGGATATCTTATTAATCTAATGTTGGGTTGCATAATAACTTGTTTAAATACAAGAAAATATGGGTAATATTACTTTCAGTCATGCAAAAGTCTGTTTTAGAGTCTACTAAGAGGTGTAGCAAAAAAAATTAAAATTAAAGCTATTTCACTTTCTTTTAAAAGTGTAATCCATTGATCAATGCTTAATTTAAAATGTTCAAGAGGCCTCAAACTACTCCGAAGTTACCATCTTTGAAATTTGACCTTTATAGGAATCGTTTGAATGTTTCGTGTTTTCTTGTGTCTAGACAAACTTTAGTTATTTAAAAAATTAAACTATAGCAGGCAAATAACAATCGATCTATTAAAAATATACAGTACCCAGGCTTATAATATCCAGGGATGTAATAATTCAGTTGTAACCATTTGCACAGTCGTAATGGGGTATTACTTTAATAAATTTAGCGGTATTATCGTTCTGGTAGAGGCTGGTCTAAAAGCTAAATATCGATTATATGCTACATTTGAATATTAAACTCTCCGAATATTCCCTTTAATGGTTTGCTTTAAATCCACTAAAAATAAAATGTATTGATTTCGGACCGATTGCATTTTGGATCTATTATTCACAATGAATACGTTTTAAATTTATATTACTGCAAACTGATTTTCGTATATTGTCCGCAAAGTTGTGTAGTTTTGATATTTATAGCATGTTTAAATAATATGTTTAAAACTAGAAGACATATGTAAAGAAAGAATATTTCTATATAAAATATTCTTATGTAGGTATATGGATGATTCATGGTGGATGGTATGTTAGACGTATACAACAGGGTGATTCCTAAGTTGATACTTCTTTTTTAGCTGTGTATGGAAGGCATTAAAATAATCAACTTTTTCAAATACCTTTTTTCAAAAAACTTAAAAATAGCCGAGTTACAGAAGTAAAAAATCTAAGAGCGGGCCTGGTTTTTTGTATGTGAGTCATGCATTTTACGGATTGGTCGTCAGTTATTTATTTTGGCAATTCGCGGCGCGGTGTGGTTTTCTGAAGCATATTAATTTTAATAAATTGGTAAAATTTGAAAACAATGAACTAATAATTATGGTGCTAATTTATTATGAGTGTCGTAAAAGTACGGATGTTTCTTCTCTACATCCAGAAGTTTTCCTAATGTTATTCAACGGGCAAGTTAGGCAGAACCGTATTTGATTTGTAATAAAAAGACTGTAATAAATGGTCAGGTCAGTAAGTACTTTATTTTTGGGTTTTTTGAAAAAAGGTATTTGAAAATGTTGTTTATTTTAATGCCGTCTATACGCAGCTAAAAAAGAAGTACCAACTTAGGAATGACCCTGTATTACGAACCAGCTAACGAATTGTTCTGAAAATTTGGACGTTAACATAAATGGTCATGCTTTATTCATCTAAAATAGTTGTAATAAATACAGTATTGCCACTTCTACCAAAAATTAGTAGCAACTTCGATATTTCAAATGGAAATGGTATTTTATTATATTTTCTAGCCCACTATTCATTTCATAACCACTTTATTTGACATTATCCTATACCTATCTCTTACCGTTTCTAAAATAATAATCAAATTTATGTAATGAGTGTGAGCGTATTATGGGCGTTCGTATATTATTTGGAGATATCAATTTTAAATAAAATTACAAAAAAATAATAATTTTACTTTCTACCAGGGTGGAAAGTCCAAGTTAAAAAACGTCAACTTTTAAAGATAGATGAAATGTCATTATTCCATGCAGGGTTGGAAATAAGCATATAAACATGGGGTGGGGAACTAACTAGTAGACAAGGTAATAGAATACTCAGTAAATTAACTAACACAAACCGACTCTTTAATTAAAACTCTTCACATCCACTTTACCAAAAGTTGAACAATAAAAAGTAATTTAAGGAAAAATATTTAAACTTCGGAACACAAATTTTTATAGAAAAAATCTTAACATTTTTAAAGAACAACTACCCCAACAAACTTGTTAACAGATTACTGTTTTAGCAACCCTTAAAACGACATGTCAATACTGTAGTTGACATAAGTCGACAACGTGTTAACAGAAATTACTTTAAATTATCCTACATTGTCAAATCGTCTGAAAAACTTTAAAAAAACTAACTAATAAAAACACATAAATGGCTTTTTACAATCTAAAAACTATATCAAAATTCCTGAGTTTCCATGCCCAGTTGTTTCCGAGATACGGCCGGTGGCAATCCAGAATGGGACACCCGGTATATTATTAACTAATATCACGGAGTGTTTTAAAGTTCAACTCTACTAATATTAAATTCTTATCCATGTGATTTTTTGTGGTCAATTATATTTCTATATAACTAATCAAGTTTAAAGGACTTTTTAGTCAATATTTTATTTAATAAAGAAAACTAAATGTGTATATTATAAGTTTTCTGCTTGTTAATGCCCACGTTTAAAGGGCAATTTAAGTTACAGTGATTCATTTATCTTCTTGTAGCCCCGAAGAATGTAAAAATCAAACTATCAAAACGTCGACAATAAATTAAAATACATTAGTAATAAAATGATAGTCCACTGTGCACAAAAAATGTTCTTTCCCAAATACTAATAATTTTGTATTTTTAAAAATTATGGCATAATAAATATATTTATATTATCTTATTTTATAAACTTATACTTTAATCCCCTAAAGACGTGCCTATAGTTTTTTAGTATTTAAAATCATAAACATAATTATAATATAAATGTTCTTTAAATTTGCATAAAAATTAAATTTTAAATTAAAAACCTTTAAGTATATAGGTATAAACACAGTTATTTGAAATAAGGCAGGTATAATAAAATTTTGAAAAATAATATTTATATAAATTATTCAAAACAATATTAATTAATTTAAGCATTTCTAAAAATGTTTTTAAATTATCTGTTTGTAATATTTATGTTTTTATTTCGACATCATATTTTTTTTAATAAAATACGTTATTTAATTTTGGTTGGTAAATAATCGTTTAAATTAAAGCATAAATATTTGTAATTTCTTTGTCTTATGGACTTATTTATTTTGGGCTTTATGGTTTTTTCATTTTTATGATGTATATTATGATTATGGAATTTAAATATTAAGGTTTTTTATTTTTTACCATAAATATTAAGATGCTATAAAAGTTAGTTATAGTTATCTAACTGTCATTTTTTATTACTGAATATAATTTTTCTGAAGGATGAAGGTAATCTTTATTAATAATAGTTTTTAGAACCATTTTTGTGATACTTCTAATTTTTCAACTAAAGTTGTATTTACTCATCCTCAATGTAAAATTCCTTAATTTAGAAATAATGTTTCAAACATAGCGGTATCGACGGTGCAACAGCAGGCTTGCAATAATAGCAGTCCAGCACAAACATCGGAAAAGTTAATTATTATTTATTAATAAAAACATCGATGTCTCGCTGCATTCCGTTCTATTCTTTTCAATTTTTTGGAGATGGCAAGTAAACAAGGAAAAACAATTAGATCTACATTTTTGGTCAAGCCTAAAAGTGAGATAAATTGCCCAAATTGTAAGAATTCATTAAGAAAATTTTTAAAAGCTAACAGTATATTTTACTGGTGAAAATATTAAATAAAAGAAAAATGTTAGTGGAAAAACCACATATTCTACATCAGCGATACAAGTTTATGAGAAATATAAAAAAGTATCGAGATGAACCGCGCCATAGCATATACTTGGATGAAACTTGGATTAATATTATTAAACTTAAAATATTTTTATAGAGAGTTTATAATATAAGTAACTAAATTAAGCTTATTAAAAAAAAACAATTTAAGAAACTAGGCAAAAAAAGCTTTAATAAACGAAAAGCTTCACATTTTAGGTTTTGACCAATCAGAGGAATCGATATTTTGTCAAACTTTAATATAATTTATTTACTCTCCCCAATCGCGCTATGAAATTAGTCTAATTAACCCGTAAAAAATCAACGTTAAGGATTTGTTTTTATTTATAGCAATGAAAATTAAATATTTCAATTTATTTTTATTATCGAATTTTTAAACATAACTATCAATAGCAAACCTTAAAATTCAATACAGGTTTAAAATAATGGTCTTCTATAATGGTTTCATTTAAATACGAAAAACCCATTACGTATTGCGACAGTAGGTACGCAGCAACAATATAAATATAAAAGGCATTTAATCTATACATTCAGCTTCAACGAGTCGTCAAAATTTAATTCTATCAGCGCAATATTTCAAGTTTTATCGTAAATATGAAATAGTTCGTTATTCCCTTAATACCTGTGTTCCATTTTAATCTGGAAATTTATTAAAATGGAAATTTGAATTATTTCGGAGTGCTTACATTAAAATGGGAACTTGTTAATGTTTAATAGAGTTCCAAATCAATAAAATAACAAGGCATGAGAAAAAAGCTATACTAAAAATACCACGAAATAAAATTTGTAGATACTTATTTTGTTTTTTCGTTGTAGCAGGTGCGGAAGAGCTAGTCCACTTAGGCTTAAGAGGCCTATTGTATCCCCTATCATCTTCCCCCCCCCCCCCTGACGGGCTTTATCGGGCCTGCGTTTCAACTGGTATCTCCAGTCGTCTTCAGGTGAATACTAAATAAGTAAAGTAACTACAGCTCTATTTAGATTAGGGAGACACTAAGGCCACTTGAAACTAGGATCAAGGAACACAGAAACAACACTCTCAATGGAGAAACCGAAAAATCAGGTGCAGCTGACCATGCCTGGACACACGGTCATTACATCAAGTGGATAGAAGTTTAAATCCTGCCTAAAAAATCACACTGGAGGAAGTTCAAGGAAGCTGCTACCATATACCAGAACCCAGATTGTTTTAGTAAGCCCTTATTAGATAAAAGAAATATCTGGAAACCTTTGTTAAGTAGATGTAAACCGCACATGAACTGAACGCATGACTACACCCATCTCAGTTATGCTCCAGTACACCTAACTAGTATAAATAGAGCTATAGAAACTGTACTTATTTAGTATTCACTTGACGACTAGAGATACTTACCAGTTGAAACGTTGTGATGTAGAGCAAATAAAGATAATGCAAGTCCAAAACTCTTCTAAGTACTCAAAACGGCTAAATTTTTATAATATTTTGGGTTTTAATCAAAAAAATATAGTTCCACTAACATAACAAGTATATAATCCTTACCGATTTTTGACAGAAAGTAGATTTCATCGATGACACCCGAGTTTTTTATCTATACTTGAATAGTCATAAAACTATCGATAGAGACGTCGTTAGAAATTGATCGCATTTTTTTAACATATAGTTGCCCCCAGTAATTATATTTTTTACAAATTTCAGTAGTTAAACTAGACTTCTAACACTAATATTGTTGATCAATTTCGCAATATGAACGGTCCACGATAATATTTTACCTGTAAGATCTATTTCAGAAGGTAATTATTAATTAGACAAGGATTTAATTTAGGAATATAAATTAGCAAGAGAAATGTAATACTTAGGGTAATCCGTAAGTCAACGGAGGGTTAGATAATCAATAGGAGATGTTATAATACTAGTAATTTTATACTTAGACCACAATATTGCAATTATAAGACTTCATAATACATTTTTTTTGCTGGGGTTGGCGAAAGAGCCAGTATACTTAGGCCTATATGAGGCCCATTGTATCCCTATCGTCTGGGTAATGTCAGCCAGACGGGACCTACAGCTTAACCTAGAATCCGAACCACGTGTATGTACTAGTTATCCCACGGATCCCAAAGATCGGCATATCGAGTACCACTATTCCGAAGGAAATGTCTTTTTTAATTCTTCTGTAAATAGAACAAATCCTGATTAGCGTATATGTAGGTAAAAACGACACATCTTGGAATGACTATTTATCTAGAGTGTTTTATATTGGCAAAATATCATAGCAACGGCCAGTTTTCTAAATCTAAATATAATTTGACGGTTGATAACCAGTGGCGTAGCTTCAGATTTTGGGCTCCTCCGTCAAACCTAACTTTTGGACCCCCCTTTAAAATTTTATCACCTCAAAATTAGTTAAGTTTCAAGATAGCAATAACATGCAAAATATAACCTGCCACTTTCATTTGGACAAGGGTAGAAAATAAACAAGTAAGAGGAGAGAATACTTAAATAACGTGTATTAATAACATATTAAACAAAACAGTAATTAATAACAATGAATAAGTAGCTACAACTACAAGAGCATGCTTGTCAGTACTGATGATTGTAGGTAATAATATAATCAAAAAGTAAACAAACAAAGAACATAGATATTTAAAAAATATATAATGAAACATTTTTACCGTATATAATGTAACAAGAAGTCAAGAACAAATAACAACACAAAATAACTATACCTATATTTTATGAAGTAAAGTAGTCGTATATATTTTATTATAAATTATGAAAAAAAGCCTTTCAATAAAACATCAAACTATCCAAGAAATTGCTTTCTTCTGGATTTAGTTTCCACAAAAACACCAACTATTTCGGTATTGTCTATTACTGCAGCTTCCGCTGCCTCTATACTAACCAATGCCAAATTATTAAGTCGATATTGGGCACAGGAATTTCCTAGATAGTTTTTTTGTTAATTATAATTTCAAAAACAATCGTTCTGAAGACGCCACGGTTACAGGGATCGTCAAGAATAATTTTAGAGTAGTACCGCTGCGAAATTTGATCCTAGGGTATCAATTCCTACAATTAAAAAATTTGCAAGCTCTCTAATGTCTTGAAATGTACCTATTTTGTCTTTTAGAGGCTGGGATAAGGCAATAATTTGTAATGGAAATTCTGAGGAAATATCGCGAGAGTAACATTGCAAAGCTTCAGCTGATTCAAACAATTCGTCCTCCGTCATGGATTTCAAAATGGGGGGACTAAATTTGATAACTGTGTCCTTTACGCCTTTAAAACGATTGTTTAATTGATTAATAACAATGTCGAAAACTTTATAATAAATATTGACCTTTAAATAATGTCCTTGATTATAAAATAGATAATTTGTATCACATTAATCATATTGCTTTTTTGTCTAATGTTGTCTTTTTTCTTTAAATAATGAAGAAATATTCCATTTTTTAGCAGTACCGATAGCGTCAGTTTTCAAATTTTCGTAATTATTTCGGTAATTTTTGAGTTTTTCTAGTGACAATTCCAAAGAATTTAAAGCTTTCGCTAAATCTAACTGTAGTGCTTGCAAAACTTGAGATGTTATATTTATTTTCTGTAATATTTTACAGCATATATTTAGTAGCATTACAGGGGGTTGCTTTTTAAGGTCTTATTAAAAATATTGTTTTTTTTTCGGCTCGAACGGGCCCCCTGTCCGTTCGGGCCCCCGCTACCGCGGCATTTGGCGTTATGGTAGCTACGCCACTGTAGATAACCCACGCAATGTGCATAATGTGATTGTATAAGTTGTAAAATAAATTTGAAAGTGTTTTTTGTATGTATATATTTTACAATTTTATCATGTCACTTAAAGATTGGAAAACACTTTGACTTAATATATTTTTTTCACTGATCACTTAAGATATTGATATAAGACGATATTTTTAATTAAATTGTTATACATAGTAACTTATTGTCGTGTCGGAGAACAAACACTAAGTTCGTTCATTTTTTAAGTAGATACATATTTTGAAAAAATCTTCAAATCAAAATATGTAAAATAACTTTTATCCGTTGAGTATATTTAATCAGGTAAGTAGTTATGCTGTCTCAAGTAGCCAACTCACGTTCAGTCGGCCGCCCGGAATTTACCAGAGAGATAAGGGCCGGCCGGCCGATTCTGCTACACACACAGTTAAATGACGGGCCAGGGCCGGCCGGTGGCTGTCAGTTGTTAAAACTGTTCGTACGTAGTCGTTTGTCAGCTGGCATAGGACTACAGGTCTATTTTTACTAAATTTTGTAGTTGAAAATGGTTGAAAGGACTTAAGAAGGTTTAAATATCATCAAGATTTTATTGATTTAAATAAAATAAAAAACTTCATATGCCAACAGAGCTTTTGCGAACGAAGGCTACTGAAGAATTACTTTTACTGTATAAAGCAGTAGATGTTGAAGTTACTGTCTGTGAAACATAAGATACATAATATGAGAGGTGCATTCAGAAAGGAACTTAAAAAGGTTAAAATACCAAAAAGAAGCAAAATTTAACAAATACTCGAAACAACTTTAATTCACCCTAAGAAAGTTTTTAAAATTACTTGCAATCGATTGTCGGAATTCTCAGTTCAGTTTCATTTAGGAGAAACTGCAACGTCTTTTAACCACTCTTTCATCTAAATAGTTGTACCTTTCCTGTTTCTGTGCTTGTGTAATATAATAACAATTGCCACTGCGCACACTCTTCTTGTGACATGTTTGGACTGTCGATAAAAAACTGTGCGTGTATAGTGAAATGAAGCTGACAATCGAAACCGAAAATAAGAAAAAAAGCACGGTTAATTTGGCTAGAAAGCGCCGTATATCACACGCGTGTTGAAATTCAAGGCGCACTATTTAATTTAAACATAGGGATGGCGCCAACTTGACAGACCACCCCTATTTATTAAAAAGAACAAATTTTAGAAAACAGAAATTGTAAAGTGTTTAATTTATTTATCATGCATTTGTCGAGTGATTCAGAATTAGGGTGTGAAGATACGCCATCTGAAATCATAAAAAATGTTAATAATATACTGGAAAATCTATTACCAGAGAAAACAAATCGCGTTGAAGAAAGTGTCATGTATTAAACAACAAATCCTTATCGGTACTGATATCGTAGAGAATAGAGCTTTAGCCTACAGATCGCAAGGTCACAAGGCAAATCCCGCTAGGAGTATTTGACTTTTTTTTATAAAAAATTTAAATAATTTATAGAATTATTTTAAATTAAAATCTTCCTTGTTGGGTGGATTTTTTAATTGTATATTTAATTCATCTTAATTAAATTTAAAATTTTTCATTCTGATTAGTCTAGAAGTTAATTCAGGATTAGTTCTTCTTATGATATATAAAATATGAAAAAATGAAAAAGTTAAACTACAAATAAAGGAAAAGCCTATTGACAAACTATGAAACCAGATATTAAGTGGAAGATAATCCTAAGTATGCTAATTTCAACACTAGTGTTAAAATATTTTTTTCCCAATTCAAAGGTTTTCTTAATAATTCTTTACGGTCGTAGGAAAAATAGTGTACATTACTCGTGTAAAAGTGATTATTTTAAAACTCGGAGAATTTCTCTCTTCGTTTGAAAAGTATCACTTTCATCACTTGTTATGTAATATACTATATTATCAAACAGTATCAGAGCTTAGGTCCTTACGCATTTATTTTCTTTTCGTGAAGGTGCGGGGTTTTGTGCGTAAAATAAAATCTCTTGATTAGTTTTGTACAGTCACAGTTTAAAATGAATATAAATAGTGTGATAGTCTGCGCAACCAATTCTCTTTTTTTTCGACATACGACAGCAGTAATTTGTCATCAATCAGCTGATATCGGGACGTCATAATTTCCACAGATTTTTAGTGAGCGGTAATTATAGCCCAAATGTCATGTTGTGAATTGTATTCTGAAAAGTAACGACTGTACCTAATGAATTTTTAATTTAGGACATTTTATCGAAACAAAATAAATTATAAAAATGATATGATAGAATTATAACAAAAATTGTTACTGTTACTTGAAATAAGCAATGAAATAAAAACCCGATTTAAGAATGTTATTCAAAACAATTTAGTCTTTATTACTTACTTTCCTAAGTAAATAAATGCATTTAATATATAACATAAAAAAATCTTAAAATAATTTAAAAAAAGAATCATTAATTTTTTCCCCTGATAATTCTTAAGTACATACTCAAAAATTATAATCGCACATATAATCTATAAATTCCATTTTGATGCAAAAATGTCTTTAGTTTTGGTAACAACTCCGCTTTATTTGATCTGACAAATAATTTTTCATTATGTTAAGATTAATTCCATTTTGTGCGTTTATAACGATCGTTTTAACAGTTAACAGTTCCCATTTTCTACAGGCTAATGACTATCACTTTTCTACCGTTCAGGTAAGCTATTAAGTATATATTTTTTTTATCTGTTTCGGTTTTTTGACACACCCTGTAAACGTGAACTCAAATTAATTAATTTAAGTTATATTCTATTTCGTATTCTTTAACTTTCATATTAACAGTTTTCGTGTATTTCTATATTAACAACCTAGCTATTGTATTTTGTCGTATTATCAGTATTCCACCCTGTACATATAGGTTCGCTGAAAGAACCTAAAGTATGAAGCTATTTAAAGTAAGTAAAAGTGGTAAGTGCACATGCGAAGTTTGAACAATTTTGGACAACCCGATCTTAACTTATTTGATTGATTGCGGTTGGTTTTTTATATAAATAAGAACTCAAAGTCTTCCCCCACTGTTAAAACAGTAGAGGAAGACTTTGAGTTCTTATTTATTTCCTTCTAATATCCTAAATGATCATTGCAAGTTGTTACTGGCTAATTCTTTCAGATTTCATTAAAATTGAACTACTCTAAAATTTCAAACCTAACACTTTTATAAAGATAATTTTTTAAATGCCCCCAAAGAAAAAAGTCGTTTGGTAACAGGTCAGGCCAATTAATTGTTGAGTTTGGTTTGCGTACCACAAGCGAATTGTAGGCCGGGCAATCATCCATTTGAAACCAAATCTCCTGATTTTCATTAGCGACTTCCTCCAGTTCGGATCCAATTTAATTTTGAAGAAGTTCTAAATATATTGGACCCGTAAGATTTCCGCCCATAAAATATGGTCCAATGATGCGATGTCCAAACATTCCTGCTCAAACATTCACTTTCTAAGGGTATTGGGTTTGAGTGGATGCAAAATATTAGGATTTCTATTAATATTTCCTTCAGCTCTCCCATGATTCTAAAAAAAGAAGCTTTGGTGTTTGTAAATCACAGCTAAATTCTATAGAAGACAATATGAACAATTTTCAAAATAATTTTTGTGATTTATAGGAACCCTAAAATGTCGATATCTGATAATATCTCTACATTTTTTTAATACTATAATACTGTTCTGTGTAAAGGAAATAGACAATAAGTTTTTAATGTCATATTATTTTTAGGCATCATACTTTCAAGCATATGCAATTTGCAAGAAAAATGGGTTAACTTTGGCCGCTCCGCGAACGAGTCTTGACGAAAATAACTTAAATGATGCACTAGCAGAAACTGGAATAACTTACAGTAAGTCTTTTATATTATTACTACTACTCCTAGTACTTACCATACCTAATATTACTACTGTATCTCCAAAATAATTCCAGTAAAAAGGTTAGGAATATCGCCCGAAATTTACAAACCTTAGTCTCAATTGGTCCGGCAGGAAATTTAACCAATTTTGGATCCAGGCAAAAGGTAAAATCAAATGGATAAAGACTAAAAGGATATAACGATCTCTTTAAAAAAAAGCTTCAAAATACATTTTATATACAGAGTGTAATGGAGTTGACGCATTATATTTACATCCGTAAATCCTAATAACACAACATTCAAGACAAAAATATAGAATATCGCATTAATATTTCAAACAAAAAAAATTCATGATTTTCTTTTTCTTGGCATTTTGGCTTAACCACTCTGCCACTGGAGGAGTTCCAAAGAAAGAGTAATAAGACAAGAGTAACATGTTTTTATTTTAAATATCAATTAATAAAAGTCAACGGACTCGTAATTATCTGTTCTAAATTAAGAAATATAATATACCTCCTCAAAAATCCAAGACTGGCACATCCCTAATAAAAACAAATGTCTAAATCCAACTGCGGATTAAAACTGTTGTCTTAATTCACAACAAATTTTTTAAACACAAAACACAACTATACCAAGAGACTTAATAACATAGGACCTACTGAGCAACTCGACATGAATTGCGGAAGGCGAGGTCTCGCGCTATTTTTTCTCGTTCAAATCCGATTCCGGCAAGGCGGCCTGCAACGCGTAAAGTAAATTTACTCGATGGGTATCAGATAAATTTTGTCTGGTTTTAGGGTATTTGCCTAACTTTTAACAGATATTGTTTTTTTTTTTAGTCTTTTATCTTTTGCATAAACTACTTTTTATCGCAACTTAACACTCTTTGATTAAAAAATAAAAAAACTAACAAACTGTCGATGTCGCCGAGCGGCTCATGTAGAATGGATAATCAAAAATAAAAATGTAAACAAAACTTGAACGATTGACTGTGTCGCCACTCTCCGGACAAACTGAAATCAGCTGGGTGACAGTCAATTTTTCAGTGTTGCCAATGGTTAAGAAGAAAATTTTGTGTTCTATAGTTATTTTTTTTACAGCTAAGGATTTCGAAATATTGTTTTGTTTATTATGGGATTTGAAGTGAAAATATGCAGAATTAGGATCCCCTAGAACAACGCGGTTCTGGAGTGACGGTTTCGCCGCGGTGCCATAGAACAAAGCGGTAAATGGTGCTACAGGCATTTTTTAAGGGATTTTCACTGGAAGGGCATCGGTTCATTATTCTTTGAAAAAAATGCGCAACATTTTTTAGATGCCACGCCCTTTTTTGGACTATCAAAACTCTACGTTTCGATAGCTCAACCGAAAAAAAGCACTTTAGAAGCTAGAATTAGAAATTAAGAAATTTTAGATATTTTTTTAATATTTAGAAAACACAGCCCAAACAATAAAACAATTTATATAAGACTGCGGGAACCCCCAAATATCTTATATACGCCACTGTCCAGGCGCGGATCCAGAAGGGGGGCGAAGGCAGGATCCCCCCCCCCCCTGAGCCTGGGTGTTTTTTACTTTGAGCCTTGGAAATTGTAGGTCGTGTGAAATGGTCAGAATTGAAAGTCACTTTTGAAAGTAGGAAGATTTTTAGAGCCGGCACACGCTCTCTTTTTTTAGAAGGCATTTTTATTAACCCCCCCCCCCCTCTCAACAAAATCCTGGATCCGCCACTGCCACTGTCCAGGATTAGTACTTCAAGTTGTGTATGCAGCCGACTGCAGCCAGGGAAATTTAAAAATATTTTACTTTGTGGGCAAACGGCTTTCACTGGGGGGCAAAACTCGCGACTGGGGGGGCAGTTGCCCACCCATTTATATCTTAAAAAATGCCTTGGGCGCTACCCACATCGCTGCGGTGTCGAATTCGCATTTTCCGCTGTGACAAGTTTGACTGTGACCCATATGACATTAGCAGAAATAATTTCCTCACAATCATATTCGCCTAGTTACCTTAATCTTTAATTTACTAATCAGGCATATTTGATTGTAAAAGTAAAAGTTTTGCAATCTTTCTTGTGAATAAGCAGAACATTTTCTAGTAAAATAATCCTAATTTTCCCTCATTTTACTAGTACATTTATTAATTATTAAACGGTCTCCCGTTTTTATTGTAAAATGGGCTTAAATTTATAAAATACTTTGAATTAACACATTTTACAAAATTCTATAAATTCACTCGAAAGTGACTGTACATTTTCTTATCTTATTGTTATTACGAAATGTGCTATAAATTCACCTGATGATTTGCTATCTTTTGAAACAGAATACATTTATTTTGATTAAATATGTAAGTAAATTTGAAGATTTTTCAGTAGAACTATATTAAACGAAGAATTTTTTCTTTCAAGAATAAAAATTCTTTTAAAATATGTTTTCTCATGCCAGTAATAATTAACATTCAGAAAAAGTTTGCTACTTTAGGCCACGATTACCTATTTTTTCGGTGCTTGCTAATCTATCATTTAATTTTTAATAAAATAAAATAATATTTTTAAATAAACAATTTATTTACGTTTTTAGGTTTCTGGATAGGTGGTTTTTACCTTAGAGATCAACAGTTTCTCCCTGATTTTGTATGGTTGGACTATGGCGAACCACTAAATTATACTCGCTGGGCATCATATGAACCAGCTATTGTTACAACAGGAGAATATTGCCTAGCACAGTATGGAGTTGGTAGTGGATTTCCTTACCCAGGAAGATGGTTTGCAAATTTGTGCAACTCTACATTTTTTTTTGCTTGCCAGAAAAGATAACATACTTTCTGTTACATAACCAATTTTTGAATGTATAGATAAATCTTTACTAACCTCTGCCAATATTATTTATTGAAAGAGTTATGGCTAGGAATGCATTCAAATTTCATTTTTTGAGCAATATTTAGACCTAAAAAGCAGCAAAAAGGCCTGTGCTGTTCTTTGGGACTCAACTGTAGTGGATCACCCAGGTTTGTCTTTTGATGGGGTTGACACATATCAGATCAAAGGTGACCTAAAAAAACGTTCTCCGTCCCGGCACTTCCAAAGTGATTTCTAAAAAAAAACGTGTCCCCGAAAGTCGTTCCCGTCACCAAAACTTTTCTTTCAATATCGGTTGTTCGGTACACAGTAGTTTGTTTGGCAATGTTGAATGAGGAATGGAAGGGGAGCTCCTAGTCTCCCTGGGTGTACCACAACCCAGTTACCTACAGTTTTACTTTTAAACATTTTGATTTATAGTGGGTAGATAAATAAAAAATATTTATACAGGGTGTCCGGTAACTTATGGGCCGTAGAGTAACTGGAGATACTAGACAACAAACTAAGCCGATTATGTCATATAAGTTTTTTCGGATCGTTACTCGTTCTAGAGATACAGGGTGTTGAAAGTAAAAGTTTATTCTCGAAAATAAGCCATAATTTTAATGAATTGAATTGAAAGTTGGCCATATTATGGTTTTATGAGCAAGAAATAAGAATTTGTAGTTGTAGAAATTTTTAAGTTTCAAACTAGAGGGCGCTAGTTGCCTACACTGGGCTTCATAAATCTATGATTTTTTTTCTTACCTGTGATATAAGGTGTTTTTCAATTATAGTTTCTTAAAAAGGGTATTTTCTGAGTCAAAAATGTGTACTTGATTGATCTTAATATCTTTAACGGTTTTTGAGATATTTCCCTTTAAACATTCCAAAGCATAAAAAAACATAGTAAATCATTAAATTAACAAAAAAAAACAAAATTGACAATCCGAAAAAACTTATATGACATAATCGGCTTAGTTTGATGTCTAGTATCTCCAGTTACTTTACGGCCCATAAGTTACCGGACACCCCGTATGTGAACCCTAATTTTGCACGATAGAATAGAATTTGGCCGATTCGATTCGTTCGGCTTTAAATATTCAGAACTGTAATGATATAAAAATATAACTTGAAAAAATGTGTTATTAGATGACAAAGCGTTAAAATTTCAAAAATAAAATTCCAGGTCCGTATTTAAAAAATTTGACTTGAGGTTGGTTTCTAAAGAACAAAACGTCGAATTTGAAAACTAATAACCCCATCTTGTAGAACATAAAGAACGGCTATGAAAAAGTGTTGTTGTTTTAAGTTTAAAATGAGGGAACAAAAAAATTAAAAACCAAAAATAGAAATATCGGTATGAAAAAAATTTGTAACACAAATTTAAAAATTAAATTTTAAACACAGAGAACTTTTGACCAAAAACAGTTAAGTTAACTAACCTACAGAGGCGAGTCACCTTCCGCGGACAGCCGGTATATATATAGAAGATCCTCATGTAAGTAAACTGTCAAGAAAAAAAAGTCACCTTTATAAATGGAAAGAAATAGAAAATTTTAAGTCTTCCTCCATTAATATATTTAGAATTGTTTTTAGAAGTTAGAATGTTTCGAGTGTATAAACACTCATTTTCAGGAGAATATATTTAATTAAGTAAAGGTGACTAATGTCTTAACGGAGCTTTAGATTTATGTGTAAATTAGATTGTGTTTAGAAATTTAATAATTAAGAAAAGAAACATAATATCTACCAAAAAAATAAATGTAGAAAAGCACGAGTGATGAATATCTGGATAGCACACACAGGTGTAAGCTAAAAAGTATTATTGAATGCAATAGCCTATAGTAACAGTAGAAGTATTTAATGGATTTATGGGTTCGGCATATTAATTGAATGATTAAATCCACCAAACCCATTATTTTTGGCTGAAAAGTACCTTGTATATTATTGATAAATATATTTTTTTTTATTTTTCACTGCATTGCTTCAATCTATTATAAGGGTATATGCCAAAAAAATAAAAAATTTAATTAACTAACGATTATATAAACAAACTGAAAATTTAAGGAAATATTAGAAAAAGCTTTCATTTGCTGAATCAACTTTATTTTTATTATTTATTTTATTACGGAACACGAGTTAATTAAACTAAAACGTGCTACCAAGCTTAATTATAAATGATGATAATAATGCAGAAACTACAGCAATTAAATCATTGTTAAAAAAATATTAAAAATACGTCGAATATAGCCAGATCAGCGTTAATTTGGAAAATATTCATAAATGTCAGCGCAATTCGATAAGGGCCAATTTTTATTTTTTGAGAGTGGTGCTCTTAATTTTTTCTACTTGCACTACATCCAAATATAGACATCATATCCACTCTTGTTGTACAAACTACTATTTTTTATTCCCATATGAAAATTTGCTGGTTCCTTTATACTAAATTAATTGGAAAAGTGGGCTATTCCGGCTAACTGAACGGATATGATTTCATATCCATCCTAGTTAGGATATGAAACTAACCAATCACAGTGGTCAATTATAACGAAACCTCCCAATTTCCATGTTGTAAATTTTCCCAGTCGTCTTCTCACACTTAATAGAAGTGATGTTAAGAATATACTTCAGAGATCTGTAAATCTGCCAAATAAAATTTGTTCTTTTTCAATTTTTTTCCAAAGACTGCACGAAATGAAGCAAAAATTGAAAATATAAAACCAAAATGTATGTTTAACAAACTATTGTTTTTTTTCTGACTGAACTAAAGATTCGTGCACAGGCGCACTTTCTCATTTCAAAAACGTCCATTATTCCAATGTCTAGACATTTATTCAGGATTTATGGCATAAATACAAAATGAACTTGCCTTTTTGGTTATTTGCTCCAATCCCAATAGACCTTAAAACTTTTACTATTTATATTATACGCAACAGATTGGTAAGTTTTCCTTAAAATGTGGAAAATAAAGATATTTACATAAAACCAGATAAAACACACGAAATTATAAAATTTCTAGAAAAATATATTTCCATTTTTAAAGGTTTTAAGGTTATGTGATTTCTACAGTATTGCCACATCTCTTTCCGCGTTTACAGTGTTGCTAGTATGTGAATTGGCAATTATTGAATTTAAAAGAATGCAGTATGTAGTGAATTCTAATATCGGGACCTAGAGAGTGGGGCGTCGAGGACCGAGGACCTCTGGGGGAGTAAAAAGGATAAACTAGTGCACCTACATGGTTTGGATTCCACGCTAAGCTGTAGGTTCCGTCTGGCTGACATAACCAAGACGATAGGGGATACAATGGGCCTTATAGGCCTAAGTATACTGTTTCTTTTGCCAATCCCAGCAACCGAACGTTAAAAGTTCATATTAATACACAAAAGGCGTTTCTAACTGTTTAGAACATTATTTAGATCTATTTCGCTGTACTTTCGGAGTTATAATTTTTACGCAAGCAGGCAACAAATAATACATTTTAGAGAAACCACGAACAACCCTTTTTTCTTCTGTGCGTTTTAGCAGAACAATATATTCAAACTAGCTATGGCTGAAAAAAATAAATTGTTCATTTTTATTAATAAATAATTCGCTGTTCGTCTGTTATTCTGCAAAAGGTCGAATGTTTCGGGAGTATATTTAACACGAAACGAGACTATTCTGGGAACCGACTTAAGATTACTGTTAATAATAGAATAATGAAAATTATGCCCATTTTTGTTTCTGGTGAACATAATCGAGATACACTTGTTTAGATAAAGAAATAAACTGTGACTTTTACAGAATCTTACTAAAGAGGTAAGATCATTCTTCAACCCATCGCAGTTCCCTGACCCCCTGATTATTCGAAATATTTTTAGATTAAAACCATAGTTTAAATTTCATAACCATTATTTGTTTAGAAGTTTTCGGGCTAGGTGCGTGGCATACTTGTATCCTTTCTGCTTAAAGGTTGGAGACAATGATGTTTGTTGAATGACAGAAGAGTTTTGGACTTGCCTGGTCTTTATTTGTTTTAAATCACAAACGTTTCAACTGATAATTATCTCCAGTCGTCTGCATATGGTATTCACCTGAATTTAACTGAACCTATTGACATTGTATGTGAAGGACAGATTACATTATCCTTAATGCAAATATTCTATTATTTTTTTTAATTCCTAAAGGAATGATTTCTAATTAGGGATGATAATTGATGTTATGATCAAAGCTGCAACGTTGGAGTTGAAATAGCAAAGCCTCAGAACGGGCAGGCAGGGACAAGCGGCATAGGAATCCCCCAAACTGCTGCGAACGGCTGGAAAATTTTGCGAGTTGTCTACCATTGCGGTGTTAGTTTGGTTTTATTAAACTGAGATTCAAGTTACCTACGGAGCAGTGTCGCGCGGTGGACAACGTTTAATATAGAACGGTTCTTTTCAAAATAGATGTTTCCACGGTATCAAGGTATTTTCACAAGGATTTTTACTTATCAATGAATACCTACAACTTTTTGCTTTGCATTATAAAAATAGATATGTAAAAACGGGTACGCCTATGTTTTAGCTTTAGGTATGATATACAGGGTGTCCCACCGGGAACCGAATCGATCTATATATAGAAAACTATACATAGGAAAATTTGACAGTATGCTGATGCTGATAGGAGCGACCGGGATAAAATATTTTTATAATGGTGGCACTTCCGGTTATACCGGAAGTAAGTGTCAACTTGCTTATTTTAAATGGGACACCCTATATATTATTACATTTTTGCATTCTACGCAAGATTCTAGGCAGATTTTGTATACCATGTCCTATACCTATGTGTAAACGTTTTTGACATATTTGAATTTTTATGTCAAAAATGACGTTCGCAAGCCTTAGTATAATTATTAATTTTTTCTATAAAGAAGCCTTATTTATTTAATTTAAGTGGAATTCCTTGCTATAAAGGACCTGCTTTAATAGATTTTTTATAATATTTTAATAACTATTAATACAGGGTGTTTAAAAAATAAGATTAAAAATGAAAATGAAAAACTGTCAAATATCCAGATTTTTAAATGGAAACACCCAAATTTCATAATTATTTCTTATTTAGCATTAAAAATAAGGGTAAGTTTGTATAAGTTCGACCGCCAGGTCGTAATTTTTCCACGTTTAAGCATTTGACACAATTAAAGTTGAAGTTATGACCCTCATTTATCTTGTGTAGCCCTGAAAAGGGTAGAAACCAACCCTGTTTTGTATAGAGATTAAGATTTTGAACGCAAATCGTCTAACTTATTGATTTGTTTTAAAGAAAAATAAGTAAAAATAATTATATTTTAGAGTATTTTTCTATTATATACTTTTCTGTCCCGTTTCCTTTTCTTAGACCATCAGTCTACTTTATTTATTTTTAAAGGCCAAATTTAAAGTAAACGTTTTGACTGAAAAACACTAGTTTTTTTAATTGAAAAACGACAATGCTTCATTATAAATCCAAAACCTAACCTTAATACAAAACAGCACATTAAGAAGGAATATTTTAAATCTACGCTAAAAAAATACATAATATCTGAAAAAATCGTCAATTTTAGTGTAGTGAGCGCATAAAAGATTTTTACTTTAGTTCCAAATATTATAAAAAACCTGACCCGAAAAACCCTTCTTAGATTGAAAAGCAACATTCAATTTTTCACAAATGTAAAAAATATTTATCTTTTTAAAATTAATGAGCAAGAAAAGAAATATTCACAATAATCCAACCATGAATTAGTTAGAGTTAGATTTTTGAAATTTGATAGTAGTTGAGTGAATTTTCAACAACCTTTGGTCGTGACCCCGAAGAGTTTTTGCCTGCGGCGCTTTTCGCCTTCCTAACTAATACAAAATCATGAAATACATGTAGTCCCGACTGCCCCTGCCTCCAAATTTTGTTTTAGTTACGCCCACTGAGCCCCCCCCCCTTCCATTCCCCCAAACATATTTTCTTGTTGCGCCACTGTCTACTCGCATATAATGGCTGTAATTTACTCACCTATAGCTTCTGTTACAAACTGCAACTCGCTGTGAATATAAAATGTGTATGCCAAAAAATCAAGTAAACCTAGCATTAATATCCATATAAAGAATTAAAATACAAACATTTCACTGTATCATGATCTTGATTTAAATTACAGTACTACTCTAATTATTTAATATTCGGTAATTAAAACCGCAACCCAGCTGAAATGTCATTAATCAATTTAACAATGCGAACTGCTGCATTTTGAATAGGGTGCAAAACATGCTGTTAATTTAGAATGTTTCTACTTTACGTATACCTACAGGACGATGCTAATGTTATTGTTACTATAGGATTTAGTTTATTATGTGTTTTGTACGAATAGCATTCTAAATAATGATTTGGCTCCAATTAGCTATTATAAAAAGATTTAATAGAACATAACTAAACTTTTTAAAATCTATTACAGAATATAAAATAAATATTTTATAGTTTACAACCTTAGACGGTATATTAACAATTTAACTATGTAGATACGATTTTCAGCTATAGTTTCTGGGAAAATATGATATTTATGTTTTAAAATAGTTATTTACGAAGTGTTGTAAAGATTCATATTACAACACGATATGTTAAAGTTGTCAAACGAGGCGTCAGCCGAGTTTAATAAAACATCGAGTGTAGTAATATGAATTTACAACAAGAATATTGTACAAAATTTTATCTACTGTCATCTATGAATAAAAATATTTGGCCAAAGGCATTTTTAAAAATAAAAATGCACCTGTAAAAATGCATCAGCTATTAAGTTTACTAATCAAGTTTTTTATGTTATCTTTCGCATAGTTACTGTTTCGTATGGTTACTGTAAAAACTTTGTCAAACAAATTCAAAAATATAAAAAGCTAAGTTAAGGTTGGATAATATTGAACACAATGATTTGTATATAAAAGTTGAGATTCCATTCTCGAAAACCAAAATTATGCGAGAATTTGTTATAACAGAAGGAAATGTGACAGGTGTCAACTGTTTAAGTATTTTTCGAAAGTATGCTAAACTTCGTCCTCTTAAAGCAACTCACAGGCGGTTTTTTGTATTCTATGGAAAAGGAAAATACACCTACCAGCCTGTCGGAATTAATAGTTTTGGAAGTATACCAAAAAAGATTGCAACAAAACTCGGATTGAATAATCCCGAAGGATACAGTGGACATTGTTTTAGGAGGTCCTCAGCAACCATTTTAGTTGATGGTGGTGCAGATGTTAAAGCGTCACGGGGGCTGGAAATCCTCTTCTACGGTAGAAGGCTACGTTGAGAATTCTTTAGAAAATAAGAAACAAATAGCAAAGAAGATCATGGGGTCAGACACGGATTTAATGATTGGAAATTCGAACGTAAAGGGCTCCCATCACATCCACTTCTAGTGTCTGTTTGAAGGTTGGAGACAATGACGTTTCTTGAACGGCAGTAGAGTTTTGGACTTGCATTGTCTTTATTTGTTTAGAATCACTACGTTTCAACTGGTAAGCATCTCCAGTCGTCTTCAGGTGAATACTGAATAAGTACGGTAACTACAGCTCTATTTATACTAGGCAGGTGCTGTGACGCATGATTAGTGGGTGGAGTCATGCGTGTTGCTAGGTGATGACGCATAACTGGATGAGTCATGCTTGATGAGTCATGCTCGATGACGTCATGCTCGATGACGTCATGCGTCTAACTCTTGGGTGGTCTTATTCTAAGATTACATTTACTTAACAAGGGTTTCCAGACGTTTCTCATATCTAATGAAGGCTTACTAAAGCAACCTGGATTTTGGTGTATGGTCGCAGCTTCCTTAAACTTCCTCTTCCTCCAGTGCGGTTCTTTTTGCAGAATTTCCGCTTTTGTCCACATGATATGATGGCCGTGCGTCCAGGCGTGGTCAGCTGCACCTGATTTTTCGGTCTCTCCTTTTTGGGTGTTATTTCTATGTTCTTTAATCCTTACTTCTAGTGGTCTTAGTGTCTCACCAATGTAAGATTGGCCGCATTCGCAGGGAATCTGGTAGACACAATTTTTCTTGTCTTTCTGGCTTGCTGGTTTCGTCTTCGTTAGGTGGCTTCTTAAAGTGTCTCTAGAGCTGAATACTGTGTTGATGTTGTATCGTTGTCCTAGTCTTCTTATTTTCTCGGATACTCCTTTGACATACGGAATATTGAGTATTGGTTGTATCTCTTTCTCTGCTTTACGTGTGTTTGGCCGATTCTTGCGATTTTCCAATATTGTGTCAATCAATTTCATGGGGTAGCCATTCTTGTTAAGGTCGGTCTTGATGTGGTTAGTTTCTCTTTTGAGAGCTTCGTTTGAGTTGCAGAGAGTAATTGCTCTATCCACCAGGTTTCTTACTATGCCATGTTTTGTGTTGTTTGAGTGGTTTGATGTATAATTGAGATATTGCCCTGTATGTGTAGGTTTTCTGTACACTGAGGTTAGGAAGGTGTTGCCATTTTTCTCTACGTTGACGTCTAGAAAAGGTAATTGGTTGTTCTCTTCTTTCTCCATGGTGAATTTAATTGTCGGTGCAAAGTTATTAATGTGATGTAAGAATTCTCTGAGTTCGTCCTCGTTTCCGTTCCAAATAATGAAGGTGTCATCCACATATCTTAGCCATATTTTTGGTTTCTTCTTTGCTTGTTTTATTGCTTCGGATTCAAACCATTCCATATAAATGTTGGCGATTATGGGCGAGAGAGATGAGCCCATTGGTAGTCCGTCTTCTTGGCTAAAGAATCTGTCTTTTTCCTGAAAATAAGAATTGTTAAGGCAGCATTCCAATAGTTCCATGATGGCATTTGTAGGTAGCGGTGTTCTTTCTTGTAGGGTCAGGTCTTCCTCAAGTCTGCTCCTGATGACCTTAAGTGCGTCTTTTATAGGGACGTTGGTGTAAAGACTTTCGACGTCAAAGCTGACCAGTTGGTCTCCTGGTTGTACTTCCTTTTCTCCTATTATTTGTGCAAAGTGTTGCGAGTTCTTTACAAATGACGTACTGTTTCCTTGAAGTGGTTGGAGTAGGGGAAGTAAAAATTTACCTAGTTCATATGTAGGGGAGTTACGGGAGCTTGTAATTGGTCTCAGAGGCATGTTATGTTTGTGTATTTTTGGCAGGCCATAGAGGTGTGGTGATTTACTGTGGTGTGGTGTCAGGCGTCTCCGCGTCTTTTCTGGTATGTACCGCTCAAATTTCTTAAGTGTTCGGTAGACTCTTCCCTCGATTGTGCCGGTCGGATCTTTGGAAATAAGGGTGTAGTTTCCTTTTTGCACAACTTCCTCGATTTTTTGGTCGTATGTCTGAACATCCATGATGACAGTTGCGTTTCCTTTGTCGGCTGGTAGAATCTTGATATTAGGATCCTTACGAAGTTTTGTGAGAGCGATTGTTTCTTCCTTACCGATGTTTCGTTTTGGAGGCCTTGATTTTTCTAGAATATTTCTAACCTTCCATCTAAATTCTTCCGCTTGTGTTTCTCCTATGGTTGTTGAGTCGACGGCGCTAATAATGTCCAATATTGGTATCTCTTTTGGAGCAATAGTAAAGTTTAAACCCTTAGCCATTAGGGATTCTTCTATGGGTGTTAATTCCCTAGATGAAATGTTGACGATGGTTCTTTGGTTATGGGGTTGCGTTGTGGGTGGATTTTGACTAACATGCTTTCGCAATTTCTTTTCATGAATATTTTGTTGAGCTGTTCTTACTTTGTCGCAGGTGGCATCAATCTTCCGAAAAATGGGTTCATGATCCTCTTCCAGTGTATATTCTTTAATTTCCTCAAATCTCTGTTGGATATCTGTGAGTAGAGAAGCTTTCTTAAAACGATGGTAGTTGATTTGGGAGCGTATAAGAGCTTTGCTGGCGTTGTCCAGAATCTTCTTAGCTTGTTGTCCTGGGATCGGTGACTTGATCCTAAAGCCATCTGGAATAATACCTTGGTCCCTTGCCCGTAGTAGAAACTGGATGTGCGTTTCCTCCTTTGTTAATTTTATCTTAGATTTCTCGTAGTTACGGAACTTATCACTTATACCGGGTCCATACCGGGCTTCTAGTGTCTGTTTGAAGGTTGGAGACAATGACGTTTCTTGAACGGCAGTAGAGTTTTGGACTTGCATTGTCTTTATTTGTTTAGAATCACTACGTTTCAACTGGTAAGCATCTCCAGTCGTCTTCAGGTGAATACTGAATAAGTACGGTAACTACAGCTCTATTTATACTAGGCAGGTGCTGTGACGCATGATCATAGGATCAAGTCACCGATCCCAGGACAACAAGCTAAGAAGATTCTGGACAACGCCAGCAAAGCTCTTATACGCTCCCAAATCAACTACCATCGTTTTAAGAAAGCTTCTCTACTCACAGATATCCAACAGAGATTTGAGGAAATTAAAGAATATACACTGGAAGAGGATCATGAACCCATTTTTCGGAAGATTGATGCCACCTGCGACAAAGTAAGAACAGCTCAACAAAATATTCATGAAAAGAAATTGCGAAAGCATGTTAGTCAAAATCCACCCACAACGCAACCCCATAACCAAAGAACCATCGTCAACATTTCATCTAGGGAATTAACACCCATAGAAGAATCCCTAATGGCTAAGGGTTTAAACTTTACTATTGCTCCAAAAGAGATACCAATATTGGACATTATTAGCGCCGTCGACTCAACAACCATAGGAGAAACACAAGCGGAAGAATTTAGATGGAAGGTTAGAAATATTCTAGAAAAATCAAGGCCTCCAAAACGAAACATCGGTAAGGAAGAAACAATCGCTCTCACAAAACTTCGTAAGGATCCTAATATCAAGATTCTACCAGCCGACAAAGGAAACGCAACTGTCATCATGGATGTTCAGACATACGACCAAAAAATCGAGGAAGTTGTGCAAAAAGGAAACTACACCCTTATTTCCAAAGATCCGACCGGCACAATCGAGGGAAGAGTCTACCGAACACTTAAGAAATTTGAGCGGTACATACCAGAAAAGACGCGGAGACGCCTGACACCACACCACAGTAAATCACCACACCTCTATGGCCTGCCAAAAATACACAAACATAACATGCCTCTGAGACCAATTACAAGCTCCCGTAACTCCCCTACATATGAACTAGGTAAATTTTTACTTCCCCTACTCCAACCACTTCAAGGAAACAGTACGTCATTTGTAAAGAACTCGCAACACTTTGCACAAATAATAGGAGAAAAGGAAGTACAACCAGGAGACCAACTGGTCAGCTTTGACGTCGAAAGTCTTTACACCAACGTCCCTATAAAAGACGCACTTAAGGTCATCAGGAGCAGACTTGAGGAAGACCTGACCCTACAAGAAAGAACACCGCTACCTACAAATGCCATCATGGAACTATTGGAATGCTGCCTTAACAATTCTTATTTTCAGGAAAAAGACAGATTCTTTAGCCAAGAAGACGGACTACCAATGGGCTCATCTCTCTCGCCCATAATCGCCAACATTTATATGGAATGGTTTGAATCCGAAGCAATAAAACAAGCAAAGAAGAAACCAAAAATATGGCTAAGATATGTGGATGACACCTTCATTATTTGGAACGGAAACGAGGACGAACTCAGAGAATTCTTACATCACATTAATAACTTTGCACCGACAATTAAATTCACCATGGAGAAAGAAGAGAACAACCAATTACCTTTTCTAGACGTCAACGTAGAGAAAAATGGCAACACCTTCCTAACCTCAGTGTACAGAAAACCTACACATACAGGGCAATATCTCAATTATACATCAAACCACTCAAACAACACAAAACATGGCATAGTAAGAAACCTGGTGGATAGAGCAATTACTCTCTGCAACTCAAACGAAGCTCTCAAAAGAGAAACTAACCACATCAAGACCGACCTTAACAAGAATGGCTACCCCATGAAATTGATTGACACAATATTGGAAAATCGCAAGAATCGGCCAAACACACGTAAAGCAGAGAAAGAGATACAACCAATACTCAATATTCCGTATGTCAAAGGAGTATCCGAGAAAATAAGAAGACTAGGACAACGATACAACATCAACACAGTATTCAGCTCTAGAGACACTTTAAGAAGCCACCTAACGAAGACGAAACCAGCAAGCCAGAAAGACAAGAAAAATTGTGTCTACCAGATTCCCTGCGAATGCGGCCAATCTTACATTGGTGAGACACTAAGACCACTAGAAGTAAGGATTAAAGAACATAGAAATAACACCCAAAAAGGAGAGACCGAAAAATCAGGTGCAGCTGACCACGCCTGGACGCACGGCCATCATATCATGTGGACAAAAGCGGAAATTCTGCAAAAAGAACCGCACTGGAGGAAGAGGAAGTTTAAGGAAGCTGCGACCATACACCAAAATCCAGGTTGCTTTAGTAAGCCTTCATTAGATATGAGAAACGTCTGGAAACCCTTGTTAAGTAAATGTAATCTTAGAATAAGACCACCCAAGAGTTAGACGCATGACGTCATCGAGCATGACGTCATCGAGCATGACTCATCAAGCATGACTCATCCAGTTATGCGTCATCACCTAGCAACACGCATGACTCCACCCACTAATCATGCGTCACAGCACCTGCCTAGTATAAATAGAGCTGTAGTTACCGTACTTATTCAGTATTCACCTGAAGACGACTGGAGATGCTTACCAGTTGAAACGTAGTGATTCTAAACAAATAAAGACAATGCAAGTCCAAAACTCTACTGCCGTTCAAGAAACGTCATTGTCTCCAACCTTCAAACAGACACTAGAAGCCCGGTATGGACCCGGTATAAGTGATAAGTTCCGTAACTACGAGAAATCTAAGATAAAATTAACAAAGGAGGAAACGCACATCCAGTTTCTACTACGGGCAAGGGACCAAGGTATTATTCCAGATGGCTTTAGGATCAAGTCACCGATCCCAGGACAACAAGCTAAGAAGATTCTGGACAACGCCAGCAAAGCTCTTATACGCTCCCAAATCAACTACCATCGTTTTAAGAAAGCTTCTCTACTCACAGATATCCAACAGAGATTTGAGGAAATTAAAGAATATACACTGGAAGAGGATCATGAACCCATTTTTCGGAAGATTGATGCCACCTGCGACAAAGTAAGAACAGCTCAACAAAATATTCATGAAAAGAAATTGCGAAAGCATGTTAGTCAAAATCCACCCACAACGCAACCCCATAACCAAAGAACCATCGTCAACATTTCATCTAGGGAATTAACACCCATAGAAGAATCCCTAATGGCTAAGGGTTTAAACTTTACTATTGCTCCAAAAGAGATACCAATATTGGACATTATTAGCGCCGTCGACTCAACAACCATAGGAGAAACACAAGCGGAAGAATTTAGATGGAAGGTTAGAAATATTCTAGAAAAATCAAGGCCTCCAAAACGAAACATCGGTAAGGAAGAAACAATCGCTCTCACAAAACTTCGTAAGGATCCTAATATCAAGATTCTACCAGCCGACAAAGGAAACGCAACTGTCATCATGGATGTTCAGACATACGACCAAAAAATCGAGGAAGTTGTGCAAAAAGGAAACTACACCCTTATTTCCAAAGATCCGACCGGCACAATCGAGGGAAGAGTCTACCGAACACTTAAGAAATTTGAGCGGTACATACCAGAAAAGACGCGGAGACGCCTGACACCACACCACAGTAAATCACCACACCTCTATGGCCTGCCAAAAATACACAAACATAACATGCCTCTGAGACCAATTACAAGCTCCCGTAACTCCCCTACATATGAACTAGGTAAATTTTTACTTCCCCTACTCCAACCACTTCAAGGAAACAGTACGTCATTTGTAAAGAACTCGCAACACTTTGCACAAATAATAGGAGAAAAGGAAGTACAACCAGGAGACCAACTGGTCAGCTTTGACGTCGAAAGTCTTTACACCAACGTCCCTATAAAAGACGCACTTAAGGTCATCAGGAGCAGACTTGAGGAAGACCTGACCCTACAAGAAAGAACACCGCTACCTACAAATGCCATCATGGAACTATTGGAATGCTGCCTTAACAATTCTTATTTTCAGGAAAAAGACAGATTCTTTAGCCAAGAAGACGGACTACCAATGGGCTCATCTCTCTCGCCCATAATCGCCAACATTTATATGGAATGGTTTGAATCCGAAGCAATAAAACAAGCAAAGAAGAAACCAAAAATATGGCTAAGATATGTGGATGACACCTTCATTATTTGGAACGGAAACGAGGACGAACTCAGAGAATTCTTACATCACATTAATAACTTTGCACCGACAATTAAATTCACCATGGAGAAAGAAGAGAACAACCAATTACCTTTTCTAGACGTCAACGTAGAGAAAAATGGCAACACCTTCCTAACCTCAGTGTACAGAAAACCTACACATACAGGGCAATATCTCAATTATACATCAAACCACTCAAACAACACAAAACATGGCATAGTAAGAAACCTGGTGGATAGAGCAATTACTCTCTGCAACTCAAACGAAGCTCTCAAAAGAGAAACTAACCACATCAAGACCGACCTTAACAAGAATGGCTACCCCATGAAATTGATTGACACAATATTGGAAAATCGCAAGAATCGGCCAAACACACGTAAAGCAGAGAAAGAGATACAACCAATACTCAATATTCCGTATGTCAAAGGAGTATCCGAGAAAATAAGAAGACTAGGACAACGATACAACATCAACACAGTATTCAGCTCTAGAGACACTTTAAGAAGCCACCTAACGAAGACGAAACCAGCAAGCCAGAAAGACAAGAAAAATTGTGTCTACCAGATTCCCTGCGAATGCGGCCAATCTTACATTGGTGAGACACTAAGACCACTAGAAGTAAGGATTAAAGAACATAGAAATAACACCCAAAAAGGAGAGACCGAAAAATCAGGTGCAGCTGACCACGCCTGGACGCACGGCCATCATATCATGTGGACAAAAGCGGAAATTCTGCAAAAAGAACCGCACTGGAGGAAGAGGAAGTTTAAGGAAGCTGCGACCATACACCAAAATCCAGGTTGCTTTAGTAAGCCTTCATTAGATATGAGAAACGTCTGGAAACCCTTGTTAAGTAAATGTAATCTTAGAATAAGACCACCCAAGAGTTAGACGCATGACGTCATCGAGCATGACGTCATCGAGCATGACTCATCAAGCATGACTCATCCAGTTATGCGTCATCACCTAGCAACACGCATGACTCCACCCACTAATCATGCGTCACAGCACCTGCCTAGTATAAATAGAGCTGTAGTTACCGTACTTATTCAGTATTCACCTGAAGACGACTGGAGATGCTTACCAGTTGAAACGTAGTGATTCTAAACAAATAAAGACAATGCAAGTCCAAAACTCTACTGCCGTTCACATCCACTTCTGTTATACAAATTTCTAACTGTAAAAAGTGTATTATTAATGTTTATAATAAACCTTAAGTGTTATATTTTAATTAATAACTGGTAATTAATTTTATAATTGTTAATAATAAATCATTCTTCTAAAAAGTGTGGTTTTAATTAACAGCAAAATTTTAATAAAACCTTTTTTTTCCATTACAGCACTAGTGCTGCCCTTACAAAACGATTTACAGAACTGTAAAATTCATATTACTAAATGAAAGTAGATAAAACTAATTGACTCTACCTTTAATAATACCCCCATTTCGTACATAATTAAAACCACAATTTATGCAGCAAAACCAAAGGCTTTATTTCGAATAATACTGCGTAAAATTAAAGCTCTTATTTTAGTGCTTCCTTGTTCATATATTATAATTATTATGTAATATTAAATATATTTTTGAATAATTAAATAACTATACGGTCATACGGGCTATAAATTTAAAACAAAAATACTTTACAATTCTTGATCCTATCTCATAATATACTAAGCTACCTTATTAAATTTATATATTTTGCTATAGAATAAGGCAGTCCTTACACGTGAAAACTTAAAATAAACTGTAATAACTTTAATACTAGACGACTGGGCGATTTGTTAACCCAGCATGTAAAGTCCATCCCAAAGTATATGTCTTGATTTTACCCCTAATAAATCATTTATATAAACATACCCATTGTCACTGCATAATTAGGTGTTTAAATGTTATCATTACTACCTACCTGGCTACCCAGGGGTGGAATAGATAAAAAGGGTCGGTCGGTGTTATACGGTAATTTTAGGTAAAAATAATCACTTTTTTATATTTAAATGAAGTCCACCTCTGAGCCTAGAGTAAAAGGGACCCATTTTATTACCTGGGACGGATTAATGAGTTAAATAAACGTAAAAATCAAGACGATATACTTTAGTATACACTTTACATTTGAATGACGCTACTCACACGGCATTATCTAACAGCGTTTTCGATTACCACTCTGAGAGTGCTTTGAATCACATCCTTGTAGTGTGATTACTCGATTTCAATAATCGAACACGCAAATCTCGGAGAGAGCACTTTCAGAGTGCCCGAGAGCAGTATATCGAAAACGCTAAGCTGTGGAGACTCGGCGACCCGAGTATTCGCAACACGGCATGCTGGTGGCTATTCTCTTCCAGTCTCTTTAGTGACGCAAAATAATACATATGGAGCAAAGTTGAAATTTATGAATGTGCAGCCTTTAGCTTATGACTGCATTATATATATATATATATATATATATATACAAAAAAACAAAAAAACAAAAGACAAAATCTTGGGGTATCGGTCCTGATGAGGGTTGGATTAAATGAAAATGCTTTTTTAAGCTACGCCAAGCTTTCGATAATGTTTATTATCTTCTTCAGGGCTACAATATAAACAAAGAGATAGTCAGTCATAAAAAACTCCACAATTTGGCATTACTTTAAGCTTATTTTAACTAAAAAAAAGGAAAAATTATACGATTCTATTGATATAAAACTAATTTCTTCAACTTACTGCTTATACATTATGAAGGATGACCACTTTGAGCATAGAAAAGGCCATTGTATGGAAATTAAGTTGTTAAGTTTACATTTTAATTATATATATGTTATATATATATATATATATATATAACACTTGGCATGTCGGCCGTGTGAGGATGAGACGCAACTCTAGTAGCCTAGTCGCCCAATCTTTTGGTTTCCAAGCTACTACTTTTGTTTCTTTTTGATTTCCCCGGGGTGAGAACTGCCTTACTTTTACCGGATAAAAAAATTACATACTAACACCGTCTGTTGTAAAAAGAACCTTTTTGTAAATAACTAGTATTAAATATTTTGATGAGCCAAGTGGGGCCCCAATTTAAATTTTTACAAACATTTGGAATAATAAATGTGTTTTTAAAACAAATGTATTTTATTTTATGAGAACTTCCGCAAAACAATGCATAAATCTTGAAGAAGTAGTTCATACTTAAAGTGGCGTGGATAATTAGAAGGAAAGAAATAAGAATTCAAAGACTTCCCCCACTGTTATATTAATGAAAAGCCCTTTTTAAGATAGAAATTCCCTATATGTTTAGAACGCAGAAGCATTTATCTTCAGGAGGATAAATGAAATTAAGAAAAAAAAGGTATATCATCCTAAAGGAGCTTTAAGATTAAAATATTAGATGAAATAAAGGTTCAATGTGTAGAATAATAAGTAGGTAATGATTCTCCTCATTCTACTCATTGAACCTTAATTTAATCTAAGCTTTTATCTTAAAGCTCAGTTAGGACCCTTTTCTTCTTAATTTTATTTTTCTCCTGAAGATGAATACTTCTTCGTTCGAAACATGTAGATAACTTTAAATAATATATATATAATAATCTTAAAATAAGTTTTTATTAATAGAACAGTGGAGGAATACTCTGAATTCTTATTTCTTTGCTTCTAATTAACAAAAATATCGCTATATATTATAAAGTAGGGTTACAAAGCATACCGTTCAATGAAACCAAGTCATTATGTATCCAATAACAAGGCATTTAGAATAAAGTCAAAGGCAAGCTTGTTTATCAAGACTTTAAAACTGAAAGAAAAGCAACTAAAACTAAATTTGTTGGTCAATGATATGCAAAAGAATTAGATAGATTAACACAACCCTAAAATTAGATGATTTGGATTTGCTACTAGGAGAAATATAAAATAATAACTTTTTTTCGGTACACCCTGTATATTTGATTTTTTTCCGAAATATGCCCCCGTTATTCCTCTATAAAACCAAGTTAGTTTAAATATATCACCTCTAACGATTTCGACAAAATATCGTAGAGAAGGTCAAAATGTCGGATAACCGACGTCGCCGACGCGACGGCGGCGACAACCCTTATACGACGTCCAGCGATATGAAATAATTAGACATTTTTTTCTATATTTAAAAGCAAGGGATTAGGATTGATCTAATATACAGCATGTGTAGAATTTTAGTAGACAAATAGAAATTTTTGCTATTATTAATTTTTCCATCAAGTTATTATTTATTTTTCTTCCTTCACATATCGAACGGCTTAATTGAAATTGACATAATTTTTTTGGGTACAAGTAGTTAGAATAGTTGGTAAAGACTAGAAGGCGCATTGGTTGCTGGGTTGTTCAGCCCTTCTACAACTACTACCAGGACTACTTTGAAGTATGAATGCTGTACGAACAATCGCAATATTAGACTCGCCCTTTTATATGTAGCGATAAGTTATATTTCTATAGTCTAGTTATTTTAAATTTAGTAAATAAAATAACAATTCACTTGTAATGCAATTATTGTATGTGCTATAAGAAACGGCTGCATGATGTCGAATAATAACAAGCAATTTTATTAAGCCTTTAATTTATTGCTTCTGCAACTTGTATATTCTGAGAGTTAATAATCAGTTTGAATTAATTAAAACTATAAATTAAATTACGGATGATTACTATGCTTCAGCTCAAAATTAAAGCAAATCAATAAGTAAAATAAAAATAAGAAATTTGTGAGCAATAATGCTTGTTAAGGTCTCGAATATATCCATACGGAATTGTCTTTTCATCAGTTACGCAGGAATATCTTCTTAATAACTTATTATTAGATAATTAAAATTGACCACGTAAGCGAAGCGATGGAAAGAACAAATACTTGCAAAAACAATATTAATGTTTTATGGCGTGTATTTAAAGAAAAATTTAAAAAAATATAACCCACCGAGGCAAATGAAGAAGCTTATAGCACTAGTTTTTAATTTAATTTTAGCTTCAAAATGCCTCTTATAATGGGGATTTAAATGAAATACACGTTAGACTCCACTTTTTATCTTAGGCATATTATGTACAAACATCTAAAAAAAATCATATACAGGGATCGTCAGTATTTCTTTTCGCCCGTATTAAAATCTCCACTTTTGTAGTAAAAGTAAACTTTTGAGATGCATTGTTAGCTATGAAAGTAGCACTTTCAGAGCCAGGACAAAAAGTAAAAGTTTTATAGAATACAACTACTTATTATTTTAGGATGTTTTAGTTAATCAAAAAAAGAGTTTAAAACAATACAATAATTTTAAACCAATATAAGTGCCGTGAAGAAAGCAATGAAAGCACCGCTTTCGCTACTTGTCATGCAATCCTGTTGTGTGTACATCGTATGTAATATATTAGAAATATGATTTTCTGTGCAATATTGCACAAAAAATTAAATTATTCCATAGAAATGCAGATGCCATCCATCGATTTGGAATTTAAATTTAAAAAAAAACTAGCATAAAAATTTACTAGACACTTTAAGAGTAAACACTATGAATCATCACGAGCAAAACTTTTTTTTATACAAAATATTATAAAAACAAATTTCACGAGAATTAAGTGACGCGGCGTCAGTGGTGATGTACTTCTTTACCACTGAGTGTCTTCTCTCATCTCGTCCGTATAAGGTACCTTGCTCTGTTGACTGATCACATCACATCATTTTACCCTTAATACTTGGTAGTATGTTGCCTCCCTTACTTCTAAATAAGGGTTTTCAATAACATATGTCTCAACATAGCTCTAATAAGGGACCACTATTCTATAATTGTTCCAACAAGTTATATTTCTCCTGAAGATGAACGTTTATACTTTCGAAATATGTAGAGAATTCTTCTTTGCATATATCTTAGTAGAGGTTGATTTACTCAAAAAAGATTTTTTAAAAACTTTGGGTATATAAATACGAAACCAGGAAACCCACATTAATATCCGCCAAAAAGTATCCTTTTTTGCAGCACTTACGTACTTCAATATCCCACCGCACGCTACTGAAATCTTGTAATTAAACACATAACCCAGCTTTAATGCAATTTAGAAATACGGATGGTTGCATTTCGAATAATAGTATACAAAACTAATGTGGTTAATTTGGCGGATGCGGGCTTCCTCTATACTAAGTTTCTAAATGTTATTAACAAGACAGCATGTTAAGGGCAAAAAACAGGAAACTCCATAATTCAAAGGCATATTATGACCACTGATTGTAAGTTATATTGCCACTATTAGCTGAATTATTTAAAATTAAAACCACAATAGGATTATATTCAAAAATATGCAACATAGGGTATCTTAAATAATCTTATTTACTGCCAATCCTGCTCCAATAATTTAAGACTTATTAGCCAGCTTTTGCCAGCCACCAAAAGTCCGCTAAATCAAATGATATTTTAAATCCGAATTTCTCTGAATCTACAACCGAACCCAATTTAGGTTTCAGAAGTTAGTGAATGTCGAAATATTAGCGTTTAATATTTTAACTGGCAGGGTTTTACTAATTGGAAAAACTGGATAATAATCAGTAATAATTTACTACGAGTAGTTATTTACATTTAGATTGTAGATAATATCAGCATTACTATAGTCACAAGTGGGGGATAACCATCAACGAAGACAAATAGAGAAAGACAAACAAACTTGTTAAATGGTTGAAGCAAGGAAACGTCATAAACAAGTGGCGTCACCATCGTGTCTGGCCAGAACCTTGAGTCAAGAAGCGGGACATTTAAATGCCTACAGTTTTGTTATTTTCTTTATTGACAATACTTTACAGTAACATTTAAGCCAAAAAACTATTCAAAATTCCACTAGTTGGTTTTATAAGTAATAAAAACCAAATACCTAATAGGATTCTAAATAAACTTTTCGGGTTTAAGTATTACTTTAAAATAATCCCTTCTAAATTATTTATCATTGTCTGTAGGGAAACGAAAAATAAAAATCCAGAAATGCAGCTAGCCATATTCTTTATTAAAAAACTAGCATACATTTATCACAGCTATCATTTGAATCTTATACTTCCCGTAATCTTCTTATTGAATTACATTCTTTAGCAAAATTATGCTGCTCTTTTTTTTCATGAACAATTAGAAAATAAAAAATTAAATCAATAATCGCTGTCAGCCATTTTCATCATAATGCGAGGTTGGTTGGACGATTCCATTTGGCTCCAGATTAAGAAATTAGGTAGAATTATAAAATACGCTGCTCATGCTACTCAGATCATACTGCCGTCACTTTCTCAATCCACCGGTAGTTCAAGTAAAAAGAGATAAATATAGTCGGAACAAGTTCACCTGCCTTAGTAAACACGCTCACTTTGTACAAATAACTACGTAGGTGTAATATTGACACATAAGCAATAGGGGTAAGCGTAGGTCCTAACTCGAGTGAATAGTCTGGAAGTTTGACGTTACTAGCTTCGATTTCACCCATAAGAAGTCTCACTGGGCTGATAACCATGATAGACCGAATCGCTCTAATCCAATCAATGATATGACATAGCGCAACCTACAGTATCTTATTTACGATTGTTTAATAGTAGTTTGTACAATAAGAGTGGATATGATGTCCATATCGCACGTCCATTGAGCACGATGTCGTAGGCGGAGTGCTCAAACTTCCGAGGGCAATATGGACAATCCACTCGAGTTGAACAGTATATTTTTTCTACGACCAAACTTACAAACCTTATGCTAAAAAATGTAAAAAAAAAGTTTTCCGGTTGCCGGGCTCGAACTTACGACCATTGGATCCATAGCACAACGCCCTAACTCTCTAAACTATCGAGACCTAATTGTGGGAAAGCTAACTGAATAATGATGTACATGAAATTAATTTTTTATGCTCATGCAGCCGGTTGCATTATTAATAAATCTATTATAAATGCGTCTAGATTTTATTATATTGAACAAATTAATAACAAATTGTACCATATTCATTTAAATTATATAATTCAGGGTCTTGAAAAAGAAGGCGGAGCCTCAGTAAATATCATATACTGTGATTGGTCAGTGCTTTTAAATAAACCACAAAGAAAATAAAGAAATGTAATTTTCATAACAGTGTTGTCAACTAATGGAAAATTTCCGGGTTCGTGAGAACAAAACACAGAGAAATGATGGGTCGGCGCTGTCTCCAAAGGGAACAGGGAATTCTTTACGCACAGTGTTATATTTGTAGATTATTCTTTAGGATCACTTGTGGTTGTAATCTGCTAATAAAAGACTTTTTCAGTATTGTTTGCATTCGTGAAAGTTTTCTATAAAAATGGGAAATTTTATTTTTAAAGGTTGCAACACTGTACATCCTATTGTAACATGTAAATTTGGTTTCCTTGTAATTGACCACTGTGATTGGTCAGTTTCATTACCTATCTAGGATGGACATGAAATATTCCCGCACAGTTAACCGGAATAGCCTACTTTTCTCGCCACTTAAGTGTAAAGGAAACAGCAAATTTCCATGTGGGAGTAGAAAAATAAAAAAATATTTTATTTTAAATTTAAAAAGTCATATTATTATACTAATGCGGTACATACGGACGATCATTACACGCATATATGATATGCGGTGATGAATAATATCAGATAATTTAAACAATTCCAAAATAAATGACATATTAAGTTCTTATCCTAGTCGGAAATAAATTATATTACGGCATTGCAGATGTACTTAGGCCTATAAGAAATTGTTATAAATATTTCTTGCAAATAAAAAAAAATAAGCAATGAAATAAATATAATACGCAATATAGGTCTGATACATACTGTTCTAATTAACACACTTGATTTATTCTTGAATATTTTAATCAGACTAAAAGGTACTGTTACATTTTTTTTTATTATTATTATGTTTTTTATTGGTTTCCCAAATGGCCATCGACCGAAGTCCTTCAGCCACAGTACATTAATTAATTCTTAATAATAACAGTATATAGTATTTGCAAATATAAAATGATTAAATGTAATTTATAAATAAGAGCAACAAAAAAAAAACTAAAACAAGTCAGATTAATTTGATTAATAGTTTTGCTATCTAGCTGCATGGTTCCTTAAAATCTCCAATATGGTTTGTTCTGGGTATCTATATCTAGATTCTTGATTATCTCTTGTTAGGCACAGTTCTTCGATGAGATTCAGATTGTCGGGTTTGGCTTTGAATTTGCTAGTTAATTCAGTTAGTCTTAGATCAATGGGTTGTATATTGGTTTTTTGGTAAAGTTGTCGGTTGCTGGGGTTGTGAAGAGGGTTTTCTGGGTGTCGTATTTTTGTCATGGTTCTCAAAGCTGATGTTTCTGCTACTTTAAGGTGTTTTAAGGCTGGTGGTCTGGCATTACTCAGCAGTACGTGTCCATACTCTAGAAGTGGCCTGCAAATTGACTTGTATATTTTAGCTGCCGTTTTGGTGTTAATACCTTCATTCTTAAAAGTCAGAGATCTAAAGTACTTAGCTCGAGTTTTGACTTTGTTTTTAATGGCAGAGGTGTGTTTGTTAAAATTAAGTTTAGCGTCTAGTTGTACTCCTAGGTATTTTGCAGTCTTATCTGGCTTAATTTGTTGATTGCCTAGTAGTATCTGCGGCGAGTGGTCTGTAATATTATGGTTGAAGAGAAGGAGTTGAGTTTTTTTTTGGGTTTGGTGTTATTCTCCATTTTCTAAACCATTCTTCCATTGTTGATACTGCCTCCTGTAGTTCTTCTGCGGCTTTCCAAGTGGAGTTCTTGTGAGCTATAATACCTGTATCGTCTGCAAATTGTAGTAAGTAACAGTTTTTATCGTTGTCCATGTCCGTGCCCATATCGTAGCAGTATATATTGTATAGGGTAGGCGAGAGTGGGGAACCCTGTGGCACTCCTTGTTCGGGGGTAAATTCTTCGGACACTGTGCCATTAATTTTAACCCTTAATGTGCGCGTATTTAGGAATTTCCTTATTATGCAGATTAAGTATTTGGGCACCTCCAGCTGGTGTAGTTTGTACATAAGTCCCTCGTGCCAGACACTGTCAAATGCTTTTTTGATGTCTAAGAGAAGAGCAGCTGTTTTAAGGTTTTGGTGTTTGGCTGTTTGTACATTTGAGCATAGGATTGTTAGTGGATGGATTGTGGAGCAGCCCTCTCTAAATCCAAACTGGCATTTTGGAATCTTGTTTTGTATACATTCCAGTAGTCTATTTCTAATAATCTTTTCATAAAGCTTTCCCAATACCGGAAGTAATGTAATTGGCCTGTAGTTCTCTGGTAGTTTGTGGTCGCTGTGAGGTTTGGGAATGTTAATTATTGTTCCCTCTTTCCAGACGCTAGGGAAGATCAGGTTGTTTATGCAATATTCAAATATTTTGATGATATGTGCGTGAATGTAAGTGGATAGTTGTTTTACGACATACCATGGAATATTGTCGGAGCCTGGTGCACTGTTTTTTTGACCGTGTAAAATTACATAGTATTCTTCTGGATTGAGGACAAGGTTTGGTGACTCTGCGGGATTTTCAAAGTAGTTTTGATTCCAGTGGTGAATATTCTCTTTATGTTGTGCATTGAAATATGGGAGGTTTGATTCTCTAAAGTGTTCTTTGTAGTGCTTCTGGAATAGTATGGCTTTCTCATGGTCTAAACTATATATAGTGTCATTTTCTTCCAAATCAGGAATTGTGTTTGTTGATTTGTATCTAGATAATTTTTTGATTTTTCCGTAAAAGTTTCTGCCATGATCATCATTAATTTCCTTACATGTACTCAGCCACGTATGTTTCTTATATTCAAAAATTAGTTTCTGTATGTTTTTGTTGAACTTGTTGATTTTTTCTTTAACGTCTGGGTCTGGTGATGCATAATAGTCTCTGTACATGCGTCTTTTTTGTTTAATTAAGGACACAATATAGGGTGGGAGCGGGTATGCAAATGGGGCTTGTGTCGATTTTGGTGTGTGTTGTTCTATAAGTGTTTGTAATTTTTTATTAAATTGAGAAATATAATCTTCGTTTATTGTATGTTCTTGTTCTTGTATGTATTCTTCTAGTTTTTCGTTTATTTTTTCCATATTTGATTTAGCATAGTTCCATCTTGTCTGTATTTTTTCCGTGGGTTTTTGCTTTATATCTAGTTCTACTTGTATGAATTGATGATCGGAACCAACATCTGATATTAATTTAGTGTGTTTTATGCATTTTTTGAGAGACTTTGTATATATTAATGCATCCGGGGTCGAGTCAATATTATTGGGCATGAGGAATGTGGGAGGAGTGATAGCCTTTTCAAAATCTGCGTTTTTTAGGAACTCTTTTAGTTGTTTTTCTTTTCGTTTGTTAAAGTTCCAATCTCCAATAATTATTGCATACTTGTATATTGAAGCCTTGATAAATATACTTTCTTCAATTTTTGCTGTCGGATGTATATAAATTAAAAATATATGAATTCTGTCTTCTTGGTATGGTAGACTGAAATGCAAACACTCATTCAGTAGATTGTTGATGACTGGAGGATTTTCCTTTTTAACTTCGATTTTGGGGTTTGTTTGTATCATGCTGCCACCTCTTGGGTAGTTAGTTATTTGGTTGCCGAGTTTTTGTATGGTTTTCCAGTCTTGATAGTTAGTTTTGGAGTCGATTTTGTTTTTTGTTTCTACTAGTAGCAATAAGTCAATATTGTTGTTTGTTATAAAGTTATATAGTTGAGTTTTTTTGCTCGTATATCCATTGATGTTTCCATACAGAAGGTTAACTGACATGGTGTTGACTGTTGTTCTCGCTGTTTAATGGTTCTGTTGGTGAAATGCTGTTCGGTTGTTGTAAGTCGAACATAAGTATATAGATTCTGTTTCCCGAAAATACTGCTGTAGTATCTATATTATAGTTATCTATAAATCTTGACCTCAATTTTTGAATCAGTTCTTCCCGATTGATGTTTTTGGGTTTGTTTAATTTGTTTACATAAGTGTTTACAATGAGGTCATGGATTGTGATCTGTGAGTGGATTCTATTATTTTGTGTCTTTTCAGGTGGTATTTCCTTACTTTTCTTGTTGAGCGTTCGAATTTTCGCATTCGGGATTCCCTCGATTGGTTTAGTTGGTCTGTTTGGACATTTAAATGACCAAGCCCGGTGATCCTCCTTACCACAAGCTAAGCATTTAGCTGGTAGTGATGTAGAACATTTATGGGTCTGATGGTTTCCTTTACATTTTTCGCAGATTATTTGATTATTGCAGTCTTCCGTTTTGTGTGTAAATTGACTGCATTTTTTGCATGGAATTGGGGCGGGTGTTGGGGGAGCACTTTTTTTTATTATGTTACATTTGCTGTTTTTTTTTGGGTTTGTGTTTCGTTAACATTATTTGTAATAATACCACCGTCGATGATTGTTACAGGTTCTGACAACTAGGTGTAAATGGACGAAGTAGTCACGTCACTGCTGAGTTAGGATTGTGAGTAATTGGTACTCGAGTTCGATATTCGGAGTGGGCATACGCATAAAAAAAAATTATGTCCGAATTTTATTAGGCTTAAGAATGCCGGGAAGAGTGTAAAATGTTTCATCTCCCAACCAGGCCGGATGATATACTAGGATATCTCGTGGGATGCGGAGGAAGGTACACAGTCTCCAATAGGTAGGTGACTCAAGAAACCGAGGATTGATAGCCCTTGGGGGGAATGTCGCATGACTGAGGATCGAGGATCGACACAGTGTTATTTGCTTAGACGAGGTAAATTTGAGTCATAGGAACTCGCTTTAATTTTTTATTTGTAACGAAAACCTTTGCTCTTTGGGGTATCGAAGTGATTTTCTAGAATTATTTTTTAATTTTACCCCTGTCATATAGGTATTGCAAAACCATTAATAAAGATAATATTTTATTTGTTTCATAGGATTTTTCTAGATTTTCCGTCGTTTTTTGGTCAGTTCGAAATTTTGCAGTTTACCTCATTTTCTGCGTATTGTTCCTAACTTAATTTTTTACATATACCTTTTTTCCAGAACATTCGACAAACAATTTGGCCTGTATGAATAATTAACCTTGCTTCTGTTAAAATTTGCATGCAACTTTGATTGAGAAATTCTATTCTATGCAGTTATCCTAAAATTAATTCATGAAATCGGCATGCAGTTATATGATCTTGCTTAGCTCTGCTGCTGCACTTATTCATAGTTCTGTCACTTTATAATAGTCAAAACAATGATAAAAGTTAAGGGCTCGTAATAATAAAATGGAAAGAAAAAAACTGTTTTTGAAGTTACTTACGGGTTTTGCCTTTCTGTTCAGTCCTAATAAGGACGAAACAGTTGTCATTGTCTATTTGTGCCCCAGAAAATCTATTATTTTGGAGTCCCTGTGTTCTTTAATGCAAGAAAAGCTTGCTTGCCTGCTTTCGCTAACTTATCTTTCTATTTTATTATTACGGAATTGCAGGGAGTGGTAGTGAACCGCAAAATGCTGTTCCCTATACTAAATGTGTGGCTGACCGTGTTATGGTTGTTTTTTAGTTGTATGATTTCATATCCGATGACTTTGTCTTCTGGATGAAGCTGATTCTTACAGATGGCGATACTGTGTTTTCACCACTTATTTTTTCTTAAATTAGTCTTTTAAACGCATTTTCGCTGTATATGGAGTTCCTTACGGGTTATGGCTTTTCGTAGAGTTCTTATAAGGAAAAACGGCCATCATTGTCTACCAATGCCACAGGGAACCCATTATTTTGGCGTCCCTGTGTACTTTATAATAATATATAATATTAAAAATAACTTTTCTGGCAAAACAATCTTAAAAGTTAAACATAATAAAATTAGTGAAAACTATTGAAGGCAGGAAAATCGTTATTAAAAACAAATAAGTTTTTAGTAAACATTATCAGATAAACACATAAATCACAAAAACAAGTAACGTATATCATTTGCAAAATTATGACTTACAAGTTCCTATTGTTCTGTTTGTAATTGTAGTTTTGAAAATTACGAGGTCATTGTATTTAAAATTTTGAGGTAAAACTGTATTTTCTTTTGTAAACTAATAAAGGTTTAGAGTAGGTAGTGCAATAACAGTTTGTCGAACTAGAGAACAATGATTTTACGTTGTCGTCGACTCACCTTTCATTTGAATATGGCCCTAGTTACAGGATAATTGATAATTAAAACCGCAACATAGCTCTAAAGCATTTAATTAATTCAACAATACGAATGGCTGCATTTCGAATAATAGTCCAAAACTAAAGTGCTTAATTTAGTAGGTTCCTACTATTTATATCTATTGAGGTGTTTAGTTGTATTATTATCAAGACAATCATCCACACCAGTAGCCAGGAAAAACTGTATTAAGTTCGGTTAGTGTGGGGGGGGGTGTAGGGATAGGCACTTGGGTTATGAAAAACTATGATGAAAGTTCATAAATTAACTTATTTAATTTATTGTTTTTAACCCATGTTTAGATTTTTGGTAGTATTATCTGTCTAGACTAGACCCTAAGAGCAAATTCTATGGGGCTCTGGCACTGGGTTCGGTAGATCGATTATTTACATGGAAAAGCAAAAACAAATTAGTTAGTTTCTATTACTCTAATTATTATTAGTATTGTGAACAGCAGTAGAGTTTTGGACTTGCATTGTCTTTATTTGTTTTGAATCACTACGTTTCAACTGGCAAGCATCTCCAGTCGTCTTCAGGTGAATACTGAATAAGTTCGGTAACTACAGCTCTATTTATACTAGGCAGGTGCTGTGACGCATGACTAGTGGGTGGAGTCATGCGTGTTGCTAGGTGATGACGCATAACTGGATGAGTCATGCTTGATGAGTTATGCTCGATGACGTCATGCTCGATGAATCATGCGTTTAACTCTTGGGTGGTTTTATTCTAAGATTACATTTACTTAACAATGGTTTCCAGACGTTTCTCATATCTAATGAAGGCTTACTAAAGCAACCTGGATTTTGGTGTATGGTCGCAGCTTCCTTAAACTTCCTCTTCCTCCAGTGCGGTTCTTTTTGCAGGATTTCCGCTTTTGTCCACATGATATGATGGCCTGCGTCCAGGCGTGGTTAGTTTTTTACTTCGGAAGTTATAACTATTGTGTTTTTAATATTAATATTTATAATAATTAGCAGTTTTTAGTTAAAGTTTTGTATATGTATGTTGAAATAAAATAATTTTTGAAAAATGGGTTGGTATACTTTTTTGTATATACGGTCGTAGAAAAAATAATGTTCCTCTCAACTCATGCGTAAAGTGTCTTTCCCGCCCTTGACCGCTTGCCCGAACTCCGCTCCGCGTCGTTCGGGTCAACTGCAGTCGCGTGCGGGAAGTATCACTTTCCGCACTTGTCAGGAAAATAACTATATCAAGCAACACTTAGTTATATGTACTTTTTTTCTTTTATCTTACAAATTTTAGAAAAAAAAATTGTTCTCTTAGTCTGAAATGGCGAATTCTTCTCAATCGCGAAACTAACACAAAAAAAAAACAGTTTGTAATATCAGGGAAAACATTTCACCGAGTCATGGTTTTATTTCTAGTCCCAATATTACCTTAATTATAGAATATCTGGTAATTAAAACCGCAACCCAGCTTTAATTCATTTAATCAATTCAGCAATACGAGCTGCTGCATTTCAAATAATAGTGCACAAAACTGACGCGGTTAATTTACTGGTTTCCTACTACATTTATATGCAGGAGTTTCCTAATGTGATTAGCAAAAACGCTTCTGTGAAAACAGACAAAACAAATTTCTCTCTCATATTGCTGTCATCGGCTTTGTTGTAGCTTTATTTTTTTGAACGAAGTCAATGTAAAAATAAGATTTGCTTTGATTATTTTTATAGTCGTATCTTATTGTTGGTGTTTCAATCACTTTTTTTTTAATAAGTAATAAAATATTGAAGCTACAATTTCTGTATGATGAATTCTACATTTTAATAAAACACATTATACCGGGTGTTCGCGGAAGAACTTTTTTGTTTTTAAATATAATGGTATAAAATTTGAAGAATTTGTATACGATATAAAATTGCTTTTTTAGACATGAGATTTAACATTATTGAACTTCTGGTTTAACCGAAAGTGACATAAAAGTTCGATATTTAGATGGAACACTTTTTTTTGACTCTATAGTAATACTTTTGATAGAACTTGCGAGATCGTGGCCCAATCACGTGACATGCATGACATGCCGGTTAATTTTAGTGTGTTATGTTGGTATTATTTTACGTAAATACCAGGATTGGACTTAAAAATTTTACATTTTTAATATGTAAAGTTTATTTTTAAAGGAATAATATTGTTTAAGCCATTAATATTAATAGTAGTACTGTTATAATGTCAAAGAAGATTATAATAAGATAAGGAAGTAAATCGCCAAATGCTCGCAAAACTGGTGCAAAATTAAAAAAAAACGGGTGGGATAAGTGAATGTAGTAAAATCGTAATATTGGAAATTCCATTTAATAAAAATTGAAGAACCCTAACATTTCTATTACAAAAACTGCATGATAAATTAGTTGAATAGAAATATGGTTTTTGCTTGGTCTATGGAGGAATTAATTATATCTGAAAAAAGAGAAAATACGTGTTACTTCTTAGAATATGAAATATAAAAATGTTTCTTTGTGACAAAACATTTTGCTAATTATCTGTTATTATTATCATATTAGTTTGTTTTTCTGACCGTTTTAATCGATTAAAATGTTTGTTTTTCTTAGGTTTTTGGTCACTCTTGAATAAAAGATTTTTCTTTATAAGGGGTTATCGTTTCGGTTTTATTAGGAAACCATCATCAGAACTATAAAAAAATATTTGTCTAAACAATCAAAAGAGAAAAGAAAAACTATTGTATACCAAATATAAAAAACTATTATCAAGTATAAAATATAATATATGTTTAGCATATATTTTATACTTGATTATAGTTTTTTATATTTTTTTATATTTTGTATACAATAGTTTTTATTTTCTCTTTTGATTGTTTAGACAAATATTTTTTTATAGTACTGATGATGGTTTCCTAATAAAACCGAAACGTTAACCCCTTATAAAGAAAAATCTTTTATTCAAGAGTGACCGAAAACCCAAGAAAAACAAACATTTTAATTATTATCATATACACAAGGTTGGTTGTCATTTGTTTTTGGACTGTCACATGTAAAAGTATTTTATTGTACTCGGCTTTGCATTTGGTTATATTTTTGATTTAAAATAGCTTAAAATTGGGGGAATATAAAATATTGCCCTTTTTACTCGTTTTCCTTTAAAAATGTATCCCAAAAAATTAAATCCGAAGTAAAAGTTTTTTTGACAAAAACGACATTTAGATTCGTAATCTACGCCCTAAAATACTTTATTCCCAAAAAATCATCAATTTTGTCGTGTTGTAGCTATAAATGCACGTCACAACTCGAAAAGACATAATCATAATAATGTTATTAATATTCTTATCAATTGACGTAAAATTTCTTTTTACAAACTTTATCATTTCGAAAGATTTTAATTTTACGAATTAAAAGTGATTTGAAAGTAAAAAATAGTTAGTTGGAACACATTCTGAAAATAGGTCTAATTATTCAGCAAAAAAAAGAAATTCTCATTTTAAAATCTAGTTAAATCCTGACAGAATTGAAAAATATACGACATAACTAGAATCAAAAATTACGTCATAAGTTGTGACGTGCATCCAGCCTGTAATTGTATGTACTTTATAAAGTTATTATAGTATATTCATAGCCCTCTAGATAAAAAAGATTTTAAAAAAATTTCGTAACAAAAAGTAATCATTATTGGTTGTATTTAGAATGTAATTTTAAGTAAAAAAAGAAAAAATTTACCAGGTTATTTATTTAAAAATCAAATGTGAACTTAGTTATCTGTCAAAAATATAGTATTAAGTCATACAAATCCTCCAAATTTAATTTCATTATCTTTAAAAACAGGAAAGTCACCTTTCGCATTCGCGGACACCCGGAACAATTATAATAAAAATACAAAATGCCTTAGAAGACCTCGAAATATAACTTTCATTGATGTTAGAATTAAAGTTGCCTTGTTAATAAATTTATTCTAACAATTTTTGTTTAACCTAATTTTTTAGTTTATTAAAAAAAAAATCATTTCACTCTTCTTAACCTTTTGAAACGACTACGAACATGTATGTGTTGTTATTTTCACAATTTTATTATCAACACGACATAATTTATGTTTCACAAGCATTTTTATAAAGACTTTTTTTTAAGTTACAATAAATTGTTGATATAAATTAATCTTGAATGTCTTTTAGCTGGAAATAATATATTAAATACCTTTTTTATTAATTTATACAATCTACAAAAACTTAGTCATTATAAACTTTTCGGAAGTTTGAAGAAGAATGTTCCATTTTTTACATTCTATATTAAACATTTATTAAATGTAATTTCTGCATAAAGCTTTTATTTATTTATTATATGAATTATATATTTTTTCTACTCCCACATGGAAACATGCTATTTTCTTTATACTTGAGTGGCGAGAAAAGTAGGCTATTCTAGTTAACTGTAAGGCAAAATTTTATATTTGTCACTTACAGTGCTGCACAGTGTTGCAACCTTTAAAAATAAAATTTTCCATTTTTAAAGAAAAATTCCACCAATACACACAATACTGAAAAAGTCTCTTTTAGCAGATCACAACCACAAATGGTCCTAAAGAATATCCTACGAATATAACACTGCGTAAAAATTTCTCTTTTTTATTTGGAGACAGCGCCGACCTATCATCTCTGTCTTTATTTCTCATGGCTTCGGAAATTTCCTATGTATTGACAACATTATTATAAAAATTATATTTCCTGTGTGATGTCATTATAAAGTACTGACCAATCACAGTTTATTATATTTATTGAGGCTCCACCTACTTTTTTTCTAGATACTAAATTATATATGGGACAATATGTTATTAATTTGTTTAATATGAAAAAATATATACGCATCTATAATGTAACATGCTGAATGTGTATAGAAAATTAATTTCATGTAACATTATTATTTAGTTAATTTTACCCTAATTTCTAATATGAGGATCTGGCGAAGCGACAAAACATCGAGCTTTGAATTCAACGGTCGTTAGCCTGCAAACGTTTTAAAAAATGTTTAATATAAGGTTCGTAAGTTTGGTCGTAGAAAAAATATACTGCTCAACTCGAGTGGATTATCCATATTGCACTTATCCATTTTAGCACTCCACTCAATTTAGTTTCTCTTGAGATATAGACATCATATCCACTCTTATGGTACTATTATTCTAAACAAATTTATACATTTTAAAATATTTAATAAGATTGTAGATTTAACAAGAATAAAGAAAACATGTCAACTTTGCAATATTATGAATTAACTGGACATACCTTAAGGAACGAAAATTACTCTACATATACCGGGTATTGCATCGTCGAGCGGGACATAGGAAATCCCATGTAATTTTAAATGGGGTCAATTATTGGCTTCCCTAATTATTTTAGAGAAAAATTCTATTTAGGTTTATTAAAGAGCACTAAACCCACATTCAAAAGAATAACTTTAGATATTTTTGATGAGCCCGTTTACGGGTTATCGCCGATTTCTTTTTAACTATTTCTCCTTTTTATGGCCCCGTATTTGCGGGCACCAGTCAAGGTAAAAGATGACTGTCAAATAAAGTTGTAATTTTGAAATGTGTGCTTTATTGTTATAAAAACTCATACATCGAAAATATTAAAGGTGTATTTATGAGTACAAATTAATCTGAATAAAACTAAAATAAAGTATCCAATTACAAGGTTAATTATGACATTTTACATGTTTCAATATTTTACTAATTAATAGGTAGGTACTATTAAATTGTTAGAACTTTAGGATTTAAGAAGATGTTCAAATATTCCTCCATTGACTGCTAGACAATAACCGCGGCGATCATAAAATTCTCTTCTTACATTCGATAGTTGGTAAACTGAAATTCTATTGCATTCGGCAGAAATAGCATTTTTTAATTCGTCTAGATTTGGGTATTTTTTTATCTTTGTATATCCTGTTTTTTAAATGGCCCTAGAGAAAGCAATCATTTGGTGATAAATCAGGAGACCTGGCTGCCCAATTTACTGTATGATTTAAGCCAATAACATTTCCATTAAAAGCACGGTTTAAATATTCCCGGAGAGCCAGGATACTATGTGCCGGGCAGCCATCCATTTGGTACCAAACTTCCTGATTTTCACTGGCGGCATCATGTAAAGTAGGTAAAATATGATCTTTAAGTAGTTTCAAAAAATATTCTGCATTTAATTTTCGTGTAAGAAATAATGGCCCGATAATATTTTCTCCGAAAATCCCAGCCCAAAAGTTAACTCTTTGTGGATATTGCGTCCTTGTTTCGACAAACCTGTGTTAGTTTTCTTTGCTCCAATATCGATAATTTTGAACATTGGGTTCATTGTTTAAGGTAAATGTGCATTCGTCAGTGAAATAAATGTTTTTAAAAATTCCCTATCCATATTTGCTCTTTCAATCATACCAAAACAAAACTCCTGTAGTCGTATTTCGCCCTATCTCTTAGCTCTTGGTGCTCTTCATATTTATATGAATAATACTTATGTCGTTTCAAAGCTCGTAACGCTGTGGTGTGATCTAATCCTATGTCATCCTCAAGTTTCCTTGTGCTGATCTTCCCATCATTTTCTTCCACGCACAATAAAACTTGCAAGTCAATATCATTTCTTGGATCTCTTCTTTGTTCCTGCCTTTCTTCACATCTGCAGTTATTTATTACAGTGCCTTTTTTCTCAAATTTCTTGATAGTCCTTTCGACTGTAGATTTTGCAGGTATCGGTCTATTCGGATACAGAGCAGCAAACATGTCTGACACATTTTGATAACTATTTCTTTGATAATACCATTTAATCATCAATATTTTTTCTTCAGAAGTGTAATTCATGGCTAATATTTTGAATGTACGAGTTTTTATAACAATAAAGCACACATTTCAAAATGACAACTTTATTTGACAGTCATCTTTTACCTTGACTGGTGCCTGCAAATACGGGGCCATAAAAAGGAGAAATCGGCGATAACCCGTAAACGGGCTCATCAAAAATATCTAAAAATATTCTTTTGAATGTGGGTTTTAGTGCTCTTTAATAAAACTAAATAGAATTTTTCTCTAAAATAATTAGGGAAGCCAATAATTAACCCCATTTAAAATTACATGGGATTTCCTATGTCTCGCTCGACGATGCAACACCCGGTATTATACTGTAACTTAAATTTATTACAGAATCAATAGCTCAATTATCTTGTTACAAATTGAATTTGACGCACCCTTGATTTCATAGTTCTAGTTATTCTAGAACATTCTGTAACCAAATACTCAACCTTAATAAAATTAAAAACCTAATATTATAATTCAAGCTACAGTACTATGCCTATTAGGAATATTATTCAGACAGCAATAACTTAAGAAATAGAGAGTGGCATAGTTGAAATTAGACGACTTCATAATGGATATATTACTGTGTCTTTACTGACTTATTCCAATTTTTTTTTTATATAATATCACTTAATAATTTACGAATGAAGTATATCAACTTTAGGATAAAATGTTTAGCTAGAATATTCTTCAACTTACTTTTGTGACTGAATAAATAGGTTATATCACTTAAATGAATGGATGTAATTGGATACCCATCCTTGTTAGGATATGAAACTGATCAATCACAGTGGTCAGGTCTTTTTAACTTGAGAATGATTACAAAGAGCAATTATACGTACATTTTACGCGTCCTTTTGACATTTAAGCAAAAGTAAGGTTAAGAATACATTGCAAGAAGATGCAAATAAGCCAGATTTGTTATTTAATATTTGCATCAAAACGTTTCTCCGGATTCTATGCACACATCAATTTTTGATAAAAATTTTATGCCTAGGCTTTATCAACATGAAAGTTTGTGAATGCCTTTATTGATTTTATATGGTGTAAATAATTTTTCCTACGACCACCTACGAAAATGAGAAAAAAAGCACGGTTAACTTGGCTCGAAAGCGCCGAATATCACACGCGTGTTGAAAGAAAATATTTCAACTCTAGAGTGGTAATACAAGGCACACTATTTAATTTAGGCATATGATGCCAATTTGACAGACCACACCTATTTATTAAAAAGAACAAATTTTAGAAAGCAGTTTAGTTTATTTATCACGTATTTGTCGATTGATTCAGAATTAGAGTGTGAAAATACGCCATCTGAAATTATAAAAAAGTTAAGAATATACTGTAAAATTTATTACCAGTGAAAACAAGCCCCGCTGAAGAAAATGTCATATATTAAACTTAAGCAGAAAATTTTTATGGGTCGCCCTAGCCTAGAGACTAGAGCCATGACCTACTAATCGAAAGATCGCAGGTTCAAATCCCATCAGGAGCAATTGACTTTTTTTTATGAAATCATTAAATAATTTATAGAATTATTTTAAATGGAAATCTTCCTTGTTGGGTAAATTTTTTAAATTTATATTTAATGCATCTTTCCTTGATTAAATAAAAAAAATCATTCAAAAAGGAAGATTTCAATTAAAAATTATTTTATAATTTATTTAATGTTTTTATAAAAAAGTAGTCAAGTACTCCTGATGGAATTTGAACCTGTGACCTTTCGATCTAATAAATTGGCATCATATGTTTAAATTAAATAGTGTGTCTTGTATTTCCGCTCTAGGGTTGAAATATTTTTTTTCAGCTCTAGAGTTGAAATATTTTTTTCACAAATCAAAGGTTTTTTTAATAATTCTTTGTGGTCGTAGGAAAAATAGTGTACATTACTCGTGTGAAAGTGATTATTCTAAAACTCGGAGAATTTCGGCACTCGGCTAACGCCTCGTGCTAAATATCTCCTCGTTTGAAAAGTATCACTTTCATCACTTGTTATGTAATATACTATTTCATCATGATTTTTCTACTATTTTATATTATAACAGGGTCCCAATACCGATTCAACTTAAAACTGTATTATACGCAACAGAAATGATAGAATAACTGGTAAATCTTTCTCAAATAGTGAAAATCAAGATGAGGACATTAAACTAGATAAAACTATAAAATTAAATTAAACTTTTGAGGATATCTTATGTCGTTGTCTTGTCTTTGTGGATTTTGTAAGTGGTATTGCCATTTTTCTTATAACGTTTACAGCGCGTAGCTGTTATGCTATAATGTAAATTACAGAATGTGGTTATTATTTTGATAAAATTTTCATCGCAAATGTTAAAATTTAATTTTAATACAAAAGCCGTTTTTAGTGCTTTTAAATTTTACAGCTATTTTGCTGATCGTTCGGCGTTATTATTCTTACGAAAGCCAGCAACTATGGTTTAGAAAACGACATTGTTTACTTTTATTATTAAGTATATCGCTTTCTATTTGTTTTTGTGCAAAATGCCGAACCTGATGTACTCCAAATGACTTTCTGTAAATAAAAAAAATGGCATTAATTGACAAATATGTTGAGTGTGTAATTTGGTCCTTGCATTGAATTCAATTATTTATTTCAATTTCCTCAGTAGTAAGTGTTACTTATAACCAATAATTGTTTAATATAAAAGTGATGTCACGTCCGTTATGATTTTGATATTTAAAAGGTATTACTCGTACAAGTAAGTGTTAAATAGTGTTATAAAACATGGTATATTTTCTTAAAGTCACTGATATTAGTTATTTTTGGCTAAACAGTAATACTTATTTTGACATGACCGTTCTGGGTTATCTTGTAGAAAAAAAAAATTACCACATACGCACCTAACCTAAAATAATTATAAATCTTAAGTCAACATATTGATATTCATCATGGAAACTGGAATACGGGTCAGGATTAAATTGGAAAACAGAATTGACGCAAACATTTGTCAAACGTTGTGGTAACCGTAGTTAAGGTTATCAGATTATTGAAAATCAGAAGTCGGAATATCCAATCTAGAAACACAAACGTTCGGGATTAAATTTAATAACCGAATCAATATGCAGATTTGTAGATCTTTTTGCTACTAAATACTTTTGATAAAATAATTATTCAATACCATCACACGATTTTATTTTTATATTTGCAGCATCACCTTCTCACAAAAATACATACCTACAAAAGCACTATTGTCTGACATATGATTCTGAAACCACCTAACGGATGCAAAATAAACTGCTGGACAATTCAAGCGGACCGAGCTAATTGTTAGGTGAACTTTGGAGTAAAATATTTTACGAACGAATAAAGCTATCGATGCGCGGTTTGCAAAATTTAAAAGAGAATTTAATTCTTAATATATACATTTCTTCCGATTTTTTTTTACTTCTAACCTTTAACTGTCTACAGGGTTCAAAGAGAAGTATGTTTTATTTTACCAAAGTTTCTAAGTACCGGATTTCCACAAAAATTTTAAATTATTTTGGATGGCATTTTCTTTATCTCCTATTTATAGAAAACAAAGTAAATTCTCAAATTTTTGATATCCCTCTTTGTTCATGAAATTTCGATTTTTTTCTCAACCCCTGTAAATTTCAGGTATTTTTGTCATTAGGCCTTACAATGTATTGTAAGAACGGGTTTTGGTAAGTGATTATAACTTCTTAAGACCACCTCTTTTGCAACGAGTATATTTTAATTTCTTGCGTTTCGTCGTGACCAGTGGCGTACCCATAATCGGTTTTATTTTTATTTTTTTCATTTTATATGCCTCCATTTCCACACATCGTGTGTTTCGTGCCAGGATAACTGCTCACGACGAAACGCAACAAATTAAAATGTACTCGTTGCAAAAGAGGTGGTCCTAAGAAGTTATAATCACTTACCAAAACCCGTTCTTACAAAACATTGTAAGGCCTAATGACAAAAATACCTGAAATTTACAGGGGTTGAGAAAAAAATCGAAATTTCATGAACAAAGAGGGATATCAAAAATTTGAGAATTTACTTTGTTTTCTATAAATAGGAGATAAAGAAAATGCCATCCAAAATAATTTAAAATTATTTTTGTGGAAATCCGGTACTTAGAAACTTTGGTAAAATAAAACATACTTCTCTTTGAACCCTGTAGACAGTTAAAGGTTAGAAGTAAGAAAAAATCGGAAAATGTGCATATTAAGAATTAAATTCTCTTTTAAATTTTGCAAACCGCGCATCGATAGCTTTATTTGTTCGTAAAATATTTTACTCCAAAGTTCACCTAACAATTAGCTCGGTCCGCTTGAATTTTTCAGCAGTTTAGTAGTTTTTACTGGGTGGCCAAATAAGAATGGACGCCGGCCATATCTCAGGAACCATTTATCACAATGTTTTGAAAAAAAAAACATTACAAAATCGACTCGATAAATAGCTGTAGGGCTATAGGGCGTTCAACATATTACTAACAAGAGTATAGAATTTTTATCGATAATATGCCAAATAAAGTTATGTCAAAAACTAAGTAATTTATTCTTTGGAGTATACGGTATAACTTTCTTTAATTACATTTTGATCTAACTTGCAAAGTAAACTGAGGGGAGGATGGAAACCTCTTTTGAAAGAAATATTCATAACTTTGGTTTGCTTTATCCAAATTTAACAAGCTTGGTCTTATTTGAAAGAGCTTATCCTAAAGCAACATTTAAAATTTAGTATAACTATAATTTGCTATATCTGTCTCCGCTAGAGGTCGTTATTTGCGCCTTAACCAAATTCTTTAATAATTTATAGTTATTGTTATTATCTAAACTTACCATTAGAAAGATTTTTTCCGCAAAAATAAAATTAACCCACTATCCTTTCAGGAAACCTTATTTTATACTGAAGTGAAGTGGCAAGCTAAACGGGGAGAAATAAAATAGATAATGTTGTTATTGAGCAGTTTATGTAAAAATAACTGCGTAGAACATGTGCGTCTATCACGTAATCTAACAAACGAGAATATTTGCCGCAGCTGATCATAAGGAAAGCCTCTCTCGTGATAAACTCCATCAGATCTGTACCACAAAGCTTTTAAACAACGTCGCTTTTAATAAACGTCCCTGAGACCAAATGATTGAAGAGTATTCCAATTTAAAGCCAACAAGAGATGATACAAAGTTACTAAAGGATCAAGTGTCCGAAAATGTATAATAGTTCTATGAATAAAACAAAGTGATTTATAGGCGGTGGACACGACGTGATCAATATGAGGAAAAAGGGATAGTTCTCTATCAAAAATAACTCCTAGATCCTTAAATACCGTAGGTGATGATGATGGTGATGATTTTACCATTTATGTTATAATTGAAATCAAAAGTTGTGTTTTTGTTGGTATATGTCATTACATCTAGCAATATTTAAGTTGTAGCTTTAAACAGTCCATTAAACTTGATATTAAACAGAAAATTTTTAGATCATCTGCATACAGCAGACAACAAATCTGCCGTCCTAAGAAAAGAGGCGGCAATGTGATATATTTTCATTTTGGGTTTTTGATATTAATGTCTTAGTTAGGATGACCTAGATCTAAAAATCAATTTTTTTTTGCGAGAAAAAAATTCCTTTTCGATATAAACGAAAAAATTTTTAGCGGCCACTTTGATACGTCATCAATTTTCTAACGAAAAAGGCGATAAAGAATGTATCCTAATAAGAAAGCGGCAAATTTACCCAAGCCGCTTTTTAACGCGGCAACATGTACAATTATTATACTTAGATACCAAGCAAGAAGGCGCAAAGCTCAATTACTTATCGAAAAGACCGTTAATTTGAATTACCTACGTCGATTTAAGAAATCTTTGGGCAATACGTCAGACATTCCTAAGATGAAAAGGGGCATTTTTATGTTCCTTAGGAAAAAGACCGCAAAGTATATATTACGATTAGATTATGTTTTTAATAATATTAACTAGGTAAAAGCCTCAAAATGAACAAGAGAACTTCGCCGTAATACAAAATAATAGCGGCCCATCAAAGGATACTAGGTTAAAAGGCGGTATTTGCCACTTATTTAGACATATGCCGCTTTTTTAGTTAGTATTCGTTAATTAATGCCTAATGATTTACTAGGGCAAAAGGCAATATCAGGATTTATTATAAGTAAAAAAGAAAATATTTATTTATATGTGCTCTAACAAGTAACTCAACCATTGTACCACCTAAAAATACTAAAAATATAAATAAAAAACGTACCCAACCTATCTTAACCAATCTGGGAAAAATTAAATCGTTTTTGGCGTTTTTCTCAAAACAATGATATTAACGTTTACCGCCTTTTTGATTAGCACGGCAGAAATAGTCAGGTTATTAACAATGTCGTTAATAAATAACATAAAAAAGAAGAGGACCAAGGATTAACCCTTGAGGAACTCCAGATGTTTCGATATATTTGATAGACTTGACTCCGCCATAAGCTATAAACCGCTTCCATTTTTTAAATATGAGTCGAAAAATAACAGTAAATGATCAAAAAATCCAAAGGGTTGTACTTTGCTTAATACTATGGAGTGATCTAGCTGATTGAAAGCCTTGGAAAAGTCGGTATAAACAACATCTGTCTGGATGCGTTAATCAATGCCTTCAGCCAAAAATTGAGTAATACACATTAGATTGGTCGTTTCTGTTTAAAGGTTGGAGACAATGACGTTTCTTTAACGGCAGTAAAGTTTTGGACTTGCTTTGTCTTTATTTGTCTTGAATCACTACGTTTTAACTGGTAAGTATCTCCAGTTGTCTATAGGTAAATACTAAATAAGTAGAGTAACTTCAGCTCTATTTATACTAGGTAGGTGCAGTGACGCATGACTATACTGGGTGGAAAACTATTAACCTCCTACTTCAACCACTTCAAGGAAACAGTATATTATTTGTAAACAATTCACAACACTTAGCACAAATAATAGGAGAAAAGGAAGTACAACCAGGAGACCAACTTGTCAGCTTTGACATCGAAAGTCTTTACACCAACGTCTTTATAAAAGACGTACTTAAGGTTATCAGGAGCGGATTTGAGGAAGACCAAACTCTACAAGAAAGATCACCGCTACCTACAAATGCCATCATGGAGCTATTGCCTTAACAATTCTTATTTCCAAGAGGACGGACTACAAATCGGCTCATCTCTCTCGCCCATAATCGCCAATATTTACATGGAATGGTTTGAATCTGAAGCAATAAAACAAGCAAAAAAGAAACCAAAAATATGGCTGAGGTATGTGGATGACACATTTATTATTTGGAATGGAAACGATGACAAACTGAACTGAGAATTCCTACTTCACATCAATACTTAATAATTAGTATTCACCTGAAGACGATTGGAGATGATTACCGGCTGAAACGTAGTGACTCAAAACAAATAAAGACAATGCAAGTCCAAAACTCCACTGCCGTTCAAGATTTTTTGTTGTCGAACGACCTTTTACAAATCTAAGTTTTTAACTTTATAAAAAATATTATTATGTAGTAACACTTCAACGATCTCAGAAAAATTTGATATTATTGATATAAGTCTATAATTTGAAATGTCCAATTTATCACATTTCTTGTAGACAGGGGGCATTTAAAACGAACTTTTCTTGCTCTATATAAGAGAGTCAAAACTATAATTTAGTGTAAAAGCCCATTATGCGCGAACAAGAAATCCTATTAACTATTTTCTAAAATAATAAGCAAATGCGGGATAATTACGAAAACAGTCGACAAAATAATTCCAATTATATCTAATGACTAGAATTTGCGATATAGGTATTATAACTGCCTTCATAATATGTTCAAGAAAATTATTTGGCGCCCATTTTCATAGTTAATTTTACTAGCTAAAACTCTTGATTTTAATTAACGTGGTTCCAACTTTGTTATTTTAAATAAGAATTCTACTTATTATTGCAAATTGTAAAATAGATAAATGCATATAGATTGTCCCCAATTCGATGCTTATCATGGGTATCTCAGAAACTATAGGAGATACAGTATCTGCCAAACGGGGGCAAAGTTGCGGAATTTTGTGCCCAGTAATATCGTAAAAAAAAGTTGAGCTTTCTTTTTTACTTTTTGAAATATTCAAAAAAATAAAGTTTTGAGTTTTTATTTTTAAAATTTATTTGATTTAGTTTAACAGCTAGAGGAAAACAAATTCCTTTTTAATATTTAAAAAATTAAAGTTGATAACAGTTTCACAAAAACGAAACGTTGTACCGAAATTCTAAAAACAAGATAGTATAAAGTAAAAAAATTGCTTCAACAATCTTGTATTTGTTTTTCTGTAGCTGTTAAAATAAATCAGATAAATTTAAAAAACCACAACTTAAAAATTTTAGTTTTTTTCGATTATTTATTTAAATATTTTATATATGCTACCATTTGGCCGATGCTGTATCTCTCATAGTTTCTGAGATATTCATGATGAGTAACGCATTTAAGACACCCTGTATAGTGTAGATGTAAGTAATTTAATTTAGATCAAACAATAGTCGATGAGTCATAACACTCATAACGAACAAATAGTGTATTTCTAGCTACCACATTGCGCATATTGTACCGATCGCAATAAAATGTGGCGGGGGGTCAGTGGAGATTTTTGGGATAATGTCGGGGCATGGTGTGTAATTTTAATGGAAAATAAGAAATTAACATGAATGAAAGCAATATTTTTATTTTTATGTTCTGCATGGCGGATGATATAATTTGATCCTATACCGGGTGTTGCATCGTCGAGCGGGACATAGGAAATGCCATGTAATTTTAAATGGGCTCAATTATTGGCTTCCCTAATTATTTTAGAGAAAAATTCTATTTAGGTTTATTAAAGAGCACTAAAACCCACATTCAAAAGAATAACTTTAGATATTTTTGATGAGACCGTTTACGGGTTATCGCCGATTTCTTTTTAACTATTTCTCCTTTTTATGGCCCCGTATTTGCGGGCACCAGTCAAGGTAAAAGATGACTGTCAAATAAAGTTGTCATTTTGAAATGTGTGCTTTATTGTTATAAAAACTCGTACATCGAAAATATTAGCCATGAATTACACTTCTGAAGAAAAAATATTGATGATTAAATGGTATTATCAAGGAAATAGTTATCAAAATGTGTCAGACATGTTTGCTGCTCTGTAACCGAATAGACCGATACCTGAAAAATCTACAGTCGAAAGGACTATCAAGAAATTTGAGACAAAAGAAACTGTAATAAATAACTGCAGATGTGAAGAAAGGCAGGAACAAAGAAGAGATGCAAGAAATGATAGGGACTTGAAAGTTTGATTGTGCGTGGAAGAAAATCATGGGAAGATCAGCACAAGGAAACTTTAGGATGACATAGGATTAGATCACACCACAGCGTTACGAGCTTTGAAACGACATAAATATTATTCATACAAATATGAAAAGCACCAAGAGCTAAGAGATAGGGACTAAATACGACGATAGGGGTTTTGTTTTGGTATGATTGAAAGAGCAAACATGAATGGGAAATTTTTTTAAAACATTTGCTTCACTGACGAATGCACATTTACCTTAAACAATGAACTTAATGTTCAAAATTATCGATATTGGAGCAAAGAAAACCAACACAGGTTTGTCGAAACAAGGACGCAATATCCATAAAAAGTTCATGTTTGGGCTGGGATTTTCGGAGAAAATATTATCGGGCCATTATTTCTTACACGAAATTTACATGCAGAATATTTTTTGGAACTACTTGAAGATCATATTTTACCTACTTTACATGATGCCGCCAGGGAAAATCAGGAAGTTTGGTACCAAATGGATGGCTGCCCGGCACATAGTACCCTGGCTGTCCGGGAATATTTAAACCGTGCTTTTAATGGAAATGTTATTGGCTTAAATCATACAGTAAATTGGCCAGCCAGGTCTCCTGATTTATCGCCAAATGATTTCTTTCTCTGAGGCCATTTAAAAAACAGGATATACAAAGATAAAAAATACCCAAATCTAGACGAGTTAAAAAATGCTATTTCTGCCGAATGCAATAGAATTTCAGTTTACCAACTAGCGAATGTAAGAAGAGAATTTTATGATCGCCGCGGTTATTGTCTAGCAGTCAATGGAGGAATATTTCAACATCTTAAATCCTAAAGTTTTAACAATGTAATAGTACCTACCTAGTAATTAGTAAAATATTGAAACATGTAAAATGTCATAATTAACTTTGTAATTGGATACTTTATTTTAGTTTTATTCAGATTAATTTGTACTCATAAATACACCTTTAATATTTTCGATGTACGAGTTTTTATAACAATAAAGCACACATTTCAAAATGACAACTTTATTTGACAGTCATCTTTTACCTTGATTGGTGTCCGAAAATACGGGGCCATTAAAAGGAGAAATAGTTAAAAAGAAATCGGCGATAACCCGTAAACGGGCTCATCAAAAATATCTAAAGTCATTCTTTTGAATGTGGGTTTCGGTGCTCTTTAATAAACCTAAATAGAATTTTTCTCTAAAATAATTAGGGAAGCCAATAATTGACCCCATTTAAAATTACATGGGATTTCCTATGTCCCGCTCGACGATGCAACACCCGGTATACATAGAAGCTTTTAAATACATTTTCAATTTTTCTTTTGAGAAAAAATAAGGTATCATCCGCCAAACTAGAAGTTCTTGTGAACCCCTTAGTAAAATTTTTATGTTAAATTTTCAATTAAACAAGCCAGGAAACAATGCCGCGTTTCCCGCTGGTATGGAAGGCTCTTAATTTAAATATATCAAGTTCAGTTTTAATCGAGTTTCTTACAACCTCATTCAACACATAGGATGATAAACGTTAAGTTACCTCTATGAAGATCTTGGAAACGAGTTAAGTTATATATTTAAAATTTGATAGCAGCTAATTAGGGCATTTTTTTTCGGGAGGGAAGGGCAGTCGGGACTACATGTATTTCATGTTATTGTACTTAGTAAGGAAGGCGAAAAATCTTCGGGGCCACGCCTAAAGTTCGTTAAAAATGCACCCAACTACTATAAAAATTTCGAAAATTAAATTATTACCCATGGTTGGATTAAATTTGGTTTTGTGAATGTTTGTTTTCATATTTTTCTTGATATTCCTAGTTGACTTTCTAATTTTAAAAAAGAAAAACATTTTTTACATTTGTGAAAAATATGAATATTGGGTTTTAATCCAAAATTTTCAAATAAAACGCGTATATCCAGGGTTTGTAACAAATTTGTTCGTTCAAAGCCTACTTTGCCATTTGTCTGGTAGGTTTTATTTTAAATAGATATGCGCAATTTTAAAAGTCATGATTTTGTTTATTTTTTATTGTTTCTTATCAAGACCGATCTGTTAATATAGTTAAATGGATTTACTTTCATATTGCTCTTAAATTTAATAGTACTTTTCATTTAAAGTATTAGTGGAAGTTTTAACCAAAAATTCGTATTTTTAGTATTGGGTAAATATAAAAATACTAATTATCTAAGTGGAGTTTTGCAAAATCTGTTAAAAAAATAAGAAAAAAAAACAATATTTTTGACAAATTTGTCCAATTTTTTTCTAAAAATGTAACTTACTGACTTCAAAATGGTGGAATATTGATTGATATTTAGGTTGCCCATCAAACTATTGACGTGCTGGGTGGCCTGAGCTGCTAGGGCTATACAGGCATTAATGGCGGAATATTTAAGTTAAGAAAAACTTGTGATATATCGTTGAAAGGATAGTTAAAAAGCTATCCAATTCTGAAAAAAGTGGTAGGTTTTTATTTAAAATAAAAAAAAAAACATTTCACTTTTGGTACAACCGAAAGCACTAGACAATTGTTTTTATGCCGAAATATGTGTTTTTATACATCAAATCATCGACCCAAATTTTGAATGTTTACCAGCAGTAATATTCGAATTAAAGTACATATATAAAATGATTGATTATTATTATTTCGTGCATCACCCGGTATAAGTAGATAATGTCTAAAATAATTTATTATCAAATTAAATTAAATATGTTTAATTTAACAACAGTTTGTAATATTGTCTATTCAACAAATAATATTTAAAAAGAAAAACACAACATTATGATTTTCTACTTCCATATGGAAATTTGCTCTTTCCTTTACACTTAAGTGTCGAGAAAAGTAGGCTATTCCAGTTAACTGTACGGCAAAATTTTACTTTCTTACTGTGCTGTGCTGCACAGTTTTGGGACCTTCGAAACAAAATTTCACATTTTAAAAAAAAAATTCCAAGAATGCACACAATATGTTATTAATTTGTTCAATATAACAATGTATACCAATCTATAATACCTTTATTAATAATGCAACCTGCTGAAGCTTCATAGAAAATTAATATTATTTAGCATAAGTAGGTAAGTTTTACCCTAATTTCTAATATGAGGATCTGGCGAAGCGACATAATATCTAGCTTTGGATTCAATGGTCGTGAGTTCAATATAAGGTTCGTAAGTTCGATCGTAGAAAAAATATACTCTTCAACTCGAGTGGACTGTCTATATCGCACTCGGAAGTTTATTAAGCGCTCCTCGTACGGTGTCGTGCTCAGTTTAATTCCTCGTAAAATATAAACATCATATACCACTTTGTTGTACAAACTACTATTCTTTTATAGTTCTAAAGATTGTTGTAATGACAAAAGCCGAAATAATTGAATAAAGCTTTTCTTTATTATAACAATTTTTTTTACATAAAGTGTGAATTTTAGTATATTTTAACCTCAATACCACCTAAAATGTATAGGTGACCAAAATAACATGTTTTGTATTACAAGAAACTATATATTTGGGTGGTTATAATAAAAACAGTTTTTAGCATGGCAATCATTCCAACTACTATTGCTATACTTGCTTTTTAAACAAATAGAAATAGTCACATTTCTCATTTTCAGTAATATAATTATGACCAATTATACGTAGGTACACTAAATAAATACAAAGTTTTACTTCCTCTAACTTGCCAAGAAAATTATGCAAATGTAATCATTCCGTTGCAATCCCGTTATTCTTCCATGGATTTCGAACTGGACCTAATTCTAATAATGGAGTTACGAAGTTTGGTCCAATTACGAATGTACTAAATCATTGTTTGTTGCCTTATTTGATTATCCTTGCGTTAAAGGTTTAATACCATTTTTAGGAATAAAATATAAATTACGTTTCACTAACTACAACAGTAAAGTGGCCGAATCGTGTTGAGTTCAATGCTGAATTTACGAGGAGAGGTGAGAGAGAGTAGTCCAACAACGAGAAAGCAAAGATAGACCCCGCATTCCCCTTTATCAAAACAAACCGACAGGAACTAAAATTCATTTACCACTTAATTCCTGACGAGTTCCATGAATGAAACCATATGGAAATAGTAGGGAATTTTTACGAGCGTATAATACGCTGTTGGCAAATGATTGAAATGAAAATAGTTTTTCGTGAAAGCGTTTCGAAATAGACATATTTCGATATTGATTAGAATTTCGAAATTACACTCTTTTAGGCACTAGTGCCTAAAAGTAAAAATGAAACATTAAAATCAATGAAAATTATCTATTTATTATATAATATATATAACAAGATTTGTAAATTTGCGAATATCTACGTTTTTGTTCAGATAAATCATGGTGCGGAGCATCGAATTTTTGCTCCACAAAGTTGATGGCCTTAAAGTGGTGGATAGCTTGAGAAAATAGGCTAGTAATACCTTTTCTGTAAAGTTCTCAATATGTTTTTCTTTGGCCCAGGTTTCAAAGTTGTCGTAGGTTTTTTCGTATAAATGTTTCGATTTTTTGGTAGTAAAGTGGATAGCGCAGCTTCAGCAGCTTGTTCAATTTCCAAAGACTCGTCAATATCACTCATTTGAAGTAATTTTTTTCGAAAAACTTTGCGGAAAAAAAAGGAAAACGCGACGTTCGAATTTGACAACACACTTGACATTAAATAATGCATAAACAATGCCTTAGAAACAGATTGCCTGCCTACTTTTCAAAATGTTTAAAAATACTAATAAAAGCTTAAATTATCAAATTCTCCGCTTTTACAAAAAATCTTGTACATTATTCGTTACGAGACGATGTCTTTTAGCCACTAGACGTGTTGTCCAATTTGTGTGTTGACAATTTTCCCGTCGCGTACCTAAAATACAGTCATTTCGCAACTTATTGTATAAATAGCTATTGTTGTTCACTTCTTAAATGATTAAAATATTCTTCTATTGTGGGTTTCATTTTTGCTCAAACAGGATTATTCTTTTTTCGCCGGTAAATGCAGCCAGTGGTTGAACTGATAAACTTATTAATTGACAGCTGGTGGAATAACGTCTTCAACTAGTTGGTGAATTATTTTACGATCTCTCTCTCGTTGACGTTGATAGAAATCACCAGAAATCCACCATGATAAAAAACATAATTTATGTTCAACCGGTAAGACAATAGGCTATTTAGGAACGCGATTTGGCTGAACCGATGCCACCGTGGACTCGCCATACCTAACTAAACACATTGTTGGATTGCTTAAAACATATTCTAACCCTAAACTAGTCAAAATACCAATAGCGACAAACATTTCGAGAAAATTTCTCATAAAATAACAACTAAGAGAGCTTCTGTGACTGCCACCAGAAGTGGCATTCTCGTATTCTTAATAATTTACCACATTTTCATGAAGTACCTACCTATTTATATAAATCGACCTGAATCAATGTAGCGAATTAAAGATTTCACCAACACAGGTATTCAGTTCGATTATTCAAGGACGAGTTGACATATTTTGTAATTGTAATCGAACTTGGAACGTGATTGACATAACTTAACCTAGCTTATGAGCTGAACTACTGTAGAAATTAATTATAAGATAGTTATCTTGTCAAAACGATTTAAGTATACTACATAGTCATCTATTCTTTATGAATAATTCGAGAAGTAAATATATATTTTAAAACACAGTGAATCAGCATTACGATGACATTTTATAATTGCCTTTAGCATACAGCAACGAACAGTCATAATAAATTTATTTTTCGGATCGATCGTGCAAAACTTGGTAACGTTTGCCTCCTAGCGGTAGCAAGTGAAAATACGGAAATGAAAAATGACAATTTTGACATATAGAACAATAAATTATATATTTAAATAAGAGTAAGAGTTTAGTATTTGAACGATTTGTGGGTTAAATATAAAAAAACAATATGGTGAGACAGTGTCAGGTTTGCAAAATAATCGATTGAGTGCCTGGATTTCATAGTAGTCCACTCATGCTATCGCCCTCTTATAAACAGTGAGTTGTAGCCTCAGCGCAAAAGTAATTTGATGAATGAGATGCGGGGTCTATCTTTGCTTTCTTGTCGTTGGAGTAGTCCATGAATGACCATAACTACCGAAATCTTTTTAATTTCAATAAAACAACTTTTATTAGGACAAAATAAAAAGTGAATTTCTACATAACCGTCTACGCATGTGGGAAGTCTAAAGGATAAGTTAGGTCTTACAACACTTAGCCCACAGTTTAATGTTAAGAACTAAATAAATTAAAGAGTTGCCTTTAGGTCGGAAGCCAACCTATAGATTAAAATGGTCTATGACGTCACCGAATGGCATCTCCTTTATGTCGGCCAGAGTTATCCACGTACTTCTGCTGGATGAGAAAGCAGAACATAAATCATATATTTAAACGATTGCATCTTCCTGTTCATATTCTCTACAGGTGTGTCAAAAAGGTGTTTTGTACCTAAGAGTGGCCTATTTAAATACCTATAAATAATCGTAGATTTTTTTGGATATTGATAAGTATTTTTAAGTTATGATCGCATCTAGGTACCTAAATAGTTGTTTTAAGAACTGGCAGTTAGTTTTTCTTTATAGTTGTTTGAAACTCTTTTATTCAATTTGTGAACGCTGATACAGTGTGACCATATTTCTTTAATTAGCTGCAATCAAGGCTCGGTGATATTTTAATCCTAGTTCCGAAGTGATTCGTCATCTTTCCGTGGCTAATAGTGCTTGCCTAACACTTTGTCCATATGTGTACCTTTTGATTGCAGATAATCTGTTTTGCGGCTATTGTTTTGTTGGTAATCCTGGTTTAATTCAAGTTAATCAATACATTACCATAGCCCAATAGATTCAGGTTAAAAGCTTCAGCATTTTTCGATATCTTGAGCCGATTTTGTTTTAGATTCATCTGTTTAGATATTCATTAAATTTGCATTGTCTACATCTTTAGGGCCTTTGGATAATATGTTATATGAATTATTAAAAATTTACTTCGGCAGATTAGAGTCTCCATTTGCATTTATACAGCTATGTAATCGTGGCCAGGCATTTCATTTACATTTGACTTCTTAATGTATCGAAGTTCTGTTTTGTCCTGATAGAAACAATAATTGCGAGTTACTGTACGTTCAACAATAACAACTTTCCTACTTGTGTGTCAACTTTGATTCTTTGGCCAAAGATGTACTGATCTGTTAATAAAAAACATTTAATCAATCAGCTTACTGATTTTAAGAAATAAATATAAAACAATGTAAAACTGATATTAATGAATTTTAATTGAACAACAAAATTTAAAAAAAAATAGACTTTAAATAGCTAATTTAAGGTGGCATGTGTATTCATCAGATCATAGGACATTCATCCCCTTTCCAAGACATGGAAATTTGTACAGTAGACTCCCGATTATCCGAAACCCGATTATGCGAACTCCGCATTATCCAAAACGACCCATGAACCAGATTATCCGAAATGATTCTTTCTATCCGCATCCGCATTATTCGAAATTTCTAAGAAATTAATCAAATCGACAGACTTAAAAATTAAAACAAGTACCAATTACCTCTTTCTTGAATTTATGAATATGAATACATACTAATGTACTGTACATACTTACATAAGTATTAGAATTTATTATGAACATATGTTACGGGCAATGTAAATAATTGGGCATTATTTATAATGCCCGGGCAATTTAAAAAGTGCCCAAGGGGATAGGACAAAATGATAAATTATATAGAACATATTACATTGCCCGGGCATTATGTATAATGCTGGAAGTCGAGTGGGCAAATTGAGAATATTTTTATTCGTATTTCTCTACATACAAAAATAAGAGGATATATTATATTAAAATAAATTTTCAAATAATTAACAAACAAACTGGTAGTAATACCATAAGTACAAATAATAAGTACGTCTAACTAAAAAAAAATAATAGGTATGTATTTACAAATACATATTCACACAAAATGTCAAATCCTAAAGTTTGTATTTGTTAGAGCAGCTCCCACTTTGGTGACATTTCGAGTTACATAGCTTTTTTTCTTTTCGACACTTGCACTTGTCAGATTTACAGCCTCCTTTACAGCCACATCGACTATAGCCTTGGCCCCCAGTCTTGGATGATATTCTTGCACATTCTCTGAGTGAAATCTCTGACTGAGAAATTTCTTCGGCATATATAAAGTTTTCATTACATATTGTAAATTGATTCCTAGCATAAAGTTGATTTAGGATTCCATGTTTCGTGCCCAATTTATAAAGATTGGCATCTGTTATTTCAAGAACAAATGCCAAAATATTTCTTCCATCGGTACGACCTCTGTCGACATCTGGGACTCTAACTCTAACTGTGTCACCCTTTTTAGCGGGAGGGTATTTTGAATTAGAGGTTTGAATCATTTTTTCAGCTTGTTTTTTTAGATTGCTTGCTGAAATCTTCCTAATTTTTAATATGTCGGCTTTCCTTTTTTCACATTGAAATCTTCTGCGGAGGAATCTTCATAACTTTCATGACCTTCAGATTGCTCGGAGACATTTAGACCTGGTAGCTCCGCTAAAGAATTTGACTCTGGTTTATTTTGCAGTGCACCTTGTTCTACAGATTCTAAATTATTTTGATCTTTTACTAGTACTTCTAAGTCCTCTTCACAATTTATATCAGGTAGAACGTCTGTAGGTATAAAACTTCTTAGACCAACTTTTAACTTTGTTCCAAACATGGCCTCATACGGAGTACAGTTTATACCACTATGATAAGCTCTGTTCTTCATAATCTGAACAAAACGTAAGCCTTCTGACCATTTCCTGCTGTTATTGTCTTCCAGCCACGAATAAAGCATATTTTCTACGTCCTGATTCGCACGTTCTACGGAGCCCTGACTTTGAGAGTGTCTGGGCTTCCCATGTACCATCTTTAACTCGGGCCACATGCTACATAGTTCGTTAATAGTACTGTTAACAAATTCTCTCCCATTATCACTTTGCAAAATACTGGGCGCACCAAAAATGGTAAAAATATCCAAAAGCACATAGGCTACTTCTTGTGCTCTTTTGCTTTTAAGAGGTCGAAGTTGAATAAATTTAGTTAAATGATCTTGGTATACAAGTATGAATTTATATTGATCATCAGCTTGCGACTGCATGTCGATTAAATCGACTTGGCATCTTGAGTTCATATTTTTACTTAGTATCGGTTTAACAACTAATCCTTTTTTTGGCACACTGTGTTTTTTTTCGCAGGACATACATAAATTTAGATAGGTTACAATCATTTCCCGTGTGATGTTTTTATACTTTGAATTTAGCTCTTTTTCCATACGATTTCGACCACCGTGCCCAATTGCAACATGTGCATCATGTAAAATTTGAAATATCTCTTCCCGATGTACGTAAAATCTAATCTGCTCTTTACCTTCCTCTACGGGAACTATTAACTTTTCCTTCTCTCCAATAGTCATCACGTCAAATCTGCGCAAACTCTGATAATCCTCGGGTTTTTTATTTACTACTTTGCTTTTAGATGTTTTAACCTTTTCTATTAACTCCAAGTATTGTAGTTTTGTGAGAATTTGTGTATTCTGACCTTTTGATAAACACAATTTATTCAGCCGTTCGTTGAAACGATGCTTTATATTACTTACGTCAGTTAATATCTGTTCCTGCATTTTATTTGATAGAAAAGCCACTATAGCACTTAATAAACAAAAACCCAAACTCACTTTAGTACAGAAAACAATAAACATTCGTCGCACATAAGCTATAACATCCAAATAAAACTGTTGAGCTTTATGATACGTCGCAAGTATAGAGCACAGCCAAGAACTTGCAAGCGTCCAAAGTGCAAGCGACGAGCCATCGAAAGTTGATTCTGATTGGCCGGCGAGAATCACACCATACTCACGTTGCCAAATTGCTATCAATTAATCAAATTGCCCAGAGAAATACTAGCAGTATTTATAATGATCGGGCAATGTAATAAATTGCCGTAAACAAATGCAAAATTATTAAATTGCCCGATTTTAATGGTCAATATTTATAATGTCCAAGCATTATGAATACTGCCCTGAATAATCAAATTGACCATAACATATACATCTATAAAAGTACATAACAACTTTTCCTATAGTTAATGATTTTCCTCAATCTCCACATTATCCAAAATTTCGATTATCCGAAAAGGGTCCGGTCCGCATTATTTCGGATAATCGGGAGTCTACTGTACTTGAATGAAGAATAAGCAGGATAAAACTCCAATAAATGAAATTTAATGTCATTGAGATACGTCACATAAGTTATCACTTATATGACGTTTAAAGAAAAAGTATATAATTAAACTCCAAAAATTAATCCCAAAGCGTGACTACTGTGCACCAATACCCAAAGAAAATGAAAACTCGCGCAAAATGCACCATTTGCTATAGTGTACCAGCAACCATAGTACAATATGGCGACTGCGCTAGAATAGTAGAACTAGTTCCAAAATTAATTTTAAAAAAATCACTACCTTCTGCGTTATTTCATCTAGTATTATATCAGCCTTTAAAATATATCAAAGAAATGTAAAAACTAGATAGATTTAAAATATCTATAAAAGTAAAACCAATCTCATACAGGAAACCTAAATAAATACAAGAAAATTATGCAAATGTAATAATGTCCGTGCAATTTCATTATTCTGTAGTAGATTTCGAACTGGACCTAATTCTAATAATAAAGTTACAATGTTTGGAATAATAACTGCTTTATTTGATTTGCCTTAATACAATTTCCGGTAATAAAATATAAATTGACTTTTGCTGGGCAATAACTTTAACAAATAAAGTAGCTGAGTCACTTTTAAGTTGAAGAAAATAGCTGACATTTAATTTCTAATAATAAAGTTACAATGTTTGGAATAATAACTGCTTTATTTGATTTGCCTTAATACAATTTCCGGTAATAAAATATAAATTGACTTTTGCTGGGCAATAACTTCAACAAATAAAGTAGCTGAGTCACTTTTAAGTTGAAGAAAATAGCTGGCATTTAATTTCTAATAATAAAGTTTCCTAATTATGAGAATTGATTTAATTCTTGAAAATGTTTTTTTTTCTACTCCCACATGTATATTTGCTGTTTCCTTTATACTAAACTGATTGGATAAGTGGGCTATTCCGGTGAACTGAACAGATATGATTGTATATCCATCCTAGTTAGGATATGAAACTGACCAATCACAGGGGTCAATTACAATAAAAACAAATTAACAAGTTGAAAACTTTACGACAGTGGCGGCTCGAGGTCATAAAAAATGGTGTGCCCATATTATATCGACCTCATCCTGTAAATGCTGGAAGGATTATCAACCAGAAATGAGTGATACTGGATTACAGTGTGTTGCATTAGGTAATTAGCTAATTTTTGTCAACCAATAAAGCCCTGCTTTTTGAATTTTTAAACGCTAATATCTCCTGACAGTGGCGGCTCGCGGTCTTAAAAAATGGTGAAGAGCTAGGTATAGTGCGGGTACTTGAACAAACATTGACTAGAAACCCGTGTAACGAAACCTCTCTCTTATCCTCCTCTGTCCAACGACTGAATGGGGTTTCCAACAAATTACAAACTATCATTAATTGGGTTTATTTTTAAAACACACCACTAAGTAGGTACATACACTTTTCAAATAACTAAAAAATAAAAACAAAACTTTTTAATCAAACAGTAAATCACGTAAAAACGATATCTATAACAAACAAATGCTAAAACAATGATGCATACGACTGATCAATTTTAAAATTACCCTTCATCATAATGCAAATTGTTATATGCTGTTTGCGTGACTGACGTCACGTAACCATAGCAACGGTGAATATTAAAGCCATGTTGGGCGTTGGGTCTTCACTTGTTTTTAACTAACGCACACGGCTGACTAGGGCGCACCAAAATGCACTAGTGTTTAAAATTATTGTCCAACGGAGTTAACCGTGGCCCAATTATACATAGCTACATTAGGATTAAATTAATATTATTAATTCGAGTATAATTGTTTTTTAGGGGCTAAAATGGTAGCTGTGTTGGTACATTAATATTTAATATTGCCGAAAAACTTTCCTCCTGGTTTTATTTTTTTTTGGTGAAGAGCCCCTTCACCTACTTCACCTGACGAGCCACCACTGCTATACGAGTAGTTTTCTGACATTTAACAAACGTGAGGTTACGAATATACTTCAAAAATATGTAAACCTGTCATCAAATTTGTAATTTTTTATATTTGAATTAAAACATTTTATTTCAGAGCCTGTGCATACTCAATTAAAGGTATAATACCAAATAAACATCTACTCAACTAAATATTTGTGCACAGATGCTCTTTCTTATTTCAAAAATCTTCAGTTTTGCACTCATTTCTAGACAATTTCTACAAGATTTAATGCTTATAATGTACACCTACAAAATGAACGTATTTAACTAACTTGGTTAGTTTTTTGCCATGCAAATATTCGTCCACCGTGGTATTTTCTGATATATTTTGAAGGGGGATCCAACCCAGTGGCGGATCCAGGATTTTCTTGAATAGGGCGACTACAGAAAAAATTTTTTCTAAAAAAAGAGCGTATCCAGGCTTTAAAAATCTTCCTACACTCAAAAGTGACTTCTAAAAAAAATTCTAACCCTTCACACGGCCTACAATTTTTTGTGTGTAGGGTCTGCTATAGTGTTAAATTAAAAAATAACAGTTTTTTATTGCTAGTTCTATAAGTTCAATTTTTTCAGCCTCTTTACCTATACAATTTACAGATTATAGGATTTTTTGGACGCCCCGTACATCTAAATGCCAATTTTTTTACCATAAGCAAACATTTTTATAAAGAATAATAATCATTTGGTAAAATATAAAAAATATATTGTTAACGTAATCCTTAGACATGTCGGGTTGCACAAAGCAGTTTAATAATATTTAACTAAACAGCAAGTTTAACTGTAGGGTTAAGGTTAAAGGTACCGTAGATTGTAAGTAAATAGGGCAAGCCAATGTCAATCATGTCACAGTCAAACTTGCTGGTTAATTAAATATAATTAACAATCTTTGGGCAACCCAACAATAGACTGTATAAATATTTATTTTACCTTATGAATGGAAGCGATGTGAAAATTGATGTTAAGGTAGGTCGTAAATTTTTGCAGTTAAAAATAAACTTGAAGTATTTTTGCACCGTTGCGATCATCTTATATTACTGAGTTCTTCGTTTACTCGAATACGATGGTTTTATGTAAATTCTAATAGCTTTCTAACACATTATTTCCCAGCGATGCGCTCAGCAAATGTGCATCAAAAGACCATGCAGGGCTCTAAGCTTAACTCTGTTTTCAGGTTTGAAATCAATTCCACCATATTTTACCGTGAATAGAAAGAGATGCCCGTTTACAGGGTCTCTGATTATCTTTTAAATGTATAATATCGGTTAACTATGAGCCTTTACCTAGTAAGGCCTTTTAAACCTAAATTTAAACCGAAGAATTTTTCTGATATTGTAGAAATGGTCGATTCTGGAGAACGAGCTGGCCAGTGAAAGGGACCCTGGTTTCCTATCCATTGGTCATCAAATAGCCTGAACATTGTTCTCTGGAGCACCATCCTGTGCATTAATTTGCTCTTGTAGCAGAAAATTATCAAGGCACTCTTCTAACTGATCTTCCAGGATTGTGACATATGGATCGTGGATCGTTTAAATTTTCATCATATATATTTAATAGTTATTTACGATATAAGCGTTGTAAAGATTCATATTACAACACGAGATGTTAAAGTTGTTAAACGAGGCATCAGCCGAGTTTAATAAAACATCGAGTGTAGTAATATGAATTTACAACAAGAATATTGTACAAAATTTTATCTACTTTCATCTATGAATAAAAATATTTGACAAAAGGCATTTTTTTAAATAAAAATGCACCTGTAAAAATGCACTTGCTATTAAGTTTACTAATCAAGTTTTTTATTTTACCTTTCGCATAGTTACTGTTTCGCATGTTTACTGTCAAAACTTTGTCAAACAAATTCAAAAATATAAAAAGCGTTTTTCAAAATAAGCGATTCTGATGAAAGATCTGATATAGAAGCAGCGGCAAACGAAGCGATCTCAAGTTTAGTTCCGACAAAATCCAAGACGCGGTATGAGTTGGAGTATCAGAAGTTTGAAGATTGGTGCAAAGCTAACAAAATAAAGGAGGTGTCTGAAAAAATCCTTTTGGGTTATTTTTCCGTAAAGCAACGCTCCCAGAAACCATCTACACTATGGACTCACTACTCAATGTTGAGAACTATGATTTCAGTCAAGAAAAGTCAAGATATAATTGTTAATAATAAATCATTCTTCTAAAAAGTGTGGTTTTATTTAACAGCAAAATTTTAATAAAACCGTTTTTTTTCCATTACAGCACTAGTGCAACAAAACGATTTACAGAACTGTAAAATTCATATAACTTAATGAAAGTAGATAAAAGAAGTATACGGTAATCTTTTATAGCAAAAATGTTATAGCAATTTTAATTTATCAACATTTAAAAAAAAATTAAATGGAACACCCTGTACGTTTTTAATACAGGGTGTTCCATTTAAAATAAAAACGTTTTTAAAGTTTAAAGTTTGTTACAATAAGCGCTTAATTGTGACCTTCGCGTATATTTTATGCCAAGTTTAATTATTTTTGAAATTTGTTGATCCTTTAACTATGCAATAACAAAAAAAAAATAGTCCAGGAGCTAAGGTAAAAAATATATACGGATAATTTAATCGGTATGCATTTACAAAATATGCAGATATCTCAGAAATTAGTAGACTTAGGTAAAAAACGTGTTCCATAAGATTTAATTAAGATTTAGTGCAAAAACCAAAAATATAATAAAAAGTGCTATATTGTATTTTAAAAATAAAAGTTAAAGCTACTTCCGGTATAACCGGAAGTGACAGAAACATGTTAATATTTTAGTTTAAGAGAGCATATCGATAAACTTAAACCTACACATTTTCAAAAATATCTTTTCATTAGTTTCCTCAAAAATTCTAATTTAAGCTCGTCGTAAATCACCCGGTATATATAAAACAATTTCTACTAAAAAATCTAATTATCTATATAAAAAAAATCACAACATGAATACTAGAAATCAAAATAATTTAGAAATACCATCACATATAAAAATATAAAACCTCTTTAAATACAGTATTGTGCAAAAGGATAGCAATAAAGTATTTTTATATGCAACTTTCTTCAATCTTGTTCAAAGAAAAAAACATATGTTTATGTTTAAGTGACTTTAACATTAATCTGCTTAACTTACATAACCCTTTAACGCCGTTATTTGAAAATTACAATTTTGAGCAGATTATTGAGGAGCCTACTCGTATATCCGGCACTGTCAGTACACTGATTGATGCAATATTTGTAACAAATCGGTCTTTAATAAGTAAATCTGGAGTTGTTTCTGCAGATAATATTTCAGATCATAGAATAATATATTGTGATTGTAATTTAAAGAAGGCATCAACTGTTCCTAAAATTATTCAATATCGGTCTTTCAAAAATTTTAATATAAATAACTTTTTAGAAAGTATGTACAACTTACCATGGGATGATATATTTTATGAGAACAATGTTGACAAAAAAATTGAACTGTTGAATACTAATATATTAACTTTGTTTGATATGCATGCCCCTATAAAAGAATCCAGAGTGACAAAACCTAAGGCACCATGGTTGACGGCCAACATTAAAGTATTTATGAAGCAAAGAGATAGTGCCTTGCAAAAATTTAGAAGAACTAAATTAAATGAAGACTGGATTAACTATAAGTATTTAAGAAATCTTACTTTGGCTACGATAAGGAGAGAAAAGAAAAATTATTTAAATTCTTTGTGCACCGAGAAAAATCCTAAAAAAATTTGGTCTGCTCTAAAAAGTTTTAACATTTGCACTAATAAAAATAATTCTATACCTAAAGTATTATCTGATCCTAACGACATCAATAATTTTTTCTCAGCATTTCTTCAAAATACATCTAATTGTAATGATAGAGTTAATTATTATGAAAACAATGCTTTCAATGAGACGTTACAATTTTCATTTAGGCCAGCTAAAGTATCTGACGTCAACAAAATTTTAAACAGTATCTCAACAAATGCGACGGGGGTAGATGAAATTTCGCCCCTGATGCTTAAGTATTGTAGTCCATATATAGATAAATATATTACACATATAATCAATTGCTGTTTGGAAGTAAGTTACTTTCCCGATCAATGGAAAATATCAATTGGCAAGCCATTAGCCAAGGTCAGTAGCCCAACTAGTTTAAATGACCTCCGACTAATAAGCATTCTACCCGCAGTTTCAAAAATCTTTGAAAGAATTTTATATAATCAAATGTACGACTATTTTACTAATAATAATATTATTCCTCCCACACAATGTGGATTTAGAAAGAATTTTGGAACTGCTGTGGCTTTAACAAATGTAACTGATGACATTATTCGTGCCTGTGATAAAAAAATGAATAGTATACTAATTCTTCTTGACTTTTCGAAAGCTTTTGATACCATTAATCATGCACTTCTTATATCTAAATTAAAATATTATGGTTTTCATAATGATTAATTTTTTCTTATTAAATCATACTTATTAAACAGATTTCAAAAAGTTTCTTCTGATAATAATTATTCTGAACAAGCAAATATACGTTCTGGAGTGCCACAAGGCTCAATTCTAGGCCCCTTACTCTTTCTTATATATACCTCCGATATACTTAGATCTTTAAAACATTGTAGAGTACAAGCATTTGCTGATGACACACAAATATACTGTTGTTTTGATGCTGAGGATTATGCTGATATCGAGTTGTATATAAACCAAGATCTAAAAGTATTGAGTGAGCTCTCTCGAAGTCACAATTTAGTTTTAAATCCTACTAAGTCCTGCATGCTGATTTTTGGTAATAAGAATCGAATTAATGATTTAAAAAACGTTTTAAATATATCTGTCGATGGATCTAAATTAAATATTGTAGATAGTGCAAAAAATTTGGGTCTATTAATCGACACAGAACTAAGATTTAGAGAACATCTAAAGAAAATATTTCAAAAAACTTATCTTTCTCTAAAAATATTATACAGCAACAGACATATTTTAAATTTTAAATTAAGGAAAGACATGTGTGAATCTCTCGTTTTGTCCAATTTTAATTATTGTGATTTTGTATATGGATTTTGTTTAGATGTTGAGACTAGATCTCGCATACAAAAAGTTCAGAATGCGTGTCTTAGATTTGTGTATGGTGTGCGAAGGTTTGATCATATTTCTCATTTATACAGGACTATTAACTGGTTGAGAATGAATGAACGTAGAATCCTTCACTTTTGTACATTTGTGGTAAAGATCCTTAATAATCCAAACTCCCCTATCTCGATTCGAGAGCGTTTGATTTTTCGTCACAATATTCATGATGTACGTGTTAGAAACAGAAGTAAGTTAACCATGCCTCATCATCAGAGTGCCATATTTTAACGTTCTTTTTCATACAATGCAGTTAAATATTTTAATTCAATACTTACTGATATGTTACTTGTAAGCGTAGAGTTATTCAAAATAAAATATAAAAAGTATCTTTTAAATTTACAAAATTCTTAATTTTTTTTTAAATTCAACTATATAATTTTTTTTCTTTTTAAATTTGTTGCTTAGGTTGTTAACTTATATTTATTTAATTATTATAATCGCCGAGTTTATTATTTGAAAGTTTTATGAACTTATTATACTATATTATTAATTTAGTTATGAATTAAGTTCTATTTGATTGATAAGTAATTTAATATCATTTACTATGTACTTGACTGGTTGAGTAGAGTAGCTATTACAGCTAGACTACGCCAGGATTGGACATATATTCTAATATATTTTTTTGTAAATTTTATATTTATATTGAAATAAAAGACGTTTATTATTATTATTATTATTATTATTATTATTATTATTATTATTATTATTATTATTATTATTATTATTATTATTATTATTATTATTATATTTATTATTATATTTTAAAGAAAAATAACATATGTTGTACAATGTACTAATAAAAAGTGGAAATACTTCGTAGTGTGTTATTTTAATAAAATTAAAATGAATTTCCATTAAGTAGCGAAATCATCTATTGAATAAGAACCTTTACAACGTTTAAATTGACGATGCAAAACAAGTTTTGTCTATTTTAGAATAAGTCCACCCGTTCTATATTTCCTGTTAAATATTAAATCCTTGACGTGTCTCTCTTTATCCAAGGATATTGATGGCTTTATGTAAATTTAAATCTCCTTTAGGACACTATTTCTTATCGAAAAAGACGACGAAGGCTCCATGCTTAGTTCCGTGTTCGATTTTCACATCTTTTGCATGAAACAAACGTAAATTACAGTCGGCTTAATAGAGAGCGCCGTAGTTACTAGCATTTTTCGATAAAAAGTTCTTTTTTATGGGTTTCCTTTTAAGTGCATCAGTTTCGATTTTGAATATTTATTAAATTTATGCCTATTTTTATATTTATTTATTACTATTTTTCAAAATTGAATAATGACGTATTTTGTACATAAATTCTATTTTATTATACACTATACTTAATTCGAAGAATTTATTGAAACAGAAGGAAAATGACGATGAAGTTTTCGATTTTCAAAAAAAAAAACTACTTATAAATTTAAACACTCTTTATAAAGTTTTCTTAAACCTAAGTTTAAACCTAGGTTTAAACCGAAGAATAATTCTAAAATCGTAGAAAAGTCAGAAATGGTTGATTTACTTATAGTGTGGGATTGACAGCAAAGTTCAATCTAAGAGTAAAAAACCAGGTCATAACTTGTTATGTTATGCTACATTATATTAAGTTATGACTATGTAAATTACTATTAACTCGAACCTTGCTATCAATCTCACATTATAAAATTACCATTTTTTAAATATAAACTGGACCCCATTATTAATAAAATAAAATTAGATTTTGGAGATTGGAGCAAAAAAACCAACAAAGGCAAGTTAGTACAAACGTTCATTTTGTATGTACATTTTATGCATCCAATCTTGTAGTCAGTCGTTGTCTAGAAATAAGTGGAAAACTGGATATTTTTGAGAAGAGATCTCTCAACTCTTTAGTTTGATCAGAAAATATTAAATCAATAGTTTGGTACAACTATAGTTTGGTTTTATATGAAATTCATTGAATGAAACTTAAATAGGGATATAAAAGTTACATGTATAAATCGTAGTAGAATGTAGCTATGCATAATAGGGCCAAGGTTAACTCCGATGGACACTAATTATAAAAACTCGTGCATTTTGGCGCGCCCCAGCCGACCGTGTCCGTTAGCTCAAAGCAAGTGAACACTTAACATGGCTTTGATAATCACCGTTGCTATGGTTACGTGACGTCAGTCACGCAAACAGCATGTAACAATTTGGATTATGATGAAGGGCAATTTAAAAATAGATCAGTCGTATGCACCATTGTTTTAGCATTGGTTCGCCTAACGTTAAGGTATTTATTTTGAGGCTTCGCGAAACTTACGGTTATAGCTATCGTTTTTACGTGATTTAATGTGTGATTAAAAAGTTTTGTTTTTCAGTTAATTCAGTATTGTACGTACCTACTTAGTTGTGTGTTTTAAAAATGAACCCTATTAATGACATAGTTTGTAATTTGTTGGAAACTCCATTCAGTTGTTGGACAGATGAGGATAAGAGAGACGTTTTGTTACGCGGGTTTTTAGTTAATGTTTGTTTAAGTACCCGCACTATACCTAGCTCTTCACCATTTGTTAAGACCAAGAGCCGCCACTGTAAATCGTTAGTAAATATTACCCAGGTTTCGTTTACTCAAATAAGTAATATAATAATTAGTAAAATCGGTAAAATCTATTCAAAATAATGATAACGGAAAAGCTGAATTCCTTCTTGCTAATTCACGTGTTAATTGCCAAGTTCAATGCCTAATGCGAGGACACTTTCCTAAAACCGACAGCATATTGTTAATGGATCTGTGATTTTAATTTAAAAAATTACCAACAAAATTAATAGGGCTTTTAGCACCAAAACCACTGCCCCTAATGGTTTTATGTAAAGTTAAATCTCTTTTCCGACCATTATTTTTTATCGATTCAGTTAGAAAGTGGGCAGCAGAGCTTTGTGTTGACAGTGGAGTAGACAGTTTTCGTGGCGGTGAGGGAAGATTACACAGGGAGAATTATTTCAAATATAAACAGTGCTCTAAATTTTCAACTAAGCTGGAAAACTTTTACTTTACCAGATGCGTTGAATTTCAAAAGCTAAATAAAGACGGCAGAGTGTTATTGACAACTGATAAATAACCTTTTTTTCGAGACGAACGCCGGATGTCCTGAAACGCCTGTTGAAGTCACGCAGATTTAGGAGTTGAAAGAATGGGCTTCTTTGCTAAATTTGGATTTTTGGTTGTTGGTTTTATAAAGAAACAAAAAATATAATTTTCTCTGTTTATACTTTTTGGTCATTTGGAACCATCTTTGAGAAAATAAATAAAAAATAATTGGAATAACAACACGAACTTTATCAGATCTACGTAACAAAAATGACTTATCAATGTTGCCAATATTTATATATTATAATATTGATGTCGAGTTGCACACATTTAAAAAAAAAATTAACTAACCAGCAAGTTTCACGGTGACATAATATGAAATTGGCAGAAATATTTTTTCCACAATCAAAGGGACCCCGTTACCTTAATTTTTGACTTAGTAGATCAGGTAACTTAGATTTTGAGTATATAAAGCCCGCTAACGCCATTTATGTTACAGTCAAACTTGCTGGTTACTTTATATCTGTTTAACATTTTTTGTGCAACTCAAAATTAGAATGACATGAATTTAAGCAGTAATCCAATATAGAAATAATTGTCCAAAGCGAACTTATGCTAGGAAAATAAAAAATTACAATATAATTCCGCAAATGTTTGTATATTTTGTTTCAAAATAAGTTAAAAAAGTTTAAAATATATTAATTAAAACATAGAACGATCTACATGTGGCAACACTGCAATTATTTGTAAAAGGAAAACAGTTGAAAATTTTTTACCTATTTTATTTTTTGCCGTTTTGTTACAATTTTTAAAAATAATTATAAATTTATAATATGTGTTATGTATTACGCTATTGAGATTTTTACCAATAATTAAATAACCAGCAAGTTTGACTGTGACATAAATGCCATTGACAGGCATTATGTACTCACAATCAAAAATGCCTGATTAGTAAATTAAATCGGTATTCACCTGAAGACGACTGGAGATACTTACCAGTTGAAACGTTGTGATTTAAAACAAATAAAGACAAATAGGTCCAAAACTCTTCTATCATTTAGCAAATTAAAAATTAAGGTAACTGGGCCACAAGGATTGTGAGAAAACTATTTCTATCAATGTCATGTATGGCACAGTCAAATTTGCTGGATAGTTATTTAATATTAAAATTCTTTGTGCAACCCGACCGGAAAAAATTACACAAGAAACATGTTACAAAATTACACAACAAACCTATATTTGTTGTGACATATTTTCCTCTTCGTTCGCTGCCAGGGCCATTCCCGAGGGGATCTACAGCTTAACGTGGGTTCCTTACCATGATTCTCAGTCATGCGACACCCCTCAAGGGCTATCAACCCTTGGTTTCTTGCCATTGCATGACCTGCCGATTGGGGAGTGTTTACCTTCCTCCGCACTCCACCTACTAAATTTCGGACATACTTTTCATATTGTGCATATGCCCGATCCGGGGATCGAACCCGGACCGCCACGGTCGAATGCAAGTAACTTACCTGAGTCCATGTACAAAGAAATAAAATGAATAATAATTTTTATCAAAAATAAATTTAAAACGATTTAGAGATAAACAAAAATACTGACAAGGCTAAAATGTCAAGTTATAAGTTGCAGCTATTTTCCGATTTAACGTTTTACTTTGTAATAAATATAACAGTTTTAAAACATTAGCCAATTGCCAACCAATAGAATCCCGCTAGTCGAATTTTCAAACGATGTCTCGACAAATTATTAACTCCTGAAACCTGAATTTAGGTTCGCTATATGGGTATTTTCCCAATTATTTGTCTAGTTTCATACCAATTCACGTTTGAAATATCGTTTGGCGAAATTTTAGTGGGCGAAAAAGCTGGCTAATTACATGGATTTCCCAAAAGGTGTTAAATTTCCCTATTTTTTTGTTCGCTGGTAAAAATTAAAAATCCTTTAATAATTACGGGGTTATATTCTAGTTCTAAAAATATAGAAAAATATAAAGTACATTGTATACCTAGTAGGGAAAGCTGAACATTTCCGGACGACCGTAAAAATTGTATGTCGAGGTAAAAATATTTTTTTAATTTTTACAAATTTTGTCTCAAACTACCGATAAATTTGTAAAAATAAAAAAAAATATTTTTCAGTGTAATTGCATATTGGAACATAGTTTTTAATGCCGAACAATATTTCATTATTACAGTTTTCAATATTGTCAAAAATAAAGGTACTTTACTCTTGGACAAGATTCATATTTTTTGACAAACCTCGTATACGCCTAAAAGAATTTAATATCTGATAGTTGCATTTTAAGGTTTGGAGCATGCAGACGTTTTTATAAAGAATAACTTTTTTCGTAAAATTAATAATAAAAAAGTTTTCCATATGGTTCCAACTTACGGATACATACTGTATAATGAATATAAAAAAAGAAAACTTATAATGTTGTATTATTTTTATAATGTCGAAAAACAATCTTGCTTCCTGTAACGCAAAAGCTTCTTAAATTTCACAGCCTAAGGACGTGCTAAAATTTCAAGATATTCTAGAAAAATGGGAATTAAAAAAAAGGGGACGAAGCTTTGATCCCGTTTAGCCCCTCGGGTTTCTTTTCTGGCTACGCCTCTGTGTGTTCTGTTCCGCGTTCGATTTCCGCATCTTTCAACATGAAATAGGCGTCTATTTTGACTCTCTTAATGGGGGTTCGAGATTTTCTTTGAACCTAGTTTTTGTATTTTATGTATGAAAAGTGCGTCCTATTTCGGCCCAACAGTATGCTTGGTTTTCAAATAGTACGATAAAAAGAATATGTTTACATTAATAGATGCATAAAATTTGTAGGCATTATAGGATTTTATCTCATACCGGATAGGAAATCTTTGTTTTTATATTCCTACATGGATATTTGCTGTTTCCGGTACATTAAAGTGATTAGATAAGTGGGCTATTCCGGTTAACTGAACGGATATAAATTTCATATCCATCCTAGATAGGATATGAAACTGACCAATTACAGTGGTTAATTACAAAGGAACCAAATTTATACGTTGTGAATTTTACGCGTTGTTTTATGACACTTAACAAAAGTGAGGTTAAGAATATACCTCAAAAAATCTGTTAGATCAAATTTTTTAATTTTTAAATTTGATTCAAAATATTTATCCCAGAGCCTATGCATACACCAATTTTATCTAAAGAGTGCACGAAATGGTGAAAAAATTGAAGGTATATACCAAAATATATTTTTAACGAACTATTGTTATTAAATATTGAACTTAATATTTGTGCACAAATAAATGTTTCTTGGTTCAAAAATCTCCAGTTTTCCATTTATTTCTAGACAATTACTACAAGGTTTATTATATAAAATATATACACACAATGAACGTTTTGTACTTGCCTGGTTGTTTTTTTGCGCTCCAACCCCAATGGAACTTAAACTTTTATTATACGAAACAGATATAGAAAATTAACTGGCAGATCTTCTAATTGTGGAAAATGAAGATAAGTACATTAAACCAGATAAATCAGACAAAATATAAGATTTCTAAAAAAAACATTAATTTTATTTTTTAAGAATATTGTCTTGTTCTGGATTACTAACGGTTTGCCATTTCTCTCTCCACGTTTATAGGGTTACTAGCATGTATATTATAGATTATTTTGAAAAAATTTACCATAGCGAACGTTAGAAGTTTATATTATTGCACAAAAACAGTTTTTAACTGTTTTCACCGTTATTTTGCCAATCTTTCGGCAGTATAATTCTTACGCATTAAGAATACATTTTAGCAGAACAATTAATCAAAGTAGCTATGGTTTAGAAAAATTAATTCTTTATTTTTATTAATTAACATTTCGCTTTTTGTCTGTTATTCTGCACAAGGCCGAATGGGAGAAAGATATATTAAAAGTAATTTTGTGTAAGTATAATATATAAGAAATAATTTATAAATATGTTACAGTGTAATTTGGTCCGTGTATTTGCCAACGAAATACATTTTTATTCAATTGTTTTTTATTATCTTCCTCACACGTTCACGACCAACTAACAAGAGAAGCTAGATAATGCCTAATTTAGGAAATTAAAAAAAAATTATGTGAAGTTGAGTCGTAGAAAGAATATACTGTACAACTCGAGTGGATTGTCCATATTACTTGTTAGTGCGATATGGACATCTTATTCACTCTTGTAGTACAAATTACTATTACATTCTTCAATTTAGTTCCGTAAATAAGTAATTATAAGAGCATCGCTAGATCTCTCAGAAAATATATGTTTATATTTGAAATTAATCAGATGGATGTCGAAATCTAGTCCAACTCTGGTATTTTTTCTTGGTTCAACTCTGTTATTCCCTTTCTTCTGTAGGGATTTTTTGCGATCTTAGATGGGCTTTTGATTGTGGTAATCATAAAATTATTTTTCAGAAACTATGACATTAATGGTTCTGCACTTGCATGGATACAATCATTTGTCATTATTTATCGCCAACAGTATATCAGTATTAACAATTTTGATGGTAAATCCAAAAAAATTACGGAATATCCACCCCTGACAGCCAATATTGGCGTGTCACAGGGTCCCGTTTTGGGTCTCATGTTATTTTTACTATACTTTAATGATATTGACCATGTGGGATGGTCGCCATATGGACGAGCGTCTGCACTAAAGGGTACATTGTAAACTCTCTAAACTAAATTTATCATTTTATTTGTTGATAAATTTAAGATCGACTTTAGGTAGAGAACAGCTTATTAGCTGTTTTATTATTTAACATTAATATGTTAAATAATGCGTATATAGAATCATACCTAAGATATGATCTGACATATATGTCAATAATGCTTTTTTTAAAATTTTTAACCAGATTTTGCAAGATTCCATTTAGATAATTAATATTTTTATATTTATCTTTTTTGGATAAAATTCCACTAATACTTCAAATGGAAAGTACCATAAATCCATTTGTAAATTGTAATTATTTGTTATTAGGACAAACCTTATGCATGAAATAACCTTAACCCTTCATTGGGCGCGCGAAATACACCAGTTATCCGTTAGGAAGTTTTCGGGTTTCATGCAGAGTCTGAACGTCGATAGGTAGTGCCGCCTTCAGTACCTTCTTGTCAACATTCGAAGACAGATTTTCAGTAATAATTGTGTTTCCGAAGCGTGAAGTGTGTTCTGCAGCAGTTGGTAAATCGGCGTGGATGACAGTTGTCCTCCACGCGCCCATACACGCTACATATTTGGATATCAGTACTAGCCCTATCTAGAATGCATTTTGATGATGCTATTGATGAATTAACTGGGGATGCCAAGAAACCTGATTATTATCACGTTTTATAATATGACCAAATTAGGTGTAGACTTCTTAGATCAGCTTGGTAAAAATTATGATGTGTCTCGCACTACGAGGAGATGACCTATGGTTATTTACTACGACTTACTGAACATCGCCACTATAAATCCCTATTGCATTTAGAGACATCATTGTATGGAAACATACATACATAAGCATACTTTTTAAATACAATTATGACTTAAGTACTGTTAAAAATAACCATAATATTAAATGGCAGACACTTGTCCTCCGCGCGCCTAACTGCGGTACTATAAACCACGCGCCTAACGAAGGGTTAACAAAAATAAAAAATTGGAGGGTTTAAGAGGTTTTTCGAACAAAACACATTTGTTTTAAATAAATTTGTTCCAAACTTTACGCTCATTGTATAAAGAAAAATTGCACCAATTCCTTCAAATATTCTCGTTACGGTAACCCAATTTATAAACAATAAAACTTTGGTTACAACATTTGTAACTCATTACAAAAGAATCAGTTAATCATTGCTGGTCAACCAACCATGTAACCTATTAATCCTTTACCGCATAAAGTAGTAAGCTTAACACGAATATGTGGTGATTTTGACCTGTTTCCAAATTAGTTGTAATTACGGTTCGAACAACCTATATCTAAATCCGCATCAATCAATTCTGGGACACTAATCCCATCACGTCAAGTTTCTAGGGTAAAGGGGATAAAAACGGGATTACAGAGGGACAAGATTTAGTTTTTATAGTAATTTAATTTTGCCATTAAAAACGTAAAAAATGGAATATAAAATTGTCTCTGGGGATTAAGCACGGTGGAAAGTAGAAAAACTATCTCATTAGCAATAGTAGAAACAACTAACTATGCCCTGCCTGGTCGCGATCTAAATTGATCACTTTTGCTACTCTTGTGTCAAATATTTAAATTCGTTAATTATTATCTACTTTGAAAAAAAAAATATTCCTGAAATGTCGTCAAATATCAATGTTTCTTGTTTCCTGGACAAAATTTGACGAGTGAGTATTCTCAGCTTTACCTTTTTAAGAAGTTTTTTTAAAGAAAACTTTTTAAAGAAATGTTTTATTCGCTTATTACCAATACTTTGTCCTATAAGTAATGTTTTTTACCCTTATATGTTCTTCTGGTAGAACCTAAGCCCTGAAGATGGCCTTCCAGTAGGCCGAAGGCAATAGAAAATAAATTACGCTTAAAACAAAAAAATACCTTTCATTTCATTGAAAAACGGCGTATAACCGACCTCCCTCCCTTTTACATCAATGAATAGTTAAAAAAGGTTCAAACCCCTTTTTATCTTGAATTAGATTTTTTCTACTCCCACTTGGAAATGTACTGTTTCCTTTACATTAAAGTAATTGGAAAAGTGGGCTATTCCGGTTAACTGAACGGATATGATTTCATATCCATCCTAGTTAGGATATGAAACTGACCAAATTTACATGTTGTAAATTTGACGAGTCGTTTTCTGACACTTGACAGAAGTGATTTTAAAAATATGCAAATCTGTCAGAAATTGTTCGTTTTTAATGTAAATCAAAACATTTATCCCAGTTTTTAGGCATACACAATTTTATCCTTGAGTGCACGAAATGGTCGAACTAAAAATTTGAGCACAGATGCACTTTCTTATTTCGAAAATCTCCAGTTTTACATTCATTTCTAGACACTTACTACAAGATTTAATGCATAAAATGTCCTACATATCTACAAAATGGATGATTGGTTCTTTGCCATGCAGATATTGGTTCGCCGCGATATTTTCTAATACATTTTGAACGGGGATCGAAACCCAATCGATCTTAAAACTTTTATTATACGCAACAGATATAGAAAATTGACTGGTAATTGTTCCTTAATTGGTGAAAATGAAGATGAGTATATAAAATCATCAAGAAATTATAAGATTTCTAGAAAAATATAGTTCCATATTTTATTAAAGGTTTTAAGGTTATGTTATTCTTACAGTATTGCCACTTCTCTTTCCACGTTAACAGTGTTGCTAGTTTGTGAATTGGCGATTATTTTGAAACACTTTACAATAGTGTACGTTAAAAATTTATATTAATGTAAGTCCATGTTTAACTGTTTAAAACGAATTATACAGCTATTTTGTTGTACTTTGAGAGTTATAATTTTTATGCAAACAGAAAAAAAAAACCACAAACCCTTTTTTCTTCTATTCATTTCAGCAGAGCAATTAATCAAAATGGCTATGATTGAGAAAAATAAATTGTTCATTTTTATTAATGCATATATCGCTTTTTGTCTGTTATTCTGCAAAAGGCCGATTGAGAGAAAGATAGATGAGATATATTCAAAGTGATTTTGTGTAAACATAAGAAATTACCGAAATTGATAAATATGTTACAGTGTAATTTTGTCCATGAATTTTCCAACAAAATGAATATTTGATCAATTGTTTTTTATTATCTTTCTCAGAAGTTCACGGCCAACTAAAAAGACAAGTTATGATGCTTATTTAAAAAATTATTTTTAATTTTAAAGTTCGGAAGTTGAGTCGTAGAAAAAATATACCCTGCAACTCGAGTGGATTATCCATATTGCGCTCGGAAGTTTGAGCACGATGCCAATTTACTTCCTCGTGCAATATGAATATCATATCTATTCTTGTTGTACAATAATGGATATGATGTCCATATCGCACGAGGAAGTAAATTGCGCACGACGCCGTAGGCGGAGTGCTCAAACTTCCGAGGGCAATATGAACAATCCACTCGAGTTGAACAGTATATTTTTTCTACGACCTTATGCTAAAAAATGTAAAAAAAAAGTTTGTATGTTGCCGGGCTCGAACTCACAACCATTGGTTCCATAGTCCAACGCTCTAACGTCTGGACTATTGAAGCGTTTAGTTAATTATCGGAAAACCAACTGATAAGTGATGCTATATGAAATTAATTTCCTATGCACATTCAGCAGGTTGCATTATTGATAAATTTATTATAAATGCGTCTAGATTTTATTATATTGAACAAATTAATAACAAATTGTACCATATGCATTTAAATTATATAATTCAGTGTCTTGAAAAAGAAGGCGGAGCCTCAGTAAAAATAATATACTGTGATTGGTCAGTACTTTTAAAAACAACAATGGCTTCTCTGTAATTGACTACTGTGATTGGTCAGTTTCATTACCTATCTAGGATGGATATGAGATTTTCCCGCACAGTTAACTGGAATAGCCTACTTTACTCGCCACTTAAGTGTAAAGGAAACAGCAAATTTCCATGTGGGAGTAGAAAAACTACTATTAAATTTAGGGTTTTCTTTAGGAGAAAATAATTCTGAAAGCTGCTCCTATTGTACTAACACAAATTATAGTATACATTTTATGAAAATTACGTTTATATCTAAAAATCTGGGTCGTATTGCAGTACATGCACAATATATTATTGTGAAATTGCAACATCGCAGTGCGATCAGGGTTTTAACACATGATCCAAAATTACAATAATGACAATAATCCTTAATAATATGAAGACAAAGCTACATAATGTCTCAAATAAAATATTTTAGTTTTGGTGTATATAAATACGCAAAAAATAGTAGTTTGTACTTTAGAGTGGATATGGTGTCAATATAGCAAGAAGAAGTAAATTGAGAACGACGCCGTGTGAGGTATGCTCAAACTTCCGAGCGCAAAATGGACAATCCACTCGAGTTGTACAGTATTTTTTTTTCTACGACTCAACTTTCGAACTTCATACTAAAAATTCAAAAAAAAAAAATATTTAAACAGGAATTATAACTTGCCCTTTTAGTTGGTCATGAACTTGTGAGAAAGATAATCAAAAACAATAGAAGAAAAATTCATTTCGTTGACAAATCCACGAACCAAATTACACTGTAACATATTTGTCGTTTTGGGCAATTTCTTATATTTACACAAAATCACTTTTAATCTATCTGTTCTCACAGTCGGCCTTTTGCTGAATAGCAAGCAAAAATTTAAATGAACAAAGTATTTTACTCAATTATAGCCAGTTTGATTAATTGGTCTGCCGAAATCTTTTCTTGATTGCCTGCTTGTTACGTCGAAAAATCAGCAAAAAAGCTATCAAATTCGTTTTAAACAGTTAAAAACTATTAACATTCACTATGGTATTTCCCAAAATAATCGCCAATTTACATACTAGCAACAGTGTAAACAAAAATGGCAATACTGTATAAAAGAAGATCAATTTTTTTTTATATCTGCTGTGTATAATAAAAGTTTTAAGGTCGATTGAAGTTGGATCCCCGTTCAAAATATATCAGAAAATATCGCGGTGGACAAATATTTTCATGGCAAATACCAACCAAGGTTAAAACGTTTATTTGGTAGGTATATAGTACATTTTATGCATTAAATGTTGTAGTAATTGTCTAGAAATAGGTAGAAAACTGGAGATTTTTGAAATAAGACAGTGCATTTGTGCACAAATTGTTTAGTTCGGTCAGAAAATAACAATAGTTCAGTAAAAATATATTTTGATTTGATATCCTAACTGGAATGGATATGAAATTATATCTGTTCAATAAACCGGAATAGCCCACTAATCCAATCACTTTAGTGTAAAGGAAACAGCAAATATCCATGTGGTAAAAAAATATTTTTCAACAACATAAGAGTTCCTGATATATAAGGAATTTCGTCGTATTTTTCTTAACCCATAGATATCAAAATACTAGTTCAGATTGCATGGTACTCCAAAAAAAGAAATCTTTCTCTATTGGTAGGATATCACCACATGTATATTGGCTTTGAACTCTTTTGTTTTCATCAGTACGAAATAGATATTCAAGAAAGCTTTGAAAAGTATCAATTTTTGTACTAGTGCGGTAAAGGCGTGCGGAAAAGTGATACTGGTCGCATGCTAAAAAACATTTTTGGTAAATTAGAAAGAATATTTTATATACGGCTTCTGGCTGTTAACAACTTACTTTAATTAACTGTACCTACATCAATATTAAATCCGGTAGCCCCTAAATCTCTACCTGCAGCTGAATACATGTCAGGGAGTATGTTCGCCATGTTTGTTGCTTGACATGACACGTGCGTCCGTTGGATCTAGGGTATAATTATTTATTATTGCGAAGTAATAAATTAATTTACCATATACCGGGTACTACACATTCGTGGGCGTACTCTGTTGGCAATTTATTACCACAATATATACTCTAAAAATATTACAGTATTAGCTGTGTAAGAAATTCCTGTAGATTTTATGTGATTTTGTACAGTATTTACGTAGTACCTAATAGCACACAAGTTTGTTGTAAAAGTATATTTTATATAGGGTAAAAATAAATTATAAAATTATTTCATTTTTTAAGAAATGCATGAATTAGCTATTTACATACCAAGAGAGGGAGGAAAATGGTGCTTTCCATCATGCAAACAGTTATTATCCAAGGGAGGAAACGAATTTTCCTCTTTAGGTATGTATATAGTTTTTTCCTATTACTAGTACTATTACATTAACCGTTTCAATTTTATAGGGTGCCAAAGTTCCTTCATTGGAAAGCAACCTTGCAAGCATCCACACTACGTCAATAAGTACTAATCATCAAGAAGGAGTGTTTAATATTTCAGCGGAAAGTGGCTTTCCAGGATGGATTACTTTTAATATTCTTATGAACTGTACAATAATTTAAGTTTTTAAATTTTTCTTTTCACCTATTATATTGTTGTTTAATTAAAAAAAAAATATACGCTTATAAGTAAAAATTTACATAAATTGTAAATGTTTGCGTATAAAATCAAATAGACAAGGTAAGAAAAACTCTTGCTTATTAAAGAGTCTTAAAAAATTTAGAGGGAGGAAAAAAATTTCCTCCCGGTAGGAGGAAAGGAACCATTCTCCTATCACTGCCGACCAGTTTCGAACTTCTTGTCATTACAGGGTATTGTTCATATCATACATAATATAAGTTTTTATACTAAAGCCTATGATATCAATGTTCTTAGTTGTATGTAGCCCTTAGCATAATTTCTTGATAGTCTTATACCAAAAACCCAAAGAATTATTAATTCAAAAATATTTTCTTTATAAATAAAGCCGGTCACCCTAAAGCAATTTTGAAATTTTGGCTTCTAATTTTTTAAGTATTTACGTATTTTGTCGTGTTTGATTGTGAGTATATAATTGCTGGCACTGTTTATCTTTGTCACGAACAAAGGTGCCAGGTTAGTTGGTTGAAGGAGAGTTGATCAATTGTCAGACTGTAAGGTGACTGGTTGGTTCGACGAGTGAGAAGCATTGAGATTCGTATAAAACGTATATTCAATCTAATCTATTCTACAAATCAGTCTTAGTTTTATATAAAACTTAACCTTTTGTATATTAAACTTAACCTTAACTTGTAACCTTAACTCTAAGCTTAACCTATGATTAAATAATTGTTATTATTTATAGTTAATATAAAATAATATACCATCACCTTTGGTAGAGGGCTATACCGTCGACAATATCCTTGTTATTGATACCAAGGTTTAGGAATGATTATTTTAATAACATAAATATAACAAAAATAGGTACAATAAGGTAAAGTCTTATTTTTACCCTACATCTCCTGCGGGAGGGAAAAAAATCTAATATCACTAAATATTAGATTTTTTTTGTACGTTCACTTAATTAGATATGGATTATTTAAAATATTTTTTAACTCTATTTTTACGACTAACATTTTTACAATATTTACATTTTTAATAATCGTTACCTTTTTACTAATTCCTTGACATCTTGTATTAAGGCTATTTATGAATACAATATTTTTATATTATTATACGTACTATTTAATTATAAGTCCTATTAATCCTTGCGTGTCCTCATGTCGCTAGTAACTGAAAATCATTAAGAACTATTTGTCTTACGATCGAATATCCTTTTTACATTTTTAATAATAGATATTTATTTCTATACCGGTCTCTATTATTAACTTTTTATTTTTTAAATGTTTTTTTAAACATTTGAGCGCTTTTTTCGTCTTCGCGAATATTATATTCAATATTCATCACATACGGCATTCGGTTCTTTCGGCGATGCAGTTAAATGCGAAACGTCGATCAAGAATCCCGAACTTTATGTTCCGTATAATTATTGTTCCTGAATTACAGGGCTTTCGACGGTGCACTTAGGGCCAACTAACCTGATTCACATAGACAATATTTTTTTTTAAATAGACGAAATTTTGTATGCTGCAGGCATATTTTTACTCTTAGACACTTCAATAAATTCAGAATTCGAAACAGGATAGAGTTTACAAGAATTATTAGGCCGTTTTACTAACTCTACTACGCCCGGGTGATCAATCCGTTCGTAAGTAAAAATTTGTTTTACATCACAGCGTGATCTTCTTAAATTATTGATTTTAAAAACTGCGTCTACTAGATCCCCTGCGAATGTGGCCGATCTTACATTGGTGAGACTCTAAGGCCACTTGAAACTAGGATCAAGGAACACAGAAACAACACGCTTAAAGAAAAAAACGGAAAAATCATGTGAAGCTGACCATGCCTGGACACACGATCATCACATCAAGTGGACATAATTCAATTTCTGCATAAAGAACCACATTGGAGAAAAAGGAAGTTTAAGAAAGCTGCTACCATATACCAAAACCCAGATTGTTTTAGTAAGCCCTCATTAGATATAAGAAATATCTGGAAACCTTTGTTAAGTAGCTGTAAACTTAAATACAGTTCACGAACTAAACGAATGACTGTACCCATTCCAGTGCATCTAGCTAGTATAAATAGAGTTGTAGTACTGTTACTTTACTTATTTAGTATTCACCTGAAGACCACTGGAGATACTTATCAGTTGAAATGTTGTGATGTAAACCAAATAAAGGCAATGCCAAGTCCAAAACTCTTCATCATTCAAGAAACATCATTGTCTCCAACCTTCAAACTAACATCTAGTAGGTACGAGCAATTATTACAATAATACAATCAAATACCATTAATAGTACGATAGCGGTATTTTTTATAACACTATCGATAGCCACTATCGATAGTTTTCCACCATTTATTTGAATAAAAAAGGTAGGTATGAAAATTCGTCTTTTTAAAAATTACTAAAGGTAAACGATATTGTATTCAGGTCATTTCGACCAGCATTAAACCCTCCATTTATTGAGCTTATCCTCAATTATAAAGGCAAACTAGGATTGTGGAATTAATTCCTCAACTTCGAACAAGCTAATCCAATTAAACAAACGAACATTACACAATAGCAAAGTTACGCACTGGCGAAATAGTCAGTTGCAGGGTCGGATATATACAGGGTTTTGCTTTTACCCTGATTTTTGAATTATAATTGTTTCCTTGTAAGTCATAAATTACATTACAAGTATTTTGGCCTATAGGTATGGACGGAAACTATCGTTGATGTTCTTTTTAGGACAGTGGCGGCTCGTCAGGTGAAGTAGGTGAGGGTCTTCACAAAAAAAAAATAAAACCAGGAGGAAAGTTTTTTGACAATATCAAATATTAATGTACCAATACAGCTATCATTTTAGCCGTTAAAAAATAATTATGTTCGAATTAATAATATTAATTTAATCCGAATGTAAAATAGGGCCACGGTTAACTCCGATGGATAATAATTATAAATACTCGTGCATTTTGGCGCGCCCTAGCCGACCGTGCCCGTTAGCTCAAGGCAAGTGAAAAGCAAACGCCCAACATGTCTTTGATATTAACCGTTGCTATGGTTAAGTGACGTCAGTAATGTAACAATGTGTATTATGATGAAGGGCAATTTAAAAATAGATCAGTCGTAAGCACCATTTTTTAGCATTGGTTTTGGTATTTATTTTGAGGCTTCGCAAAACTTACGGTTATTGATATCATTTTTACGTGATTTACTGTGTGATTTAAAAGTTTTGTTTTTATATTTCAGTTAATTCAAAAGTGTACGTACCTACTTAGTTGTGTGTTTTAAAAATGAACCCAAGTAATGACATAGTTTGTAATTTGTTGGAAACTCCATTCAGTCGTTGGACAGATGAGGATAAGAGAGACGTTTTGTTATACGGGTTTTTAGTTAATGTTTATTTAAGTACCCGCACTATACCTAGCTCTTCACCATTTTTTAAGATCGCAAGCCGCCACTGTGTTAGATCCATTTACTTATTATTCCTCTATTTAAAATAAAATCTTGTTAAAAAAGTTTAATGATTTTTTAACTGTTAGATTTGTTGCCAAGTCGCCATTGGAAGATCACGAAAGAAAACAAAATAATAACCTTTTCATTCCGTAAAAAATTATATGTGATAGTTTCGGTTACTGTTGTATTTTTATGAGATAAATGTTTTTTAAGGAAAAATGCCCCGTACAAATAATCGAAGAAGTCTACGATAAATTGTTAGCTATTTATTTTCTGTTACTTGTACACGGAGTTTTAGCTTCGAGAGAATGCTCTACGAGTTATCCTTACTGTTTAAAACAAGAATTTGCTTTTTTTCGTGTAACTGTATACGATCGCCTTGCCAATAACTGTAAAATTTGAAATATTACTGTATTTTTAAACACAAAAATAAATAACATAATTTTTAAATTAAAAAAAAATGAAAATTAATAAATTTGCCCAAAATATTTGTGGTTTTTAAACATTTTAATAAAAAAGAATTGGTAAAACTTTGATTACGGTAAAGGACCTGCATGAAAAAAAAACTATTAAAAAGCTTAATTCTACATAAAATGAGGGATCAATAAAATGATGAGCACCTCAAAATCCTCACTGGATGAGATTTCTGCCAAATCAACATCATTGACGGGTAATACCTGGTGTGGTATAGTCATTGGACTACATGGTTTTGACCGTCATCTAAATAGAGAAATATATAATATATTTTCTCCACGGTCATTACTGAATGCAATAATTCCAAAATCATTTTTGAAATAGAATGTAAAAATTCTCGCTCTTGAGTTGGAATATTTATTCGGAAACACTTGCTTCTTATGCGTTTTGCGTGTATTTTCATTCCATAACAAGATACGGAATGAATATTCTGTAATTGATCTAAACGACATAGGTTGCCCTGAATTTCGAGGCTGTCAATGTCAGCAGACAAATTTTAGTGCAAGTCAAAATATGAGTGAAAAATCGGATGAATCAGATATGGAACTGGATAATACTCCACCTGAAATTACAAATATTGCGAATAGGATTTTTGGTCGTGGAGAAAATATAGTCTGCTACTGGGTTAGAATCAAAATTCGATACTCGATCTTCCACTCGGATCAAATTTTCATTCCAACCTCGTTACAGAATCTACTATTACGAAACGATTTGCCACAACGTCTCGTCTAAATAATAATGAAAATCAACAAGAATTATGGTTTCAGCAAGAAGGTGCATCTCCAAATTATGCGCGACAAGCTCGTGATACACTAATTAAAATGTTTGGACACAGATGGACTGGTCGTGGTGATCCTGTGAACTAGCCTGCATTAGATTTTTAAAAGATAAAGTTATGGCTACACCACCGACCACACCAGAAAATATGATGATATGCATGTGATATAGTAACAATTTAAAAGTTAGAGTGCGGGCGCAACTCAAGTAAAAAAATTATTGCAAAATGTTTAAAAGTTAAAGGGGGTTATTTAGAACACGTTTTAAAGAACGATCGTCGTTAAATTTAAGGTATTATGATAGTTTTAAATGATAAGTAACTAAGCGACCAGCAGAGTGAATGTAACAATTATCTGCTTACTTACGTAGTTGTTGACGGAGAATCGAATTATCGAAAAAAATAAATACCTGTCCATTTGTCACCAGTCAGATAAAATCTGAAGGGGAAGGTTAATGTTTAAAATTTGTCTCCCAATCTCCCTATTGTCGTCCTGAAAATTAAACAGAATATTACAAACCATTTTTCAGATTTTCCGTTGAAATACTTTAAAATTCTCACCCGGTATAGATATAACTTCGCATGGCGCTAGTAACCTTGTTGTTTGTACTTTCTCACATTTAGCCAGCTTGCTCTTGCACTTACAGCTTAACGTGGGTTCCGAATCACGATCCTCAGTGATGCGACATCCTCCCAAGGGCTATCAACCCTCGGTTTATTGCCATTGCATGACCTACCAATTGGGTAGTGTGTATCAAGATGTCCGATCTCATCCGGCCTGGTTACCGGCGTAAATGGGGAGCGTTGGAAGATGATACATTTTACACTCTTCCCTGCATTCTTAAACTTGCTACATTTCGGATATTTTTTGAGTTTTTTGAATATTTTGTTTATTTTAATGCCTTTTATACACAGCTTTATAAAGAAGTATCAACTTAGGAACTTAACTATATAAGCAACTTTCTGCATTGCATTGTATAAAGAAGCCAAAGTATTATAAATTAAAGTTGGGCCTGAAGAATTTCAAGTGGGAAAAAATGTGACAAAAAATAGAACAATATTATGCTTTAATTACTTTATGCGCCATTTACGACAAGAAACTAAAATGTTTTCATTAGAGCTAAGCCATTCGAGACCTAAATATTGCACTATCTACCCTTTCAAGGAGACCACTTAGGAAACTCTAAAGCACCGATCGTAAGCTCTGGGGATGAGGGTTTTCAAAATATTCACAATATCGATCGTTACTGTGCTTAATCGGAAAATGAAACAATGGCGTTTCTTGGAAGAGAGGTTTAATTCACGTCTTGTAATTAAAAAACAGATTTAATAAACGGTGTCGTAGATTTAGTTTAATTAATTTAATAAATATTCCCTGCAGATAATATTTATGTGTTGATAAGAATGACTAATGGAATATTGTTTCTAAAAATTCAGAATTATATTACACAGAGAAAAAAATGTGTCGAAAAAGGAAAAGTTTATTTAGAGGCTGGCAACTCCAACTTAGGTTAGGTTAGATTAGAGTAGCAGACCTTTGGCTCTGACCAAACAGTCTTACGTAGTCCTATTAGGTCCGTTGTGATATCACACGTGTTCCGTAGAACCCACCTTCATCAGATCTCTGATGGTTAGTGCTGCGTACACCGCAGAAGGATTTTAACAACTTATTAAAACCAGCCACTACTATACAGAAACCTGCTCAGTCATTCCAGTTGTAAGTTGCTCAGTTCCTCCAGGCTATTGAAAAGTGATTCACCCACATCACACTCCAACTTACAAAAGACTATTAAATTTTGTAGTATGTAATTGGGGTTCCAGTGCTTGTAAAATAGAATTATAGTTTGTCCAAAGATAAAGTTGGCTTTGTCAGCATAATATTAAATGTGTTTTTTATTACACAATATGCTACTTGTACTTGCTTTTCTAAAAATGTTAAAAGAAAGACAAATAAGTTATTAACGTTTACGAGTTTGATCTGAATAAATGAACCTTGCATGGACCCGCCTTCCACCATTCTCTTACTAACTCGGGAATGGCTTGAGATATATTATTTAAATTGACGCTGAATTTAATCCTGCTATTTAAGTAAACCAAAATGTGCCGTTTCAATATGGCCAATCGTAAAAATAATTAAAAAAGACATATTTTTTTGGCGAATTTCCGCCATCTTCAATAACCAAACAACTTTTTTTATATTGCATTTAAAAATATTTTACTTGTTATGTACACTTATTAATTTTAAAAAGACGGAAATAAAATAGGAATAAAAATAGGTTTTTTCATATTTTCCTACTCGCCATTTTGAACTGGCAAATTTTGACGTATTGAAATAGAAATTGTAAGATTGAATTAAGCGTAAATGAGATATCACTCGACCCCTGCTATTAAAATATGTATACCACGATAGCAGATCTCCGTCATACAGCAATTTTTTAGTGATGGCTCAATAGAAATATGAGGTATTCCTTTTAAAAAAATTATCTTTAGGCTACGTTTTTATTTATCTATTTATTTTAAATACACCATTTCACTAAAGATCCGATTACTAAATAAGTATAATAGTATAAAAAATAACTAGTAAATAAAAATTCCTATAGTTAATAGCTATAAAGCAGTAGAGTTTAGTGTTCGTATAAGTAAAATAGAATGAAAGTTTTAGCGGCAGGCGAACAAAGTAATGCATTTATCTTTTGCATTAAAGTACACAGGGACGCTAAAGGTAATGGGTTTGCTGGGGCACAGGTAGACAATGACAGGCTGTTTCGTCCTTGGACTCATCAGAAGGCCATCTGTAACCTGTAGGCAATTCCCAATACAGCGAAAATATGCTTTCAAGATATTTAAAAAAATAAATATATGATGAAAACCTAGTATCGACACCTGCAGGAATCAACTCAATGCAAAAGATAGCCATCAGACAGTGGTGGCCTAACTTACTTGGTTTATTGTTTTCACGCCTGATGGCTATATTTTGCATTGATGGCGATACTAGGTTGTCATCATAATATTTATTCTTAAAAATATCTTTAAAACATATTTTCGCTGTATGGGGAATTGCTTTCAGGATTTGTCTTTCTGACGAGTTCTAACAAGGATAAAAACAGTCTATCATTGTCTACCTGTGTCCCAGGGAACCCATTACCTTTGGTGTCTCTGTGTACTTTAATGCAATGATAGATGCACTACTTTGTCCGCCTGCCGCTAAGAACTTTCTATTTTACTTGTTAAGTTAATAGCTATATTTACAAGCTAAGTATAAAAACGAAATAATAAGAGTATAACACAATGTAAACATTCATTAAAATAAAGGATTTAATTTAGACCTATCTTGGCTGACCTGCCGGTTAAAAATATAAAATTTGTTTTGGTACATACCGATTGTATGAACTTTGTATATGATGCAACGGCGATTATTTTTAATTATTAGTTCGCAATGTATGAATGAAAAATGAAAGAGATTGACGGGCTGAGCTGTATGGAGCCGACATATTTATCTGATTTACAAATTTAAGGTCAGATATTGTTTGCCGGTCCTTCAAGGAAGAGAGCGAATGCCTTCCCAACAGCTGATCGTGTAGAAACCCAACATGAAGATACACATCATTATTTTTAAAGCTAAGGTAGGTGCTTACGAAAAAGTCGCTACATTTTTCGAGGATGCACTTGGAAGAAAGTAGAGGCATATTCCAACTTGATACGACAAAAGCAAAATACAACAATTTTGTAATATAATCGTTGGAAAAAGGCGAAAATTTCTAATTATAAACCACAAGGCCCTAAAGCAAGATTGAGTAAGTTTGAGCAGATGTGAATTACGGTTCGGTGAACCTGCCATAGTAAGCAGTTATAATCAGCAATAACATCGAGGGCAACCCAAATTAAGAAAGCATAATCAGCAATAAATTACATATAAATAGACAGCTTTTAGATTAAGATAGTTAGTTCTAAAATTGTATTAATTATATTATTATAATTATTATTGTTAAGCGTTTACAAATAAAGGTCTTTTTAAAATGTTTAATAGATAGTGGTGATTCTTTCTTTAGAGTGTACAAGACAATATTGCATTGAATTGAATGATTGATTATATTGTCAAAATTTTCATATCATCGGCATTTATAACCCATTTAAACGTTCTTCTGAATTTTAATAATAAATAAATAGAAAAATAGCGGCGCTATGATAGACCCATGTGGAACTCCCGATGTTGCCCTTATTTCGTCAGAGCTTTGACCACAGCACTCCATCATTTGTATTCTGTCTGTTAAGTAGGATTAAACAGATTCAATAAATTAATCGAAAATCAAGCGTTGTCCAACTGATCAAGCAGAATACTGTGGTCAAGCTTATCAAAGGCTTTGGACAAATCTGTGAACACATCTATCTGACATTTTTTATCTAGCGCCTTTGGAATGAATTGAGTTATGCAAAATATTAGATGTGGTTGACCTATTTTTTATAAAACCGTTCTTAAAACTTAAGATGTTATTTTTAACTTAAAGAGTTTTTGTGTCATGAAATAGTATTAAAAAATATTTAGAAAAATCGCAAATAATGGACACTTATTATAATATTATTATAATTTTCAATATCGTCTTTATGTTCCTGATCTTAGAAGTTTTATTAGGAAGGAGTCTTACTAGTTTTAAGCAATAAGCTGAAACTTTTGGGTGGTGGAAGTTTTGAAAAAGCTTCAACAGAAGAAGAAAAAATGTTGGCTTTGCGTTTTAAATACAGAGTGTCCCGAAATTGGTATGCAATATTTTTCAGGCATAAAGTACACAAAAAATATGACAAAAACGTCCTACAACATATCCCCAGAAATGTTTCTTTAAAGGGCTAGAGCCCCTCAAAGAGGGTCGAGGAGAAAGTTTTTTTTGGAATAGCATGGAAACCGTTTATGATAATGGCATGATAATTGGTACATGCCTTACAACCGATAAGTTATAAACTACAGTGAATTTAAAGTGAAAATATTTATGCCAGTGGCATCGCACGGAGTGGGGCTTTGTAGGGTAAGAATAAGGCTCTACCTTATTTTACCTATTTCTGTTATATTTATAATGTTATAGAAATAATCATTCCTGAACCTTGGTGTCAATAACAAGGATATTGTCGAGGGTATAACCCTCTGTCAAAGGTGATGGTATATTATTTTATATTAACTATAAATAATAACATTTATTTAATCATAGGTTAAGCTTAGAGTTAAGGTTGAAAGTTAAGGTTAAGTTTAGTATATATAAAACCAAGACTGATTTTGTAGATAAGATTAGATTGAATATACGTTTTATACGAATCTCAACGCCTCTGACTCGTCGAACCTACCAGTCACCTTACATGGCGACCCTGCCAGTCCAGTCACCATACTAGTGACCTTACATGGCGATCCCGCCAGTACAGCCACCTTACATGGCAATCCTGCCAGTCCAGTTACCTTACATGGCGACCCTGCCAGTCCAGTCACCATACTAGTGACCTTACAGCTTACAGTAAAAAGCATTATCCTATATTTATAGATACAGGGTGCTACAAATTCGTGTGCGGACAAGGGGATCTCGAAAAAGGCAAGAGATACGAAAATGGTTAAATTAAGGCAAAGTAGCGTATTTTGGGGCTTAATAATTTGGTGACAAAAAATTGTAATTTTCCCGAATGCTTTAGGAAATTTCCATTTTTGGTTTTTAATTATTTTTTGCGTTTTTATTTTTGACTTGGGAAAAAAATAAAAAACACTTTTTCATAGTCGCTTTATATGTTCAAGGTGGCATTATTAGTTTTGAAATTCGACGTTAAATTCTTTAGTTACCAACCACAAGTCAGTTTTTTTAAATACGGACCTGAAATTTAAAATACAGGTTTAGGGATTTCTAAGCTTTAAAAATTTAATACAATGTACAAGTTTTTGAAATTTTAACGTTTTGTCATCTAGTAACACATTTTTCAAATTATCTTTTTTATTTCATTACGGTCCTGAAAATTTAGAGTCAAACTAAAAAACAAATGATTTCTGATTTGAAAAATCAATATCAAATAATAGATATTTTTAAGAAAGAGACTTAAAGTCTAGGCGTGAAATATCTTTCCATCTGTTTATTTTTGTTTCATGTTTTGTTTGTTTTTTTCTAGCATCATCAAATCTTCTAAACAGTAAAAAAAATTAAATTGTTTTTGAAATAAACTTAAGCGCATCACGGTAACATAAATAGACTAACACTCCAGTTACCTTTTCTTCACTCGAGAGCATTATTTCTTTCTGTTTTACAGTATTTCGGTCTAGGTCTAAGGCAAAAACCATAGGACTTAAGATATAGAATTACTTCTTGTCTTAAAAACTTGCTTACTTCCTAGAGTATTGTGACGGTAAATTTTATTGAAAAAATAAACGGCCTAAACACCATATCTTCATGTAATGTATTTTTAATATTTATGTAATTCTAAAAATAATTGCCAGGGCCGTAATAGTAAAGAAAGGATAATTTGAAATGCTAGTAATGTGTTTTTTGATTTGATGACAAAAAGTTAAAATTTTAAAAATCTTTAAATTGTAATACCTTTTTAAACCTTAGAAGTCGCTAAAACTGTTTTAAAAATTCCATGTCCGTGTTTAAAAAAAAAGAATTGAGGTTGGTATCTAAAGAACGAAACGTTCAATTTAAAAACTAATAACGCCATCTTGTAGAACATAAAGAACGGCTGTGAGAATATGTTTTTTTCCAAGTCATAAATAAGGGCGTAAAAAATTTAATACCAAAACTAAAAATTTCGGTTTTTTTCGGATATCTCCGAAGGTATTCGGAATGTTTACAATTTTCTTTCACCAAATTATTAAGCCCCGAAATACGCAACTTTGCCTCAATTTAACCATCTTCGTACCTCTTACCCTTTTCGAGATCCTCTTGTACACACACGAATTTGTAGCACCCTGTATATTATATATTATCCTAAGATTTTTTAATTTTAAATTCACAAGTTTTTGAGAGCCCAGGGTTTATTCTTAAAAAAAGATACTCGTATTTTGTTGCGACAGGAAGCACAGTTTTAAAGTAAAATTAATTTTAAAAATAACGCATTTTTCATGAATATTACGTTTGGAGGAATGCTACCTACGTTGATAAAAAAAAGAATACCACCAAATAACTGGGTAGGCACTAATAGTACTGCTAACGTATTTACTTCAAGAAAGTCTGAAGACCCTGAAGTTCCAAAATCTTTAATTCTTTTTCTGATAATTTTAGCTCAGTTTGTTCAAAGACTTGTGAATGAAGTAAAGAGAAACAACAATATTATCTTCATCAGTTTTCAATTGATCAACCAGATGTTAACTACAAAAACCCGGCGGTCGTGGAAGAAATGAAAAATGTTTTAAGATACTGGTTAACTGGTGCAGACTTATTGAGAATGGATGCCGTCAGTACTCTGTGCGAAGACGAATTGTTAAGGGATGAGCCTGAATCCAAAACTTTAATTAATTCAAAATAAATAGAGCACTTAGCTACGTTTTAAAGGTTGTCATTCATAATTTTTCTTTTAAATATTTTATGCGTAGGAGTGGATCCTAACGATCATAAATACCTAAATCATAGGTATCTACACAACTGAACTTCAAGAATCATTTGATATGCTCTATCAATGGAAGGAAGTCTTAGATGAGTTTAATAAAGAAAACAATACCTACACAAGGTTAGATGCAAGATATTTTGTATTTTTTGTTTTTGCATTTAAAATTAAAAATCTTAGAAACAAAAAATATTGGATAATATTCACTGTAAGCCCCACTCCGTGCGACGCCACTGGGAAAAATATTTTCACTTTAAATTTACAGTAATAATAAACGTCTTTATTTAATATAAACATACATACAAAGAGCGAAGTTTAGCACAATATAGCTATATAGCTATTGCTATTCTTACACTTAACTCTTAATGTAGAAATAATGTTTTTAGAAAATATTGTCACGTGGGGAAGCATTAAAGGCGACAAGTCTCCATAACACCTACTGTATTATGCAATATGAAACGGCAGTTTAGTGGTTACACAAAATCAAACTTTACTTACAATAGCATATTTGACTAGGGACAAGCTCTCTAGGGCAAGGGTATGATAATTGGAACAGGACTCTGTGCTGCTACTGACCCAATGTTACTGCTCCGGACCGAATCTTATATCGATCGGGTATCGACTTGCAGGGTTTCTAACCAAATGGTCGTGGCTTGAATGGTCTTGACCGAACTGGTCGAGACCCGAATGGTCCCGACCCGATGGAGATGACCTGAATGGTCTTGATCGAGTGGTATATTTTGCATAGTACCGGCCTGCTATTTATACCAATCAGTATCAATAAACTTAACCCAGTTATTGATTGGTAACAAAATGCAAGCTCGGCAATATGCTAAGATAGCATCCTTGTAGTCTGCATGTTTTAATAACAAATAATTGGTTCAGTAGGTATATTTAATATTAACTTTAAATAATAAGAAAAAAGAGAATTTAAGAAAGAAGGGTATGCCATATGTCTATATATGACAATATACTATTATAAATTTACAGTACCTACATTATCACCGACACTACATACCTTACACATTTTATTCCTAAGTTTTAAATAGGTTTAACTATGTAAAACAATAAAGTAATTTACATTTAAAAAGGTACCTTCCTAGCACATAGCACATCAACCATAAGAAAGGTCGATTGCGTTATTCATCAAAAATCAAAAAAAAAAATAAAAAAGGCAAAAAAGAAAAATCTTCAATCATTACAAAGTGAACAAGTTCAACATGACAGTTACTGAGTAACAAAACAAGCAAACAAAGCAAATGGCAAAGGTAGAAGTTAACATTAAATTAAATTTATTTTTAGGTAAACATATAAGTTTATTGTTGATCTAACACTATTTTCTTTACTTTTGCTTTAAATGTATTCATATTTAGATTCCCTTTTAAATCAGTAGGCAACTTATTGTACATATTCACAGCCTGCTAGCTAAAACCCCGTCGAAACAGCGCAGTAGTGTACCAATTTTCATGCCATTATCTTAAACGGTTTTGATTACAAAAAAAACTCGACCCTATTTGAGGGGCTCTAGCTCCCTAAAAGAGCATTTGTGGGGGTATGTTTATAAAACATTTTTGTCATATTTTTGGATGAACTTTACGCCCGAGAATATTGAACAATAATTTCAAGACACCCTGTATAGATAATTTAACATTTGTAAAATTAATTTAAATCATTTAGTTCGACCTCCTGTTCAACATACAGTTAGTAAGTAATTTCAATATAGAATAAAATTGTTGTAAAATATCAAAATTCAAACAGAATTCAGTAAATGTTACCCGCCGAATTGCATTTTGTTATCTCTCAATTTGTTGTTTGGAAATTTGATTGTATTTTAAAATAGACCCTTGACAAATGAGTTCTCGTGCACAATCAGCATTTTTGATTGCGGTAAACTAAATTTTCTCTGTAGCGTATACTGACTTTTTGTTTTTATTGACGTGCGGTAAAATATTTGTTTCAATTCAATATAAACTGGGATAATCATTTTTGTTCTACTGGAAATACGGTCGAAATTAATTTGGTTACTTGTTAAAAAACATCAAATAAATTCTGGCTTTTATGTTGACAAACCTATAATATTTGTTAATATTTAAACGATGACCGGAGTTTAATACACCTTAAATATTTATAAAACTGCAATTTTTAGCATTCAAATTTAGCATTCAAAATTTTACTAGATACATAATATAAACTATTCTTTATAAAATTTCAATTTGACAACCTGTTTTCATATTTTGAAAAACCGGTACATGTCCAAGAATTTTGTTTAAAATAAATGTTCGTTGAGGTTAAAACGATACAAATCATCGCAATGTAATTTTTTTAGATCTTCAAATTGTGTGTATCACAAATGCCGAAAACGTTCCAAGATATGTGGAAAATAGTGAAACAATATTTTAAAAATTATTAGAATTTAATATATTCATTTTTAAAATATATATGAAATTATTAATAACATTTATAATGGAGTATAGAGCCAAATTATGCACAAATATATATAAAAAAAAATATTTGTAATTGCATGAGACATAACTGGCTAAACCACACCAATGCACAGCTTTCAGGCAACGGCTACCAGGAAGCCACAAGGTACTCATTGAAAGAGTAAAAGCAGTGATTCGCGGGAGTGTAGGTTAGGTTAGGTTAGGTAAGAGTGGCAGACCCTTGGTTTTGACCAAACAGTCTCACGTAGTCCTAATTAGGTCCGTTGTGATACCACACGTGTTCCGTAGAACCCACCTTCATCAGATCTCTGATGGTTAGTGCGACGTAACCGCGGAAGGATTTCAACAACTCATTCAAACCAGCCACTACTGTTTAGAAATCTGCTCAGCCGTCCAAGTTGTAAGTTGCTTAGTTCCTCCAGGCTATCGAAAGATGGTTCACCCAGAGTAGTGAACCTCCTTCTTGCGAGGCCAGGGCATTCACACAGAAAATGTTGAATGCATTCTTCCTCTTCCTCATCTCTGCAACTTCTGCAGAAGTCGTTAGTGGGTATTTGCATACGTTTGGCATGTCTACCGAAAAGGCAATGTCCGGTAACAACCGCAGTAATATTTCTCACGTCTTTTCGACTGTGTCTCCATAGCTCTGCGGTTCTCTTTTTATCGAATGTGGGCCACAGTTGCCTGGATGTACTACAGGTTGTCAACCCTGTCCATCTGTTCTGTGCAAGCTGCTTGGCCGTGTAGTCAATCTCCTCTTTGACCAATCCCAGTGGTTTGTTCACTGTATTGTCTGCTAGATCAGCTGGCATGCCTGCGCCCTCTCTTGCGAGCGCATCGGCAGCCTCGTTGCCATCTATTTTAGAGTGTCCAGGAACCTAGCACAGAATAACCCGATGTTGGTTGCCAAGTGTGCATAGATTGTTGCGGCATCGCTTTACGAGCTTTGGTTTAACGCTGCTGGAACAGATTGCCTTAATCGCCGCCTGACTATCACTGAAGATGGTGATTGACGAGGCTACTCCCAAGACAAGGTATTCTTGCAGGATATTGACCGCCTTCTCTACTGCCAGTACTTCTGCTTGAAAAATACTACAATAGTTGGGGAGTCTATACGATTTCTGTATTTGTAAACTTTCGGAAAAGACCCCGGCTCCCACACCAACGTCCATTTTTGAACCGTCTGTGAAGATTGCGTGATCTGTTTTCGTGTAACTCTGGAGTGTAACTCCAATACAGTTTGAAAGATATAAATACTAGGCAGCGGCATTATACCATGTTCTCTATAGCCTACGTTAGCCATAAGTCTTACGGCTCTTTTTTGTAATTAAAAAATCTGTAATGCGTTTGTACAGTTTTCCCACAGTATAGCACAATACGCACTATGGGAATGAAAAAGAAAGAAGAAAAGTGATTTTAAAACGTCAAATGTTACTTACGCAAATTTCTAAGAAGGAGTAGCGTACTTGACAGCTTTCGTCCCAATTCAGTTATGTGAGCTACCCAAGACAAAGAACTATCTACAGTGATCCCAGCTTACATGTCTTGTTTTGAATTAACATTCGATGGCCAGTAACAAGCTCTTGAGTTTCATTATTATTAAGCTGCAAGAAATTGGAAGAAAACCATCTTTCCCAATTCTCAAGAAGCGGTTGTGGAGCTAACTCCAAATTTTTTAGACTAGAAGCCGAAGTAATAAAAGAATTATCATCTGCGTATATGGTCAAATGACAACTACGTTGCATGTAATAATACAGATCATTGATCATCAATCATGATAAACAGAAGGGGCCTAATGATGAATCCCTGCGGCACTCCATATCGTACATTACCCAACTTAGATCTGACATCCTTAGTTTCCACAAACTGCTGCCTGACAGACAAATAAGATTTAATAAGGTCCAAGGGAACACATCTTATACCATAGTGGCAAGGTTTTTCAGATGGAGTGTATGACAGACACAGTTGAAAGCCTTTGTTAGATCACACAAGGTAACGATGTCCTAAGGTCACTAAATCACAATTCATATAAAGTGCAGTGTACAGGTGTGAAGTTAGAGGAAACAATTCCAGTGTATTTTTGAAATTCTAGTAGAGCAGAATATTTATTTTCATGAAATTCTTTTTCCTCTGACTTCGTTTAACCCACTGCTTTCGATATGATATGAAATCAATGAGTGACTGACAGTAACTTTGGATCTGAACTATGGTAAGAAATACTAGTGTTTTTGGAATAAGAAAATATATACATATTGTAAAAAATATTTAATTTGTAGTTAGAGATACAAATAGACTAGTAAGAATAAAAACATAAAAACTAAAATAAACATAAAAAATTAAACTTAGAAAAACATTCTTAGTAATTTGGTCTCCTGTTGAATTGAGTTAAGGCAGGGTTTAAATATTATTCCTATTCCTAGTTAAATTATTTAAGCTGACATTTTGTCATTAAAAAAAATATACAATATTATTTATCGGTGTAGGGGTCAGTGCATCGGCCTCACAGATTGAAGGTCCCGGGTACGATCCCCGGGCCCGGCAACGTCGATGTTAAATTTGGAATTTGGTTTAAGAGGTGCGCCGTCTTTCGGAAGAGACGTTAAACTGTGGGTCCCGTGTCATGGATTTTGGCACGTTAAAGAACCCTACCTCGACAAAGAGGAATTCGGCAAAATTACCAGATAGTGTGCGACAAATTCCCTGGCGTCGGTGATTGGCCTCGCTGCGGAAATAGGCCGACGTAAAATAAAAAGGAGAAAAAAAAAATACAATATTATTTGACTCAGAAAATATGTTTTCCAGATATTTTTACGATTAAAAATATGATAAAAACCCAGTATCGCTATCTGCTGGAATCAACTCAATGCAAAAGATAGCCATCTAACGTGAAAACATAGAAATATAAATAAATCTAAATAGATCAAGCGCGGAACGGCCACTTAACCACTATTCTGTCCGCTTGCCGCTAAGCTTCTTTCTATGTACGAATACTGTTATAAAATGTCTTTATTATTTATACCATTTTAAAAGAGTGCAGTTTAAATCTCATTTCTTACAAAAACAAACTGCTAAATTTACCTCATTACCTTTAAAAAGTTTAGTAAGAACGATATAAACACTAATTTATGTGATGCTAACTGCAATTTCTTGCAGATGTGTGACCAATAAATAGTTAACAAGAACGACAAACTAAAGTAAATTTAAATCGACGACTTTTTAAACTTTAACAGTAATGGGTGGTAGTTAGAATAAAATTTGTAGGTGGACAGTTAAGTGTTAATATATTATCGTTTAGGAGCACGTATCGACGTTTTGTATTTTGGAAAACCTGGAATAGGCGGATGGCAGAGAAAACCCATTTATTACGACTTTGTGTCGATTGCGTTTCTGGATATTCGGTGAAAGCTGAAGGTTTTGCGATCGTGTTTCTAATTTTTTTGAATCTTTGCGTTTGTAACGCATAGCGTGATTTATTCAGAAATATTTTACAGGGTATGTTAAAAAATATAAGGGTTCATAGTTTAATAATAATAGTAGTTTGTACGACAAGAGTGGATATGATATCTATATCTCTCTATAGATATCATATCCACTCTTGTACGAGAAAAAAACTTTTCAATGTGATATATACAATCCACTCGAGTTGAACAGTATATTTTTTCTAAGGCCAAACTTACAAACCTTATGCTAAAAAATGTTTAAAAAAGTTTGTAGGCTGCCGGGCTCGAACGCACGACAATTGGATCCAAAGTAAAACGCTCGACCACCGCATTAAATAAATTATGGTAAAACCAACTCAATGATGCTACATGAAATTAATTTTCTATACACATTCAGCAGGTTGGATTATTGATAAATCTATTATAAATGCGTATATATTTTGTTATATTGGACAAATGAATGACATATTGTACCTTATACATATAAATTATATAATTTAGTGTCTGGAAAAAGAAGGCGGAGCCTCAGTAAATGTAATATACGGTGATTGGTCATTACTTTTAAGAACACCACAGAGATATGTAATTTTTATAACAATGTTGTCAACTAATGGAAAATTTCCGGGTTCGTGAGAACAAAGCATAGAGGAATGACAAGTCAGTGCTGTCTCCAAAGGGAAAAGGGAAACTTTTACGCACAGTGTTATTTGTAGAATATTCTTTTGGATCGCTTGTGGTTGTGATCTGCTAATAAAAGACTTTTTCGTATTGTTTGCATTCGTGATTTTTTTTAAATGGGAAATTTTATTTTTAAATGTTGCAACACTTTTCTCGCCACTTAATTGTAAAGGAAACGGCAAATTTCCACGTGGAAATTTTTTTTATAACCTTAAAAATATTATAGTGTCGTTATTTTGTTATTTAAAAATATAAGCAAGCTTTTGGACATTGCCAAGTTTTATATTTATGGGGTAAAATATATTAGGTTTTGTAAAGTAAACACTTGATATAGTATGTTAAAGTATGCGTTTTATAAAGCATCTTTTTGTAGTACACGTCCACGAGAGACAAGTGCTCTAATCGCTTTATAAAAATGTACTGCATACTACTTTTTTTGATTTGTTTTGAATACAAAAATTGATATTTAAAAAGAAAGAACGCCTTTCAAATTTTATAATTTTTTATATCTAAATTTTATGTTGGTAAGGCTATTACATTATTTATCATAGTAGCCTTGGTTGTTATCTAGATTTTCTATAATATTCTTAAAAAATATGAAACAAGAGAGCAAGATGATTGTTTAACTCACCTTCAGTTAAGGGATATTGCAAATAAGATATTACATTTTCTTTTACCTAAGAAATTCAGAACGGTATATAAAAAGGACGGACACTTTCACAACCTGGCATAAATTTACTGCAAAAGTTTACTAGCTTGTTTTGAAGAGAAAACCAAAACCAACAAGTCGTCGTGGTCTTTATACTCGAAATAGTCTAAATTAAGAGCTTATATTAATATTTAGCAGAAAATGGATTTAGAAAATTATGCAAGAATTCAAGCTTTTCAAAAGGGAAATCTAAGAGCTACAAGCCCAAATTACATATTATTTTAGACTTACATTAAAACAGCTCCACTGATGAGTCATGATATGGCGAAACGCATCTAGGGATGGATCTTAAGAAATGAAAGGAAAATCTATATTTGATTTGTATTAGTAACTAACATGCATACAAAGTCCCTATAAATTTTAAATAAACTTGGTAAGGTAATACGCGTCCACTCCAAGATAAACTAAATAGTAATTACTATGTTCACTCGCTGACTCGTCACTTTAAACACACGGTAGGAATGATAGATAATTTAACTCCTAATTTAACTTAAGTCTTTTTAAAAAATTTAGATTTTACCGCTGTAGCGTTTTAAAAGAAGGATATTCTATTATTACTAATTTGTTGATTTGACACAATGAGTAGTTATTGAAATAAATATTACTATTTTTCATGTTGAAATTATGGAAAAGGATAAGTTATATTGAATTTTTAATGAATGATAAATTTAAATTAGTACTAAAAAGATTAAACGAAATTATTAAAAATTTAATGATGTGATTTGTTTCTAGAATTATTGGAATCACAAGGAAACGGAATGTTAATGCTACTTCCCTCTTTTGTTAAAACAAATTCTAGGAAAATTAGTTCTTAAAAACCGATTTTTACTAATTTTAAATTTTAAATCCATTTTGACTCATTTAAATTGACTAATTTTTTTTTGATTATCATGTCCAGGATTTTTAACAGTTCAGATATCAGCGATATCTCGGTATACACAAACAAGTCGATTAATAAATGTAATGTTTAAATACCTCAATTTTTCATATACCAAAACGTCGTAAGGCGTGAGAATGATCATTAATATTTCCAAAACACGATTTGTCATTTGTATACATAGTCCGCCCTTTTCAAGTTAATATTAGTTTGCATTCAGTAAATGATTAATTCTTTTTTCTATATTTCGGATCAGGCAACAAGAAATTTAAGACACATTATTAATTAATTTATCTGTTTGAAGGTCGGAGACAATGATGTTTCTTCAATGTAGAAGAGTCTTTGGAGGATTTGGAGGATTTGCATTGTCTTTATTTGTTTTACATCACAACGTTTCAACTGGTAAGTATCTCCAGTCGTATTCAGGTGAATACTAAATAAATATGGTAACTATAGCACTGTTTATACTAGCTAGGTGCAATGACACATAACTAAGATGAGTCATGCGCATACCTGATGAGTCATTGGGGTTTAACTCTTATGTGGTCTTTGTTAATTTTACTTTAGATTTCTCGTAGTTACGGATCTTATCACTTTTACCAGATCCTTATCGTGCTTTTAGTCTCTGTTTGAAGGTTGAAGACAATTATGTTTTTTGAATGTAGAAGAGTTTTGGACCTGAAGACGACTGGAGATACTCACAAGTTGAAACATTGTGTTGAAAAACAAAAATAATGACAATGCAAGTCCAAAACTCTTCTACATAAATTAATTTGTTATGAAAAAATATTTATAAATAAAAAATAAAAGAGACCTTAAAAAAACTTTATCAATTTTTCCTTTTTTAATTTCATATAAAATAAAATACAAACAAATGTAACAGAAGAAGATGGTATGTTAAAGATCTACATACATAATGTTATTAATATTTGCATAATAAATAATAAATTGGTACCCTAGCTCTTGGAAAAGCAATTGTAGTGACGTTACTCAAAATCTCTGGTCCAAAAGCGCTAAACAATCTAGCCAATTAGCATTATACTAACTGTTTCTAAAATGCTAGAAAAACACATAAAACCAAATTACAATCTTTGTCTCAATTTTTGATTGTCAGTCGAGATTTCGGCAAGGCTTCAGATTTCATAAAGGGAAAAACAAACAAAAAGTACCTGACTTGGCCTCTTTTATTTTAGTACAGCATTTATGGTGGAACCGAAACATTTCCAAGGGGAAGGGGCAATTAGAGAGTAAAGCATAAATTACAAAAATTGGAAAAAACCGGCGCTGCGGCTTGTAATTGTGCCATCGCCATTGCTTCATTGGTCATAAAAAATTTGTAATAGCCCCTTTAGATTCGCCACTGTGCGCTGTCGATTGGTACTGTGTCATTGCCCTTCCACAAAGAAGGCTGCTATACTGGCTACTAAAAAAATACGGACGCCTATGTAATATCCGACCAGATTCATTAAATAAGATTAGTTAATAAAATAATAGAAAATCGTAAAAATCGGTCAAGCATACAAAAAGCAAGAGAACATCCAACACTTAATTTTCCGTATGTCAAAAGAGTATATGATAGAATAAGAAGACCAGGACAACGGTACAACATCAATACAATAGGTATTCAACTCAAAAAATAGTTTCAGAATCCACTCAATAAAGACGAAAGCAACAAGCCAAGATAACACAAAAATCTGTATCTACCAGATCCCCATCGTATGTGGCCAATTAAATATTGGTACAACACTTAAAATAAGGATAAAAAAATATAGGAACAAAAAGAAAATCCGAATTATGAGGTTGAACTTACCATGCTATACAAAAGGAAGTTCAAGAAAGCGGCTACTATTCACCAAAACCCAGGTTGTTTTAGTAAGCCCTCATTACCACGGCATGACAGTTCAGTGGTAGAGCTGTCGCATTCGGCCACAGGTGGCCCATGTTCGATCCCCGGGACGGGTGTACTTTTAATTAAAAAAAAGTATACACAAGATTTTAGAGGTAAGAATGCAGTATGATGCTGGTTGACGTCCGAATACGACCCATTGAGGGCGGAGAGTCTTGCCTTTAGGGGACTGGCGGATAAACCAGTGCATACAAAAGGTTCGGATCCCACGTGAAAAACTGTAGGTCCCGTCTGGCTGACAATACCCCGACATTAAGCAAAAGGGATACAATAAGCCATTTGGCGGCAGTATACTGACAACAGGTCAACCCTCCTTGAACCAATCAAACCCTCATTGGATATAAAAAGTATCTGGTAACCTATGTTGAGAAACTGTAATCTTCACATCACGCACAAATTAAACGCATGACTGCACCCTTCCAGTTATGCTTCAGTGCACCTAGCTAGGATAAATTGAGCTATAGTTACCATAACTATTTAGTATTTACCTGACGACTGGAGATACTTATCAGTTAAAACGTTGTAGTTTAAAAGCTAACAAGTCCAAAAATCTTAAATCCTTCAATAATTTATTAGTTTTAACAACACCTATGCACTTTTTGTCAATACCATTCTACGTGCATAGTATATGAATAATTTGGATCGACTATGGGTGTGATGTGACAAATGCAAAGTAGTAACATATTCACGAAAAAAAGACACGATCGACTTTGATTACACTATTTTTGGTGCGATACTTAATCGCTCGATTACTACCGGGGGTCTGGATGTATATTTTGATTGGGAACTAACCTTTAATTCGCATGTATCAGATATTGTATCTAAAGCCAGTAGGGCACTTGGTTTTATCGTGCGGAACTGCAGGAATTTTACTAATATAGAAGCCATAAAAAATCTGTATTTTGCATTTGTTCGTTCAAAGTTGGAGTATGTTTCTGAAGTTTGGAGCCCTTACTATGAAATTTATAAAGGCAGTGTTGAAAGAGTACAGCAAAAAATTTTAAAGTACTTAGCATTGAAGCGAGATGGTGTTTACCCTGCAAGAGGTATTGAATATGACATACTACTTGATAGTTTTAATTTTTATTCTCTGGAATTGCAAAGAAAGGTATCATCGATTATTTTTAAATACAAAATCCTACATACTTACTTACTTACTCCGTAGCACTATAACCCAGGGTGGGTCTTGGCTGCCTTGACTATTTGCTTCCACCTAGAACGGTCTTGAGCCAGCTCCTTCCATTCTTGCTGGTCCACTTCAAGGGTAGCTAGATCCTTATTGATGTTATCTCTCCATCTAAGCCTAGGTCTTCCCAGTGGTCTTTTTCCTTGTGGTGCCTCCTCCCAAACCCGTTTTATTAGTCGATCATTTTGACTTCTTTGTATGTGCCCTGCCCATCTTAGTCTGCTGGACTTTATTTCCTGAATGATGTCAGGGCTTTGATATATTTGAGCAAGTTCTGCGTTGCTTCTCATTTCGTAACGGCCGGTTTCAGGGTCTCGGCACGGGCCATATATCATGCGTAGGATTTTTCTCTCAAATCTTCTTAGGAGCTCTGTGTCGCGAACTGTCAGGGTCCATGTTTCACTGGCATAGGTTCCTATTGGTTGTATTATTGTTTGGTACACATGGTAGAATTGATTGTCCTGACCTACCCGCACAAATTAATATTTTCGTACCCAGATTAAACTCAAAAAATAACATAACATTTTATTGTCGTCGAGCTAATACTAATATATATCTTAATTTGCCAATTTATTTAATGTATATTTAATAGAAGTATATTTGTAAGTACTATTAGTGAAGCAAGGAGAGTGCAATTTCTCTAAAATATCTTAGTATCTATTGTTAATTGTTATATTATTGTAATTGATCATTAATAATCTTATTGGTTTGGTTATACTATATCTTTATTTGTATTTTCTCACTCACCAGTCATTAAATGGTTTCTGTTGGGCTGTAATGCTAAATAAATAAATAAATATGTGTAGGGGAAAAATACACACAGTCTGCTCCACTAGTTTATTATAAGGATCTCAATAATTAGAAAATCCTAATGTCGTACATGTTTCGAAGGTAAATACCTTCATCATTAGCGAATAAAATCCATTCAAGGTTTTACAAGAAGAGAGACCCTCAACATTGCAAGATGAACTAAAAGAGAAAAAGAGGAAGGGGGGGGGGGGGGGGGAAGGGAGAGGGGAGAAATATATTTTCTCTTTTAGTTGTTCATCTTGCAATTCGAAACATGTACGACATTTTCTAATTATTGAGATCCTTATAATAAACTAGTGGAGCAGACTGTGTGTATTATTCCCCTACTCATAATATCACTCCACTGAGAGATGGACTAATTTCACAAAATAAATATGTGTTAAGAACTAACGGTATTCGTATAATTGCGGTACTAGTCAAATTTGTCAACCAATAGCTTTATATTAAAACTGTAAATCGTAATTTATTTTTATTGGGTAAATAAAAGTATTTGTATTTATTGTACTGTATATTATAAAAGTAAATAGACGCTGCAGGGTTCCTATCCTTGAATATGAAAACAATGTTTTTTTCTGAACCATAGATTTTTTTTTAACCAATGGTAAAGGTAATGTTATAGTAAAGCTTGTTTATCATAGCTAAATCAATATAGTCTCATCCAGAAATATTCCCATTAAACCACATAATATATCCCATTTATAATGTAACTTGTACAAGTACAAAATCAAACTAATTTAGTTCAATAATGGCCTTAAGCACAATAATATTCTAGCTCTAAGCGCGGCTTAGTTCTTATCAGTGGAGTAATATTTATCCAGCTAGCATTTCTATTTACCAAATATATCTCGTCTCATGTTGGTAACGGTAATGGAAATGGCAAAATACCTTCGAGTAAAAATAATACTGGGATGGAAATCAATAAACTAAATACTCTGTTTGATGTATGAAAAAGAGAAAAATAAAGTTATTTGTATAAAATAGATAAAAACGAAATAGATCTTTTAAAATTCGTATTGTCGAGAGACATTATAATCAAATGATAAATTTTTAAAATGACCTTTTAACGTCTTTAAAGATTACCTGCATAAGTGACGCAGTCTTGAATATTCAGGTAATTAACTGGGCTTAACTTAAAAATGTCCCGAAATATATTATTTATAACTTAAGATGAAGTAAAATCAGGAGATCGTTATTTCCAACCTTCCCAATTAAAAAATACACTTTTATTTAAAGTAACTACATTAATAAATTAGGAGACTTTTTAAAACAATATTTTTGAAACAATAATCGCACACTTTAAATGTTCGATTTGCATACGTAGGATGTGTTTTAGTTGACATTTGTATATTCGTTTATTAATGACTATATAAGCGTTATAACCGGCTGGATATGTCTTTCCAAGAATAATATCTTTTGGGCTAATACTTAATTTATTAAAGTTAATGGCAGGTATATAGTTTCATTATAGATAAACTTTTCTAATATGGTTTTTGTGAAATATAAGCAAATAATTTTTTCCACTACTAACTTTAAAATCACTCATTATTGACCAATTATTAACTTTAGAAATCGTGTTTTTTTACCCCTTGCCAGAAGCCTCTATTATTGACTGCCGTTATTGACAACGGTCAATAATAGAGGTTTCTGGTAAAAACAATATAAAACAGGCAACTTGACCTTTTTTATTTTAAAAATATATGAAAACGTCATGTTTAGACAACCAGGTTATCAAAAAGACTTGAATTTTTTTATGAATCGACAAATAATACTGACAACTAAGAATGCCATCTGACAAGATAAAAAAATGCTGCAAATCTCAAAGCAAAGGTAACTTGACTGAAAAAACAGAAGCAACCCTAAAAAGGTATGGTAACTTTAATTAATAATTTAATGTTTAAATGTGTAAGTAGTGGAAAAAATAATATATTTACCACGGTTTAGACCACTATTATTGTCGTCACATCTTAAATCCCTCGTCGCTGCGCTCCTCGGGAATCGACGCTCGGCAATAATAGTATCTGTCTAAACCTTGGTTAATAATATACTATTATTTTAAGCCAGTAAGACAAGTTAGAAGATACAATCTACTTTTAATGGCATTTCAAGTGGGTACGAACCATTTACAAGTTTAACGAAAATATTCTCAGATTCAATGAAAATGACATACAAAATATTTTTACGTGCAAATATAAACACGGCATTGTATATAGATTGGTGCGGCACCCAGTGGGCTACTGCAGCGCGATCTATATTTGAATCTACAAACCCGTAGAAAAAATGTAGAGATGTGCAAAAACGTTTTCTATACTGGTGTTTGTTGGCCACCGTACTCTATTTAGTTCTATGTTTCCACGTCTGATGGCTATCTTTTGCATTGAGTTGATTCCTACGCATGGCGATACTAGGTTTTTATTACATTGTTATTCTTAAAAATATCTTAAAAGCATATTTTTGCTGTACTGGGAGTTGCTTACGGGTTTTGGCTTTCTGATAAGTCAAAACAAGGACGAAACAGCCTGTCATTGTCTACCTGTGCCCCAGGGAACCTATTACCTCTGGCGTCCCTGTGTACTTTAATGCAAAAGATAGATACACTTTGTCCGCCTGCCGCTATAAATTTTCTTTCCAATATAAAAAATGTTTTTTATTTTAACCTAAAAAGAAAATATTTTTATTTTTAAAAGTAGTTGTTCGCCTAAAGTAATATGAAAGAAACCTTTAGGGTGCGGGGCGTCTTTGATGGGGCCTAACTAACAGTGGTGATCTCCATGTTAGCGGCCAGAACTAAATAATTAGAGATTAGTTTGTTTTCTTTGTCCAATCGTGACAGCTGTTTATAATCTGTCATTTTTTATCTTCTTTCACAGAATCTTTGATTTTTTATTGTCATTTCACATGATTTTACGACCACCTTGTTAGACGGCGGTCGACCATACCATCGATTATGTCAATGAACTTACGACATTTGAAGTATATTCGTACAGAACATGGTATAGAAGATTTTTTGATTACTCTTCCAAGATGGAGTCAGAGACACGTAAATTCTGGTAAGTGTACCGGGTGAGTCAACGATTGCGCGGAGCAATTTTATGGCTTGAAGATAAAATTTGTCGACAGTAAGCTTTTGTGTTAAGGTATGGTTGGATATCAGGCACATTTTAAAAATATTTTTAATTATACAGGGTGCGCCCAAAAAGTAGGGTGTCAAAAAGGTACATTTTTTTAAATGGAACACCCTATATATTGTATTATTTTCTGATTCCTCACAAAGTTTTACGCTTATTTCGTAAATGTGAAATGTCTAGAGTCAATAGTTTTTGAGATATTGAAGTTTAAAATATGGCATTTTCAGACTTTGACAGGCTGTAACATTGGAACGGTTCATCTTAGAGAAAAATGGTTTTCACCTCCCTTTCTTAATTTTTTATTCTCTATCTAAACGTTACTACTTCCGGTTTAAGATGTTAAACCGTTAAAACCGGTTTTTTGGTCTAACATGGTAAACCGGAGGTTGGTTTCTTTGGATAGAGAATACTAAACTAAGATAGGGAGGTAAAAATCATTTTTCTCTAAGATGAACCGTTCCAATGCTACAGCCTGTCAAAGTCTAAAAATGTCATATTTTAACCGTCAATATCTCAAAAACTATTGAATTTAGACATAGTACATTTACAAAATAAGCGTAGAATTTTGTGAGGAATCAGAAAATAATACAATATATAGGGTGTCCCATTAAAAAAAATGGACCTTTTTGACCCCTTACTTTTTGGGCGCACCCTGTATAATTCAAAATATTTTTAAAATGTGCCTTATATCCAACCATACCTTAACATAAAAGTTTATTGTCGACAAATTTTTTCTTTAAGGCATAAAATTACTCCGCGCAATCGTTGACTCACCCGGTACTTTCGAACAAAACTCACAACATGATGTGTGGGCTAATTACGGTTCTCTAAAAATCTGGAAAAATTATAAGGTTCCGATATCAGCTGATCGATAACAAATTATTGCTGTCGTTTGTCGGAAATCGAAAGAGTTGGTTGCGAAGACTATGTACATAAAAATTTAAATAAATATGCAGTTTTTATGAAAAAGTATTTCAAACAAAAATTTGTAAACCAAAAAAAAATTAATAAATTTAAAAAGACACCTTATTGGAACGCAACCACGGTCCTTAGCACCATTCTTGATAGCTCTACCACTGAACTATTGAACTTAATGGAAAAGTGTACAAATTATGCGTTATATGACTGAGACCATAAGATGTGTAATTAAACTAGAAAAGTAACTCACGCCAATATTACGAAACAATTATTTCACTATTTTATTCGAATTACATTTTTATTAAGAGCTGATATTTATCCACGATTCTCATTAAAGCTAGAAGCGAATCTACTGTATCTATCTTGTATTATTAGGAAAAGCTACCTCCGAGTCGAAGCGATACAGATTAAGCTGAAAGCCGATAACAAAGTGTATACAAGGATTCGGTTGTAAGTTCTTGTATGGGGCTTGAACAGAGAATTGATACAGGAGACAGCTTACTCTAATTTAGATAATTGAAACGAAAAGACAAAGCTTTGATGCGAGCGTTCAATTGCATTTTGTTACAGAAAGAACATAAAAGGTTTTACAAGTTTGTTGATTAAGGAAAATTACATAATAGGGTTTTAACAATAGTGCTTAATTACCCTCTGTATGGACTTTGGATGGACAGCCTATATAAACTGCTGGACAATTGCTTTTGGGAGAGACACTCTGCCAAAAACTTTTCTTAAAATAATGATTGATGGTACTTGTAATAATTACCACAAAAAATAAGTGAAATCCTAAAAACTGTGAATTAGTTAAAAGGGTAAAGTGATACGGAATCAGATAATATCACACCGTCGTTGTCCGATAAATGTTTATAAAACTAAAGAAATAAGTTTGGGAAAATGACTCCCTCGTGTGCAGGCTAAATCCGGAAAGCCGTACCGAGTGATTCATTTGCCTTTCAATAAGCGGGTTTTTAGAGTCATTTTGAATCGAGTATATTTTCGTGGATTTTACGTATAAATTGTTACATGTCATATTGGGAATTTCTAAAGTGAAATAATTTCTGACGACAGGTACTAGTGGAAAGGTTTAAAGGTTTTTTCGTCTTTTGTGAAGTTTTATTATTGACGTAAGGAAATGTCGGAGAGATAATAGAATTGGGATTTTTCTTTGTAGCCAGGGGTGGCTGGGGATAAGGAAACGTTATAACTTAAAGCTAGTAATTAGGGGGGAAGAAGTGGGAATTATTTTGCCGGGATGTGAGTAAGGTAATGGTAGGATGTAACAATTTATGGCGGCGTCGCTTATTTGTTAGAGTCACGGGCAGTAAGTACAATATTGAATATTTAGTTAAGATGAGCATTATTGTAATGTATGATGTCGTGTTGATTTTCTTTTGAATCTTTATATTTAGAAAGTGTCTATTTTGTTGGCTTTATATCTATAAAGTATTTGTTCGTGTTTAAAGTTTGAACAAAAGAAGGGCAAAGGTATACCGGGTGCCCATTATGGATATCCACCGGCCGTATCTCGGAAACTACTGGGCATAGAAACTCGAGAAAAAAAATTATAACCAAAGTGGCCATGAGAAAATCCTGGAAATAATTTTTAAGTTCCGCATTTTGCCGTAAGAGGACGTATTTGAAAAGTAAATTTTAAAATTTTACAATCTCCGAAAATTCCACATTAAGCTTTGATAACACCATTAAAAAGCTTGGAGAATAATGCATTATTTTGATTCTAGGCTCATTGGCGTACCGACTTTAATAAGAGGGTTGAAAGTGTAATCATTTAAATCGCTGTAACTTATAAACGACTTATCCGATTTTAGCAAACTAAAGACTGTTTGGTAGAGAAATGATTGCACTTTCACCAATCGTATTTAGTAATAGTTCTCAAAAAAATGCTAGAGGGCGCAATTTGTAATATTAACAAATTTTTTGATTTTACTCTAAGAAAAATAAATCATACGGTATATTAAAACCGCAGCTCGATATCTCCGTTCGTTTCGGCGTTATCGCCAATAGAGTAATTTTTAAAACTTTAAATAAAGAAGCCGTTATATATTTTTCAGAAAAAAAGTGGGACACCACTGATATTTTTCCATGTGGATATTATTTCTGATTAGCCTGGTCAATTCTGCATAAAAATGGTCTCTTGCGTTTTTGTCCTCAGGCATACCGTTCTTAATTAAAACATTTAAATTAAATTGGACGGGCAGAAGCTTGCCTATTCAATGAAGGTGGTAATTTTCAACAATTTTTATAAAACAAAATTTTTCATTATCATGTTAATAATAATAATAAATAGTAGAACTAATTTAATTTAATTATTTTTTATTAAAGTAGGTACGCCCATGAGCATAAGACCAAAATGATGCATAATTGTCCAAGCTTTTTAATGGTGTTATCAAAGATATACCTTAATGTGGAATTTTTGGAAATATGTAAAATTTTAAAATTTACTTTTCAATTACGCCCTCTTGCGGCAAAATGCGGAACTTAAAAATTATTTCCAGGATTTTCTCATGACAACTTTAGTTAAAAAAAAGAATTGCCCGAGTTTCTATGCCCAGTAGTTTCCGAGATACAGCCGGTGGATATCCACAATGGGACACCCGGTACATACAATAAGTTTTACTTATTTAATTCCTTTAATCTATCCCAAGGTGATATTTATTTATTACATTTTCCAAATTATAGATTCAGTTGCTCGTTATCAATTAAATTATTTAATTTCTTAAAAGCCACTTGATTTACAGAAATTAAATATTTTTTCCGTAATACACAATGAAAACAGCATACAAAAAGTCAGACTTTATCGCGTAACCTATTTCGTCATTCTGTTGTTAATAACGTTGATATACATGTTAATTATAGAAAAATCATGTGATAAATTGAAGTACGAATGTAACCTCCGGGATATAACCTTTTTTCTCAAAGGGATAATTACTTTACGCTGTTTAATCACAATAAGCTATTTTCACCTCCTTTAACAATATATTTTTAGAAGTTGCTATTTTTAATCCAATACTAGCGTTACAAAAGATCCCAGTTTAATACGAGACTCAATTTGCATTGATTGTTTTAGGGTTCTTTAATGTTACAGAAAATGCAAAACGTAAAAATTTAAGTGGTTAGTAGAGAGAGAGAAAAAAACCTTTTAGTCTAAATAAACAATAACTTATATTTATTTTATTATGTCTTTATTATATTCTAGTACGTAACAGATTTTTATAATATTTTCAGTTGATAATATAAAGAAAATATTATAAGAAAGAGCTGTCAAATTATATAAAATGTTCCCACTGTAACTACACTCTGACTTATTTGACTAGAATGCATCAGTTTGACCCATTGTATCTGGTAAACAAATATGTGTAAGTCATATATCTAGGTATTCTGATTTAAATTAAAGCCATGTGTGTCATATTCTACGAAATTATGTCATAAATGAATAATGTAGAATTAAGTAAGTATATAATTTTAAATAACATCTATGAACTTTAATAATGATTACAATAGTAGGAAACTACAGTCAGCATTTAAAATAGTGCGTAACCATATTACAAAATTGATCATATTTATAAATTAAAACAACAAAAATAAACATCATACTAATTCTGACAAGGATTTTCTAGAAATATTAAAAAGGCGCCTAGAAAGTTTGAACATAAGTAGATGTACTTCATCCGATTAATCGGAATTCTTTTATGAGCCAGTTGAGCGGTCGATTATAATAATAATGCGTGATTTTGTTAGGTTTGTTTTAAAAACTTAAATAGGTATTAAACTGCTTTAAAAATTTCCTGTAAATAACGTAATTTCACAGAAGTGGTTCGGTAAATAAAAACAATATTTTTGAGTCGAATTGTTTTAAGAGGAAATTGTGAAAACAAATTGGCGTCCAAGGTAATCTTGGGAAGCAAAGAGCCAAAGTGGCGGTCAAAAGCAAAAAGACAGATACACAAAAATAATAATAAAAAAGGTAGTAGTGGCCGAATTTTTATGCACTCACAAACGAACAAAAATGACTGAACATTATAAAAGTCACTGGTCTCTACCTCATTTTTCAAACAAAATATGGCTTGCGTCATATACAGGGTCCTGCACCTCACTTCTTGTCTTCTATAGCTCACATATTAATTAAGTTATGATTTTTATATTTTATGTCCGTATGTATGTATATTATTATGCCATTCAATGCAGAATTAAAAATCAAACATTTGTCCTTATTACAACCCTATCGCAGTTTCTAACGCATCAAGACTTATTTACAGAAAACTCATTTAATATACTATTCCATCAGTCATTATTATAAATAAATATCGAAGGTAGCTTTGAAAAACAAATTATTGGTATTAAAGTTTATTAAAGTGACAAAAGCCCATTTTAACTTTAGTTACTATATAGTTCTAAATATTGTTAGATTATTATTAATTATTTAGGCTATATTTTTTTTTTGATGGAATTTAACCAAGTAGAGCTCGTAGATATAATTTTCATACTAGAAACATGCGAAAAGAATTCTTTTTTGTCACTCAAGTGATATTTATTCATAATAATGACTGTCGGAATAGTTGATAAAATGAGTTTTCTGCAAATTAGTTTTGATGAGTTAGAAATTGCAATAGGATTGCAATTAGGACAAATGTTTGATTTTTAATTCGGCATCGTATGATATAATAATATACAGGGGTTCTGATTTGAAATAAGAAAAATAAATTGATTTAAAGTTTGCAAGGTTTGACAATAAACTTTGAACACCCTGTACAACTCGTATTAATCAAACTTGATTAACGAGACTGATCGACCTTATTTATTAAGTACATTTGTATAATATAATTAACGAGGCATTATTCTTATTTTTTATTAATTTTTAAAACCAGTGCAAAACTGATTTTTATTAGTATTTATTTTTTTTCGCCTATGATAGCGGACCGATTTTATTAAAATTTTTATAAACTATAATGCAAATAAGTAAGAATATAAATAGCACGTAAATTAAAAAAAAAGATCCTTATGACGTCATACTTTTTTGGAACATCCTGTATAAACAAAAATATTTTCAACAGTAATATACCGATAGAGGAGGCGTCTTATGGGTAATACCGCTGTTTTTTACAAGAAATCGATTTTTTGATCATTTTCACGAAATATAATTTTTACTTATAATCTGATGAGATCCCGAGAGCTTTAACTCGAGTGAAAAACAACGGTATTAAGATAAGATGCCGCTTCTAGAGGTATATTTTATTGGATAATTTACTGAACCCGAAATAAAAGCCGTTTGTGATAAAGGAAAATAAGCAAACACATCATTATGATTTACTTTTAAATTTATAAACGTGCCACAACTAACAATGAATTAAAAATCCAAGACTAAATCAGACGCGTGGAACATCAAAAATCAAATTCGCTTATTTTCATCACGGTTGCCATGAAAACGCCAAGATTTCTTAAGCTTACGTTAAAGCAAAGCACACTGGCTTTAATCTTGCATACATTTTGTCATAAAACATTTCTTTAAAAATGTCAAAATTAAGTTAAGTTTATGCCCTAAAATCACCTCAAATAGTGTTGTGTGTCACTTTTATTTTGTAGGGGTTATAATATATATTTATTAAACTTGATTTCTTAATAGTACATTATACACCTAGGAACTAAAGTGGTATTTTAAATCCCGAGACAAAAAGTTTCAAGGGATGTAAAAACACTTTGGTCCTGAGGTGTATATACTATTTTATGTACTTTAGGATAGGTAAAACGTTTAAAAAAAAATTAAATGCCACTAAACGGTAGGTACTCTATTTCTAAAAAATCATCGAAGCGGCTGATGTTACCATATCAACTACTAAATGACAAGTTATGACAAGTAACTAAGTAAAACAAAAGTCATTCGATAAATATTAGTGAAACAGGCTACATCCACTGAAAGACGTTTATCGCGATGGAACAAATCGAAAAGGCAGCTCAAGAGGCTGTAGGCCAATTATTACCAAGAAAATCTGGAGAACAATATAAAAAACAGTTATCTGAGTTTATCAAATGGTGCAAAGAACGGAACGTAGAAGAATTTACAGAAGAAAAGGTACTATTAGCATATTTCTTAGAAAAGTCAGAAAAGCTTAAAGCATCGTCAATGTGGAATGTATATTCAATGATAAAAGCCACAATTGCAACATACATGGGCGTCGACATTAGCAAATTCTGCAAACTAACCGCTTTTTTGAAACGACAGTTGAAGATACTTGATGTTGACAACATTAAAGAGTTCCTGAAAAAAGCACCCAACCATGAATTTTTGGGGCAAAAGGTAAGATACAAATTTTTTTTCAACCGATATTTTGTATCAGTCTATACCTATATCTATGCTATTTAGACGCTTTTAATAATTATAGTAATAAAGTAGGTACCTATTTATTTTATTTATATTTTGTTCCAGGTAGTTCTAGTCATGGGCGTGTCAGGAGCCTGTCGAGGCAAGGAGCTCTGCCAGCTTGACAAAACCGATGTCCTAGACTATGAAACGTTCTTTTTGGTCAATTTACGAGATACCAAGACAGAAAAAGACCGATCTTTTGTTATAAAACGGTCAAAGGAAAACTCCACAGATGTAGTACGATTGGTGAAAAAGTATATTGCCTTAAGATCTCCATCAATACAAGGCCATACAAGATTTTTCGTTGGGTACAGAAATGGAAAATGCACGTCTCAGCTAATGTGCAAGAATACGATTGGACAACTGCCAACCAAGATTGCCGAATATTTAAAGCTTCCAGATGCAAAATTGTACACTGGTCATTGTTTTAGAAGGACGTCAGCATCGCTACTAGCCGACTCTGGAGTAACGATAGATCAGCTTAAAAGAAATGGCGACTGGAAGAGTAGCACCGTCGCTGAGGGATATGTAAAAAATTCTTTATACCAGAAAAAAAGTATGGCAGATCAACTTTTTACTGGTACTTCCACCGAAACGTCTTCAGATATTTTGATTCCTATTGTACAAAATGAAACACCAACGACATCGTCGGTGCCACCGACGACGACAACGGCTACAATTTTCATATACACTTTAACTGATAAAAATAACAGCTGCAATAATGATAATTTACCTTTTTTTAACTGTTAATGTTAATAGAAATTAAGTTATTTTTTATAGTTTAATATTGTTCTAAACACGTTACACTTTTGTTGCATCCATGCCATGTTATATTTTCTAATAAAATTATTGAAAATAAATTTCGAAATTTAGCTTTTATTGCAAAGAAATTTACTTTAAATCCCTAGGGATTTAAAGTACATTTTAAATCCCCAGGGATTTAAAGTACCACTTTTTTACCTCAAAATAAAAGGGTACTTTAAATCCCTAAAGTACATAAAATAAATTACTGTTTGTTTGACAAAAAGCTACTGTGGTCTTACCGAGCTAGTCGTAGGTCTTATCGGGTAAGACCACGTTACCAAGGTGGTATATGATGAGAGATAAACCCTTCGAAGTAGACGGTATTCGATTATTATTTGGGACTGGATTAGTGCTAGGAGCCCAGGGGTTTTGCAAACTGTTCAGGATAGACTGACGACTGCTGTTTATCGATTCATTCTTCTCTGAGTCATGATTCCATCGGTTGGAGTGATACAGTGACCGGCAAAAAGTTTGACCCATATGGGAAACTTTTTTACTATTGAAATTGTAAAAAAACTTTTTATGCTGATAGCCTCTGTATGATTGGTAACCTAAAAATTTCTTTTGACATTAGTCACGTGACTACTCGTTTGTCTGGAAATTTGAAAAGCATATATTTTATCGTGAAAATCTGATATTAGAGTACAAGATATTGAAAAAAGTTATTTGAAAAAAGTGTTTAGATTTTAATTTTATGCTGGTGTGAAGTTTCAAACAAAAATTCAAAAAAAAATAAAAATTTTTAAATTTAAAAAAATATCAAATGTTACTTTCATATTTCCAGCAATTGAATGAAAATGTGTTACATGATTAAAAACCAATATTTAAACATTTTCTTTAAACATTGTCAAAATTCAAAATTTACCTTTTTATTATGTAACTGGATGCGTCCAAGCCCTGTCTCTAGCAACCATATTTACCAATTATAGGTATTTCTGGAACAATATGCTTACGAAAGGCAGTTTTTCTAATTTTGTACAAGTTTTAACGTGTCTCCTAAATTTTTTCCTACCAAATAGAAAATTAGAAAAAAGAATACTTGGAATCAATTTATTTATTTTTAGAAATTGATTACAAGAATTCTGTTTTCTAATGTTTAATTTGGTAGGAGCAATGTGTTCCCTACACGTTAAAACTTGTTCAAAATTAGAAAAAACTGCTTTTCGTAAGCATATTGTTTCAGAAATACCTATAATTGGTAAATATGGCTACTAGATATAGGGCCTGAACGCACCCAGTTACATAATAAAAAGCTAAATTTTTAAATTTTAGCAAATAACATTTTTTCAAGATAATAAAAATGTTTAAATAAAATGCTTAAATATTGGTTTTTAATCATTTTACACATTTTCATTAAATTGCTGGAAATATAAAACTAATATTTGATAATTTTTTAAATTAAAAAAAAATATTTTTTTTTGAATTTTTGTTTGAAACTTTGCACACCAGCATAAAATTAAAATCTAAACACTTTTTTCAATATCTTGTACTCCAATACCAGATTTTTACGACAAAATATATAGGTACTTTCAATTATCCAGACAAACGAGTAGTCACGTGACTAATGTCAAAACAAATTTTTAGGTTACCAGTCATGCAGAGGCCATCTGCAAAAGTTTTTTAACAATTTCAATAATAAAAAAGTTTTCCATATGGGTCCAACTTTTTGCCGTCACTGTATATGGAGAGGATTAAATCTTTCAGCACGATCAATCAGGACAAGAATAATTGTTCAAAAATTCACGTTAAAAAACAACGATGCAAGGAGTCCAGACCTCGATTCTATTGAGAACGTTTAAGAGAAAATGACAAAATATATGAATAGGTATTATTTTAGACCGAGAAGACAGTAAAAACTCCAACAGAAGATATTTGAAGCATGGAAGGAAATACATCCAGAATTTGAATGAAATTTGGTGTTAAGCAGCATACCACATTATCTACAAGCCATCATCGGCAGCAACGGTGCCGTAACAAAATAATAATTAGTATTATTTATTACTTTTTTTATTTATTTTTCTCAATCAATATACAGGGTGACAACGAAATCACTACCAAGCTTGTCCATGTCCTTATAAAATTAAATATTATTATGAAATTTTCGTAGGTTATATGGTTCCACTTTCACTTCCAGTTAAACCGGAAGATTATACAACTTTATCATTTTAAATGGAACACCCTGTAAATTTTTAAGGATATGCCTTCTACGAAGAATTCTAATAAAATATGTATCATATTCTATACCTATTATATAAGACAGTTTCCGCGTAAATAGCGTTGGAAATTGTCAAATTAGCCACACAATTTATTGTTTTTACAAAAAACAAATAAATAAGTAAAAAATTTAATATAAAAAATAATTATTTTTTTACCACTTTTTAGGTATTCCTTATGAATGAGTCACAACTATTTCACTTCCGGTTTAACCGGACGTGTTGCAAAATTTGATATTTAAACTTCCACAAAATTCCTTAATTAATTTTAATAGCACTCAGCCTTTTAAATCTAATTTTCATAATTATCTTATTTTTCTAAATATTTTTATATATAAAGACGAAGATTTTCCTTTTCATTTCGCCAAATCCATCTCTAGACGCGTTTCGTCATATCATGACTCATCAGTAGACCTAGGATCCGACGAAAAGAAAAGGGATCTCGAAGCTACTTAAGGTGGGACATACCAGTAAGATATGGCACGGAGCGCCATCTGTGTCATTTTTATATATGCCTAATACTATATTATATTTTGAAAATAAGATTTAAAAGGGGATACGCCATTAAAATTATTGGATAAATCTGTATTTGACTGCTAAATTTTGTAGCACTTCCGGTTAAACCGAACAAATATTTGCATGGCAAAAAGCCAATCAAGGCTAGTAAAAAACGTTAATTTTGTAGGTATATAGTACTATTGTGCCGATAAAAAACTGGGACAAGAGATTTACAAAAACAATGTAAGAAATACATATCCCCTAGACTATAAAAGGTGTCTAGAGCTAAAAAGGAAAAACATTCAAAATTTAAAAAGTAACCTAGGTTACATAATGGAATGTTTTGTATTTTTCGATACGGGGTGGTTAAATTTGAGAGACATCATATAATATGGATAAAGTAAATTTATTAGATTTTTTTAAAGTCAAATATTTTATAAATTATTATATTTACCATTACCACAAAATAATAAATAAAGCTAATACAGGTAATAAAATACATTTAATAAAAAGAAAAAAATTGCGAACACAAAGTTTGTCAAAACAACACAAAATTAATATTTGGTCATAGAACCATTTCTGTTTATTACTTTTTGGAGCCTTTGTGGCATACTTAAAACTAAGTTTCTACATAATTCGACAGTTATTTCATCCCAAGCTTGATTTATCCTATGACGTAATTCATCCCTGTTTCTAGGTTGAAAATCATGTTTATACATAGATTTGACCATGGCACCCCAAATGTTTTCTATCGGGTTCAAATCGGGACTCTTCGAAGCCCAGGGAAGAACTGCTATGTTATTTTCTTGGAGAAAATTTTGTACAATGCGCGCTGTGTGTATTGGAGCATTATCATGCTGAAATGTGTAATTTTGACCGTATACAGCGTTTACCGATGGTATCATCACTTCGTTTAGTATATTAACGTATACTGCTGCAGTTAGTCTTCCTTCGACGATTTGGCAAAGTCCTGGTCCTCTAGCGCTAATCCAGCCCCAAACATTTATGGAGAAACGCCCACTTTGGTTGGTTTTGTGGGTGTATCTCTCATCATACCGCATGCCGGAAGGCCTATACACCCGAATTCTCCCATTATTGCATGACTGAAAAGTTTTCTCGTCAGAAAATATAACTGTTTCCCATAAATTTATTTGATTAATATATTCATGTGCAAATTCTAACCTGCCCTGTTTATTTATTTCCGTTAAAAAATTTTTATTGGCAGCACAACGGCTTCGTATATCGGAATTTCGAACCCTGTCTCTAGCGGTATTTGCAGAACCTGGAAAATTCGTCTCTTCTTTTGCCTTGATTGCAGTTTCGAAGGGATGATCCCTTAGATAATTAACCAGTCTTCTATCATGATCATCAGTAGAAATTTTAGGGGGACCAGAACCTGCATTCCTAATAATAGTCCCATGTCTTGCTATTTTTTGTTTTGCCAATAGCACGGTATTCTTGCTTACTCCCAGTTCATCTGCAATATCCCTAATAGCAACACTATCTCGCAACCGACTATAAATAATTGCCTTTTGCTGGGGGGTTAATTGTGGCATATTTACAAATAATATATGATTGTATGTTTGACGAGTCAATCATAAAGTGACAATCTTTATTGACATGCAAATTTTCATGACATTTTACTGGTACCAGGCTTGATGTAAAATTATTCTTAATAGTCTAGGAGAAAATAGAAAAATTTCCTGTCCCAGTTTTTTATCGGCGCGATGGTACATTTTATGCATTAAAATCTTGTAGTAAGTAATTATCTAGAAATAAGTGCAAAACTGAAGATTTTTGAAATAAGAAAGTACATCTGTGCGGTGCGCAAATCTTTAGTTTGGTAGAAATATATCTGGGCATTAATTTTGATATTACACCTTCAATTTTCAAACACTCTTTAGGAAAAAATTGTGTATGCATAAACTCTGGGATAAATTTAAAATTAAATCAAAAAAGAACAAAATTTCGATTCGCATATTTCGGAAGTAGGTATTGAAGTATTATTATTAACCTCACTTGTATCAAGTGTCAGAAAACAACCAATATTTACAACATGTCAATTTGGTTTCTTTGTAATTTACTACTGTGATTGGTCGGTCTCATATCCGATGGATATGAAATCGTATCCGTTCAGTTAGCCGGAATAGCACACTTTTCGAATCACTTTAGTGTAAGGAAAACAGCAAGTTTCCATGTGGGAGTAGCAAAATAATCTACCCCACAAAAAGCCATGGCCGCGGTCCTAAGCTTAAGATATATACCTATAATATTTTTTAACAAATTATTACTACATACCAAAGTGTATAATACTACATAGAAACTGCTATGACTTAAAATATTAGCACCTACATCGTTTTTACTCTATTTTAATATCGAATTTATTTTCCTATATAAGCAGGTAAAATATAACATAACCAGACAAAATATAAGAATAACCACTAAAATAAAAAGCAAAATTTTAATTTTTGTAATTCTCTACCTGTTTTTCTACTAAGAGTGTACACTTCAAAATCCAAAAACTATAAACAGAAATAGCTGCGGACTATACAGAAACTTCAATAACTGTCTATTACAACGCCATCCTCCTCTACTTAAGTGCTTAAAAAGAACCCGCTTTGTCGTTGCAAAATGTATCAAACTTGAAGAGCACACACTTATTTCTCCATTTGGCACACCGGCCAACATTATCTGCGAGGCTATTAATCCCGCTTCTTTGTTGCGAATGTTTTTCGGGAGTCACCATGGCAACGACTTCCTGTTTCCATGGAAACCCGAGACGTTTTCCCGCCCCGCGCCCTTTAACAAGACACACGTAACGCCAACGTAAAATACCGTTTGTTTTGTACAATTGTATGAATGATGAATATGTATTATTTTAGTCGGGGCACTATGGGTTATTTAAACCAAATTCTGGGCAAAGTTAATGCAACTCTTTGTATTCCGGACACTTAAAGAAGCCTATTGTGGATCCGTAGATATTCAAAATTATCATTTTCTTTTGCGTCTGTCTGTCCTAAGGTCTGCCTATATAGAGCGCTGTCTCTAGGCTAGGTGACCCCATTTCGTCCATTTTCTGCGCCCAAATAATAACAATTGGTAAGTACAACCATAATCTTATATTGTTTTTTAGGGGAAAAGACATTTTTCCTACGACCACCTATGAAAATGAGAAAAAAAGGAAGGTTAATTTGGCTAGAAAGCGCCGTATATCACACGCGTGTTGAAAAAAATATTTTAACACCAGTGTTAAAATATCAAGGCATACTATTTAATTTAAACATATGGTGTCAATTTGACAGACCACCCCTATTTATTAAAAAGAACAAATTTTAGAAAGCAGTAATTGTAAACTGTTTAACTTATTTATCATGTATTTGCCGAGTGATTCAGAATTAGAGTGTGAAAATACTCCATCTAAAATTAGAATTTTTTTTATTAATATACTGGAAAATCTATTACCAGAAAAAATAAATCGCGCTGAAGAAAGTGTCATGTATTAAACAACAAATGTTTATCGGTAGCCATAGCGTAAAGAATAAAGCTCTAGTCTAAGACCACTAGAAGTAAGGATTAAAGAACATAGAAATAACACCCAAAAAGGAGAGACCGAAAAATCAGGTGCAGCTGACCACGCCTGGACGCACGGCCATCATATCATGTGGACAAAAGCGGAAATTCTGCAAAAAGAACCGCACTGGAGGAAGAGGAAGTTTAAGGAAGCTGCGACCATACACCAAAATCCAGGTTGCTTTAGTAAGCCTTCATTAGATATGAGAAACGTCTGGAAACCCTTGTTAAGTAAATGTAATCTTAGAATAAGACCACCCAAGAGTTAGACGCATGACGTCATCGAGCATGACGTCATCGAGCATGACGTCATCGAGCATGACTCATCAAGCATGACTCATCCAGTTATGCGTCATCACCTAGCAACACGCATGACTCCACCCACTAATCAGCACCTGCCTAGTATAAATAGAGCTGTAGTTACCGTACTTATTCAGTATTCACCTGAAGACGACTGGAGATGCTTACCAGTTGAAACGTAGTGATTCTAAACAAATAAAGACAATGCAAGTCCAAAACTCTACTGCCGTTCAAGAAACGTCATTGTCTCCAACCTTTAAACATTTGGGGTTATGTTACACATGTATCATGCATTACTAAATAGAACTGTCCTAAGTGAAATTGGAAAATATTAAAAACTAGATTAAAATGTCCTAAATGCAATTTTGACTAGCAGATCGGACAATTTATGTTAGCAAGAGTGATGATTTATGCACTTAGGACAAAACTTTTAGGCATATTGTCGTGCTTAACGCTTAGGTAGGACGTTCTAACTTGGTACACATATAGGTCAAATGTGGACGAATCCAATGGTTCAAAAAAGTAAAAATGTCAAATTTTGCAGTTAGGACCTTTCATGTTAGTAGGGCAGTATGACTGTATGTATGCCCAATGTAAAATTTAAATAAATGTTTTAATTGCCTAGTTTAGAAACCGCATACTTTTTGTCATAATAATTAATATTCAGGTATCACAAACTTTGTGGATTTTCTTAAGCTGGTAATTAAAATATATTTATTTAATAAGGGTAAACTGTGAAGGTTTAATAATTATTGTTCATTTAGTAGATTCGTGGAAGTTTTAAATTAATTATCCCTGAAGGCTTAAGCAGATTCAATTGTAATAGTATATTACATAACAAGTGATGAAAGTGATACTTTTCAAACGAGGAGATATTTAGCACGAGGCGGCAGCCGAGTGCGGAAATTCTCCGAGTTTTAGAATAATCACTTTCACACGAGTAATGTACACTATTTTTTCTACGACCACAAAGAATTATTAAAAAAACCTTTGATTTGTGAAAAAAATATTTCAACTCTAGAGCTGAAAAAAAATATTTCAACTCTAGAGTGGAAATACAAGGCACACTATTTAATTTAAACATATGATGCCAATTTAATAGATCGAAAGGTCACAGGTTCAAATTCCATCAGGAGTACTTGACTTTTTTTTATAAAAACATTAAATAAATTATAAAATTATTTTGAATTGAAATCTCCCTTCTTGAATGATTTTTTTTATTTAATCAAGGAAAGATGCATTAAAAATAAATTTAAAAAATTCACCCAACAAGGAAGATTTCAATTCAAAATAATTCTATAGATTATTTAATGTTTTCATAAAAAAAAGTAAAGTGGTCCTAATGGGATTTGAACCTGGGATCTTTCGATTAGTAGGTCATGGCTCTAGTCTTTAGGCTATAGCGACCCATAAACATTTTCTGCTTAAGTTTAATATATGACATTTTCTTCAGCGGGTCTTGTTTTGACTGGTAGTAAATTTTCCAGTATATTCTTAACTTTTTTATAATTTCAGATGGCGTATTTTCACACTCTAATTCTGAATCACTCAACAAATACGTGATAAATAAACTAAACTGCTTTCTAAAATTTGTTCTTTTTAATAAATAGGTGTGGTCTGTCAAATTGCCATCATATGCCTAAATTAAATAGTGTGCCTTGTATTTCCACTCTAGAGTTGAAATATTTTCTTTCAACACGCGTGTGATATTCGGCGCTTTCGAGCCAAGTTAACCGTGCTTTTTTTCTCATTTTCATAGGTGGTCGTAGGAAAATCTATTTTCTAGGTATATAGGAATTTGTATCGGTTTTTCCTTTAAAAACTTCGATGCGGTGGTGTCTCTACTGAGTGTTCAGTTTCTCTGTGTGTCATTGTATCATAGGTTATTGTGTATTTACAGTATTATTGTGTTTTACCTATTAGCATTATTTTTTATTAAGTATTACGATATACATTGTTATACACTATTGGCAAAATCGAATCTGGGCTGCGAAATCCTTAATACAACTAAGAGAGAAGGCACATGTGCAGGGCCGGATCTAAGTATGGGCTGCAGCTCAGGGCCCCCGGGTTCCGGGCCCCGTTTCCCGTTAAGATAAACAGAAAAAGATTCATACAATCAAAATAATAATAGGAAAAGGCTAGAAAGGCAAACATGAACTTTACTCTATCGTTGACTCACCCTGTACACGAATCTACAAATACGCTACTTATGTTTAGACTCGTTGTATGCTATTAATAAAAAATAATGTTTAGTTCTCACTAAGCTTTTCTTAGATCTATTAATGTAATATTATTTTACCTTACACTGGTAATATAATTTAGTAAATAATAAAATCACACAAACTATTTTTTTTTTTTTTTTTTTTTATGATAAAACACTTGCACTGTAGGAAAAATTCTTTAAGGCGCTCTGGGAGCGGTGCGAGTGCGAAGAAAGCGATTAACGTTGGTCTTGAAACGTTGAAGATTGTATTCTTTGGGAAACACGACCTCAGGAAGATCATTCCACAAAGATGACGTTCTCCAGATGAAAGAATTCTTGAACAATGAAGTTCGAGGAGTACTAAGCTGAACAACATATGGATGAGCGGCAGTGGTTCGCCGTGTATTTCTGTTTTGCATTGCTCTAGGTGGAATCAAGTGGGCAATGTCAGTCGAACACCTGCTATGGAAATATCTGTAAAAGAGAGCTAAATCACCAACCTGTCTTCGATGCACCAGGCTATCGAGGGTCTTGGTCAGCTCGGGGTTGCCGATCAGACGAACGGCTCTCCTTTGAATGGAATCCAGTAGCCGAAGGGTGTGCTTGGGTGCAGAGCTCCAGACATGAGAGCAATATTCTAATGATGGTCGAATCTGGGCTTTGTAGAGTGTCAAAAGTTGATGAGGTGTGTACAACCTTTTGGTGCGGAAAAGTACACCAAGTTTCTGTGCAGCTGTCTTGGCAATTGCGGCAACGTGATCATGCCAAGACATATTACCTCCCAGATTGACCCCCAGCAAATTAATAGACGGTGCCAGGGGAATTGCGTGTCCTGCCATGACTATATCCGGTTCTGCAATGTTAACCTTTTTGGAGAAGACTAAAATCCTTAAATCATTTTCACTCTCACCTACTTCTACCATATATTGTTATATTTTTTTTTCAATGGACTACGCCACTGACATATCGCCAGGCAATTTTGAAGTCGGATCGAACGCTTTGTCGTCTTTCTCGCTAATGACGCTCCGGTGTCATTCTTGTTTGAATTTAAGTCTACAACTCGAGTGGATATTGTGGTAGGAAGTGTGAGCACGATGCCGTAGGCAATTTACTTCCTCGTACGATATTAACATCATATCCACTCACTCACCACCATCAAACTACCAATATGATGCAGCCTTAAGGCGGATCTATAGGGTGCCAGTACTTGTACAAGTCGTTTAAATTTAGTACTACAAGGGGGTGCTTTGAAAGAATATTAAATACTTTTTAGTACTAAAATAGAGCACTGCACTATTTCAGTAGTTTTTTTCATACTAGGTATTTGCCTTTAGCTTTTTCCTATGGTCATCTATGAAAATGATAAAAATAGCACAGTTAATTTGAATAGAAAGCGCCATATATCACACGCGTGTTGAAAAAATATAAGTCAACACTAGTGTTGAAATACAAGGCACACTATTCAATTTAAACATGTGGTGACATTTGACAGACCACCCCTATTTATAAAAACGAACAAATTTTAGAAAGCAGTAATTGTAAAGTGTTTAACTTATTTATCATGTATCTGTCAAGTGATTGAGAGTGTGAAAGGACGCCATCTGAAATTATAAAGAATGTTAATAATATACTGGAAAATCTTTTACCAGAAAAAATAAATCGCGCTGAAGAGATTAAACAACAAATCTTTAACGGTTACGATAGCGTCGAGAATAGAGCTCTAGCCTACAGATCGCAAGGTCACAGGTTCAAATTCCATCAGGTGTATTTGACTTTTTTTTAATAAAAACATTGAAATCCTCCTGGTTGGGTGGATTTTTTAAGTTTATGATTAATGCATCTTTCCTTGAATTAATTAAACATTTTTGATTGTGGTTAATCGATAAGTCAATTCAGGAATAGTTCTTCCTATGATATATAAAATATGCTAATTTCAACATTAGTGTTGATATTTTTTTTTCAACACTAGTGTTGAAATATTTTTTTTTACAAATCAAAGGCTTTTTTAATAATTCTTTGTGGTCGTAGGAAAAATAATTACTCGTGTGAAAGTGATTATTCTAAAACTAGGAGAATTTCCGCACTCGGCTGGCGCCTCGTGCTAAATATCTCCTCGTTTGAATAGTATCACTCTCATCATTTGTTATTTAATATACTATTAACTCCTCTCATTGATGAATTATAGAAGACTTTTGAACTTGCATTATCTTTATTTACTTCAAATCACAACGTTTTAACTGGTAAGGAGCTCCAGCAATCTTCTCCTTTCATTGCTGTTATATTTAAAGAAGAAGATTTTCCTTTTCATTTCGCCAGATCCATCTCTAGACGCGTTTCGTCATATCATGACTCATCAGTAGAGCTAGGATCCGACGAAAAGAAAAGGAACCTCGAAGCTACTTAAGGCAGCACTTGGTGGAACACACCAGTAAGATGTGGCACGGAGCGCCATCTGTATCGTTGTTAGACAATCTTGAGCATACCAGCACCTCTAACAAACTTATAGAAATAAGTAAATGTTAAGAGGAAATCGCCTGTAAAGACATTCGTCACAATTACAGGAGTCCCGCTAGGCAGCGCTAACTCACATCGGTTTATTAACCGTTATGTTATATTTAAGTTGGTTTCATAAATTTCGATTATGACCATTTTTCAGAGTCGATACCCCATAGTGCGGCGACAGGAGATGATTTTCTTTGTTACCATGGCACGACCATGACCCGTACCGGAAAGGAGGTTGTGTGTGTCGTCACGCTGTTGTCGGATTTAAATGAAATTTGTGAATAGCCGAGGAAGCAGCCGCCGGCGTAATTTATGGTAATTGCGGGAGATTTTAAAGATAATAGCTGACGACCTAATTTGGGAAAATTACTGGAAATTCGTTAGAGGTTTTGAGGATTTACTGGAGGTAATTAAATAGGAGCTTTAAGACTTAAGCAAAGGCATTCACTATTAATGCCACTCTATTTTATAATTTTATTAATTTAATTGGTAAATTATCTGTTGATAATGTGTGTGGTTATACAGGGTGTTTTATTAAGGTCGACGAGCGGCCATATCTCGGAAACTACTATGCATAGAAATGGAGGGAAAAAAATGATAATTACAGTAGCCATGGGAAAATCCTGGAAATAATTTTTAAGTTCCGCCTATTGTCGCAAGAGGGCGCAATTGAAAAGTAAGTTTTAAAATTTTACATATCTCCGAAAAATCCACATTAAGGTATATCTTTGATAAAATCATTAAAAAGCTTGGACAATTATGCATCATTTTGGTCTTATGCTCATTGGCGTACCGACTTTAATATGAGCGGGGAAAGCTCTTGAAAGTGTAATCATTTAAATCGCTGTAACTTATAAACAACTTATCCGATTTTAGCCAACTAAAGACTCTTTGGAATAGAAATGTATGCACTTTCACCAATCGTATTTAGTTGTCTTTAATAGTTCTAAAAAAAATGCTAGAGGACGCAATTTGCAATAATAACACATTTTTTGATTCTACTCCGAAAAAATAAATCATGCGGTATAATTATGATACCCTAATCGAAAAGTAGATGAAATTTAAAGTAGGGTTAGGAACAAAAGGCCCTATCTTCCTTCTTACAAAAATATATTAAAATTACCACCTACGCGTTTCGGCCTACAAGGCCATCATCAGGGCGTACTGTAAGAAATAAAAAACAAGTTGTATAAAATTAAAATAATAAAAAATGTCAAAACTTACAGGTAATAAGGTCACCACATAAAGATTACAAGTAGGACGCACCCTAGGGTGATGACATTTTTTATTATATTAAGTTTATACAACTTGTTTTTTATTTCTTACAGTACGCCCTGATGATGGCCTTGTAGGCCGAAACGCGTAGGTGGTAATTTTAATATATTTTTGTAAGAAGAAAGATAGGGCTTTTTGTTTCTAAGTAGATACGACTTCGTCATAGATGAAATTTGCTAGAAACAATATTAAAACCGTAGCTCGATATCTCCATTCGTTTCAGCGTTATCGCAATAGAATAATATTTAAAACTTTAAATGAAGAAGCGAGCTATCTCGAAAACTGTGAAAATAATATTAAAAAAAAGAGAAAATAAAATAACACATATCTCGAACATCTCAACATTTAAGCCACATATTTATATACACTTTTTGTCTTAAAATCAAACAAGGAATTACACCTTAAAGTTCGTCTACGTATTTAAATTACACTCTGTATATTAGTTAATAAAGTAGTTCTACAATTCTTGCAATTAAATTTAAACACAAATGGAACTCTTAACAATAGAAATCTAAAAGCCTTTTATCTTCCATATTTCACTAAATATTAATTTTCTAGAAACAAACACAGGCATTGAAAACTTGTACAAAATGCAAGTAATAATAAATTAAATCATCATGGCTGCCTTATACCCGTCAATATTGTTGCTTTTAAAGCAGTTTCTAATTACATTATTAGTTTCTAGTTTAAGTAATCACTATTGACTGCTGCAAATAATACTTTGAAATATAAAAATCAACTCTCCAGCGTTATACAGCATTTACAAAGAACTTTATTAACGTGCTATGCATGAATCAAAAATCAGTGGCGTACAGTGCACAAAGATAAAATATCTAGGTGTTAATATTGACTAATAGGGTCATAAACATTCAAAAAACAAACAGAAATTATCGGGCATAGTTAAAGTTTTATGAAGTAAGGATAACTTACAGGTTTGCCCGTTTTATCCGTTGCAATGTTGCTTGAGCTGTGTACAGTTGCATTGTGATATTTTTGTAATGGAGAATGTTAATACAAGTGAGTTTACTTTACAAAAATATTATTCTTAGATGACTATTTGACACATGGCAACTTTATCCTATTATATTTTTAAAAATTGCAACATTTTATTCAAATAGTGCATTTTCAAACTTCTCTAAGATTTAAAAAAAAAAAATGTAAAAAGTATATTGCTAAGTTGTAGCAAATTTCAAGTAGATTTAGGAAAAAACATTCACTTTTGCAAATGTCTGTAAACGTTTAAAACAAAACATTTTTCAGGTTCAGTCCAACCTCTTACGTATGGTAATTGCTTCGAAGCTTGTGTGGCTGCAACAGATGAAGCAAATTTTAAGTATAGCAAATGCTCAATTAACTCGTGATGATGAGTGTGTGTGCTCCAAAAGAACATAAAATAGAAACATTTGAAGTTTTAGTAGTAGCAAGAACTAAAACTCTGTACGAATTTCGATGGTCCATCAACGTACACACAATTATCGAACCCGTACATCAAACACTCATTCTTTATTTAAATCCAGATTTATCTGAATGCAAGTATAATTTGTTATCCTCTTTCTAGTTTAAAGAGATTTAACTTTGATAAAACAAAAATCCAAAGTTTCCTCCGACTCTGAGATAGCTCTTAATAAAAATACTCGAGATATATTGCAGAAAAGTGTCAACAGTAATAGAACTTTCTACTAAGTCTATATAAAGAAAACTTATTACACCAGACTCGTTACTAGCTTTTATTCAAAAACTAATTCATAAAAAAATATTAGTTAATGACATTACCATTAGAAAACAGTGGCGGCTCGTGACTAATTTAAATGGGGAGGCAAGATGAAATGTTGAGCGGTATCACGCGGGAAAAGCGTCGCAGACCATGTACCGCAGGCAAAAAATTTTCAGGGCCACGTCCATAATTTATAAAGAATTCACCCAATTACTATCAAAGTTCGTAAATTAAAATATTTTCGCCAGTTTTTACTTATAAGTATTATGTTCCCCCTCTCTATGGGTACCTATATGTATAATCCAAAATATTTGTATGAAACGCCCGCCGTTGGTTATAGATAAATTCTGCAAAATATTAAATTCCCAAACTGAGCTAGAGAAAGCGGAAGGTGAGAAATTGGACCCTGTATAATAAAGTCAAACCCAAATCTGCCGACTCAAGAGACCAAAATGTGGATCAATTTTTGATTGAAAGTCTTTGTTTTTACGGTTTGCGCTTTTGAGACCCCTGTAATGCTTTAACACTTTTTCTTCTATCTTTTATAAGAAAATTCCCAATATCTAATTAGGTCAAAGCTGACAACAAAAAGATCAGTCAAAGAAAATGGTAAAAGGGAAAGCGGGAGACAAAAACTGACAAGTAGTGATAATAAAACCAGATTGCATCATATGCGTGGCGGGGTTTTTGTGAAATGAGAAGTTCTTTAACGCCGTTCTGTGAAAGCGGCGCACGGTGGGCCAGATCTTGGTTCCAGCAGGAAAAGAATATATAGACTATTACGCAGAAAAAATATTAAGTGAATTTATAATACCACAGTGTACGGTCAACTCGAGTAAGTGTAAATGAATAAGTTAAATTTTATGATCTCCTTACTCATAGTATTTAATGCCACTTTATAGGATTGTTTTTTTTTTAAGTTTATGCTTGAACATTTAATTGCTAAACTTCAAATCCTATACATAATAAATTATAGATGACACTAAAAAAAATCAAAGAAGTGAGTTTTTACGAGTTCGACGCTACTCGTAAAACCTCAATTTTTTGATACTATAAAGACTGTATACAGTAGACCAGGGGTCTTCAACCTTTTTTCATAGATGGGCCATATTTAGGCTACCCATCAATTGCCGGGCCAGAAAAAGTAGAAAGTGACAATTTTAATATAGCTGAAATATAGCAAGTAAACTCAAGACAATATTTATACAAACACATTTATATTTAATGAGACTTTTGACATTTTTTTTTTACAAATTTGTCAATATCTGGTCTTATTTTGACTGTAACGTTGCGAAGCCTATTTTCAAGATAAAAGTCCGTTATTCCGATCCTATTTTTTGATTACACATGTTTCATTCGAGACAATAATTGCTCACGTACATAGGTACTCCCAAATAGTGATATCATCTTCATAGCATGAAGTCGAATGTTCGGAAACTTAATTGTATCAATGTATCTGAAGTGAAAATCAAAGAGTCCACAATTGTATTTTTTTTAGTTCAGTAATCTCGAATCTATCAATTCCATTTGAAGATTTCCTGGAACATCTTCAACAGACACAGTAAAAGGCGTAGCAAATATGTATATTGATTTTTCATTTCCTTAAATCTCGAAGTAAATTCTTCATGTAGATCAGTTATTGTGGAAATATATTTATTCCGAACACCCCACTTACATGTTGACAAGCTAGGAAAGTGTGTCAAATCGTTTTTTTGCAGCTGCATTGTCCACAATTTAAGTTTAGCTTCAAAGAAAATTTGATGCTGTCATATAAGTCGTTAATGAAATTTTTCTTGCCTTGTAACCGTGGTCAGGTCATTTAGATGCAAAGTAAGATCAACCAGAAAACCAAAACCACTGAGCCATTCCTGATCATCAATGGAGGCAACAGGATGTCCCTTGCTAGCCAAAAAAGTTTTTATTTGTTCTTTAAGATTAAACACTCGCTTCAACATATTTCCTCTACTAAGCCAACACACATCTGAGAAGTAAACTACATTCCCATACTGCGAATCAATATCGGACAAGAAATTTTGGAATTCTCTATGGTTGATTCTTCGAAAGTGAATATTTAGACCAGACTAGAGTAAAATAATTTCTGTAATATTTTTTCAATTTTCATCTAAAAGAGATCTCTAAAGTAGATAATATTTTAAGTTTTAGGTAATATATTTTATGTATTCTAACTTGTGTTCTATTTGTATGCGGGCCACAAGTAAAGTAAAGGCGGGTTGCAAGCGGCCCGCGGGCCGCCGGTTGAAGACCCCTGCAGTAGACCTTCACTCGTCGACTTCTTTCGGCGTAGAATTTGATGTCGTCCATAAATAGGTGATTAAATCTAAAATGTTCTATCAAGTTGGGACGATATCCATAGATTGTCGATTTTAGTAGTAAATACAGTTGGTTCATGGCCAAAATGAACCAAAGGGGGCTTAACGAGTCGCTTTGAAATATACCTTTTGATATATTATTATATTGCCTATCTTTTCTTGTCCAATATGAAGATTAATCCATTAGGGTACCTAACACGTTGCGGATTAAGGGATGTATTTTATAGATTTGCAATATTTTCTTTAGCCAGTAGTGAGGAACAGAATCAAATGCTTTACTATAATCAATAGGAGCACATACTGAGACTTCGTCTTTTTTACTTCTGCTTGTTGCTCTGTTTTAAACAAAAGAAATGTATTGCCCCTGCAAAGATGAGCTAGAAACTGTTCCGAGTTTAGGGGAGCATTGTGTAAGCGGGTAAAAGTTTTGAGCCAAAAATTATGGATTTTGTCAAGGCCCGTTGATTTGCAGTTAGCCAGGTTCTTAGTGGCATTCCTTATACCGATGGATGTTACTTGCGACTTAGGCATTCCTTTTCAGCTTCTTCAATTTTTTTGAGCCGTTTGCTTCATCATTGAAATGGGATGGGTCGTACCAAATATTCCTTCAAAATGTATTAAATTGGCCTTTGTCGTTAGTTGAAGTAAGGTCATTTTCTTCTTAGTTCAGTGTCCTATAGAAGGTTTCTTGGTTCCTTGCGAACTGTTGGTTGTGAACCTTCTTTTTTGTGGCTTTATTGTATTGCCTTAAACGGATTTCTCTCGCTTCACATTTTTGTCTAACATTGTCTTTTACGATTGTTAGAATCCGTTTTATCTCAGGACTATTTAAAGGAAGTTTCTGCTTTCAATATATTTTTAATCTTTTTAACAACCTTGCTGCTAGAGTTTCCTTTCAGATATTCTCGAATTATATCACATTGTGCTCAAAACTCGTCTATCTGTTAGTCAAGACTCATTTTCCAAGCGGGTTCCACTTATTTCTTGGTATTTTTGTTATCAGTTTTCAGTTATAGTGCCTGACCATTGAGCTCAATTACAGTTGCTGCTGTATTATAATCCACTATGTAATGTCACGAGGTCCTCAGTTCTATTTAATTATTATTTAATTTGTGTGTGTCGGTGATGTAGTGTCAGCATTTGGTTCCTGCGATGAAGTACTTGGTACTTCATAGCCTTATTCGTGTAAAACAGGTTTGTCATTGTGCAGTTCGGTTTCAGATGTGTTAAATGATATCGTCGTTCTCCATACAAAGTATCGTAAGTAGCATTATATAAATTTTACAGGAGAGCGAAAAAACGAAATTTGGTCTATTATAATTAGACCAATCGACGAAACTATTTTTAGTAGCTTTAGTAGTTTTTAGTTTTTCAAATTTTCACGAAAATGGTCACTTACGTCACTTTATGTGATTTTTTATTTAACTGTAGAGTGGATAGGGCACTTTAAAATCAAATAATTACGTTTTATTTATTTATAAAAGTTTTTAAACTCCGTAAGCCGGATTACCAGAGTATCCCCTTCACATCAAGAAGTAAGATCATCAAATTCTTATTTAGTAATTTTTGGTGGAGTAATATTTAAAGGATCTACTTTATTATACACTGTAAAATTAAAATTAGACAGACGACTTTTGTAAAAAATTGCACTTTCTTTGCTTCTAGGCAAGTAGATGACCTGTTGCAGATCAAAAACTGCACATAATGTATTTTTATTCTTTAATGCTTGCGTTTTTGATTCTTCTTTTAGCTCTCTTACTTTTACTTTCTCCAAAGTATGTTTCTCATATCTATCTTTAAGTTTTAGTTTTGTCTCGTCGTCTCCCTGTTTATAAGTTAGACATAAAGAGCACATATCTTTTTTTGGTCGAAAAAATTTTAGAAGTTTTTTTCAAAAATACTCTCTGGTATCTTGCAACACTCGGTTTAATATTTGATTCTGCATGTTCCAATTCCTGTAGATACATGTGTACATTTTTTGTAGCGACAACTCATGATGAAGGTATAGCTTGGAACTTACGTTGCCGCTTTCTAGAATGCCATCACGATAATATTTCAGTTATTTCACACAAATCGACCTAATTTCACATACGACACTAAAGGTGTTAGTGGCGGCTCGTCAGGTGAAGTAGGTGAAGCTCTTCACCAAAAAAATGCAAAATAAAACCAGGAGGAAAGTTTTTCGACAATATTAAATATTAATGTACCAATACAGCTACCATCTTAGCCCTTAAAAATTATTATGTTCGAATTAATAATATTAATTTAATCAGAATGTAGCTATGCATAATAGGGTCACGGTTAACTCCGATGAACAATAATTATACACTTGTGCATTTTGGCGCGCCCCAGCCGATCGTGTCCGTTAGCTCAAAGCAAGTGAAGACCTAGGGCCCAACATGGCTTTGATATTCACCGTTGCTATGGTTACGTGACGTCTGTCACGCAAACAGCATGTAACAATTTGCATTATGATAAGGGGCAATTTAAAAATAGATCAGTCGTATGCACCATTGTTTTACCATTGGTTCGCCTAACCTTAAGGTATTTATTTTAAGGCTTCGCGAAACTTACGGTTTTAGATATAGTTTTTACGTGATTTACTGTGCGATTAAAAAGTTTGGTTTTTATTTTTCAGTTAATTCAGTAGTACCCTTACGTGTGTGTTTTAAAAATAAACTCAATTAATGACATAGTATGTAATTTGTTGGAAACTCCATTCAGTCGTTGGACAACTAAGGATAAGAGACATGTTTTGTTACACGTGTTTTTAGTCAATGTTTGTTTTAGTACCGGCACTATACAATTAATCAATCAATCGTCTTATACCTAGCTCTTCACCATTTTTTAAGTCCGCGAGCCGCCACTGAAAGGTGTATACATTTTTGCTCACAAAACGACGTATCTTAAGACACGTTGTTTGGTGTGATTCCAAAAAATAATTTTGTTAGATACGGCGTTTCTTTTTTTCTTTATAACTTGGGTACCTTTATGGATATGGTTACGACATTTGGTGAGAAAAAAAGGGGAGCGAACTTAGAATATGGGCGGCGTAACTCAATTTGTAGATTTTTGTCAGTTACGACACTTTGTGTAGAGGGCGACGATATGTACTGTTGTCTGGGTGTATTTTGTACAATATTTCGTATTTGATCAATATGTTTACGCCACTCTCTCCCGTCATCTAATTTAACAAGGTAAATGATTTTCCGATTTGTTTTGAGATATGGCCAAATTGCCAGTTATTCCCCAAATAATTACGGATTGCCATTTTGGCACCCCCATGCAGAAAATGACCCTATTTATTAGCATTTACATATGAATTACCAAAATAAGTATCAGTTTTATCATCAAGTTTCATGTAGTCCAAGCGTGATCGAATTTGCCTACCAAAAAGAAGTTTTGATGGACTATTACCTATTTTGATTGAAAGAGAAGGCTTAATCAGCCTTAACTAGAACTCAGGAGGAGCCAAGCTGCCTACCTCTCACTATTACAGATTACTATTGGCTTTAACTAAGCTCACCAAAGGCCGACCCAGTCCGGACCCTTAAAGGGAGGTCCGTGAGTGTGGGGACTGATACCTTTCATGGCGATGATAAATAACGCCAGTTGTCAGACGATTGACCATCTATAGGCGCAGACCCTTTGCGGGCCGCGGCCTCAGGATGGTCGCGGGTCTCTGATGAGTCCCAGTAGGACGAAACAACGAAAGGATTGAGATGTTAACGGAAGAAGACAGTGCATACCGTTGTTAGCAGTGAGTCTAACGACCCATTAATCTGTCATTCCCCACTGACAAGGTGAGGGGACAGCGGGTAATAGACGAAGGGGTGCACAGCGTGCAAACCCCGGACGCTCGGCGCCGTGGAGAGCTACCAATAAACTATTGTTTACCGATAGGTACGTCCGTCGGGTTTTGAGGTAACCACGGCAAGCCTGTCATTTAATTTGATGTTAACATTCCTTGCCTCACTTAAAATGAAATGTGAGGTCATCCTTGTTTCTGATTCTGGGTGCTAATCAGTAATCTGGCTTGGCAATGTGACACGTTCGATGTCCAGTTAGCATACGGACTACCTGTTTCAGTATGAGGCATTCTACGATATTGCAAAAGTAATCTGCATTGTTTTACCTCGCTAGCAAAATTAGTACTGCGCATAGCTCTTAAAGATTTTTTTATATTTGCACATAGCATTCTACCTGTCCATTTGTAGCAGAATGATTGAGAGCAGTTAACTTTTGGGTAATCCCGTTTCCTAGTAAAGATCTTTTAAATTTATATGAAGTGAAATTTGAACCATTATCTGAAACGAAAAATTTTGGAATTCCAAAGATTGCAAAAAATTTTCGACCTAAATTTATAGTTGTTTCCGTAGAGGTGTCGTTTACAAAATAATTTATATATACCATACAAATCAAAAACACAACAAAATATTACGGGTATTCATGTTTATTTCTTATTTTCCATTAAAATTACAAACGATGCCTCGATATTATTTCCAAAATCTCCACTGCGTCCCTTAATGCTCATCAAATTCGTTTATATAATATTTTGTATAGAAAAAAAGACATTTTGTTGCCATCACCAAACACAGGCACAATATGCGCGATGTGATAAAATGCACGGTTTGCTCTTAATATTAATATATTAATTTTAACATTTTGTATTTCCTATAAAATTACATTCATTTTCCTAAAAAATTGGCTGCAATATTATGAACTATACATCCAAACACCTCTAGAGAGAATATGTAAAAATTACATACGATAATTATTTTAAAAATGAAATTATTTTATTTAAAGTAATAAGTATTATTAAACACAATTTTCTATTTTGTTTTGCGAAATTTACCAATATTTGGAATTTTTACATTATTTTTATATTAAAAGTAAAATAATTCGCTTAATCGCTTAACCATTTTTAAAATTGTACCTCTTGGAAATGTCGTCTTAATAAGACTAAAAACTAACCCACAGTGTGCCGCTGGCTGTTCTTTTGGTAAATGGCATGGAACAGAGACGGATTGGCTTTTATAGGCCTATAAACATTCTCATGTTTTTTTTAGAAGTAAAGAGAATACTTCAAGTGTTAGGCTAAGAGACAAAAGGATGCTCTATAATGATAAGAATGTTTATCAAGGGTGACGCACTTATTGAACCGAAAAAACGTAACAAAAAGCACGACTTTAAGAGTAGATCAAAAATCATCCATTATTTAATAAGTGTAGTTTATAAATGAAAAAAAAGTATTTTTGTATTCAGCGTAAATTTATTTTATTTTTCTATTGCCTAGCGCTTTCGGCCTACTGAAAGGTTTCGTCAAATCTTGCCCAGGAAACAAGAAACATTTTCAAAATGACAAGAATATTTTTAAACAAATTTTTTTTGAACAGAAAACATTTTTTTTTTAAACAAGTGTTCCTTGGCGGGGTGGTACGGTTTTTCACTGTGGAACTAATTGTCGCGGTTTTGAACTTCGCTTCGAACAGTTTACTTTTTTTTATTCACATTAATTTTTTTAGTTTTAATCTTTTTTTTAGAAGTTATTAATTTTTTTTAATCGATTTTAACTAAAAAAAATCTAAGCGAATTATGGAATTTAAATTTTAAAAATAAATAAATACTGAATTTTATTTTGTATGTATGAGGTGATTTACAAGATATATTCATACTCACTAAACTTATTTAAAGAAAAAAGATTGTTCGAAATAAATTTTGGTATTAAATTCATACTATAAAATAGTCTGAATGAGATTAAGAAATAACAAAGTATAAATTCGTTTCATTTTACGTAATTAAAATGTTGGTATTGATCTGTTATAGCTACACCACGACAAAATTGATGATTTTTTTAGGAACGATATATTTTTTGTGCGTAGATTACGAATCTAAATGCCGTTCTTATCGGAAACGCTTAATTTTTACTTCGGATTTAATTTTTTGGGATTCAATTTTAAAGGACAAACGAGTAAAGGGGCAATATTTTATATTCCCCCAATTTTAAGCTATTTTAAATCAAAAATATAACCAAATGCAAAGCCGAATACAATAAAAAACTTTTATATGTAACCGCACAAAAACAAATGACAACCAACCTTGTGTGTAGTTATAACAGATAATAATTACCAAAATGTTTTATCATAAAGAAACATTTTTAGATTTCATATTCTAATAACTGACACGTTTTTTTCAGACACAATTAAGATCAGGGCCAATTTATCCATTAGGCAAGAAAGGCAGCTGCCTAGGGGGGCAGGTTGATGGAGGACGGCAAAATTTTTAATGAAAATAGTATCCGAAAATATAAAAAATAAAAATTAAATACGTATCTTGCATTAGTACACTGATCGGGCTGATTTGTTTACCAAACGACCGCGTGTTGGGCGAATGCCAACGCAGACAACAATAGAGTTTATACGATTTTAGTTGACTTTACAGGTCTGCAATGGCGCTAGTCATACTTTTTTCGGTGATTCCTCGACGCGCGATTTCGGCGCGGCAATTCTCCGAAGCCGAAGCGCAAATGGAGCGAAATACAGACTGGACAGACGGGTAACGGGTGAGAGGAAGGCAGCAAAAAAATGTGCCTAGGGTACCTTTACGCCTTAACGCGGCCCTGATTAAGATTCCTTCATAGACTAAGCATAAGTCAGATTTCTATTCAATTAATTTGCCATGCATTTTTTCTAACATAAATGTTAGGGTTCTTCAATTTTTCTTAAATGAAATTTCCAACATTACGATTTTTCTATATTCATTTATCCCGACATTACAAATTTTTTTCAATTTTGCACCACTTTTATTAGCATGTGGTGATTTACTTCCTCATCTTATTATAATTTTGTTTGGCATGATAACAGTTACTATTAATGGCTTAAAAAATATTATTCGTTTAAAAATAAACTTTACATATTACAAACATATCATTTCACCAGAACAACATGGTTTTTTGCAGGCCGGTCCACCACAACTAATTTAGCAGTTTTCCAAGACTTTTTAGTTCACCATGTGGAAAAGGGATCTCAAGTGGACGTAGTTTATACGGACTTAGCTAAGGCTTTTGACAGTGTTGCACATACGATTTTGTTACAAAAATTGAAATCTGTCGGAATTTGCAGTGCCTATCTACTGTGGATTAACTCTTATATTATAGACAGAGTTCAATATGTAAAGTTACGTGGTGTAAAGTCTCGATCGATAAAGGTTACGTCTGGCGAACCTCAGGGTTCCCACTTGGGCCCTGTTTTATTTCTTCTTTTTATTAACGATATAGTGTCTAATTTTAAAATTTGTAAATGCTTATTATATGCTGACGACCTAAAAATTTTTTGTATTATTAAATCTTTAAATGACTGTCGAATGCTTCAATCAGAGTTAGATAATCTTGTTCAGGGGTGTAAATGTAATTATCTAAAATTAAATGTCAAAAAATGTAACGTTTTAAGTTTCTATCGATGTAAAAGTCCTGTTATATTTAAGTATTTTATTGAAGGTGAGCAATTGGAAGTTGTTCATAATTATAACGATATTAATATTAATATTACTATTAATAAACATATTGATGGTATTATTCTCAAAGCATATAGAATGCTAGGTTTTGTTCGTCGTAATTGTCAAAATGTTTGTGACATTAAAGCTATTTTATGTTTATATAATTGTCTGGTTCGTAGTGTTTAAGAAAACAGTTCTGTAGTATGGTCACCTTTTTACCAATGTCATAAAAGACGTATTGAGCAGGTACAAAATAAATTTCTTTCATTTCTATTGTACAAATATAGATTTCCCTGCTTCAATGTGTCTTATAATGTAAAAACAAAGCTTACTGGTCTTGATACGTTGGAAGAACGCAGAAAAAAGGCAATGGTATATTTCATGTATAAGTTGTTGATAAACGGTCCTATATAATGTAGTGAGTTGTTGAGTAATATTTCTTTTCGTGTTCCTCAACGACCAACGAGGCAACAACATTTATTTATTGAAGGCTCGCATAGAACAAATTACGGGTTTACCGTTTTTGTAAGTAGATTAGCTCGTAATTACAATCAATGTTTTTCTTACATTGATTTGTTTTATTATAACTTCTCCCAATTTAAAAGAAGAATTGCTGAACAACCTATGTAGAGTAATGTCTTTGTATTGTGCTTTTTATTCTTAGTTGTAGTTTAAGTGCCAGTTGGAGTTATCTCTGTAGTGTACTATGTAATAAATAAATAAATAAATAAACAAAAATGTAAGTCCAATCCTGGTATTTACGTCAAATAATACCAACATCATACACTAAAATTAACCAGCATGTCATTTATGTCACGTGATTGGGCCACAATCTCGCGAGTTCTATTAAAAGTATTACTATATATTTGTTATTTTTATATTATAGCATATTTATTTCACAAGAAGTAACAGGTTTTCTTATTGCGTATTCATATCAGGTATTTTAAATAATATTAATTACAATGACTAAGAAATTCTAGTAATAAGGTAACAATGGCAAAGTAAACCACCGAGTAGGTAGAAATCTAAAACTTTATTATAATTTGTGTTTTAATTGTGATTGACTAAAACGAAAAAACTATAATAATTTGTCAAATCTTTGGACGACATGTCAGAATGTAACCTGAAGCACTAACTGGTACAATAATTATTTTTGTCGCTTAATGCTAATGTTATAATTTAAGTCTTTTTGAAACAAACATGTTGAATTTTGGACTTGCATTGTCTTTATTTGATTTTTAAATCACAACGTTTTTAACTGATAAGTATTTCCAGTCGTCTTCAGATAAAAACTGAGTGTACTAGCATCGAAGTGCTTTTACCATAAAATATTGGTATAGTATACCATATTATAGTGTTAAAATATAACGATATGTATTTGACTATGATATTTTATTTTATAAAACTTGATAGATATAACAATAAAAATTGTAGATATAACTATATTTTTCTTTCCAATATTTTATTGTTAGCGAATAGCAATACATTTTTTTTAGTGTATCCCTATATTTTTTTTTTAATAGCACACAATCAATTATGGTTATTTGCAAATAAATAATATCATCAGAAAAGCACGTTTGGGAAATATTTTTAAAGGAATTAACGTCGTTCCGACACGTAAAAACATTTTCCGTTTTTTATGAAATTATCTTCTTGTAAAGGGTCGATTAATCAATTTTGTTGATAAGGTGTATAAATAGCTTTTAGAAATTTCCCCCCATTTTTTTATAACCTGCTCCAGAATAACACAAAGAAAAGGACCTAAATAATGGCATTATATTAGCACCTGCGCTTCCCTTTAAAAATCTAAGGGCTATTTCGCATCCCAGTTTGTTGGTAAATGCCGATATCCACGCGAACTTGGAAGGAAATTCACAAATTTTATAGATAAATAATTGGAACATAAATTATTAAAACTTAAACAAATAGTCCATACTTGAAGGAAAAAATAAAAACTCAAAAGTCTTTCTTTACTGGTATATTAATAAACAACTTATTTTATAGAAATTCTCTACATGTTTCGAATGCAGATGCATTCATCTTCAGGAAAACAAATAAAATTAGGAAGACAAGGGAGATATCACCTTAATGGAGCTTTAAGATTATAATATTAGATGGAATAAAGATTTAATGAGTAGAATAGGAAGAGATTCATAAAAAAAGTACACGTAACACTGTGAAAATGGAATTTTATGTAAGGTTCGTAACTTTGGGTGCTATAAGAATTTAAGTGTAAAATAAAAGATTTAACAAATAGGTGTGAGAAAGAGAATAATTGTTAAGAGCAATGAAGAGTAATACTGGTAGGAATTTAATAATTTATTGTGAATTGGGCTCGGCATATCAAAAACTATGGAAACGAAGGATATACAGGGTGTTATGGAATTGCCCAAGTTATATTTAAATGGGTGACTCCTTGGGTGTCCTAGAAAAACGCTCCATGGTTTTTTTTTTTTTAAATCAACCATCTAAAAAGTGGGGTAAGGACCCCTAAAATCAGCCCGACGCCAATGAATAAAAGCCATGAACTTCTCTATGTAAAAGAGTGAGAGATATGGGGAGAAGCATAGCCTGCAAGAGAGAGAGATGGGTGTCACAACGTTGCCAAATATTAAACTGCCAAAATCAGGTGTTCAAGAAAGAAAACATATGGTTTTTAGGCGAACTTACAGAATCAGCTGTTTGTGTTTAGTAAACAAGAAATTGTTTTTTAACCAGTTCACTTTTTAGCTAAATGAAAATAATAAGAAATAAATGCGGCATCATCATTAGCATTGTCTCTCTTGACTTTTTACGATCGCATTTTTTCTCAAAAAAAGATGGTATTCCACGAAACTCCGCCTCACCAAAGTAATTTCTAAATAAAAAGGTGGCGTCAAATATTAAAACGCAGTGTCAAACATCGAAGGTTAAAAATCGATGCTTTCATCGTTGTTTGTGACTCTTATTATCGATGGCAAAATATCGAACATCAGTAAAAAATAAACGATGTTTAGAAAACCATCGATACACATCACCCAACTAACTAAATCTACTCCAGCGCTATAGCGGCGTCCTTTGTAACTGTAGGCAATTGACAGTTGAAACGTGTTTGCGTTGTGGGAATAACGAAAGGTTTTGTCGGTTTTATTGCAGAAAAAAGAGAAATATGAACAAAAACAAGTGTTTGCGTAAGGACGCCATATGAAGTGAATAGTTTAATAAAGAATTTTCAATGTGGACTTGCTTAAATAACGTGGTTTTGTTATGAAATAAGGGTTAGTTTTCGAAGTGTGAATCGCAGATTCGATTTAAAAGAATGTTTATTTTATTATGGTTTTTTTGCCAGTTTTTAAGGATTCTTGCTGAGGTATGTTTAATTTCAATTTCTAAAAAGTTTGAATATAACCTAATAACATAAGGTCAGTGAACTATTATTTAGTAAGTCACTGTCATGCAACATTGTAAAATCACTGACCTTCCTAGTGATGACTCATCGATTACTGTTTGTTCTTAAAAAATGTAATGTTTCTTCCTTTCGGTTTTATTTCATTGAACGAAATATTTATGTATAGCATTTGTCTTCGCTAACAGAAACGTCTAAATTGGTGCATACTTATTTTTAATATCGAATTTAAGCGACAGCGCCGTGATTTGCCAAAATATTAAAAAATATAGTTGCTTATCCAGGTGATAATCCCACTTAACTGAAAATAAGCCTCATATTGTCGTACCATAGGACTGATATGGAAAAGTTAAGGAAAGTCTACAACTGCCCTAATCTTAGTAGACCTTATGTTGTTGATGATCTTCTAGTAATTACAGTTTTTGAACAAAATTTTGCTTGTATTTTATTTTGGATGTAGTAATTTTATACCATCGGCGTCAGCTAAGTGTTACGTAAAAAATCAGCTACACCACTTGGTAACGGAGACGACGATACCAGCAAAGCATATTTGAAAAGCTTTAATTAACAGACAGTTTTAACTGCATAAAATATGAGTGTTGCCGCTGGATTTAATAATTTCAACCAAGAACTAAAACAAAGGAGAAAATTTAACATAAAAATAAGGCAAAGGGACCTGATGAAAATTTCTTAAAAAGGAATATTCTCTTTGATGATTGCTTCTTATTAAATTATAAAATGTGGGATTTGAGAAAATTTAAATTGGGTTAAAGACGACTGAATTATATTGAAATAGACGTCGCAAACGTGGGTTGGATTTAAACATCATCATATTATTTTTATTGGATATAAAAATTATTCTCTACAACAACGCGAGTTGAAATAATGTTTTTGTACCAAATCTCAAAGTTATGGCTTATTCCTATCTTCGTTTTCGTTATTATTACGGGTTACTTATTAACTATTCTAATGTGTTTTAAAGCCTGCAACTACAATTATTATGAACCTCAGTAGAGTTGTTGTACTTGCATTGTCTTTATTTGTTTTGAATCACAACGTTTCAACTGGTATGTATCTCCAGTTGTCTTCAGGTGAATACAAAATAAGTATGGTAGCTAACAACTCTATTTATACTTAGTAGGTGCAGTGACGCATAACAAAGTAGACAGAGTCAGGCGTTTAATTCTTACCAGTTGTATTTATATTAGCTAGGGGTAATGACGCATAACTAGAAGAGTCATGCTCATACCCGATGAGTCATGCATTTAACTCTTCCGTGGTCCTATTCTAAAATTATATTTACTTAACAAAGGTTCCAGATGTTTCTCATATTTAACGAGGGCTTACTAAAACAACCTGGGGTTTGGTGCATGGTAGCAGCTTCCTTAAACTTCCTCCAGTGCGGTTCTTTTTGCAAGATTTCGGCTTCTGTCCACATGATATGCATCCAAGCGTGGTCAGCTGCACCTGATTTTTCGGTCTCCCCTTTTTGGGTGTTGTTCTTATGTTCTTTAATCCTTATTTCGAGTGGTCTTAGTGTCTCACCAATATAAGATTGGCCACACTCGCAGAAGATCTGGTAGACACAATTTCTCTTGTCTTTTTGGCTTGTTGGTTTCATCTTCGTCAGGTGGTTTCTTAAAGTGTCTCTCAAGCTGAATACTGTGTTGATGTTGCATCGTTGTCCTAGTCTTCTTATTCTCTCGGATACTCTTTTGATATACGGAATGTAATATAGATAAAATATTTGAATTTACCCACAAATTTATCAGTTTTCTTCTCCGATGGTCACATACGGATTTTAGATCTATCTAAGGTAAAAATTATTTAATTAATACATAAAATAAAATTGTGTTTTTTTCTTCTAAAGTTATTGGTTACCTAAAAATAATTTAATATAATTATTTAGTCAATGTCATTAGAAAAAAAAAATCTGACATGAGTAAGCAATAATAAAACCTAGTATTGTACCTTTTTGATATAGACGTGCCAAAAAGTGAACAAGACAAAGTTTATCATCAACGACAATACATTTTTTGTGTGTCAGTTAATAATTACACTCATGCAAACATTTGTTGATTAAAATCGACCAAGGACAATAGTACGCCATTGGTTGGTCATCCTTTTTCTAGGCGTCTTTTTGCGGCTTCTCATTTAAAAGCAAGCAGATATATCTACGAGAGCAAACGGCGAGCGCATCCAAGTAAATAATAAAAATTCAATTACAGTATAAGCCCCCTTAATAGGCCCACAGTGTACTCGTATATTTATTTTAACTTAACGTACATGTGTACTCTTATACTAGTCAATATATTGTACTTTTTTATTAAAATATAGTATCACATCCGTACGTATAAAGGCTACAATGCTTATGTTTTATTTATTACGAGATATAACCTTATATTTCACCATATTTCCACTTCAGGTTCAGTCTCGCTTAAACTTTAAAGCAGCAGCTTAGAAATCCACGGAAGTCAATATAAAAGTTGAACTTTTTGTTGTGTTCATACGTCTTGCACACACCACTTAGTCCGAATAATAGAGCACTAGAGCTTTCCAATTTATTTCCTTGCGATTAAAACTTACACTGTAACTTTCTGAAAATAAAATATAGCAATTTTATGTGTTCTGCAGTTATATCCCAGACGGTGAAATTTCTTTTCTAGGGCTATTAAATGAAACACTTATTACAATAATTATAGAATTATTGTCAAATAATAACTTTCATTAGACTGCCGTAGAGTGCAATCAAAATAATATTACAAAATACTTACAAACTAAAGTAATAATCTAATATTAAATAATATAATTCTGGATGTATATTAGAGTGGTGCGAATGTCAAATTTATATTCTCTATGCGCTATACCGGGGAAAAATTGCCTTATGCCAGTATAGCAACTTTTTTTTTTATCAAAATCAGACAATATCTTCCGATCGCGCCATGTGCCGGCATTTAAAAAAAAATTACGAATTTTTTTCGTAATTTTTATTACGGGTTTATATTCTTTAGTGCTATAGCTCTAAATCGTTAGTACCAGTATTAACTAGTTTAAAGAATATATCACTGCTTTTAAAGGATATCTTCCGATCGCGCAAAACGTCTGAATGTATGCAAAAATGGCAAATCTTTCATTTTATCGTAATTTCGACGCATAAAAAATCACCTAAAAATAAATATAAATATAATAATTCTAGCGTGAATCAAATCTTAATTTTTTTTAGATACGCAACTACGTCAGGAGACCGACGATATGATTAACAGTTTTTTAAATAATCGATATTAAAATCAGATAATGATATAATATGTATTATTAAAATTGTATAGTAATCTATCCTAAACAATAATAAAAAATTTAAAACAGCATTTTTACTTCTCTTTGGGCTGCCTTTCTAAAACGTAAATCAATCAATTAGCTGCCTTTTGGCAAATTACGTCTCACAAAATAGGTACGATATCACGCTTGCGCTGTTACGCTTACGCTACCTCGTTTACGCTGCCATGTTTAAGCTGTCACGCTTATGCTGCTACGTTTACGCCAGTGGAGATCTAATGATTCCTGATCGGACAAAATCAGACCATATCGGCAGCCAGGCGGACAATTTAGATTAATTTTTTTGGAAACGCTGCATCAATAAGGTTTAGAATTTTCAATTTAATAAAATTATTTGCTAACAAAATGTCACATTCTTGACCTTTGGCCCAATTTAACTAGGTTTACACCGAAGAAATATTCTAAAAACGTGAACATGTCTGAAATGATCGATTTATAATATGGGATTAACAGCAAAGTTCAATTTTATAGTAATCAACCTGGTTATAACTTGGCATGTTGCATTATATTAAGTTATGGCCGGGTAAATTACTTTTAACTCTAATTTTGATTTAAATCCTATATTATAAAATTACCATTTTTGATATAATATCTTCAATTTAAACGGAACCTCGGTTTAAATCGACTTTATAAAATAGGACAAAGGAACATATATGATTTAAAGAGGTGCGATTTAAATCAAATAAAAGGCAAAAATGGTATTTTTATAATTTGGGATTGACAGCAAAGTTCGAGTTAAAAGTGATTTAGGTACCTGGTTATAACTTATTACAATGTAATATATCAGAACAAGTTATGACTAGGTTGATTACTCTTAAATTGAACTTTGCCATCAATCCCACATTATAAATTGACCATTTCTGACATTTCTACGATTTTAGAATTATTCATTGGTTTAAACCTAGGTTTAAACTAATGTTAAAGAGGACTTTATAAAATTGGGCCATAAAGGAAAAAGCTATAAAGCAGTGCGTGATGTTGCATATATTTTTAACGAACGACATCCAGATGAACGAGTTCACTATTCAATCGTCAATAGTCATTGAGAATTCTAATGCCATACTGTCAAAATATCCAATTTGTTTTAATTTATTTTTCCATGGCTATCCGGGATAGTTTCGATTGTTTGTATTTTTTTATTATTTCACCCGGAATCGATTTCTATGGTCATTGGGTTTTTACTATGTAGATACATTAACAATAACAGAGTACTTTTTGTCTCAATACGACAACCATTGAGCCAAATGTTGGTTTCCTCACGGAGATAAAGATCACAGCAGGCCAAGCCAGACGTCAACGGAATAACACATTTGATTAATATTATTATATTACCAACCTATAAAAAAAATTAACAGTTTCGTAATAGATTTATTACGATACTGAAAACTGTATCGTAATAGATTTGTTATGAAACAAAACTAGAAATAGTACATTGTATAGCTAGTAGGAAATGCTGAACACTCCCGGGTGACCGTACTCGGCTTGTGCCTCGACATACAATATTGAGTCCGGGAATGTGGCTTTTTCTACGAGGTATAGGTACTTACTATTTTTCCGTAAATCGAAAATTATTAAAAGGACATAACTTATTACAATCAACTTGTTAAAATTTTGAAATAAATATTATTAACTTTATTCACAAATAAAGGATGCATTAAATATTTGTGTTGTAACTATGAAAATACAGTAATAGTGAATTATCAAGCTTAACACATTTTAGTTTACAAGTAGCCGTACAGAAATAATATTTCGTTACAGTAACATAATGAATATTTTCATAAACAGTTATTTTCCGTTGCCTAGCAACGACTAAGTGTAAAGAAATATGGACTTTATTAAGTTATCAAAAATGTCAATTTTCGGAAAAATGACTTTTTCTACTCCCTCATGGAAATTTGCCGTTTCCTTTATACTTAAGTGGCGGGTAAAGTAGGCTATTTCAGTTAACTGTGCGGCAAAATTTATAACAATCCTAGATAGGTAATGAAACTGACCAATCACAGTAGTCAATTACAGAGAAGCCATTGTTGTTCTTAAAAGTACTGACCAATCACAGTATATTATTTTTACTGAGGCTCCGCCTTCTTTTTCAAGACACTCAATTATATAATTTAAATGCATATGGTACAATTTGTTATTAATTTGTTCAAAATAATAAAATCTAGACTAATTTATAATAGATTTATCAATAATGCAACCTGCTGAATGTGCATAGAAAATTAATTTCATGTAGCATGATTTATCAGTTGTTTTTCCCAGCATAATTAGTTTAACGTTTCGATAGTCGAGAGGTAAAGCGTTTTACTATGGATCCAATGGTCGTGAGTTCGAGCCCGGCAACCTGAAAACTTTTTTTTACATTCTTTAGCATAAGGTTTGTAAGTTTGGTTGTAGAAAAAATATACTGTTCAACTCGAGTGGATTGTCCATATTGCCCTCGGAAGTTTAAGCACTCCGCCTACGGCGTCGTGCTCATTTTACTTTCTCGTGCGATATGGACATCATATCCGCTCTTATTGTACAAACTACTATTCCCACACCCATATATAGATATCACCGTTTTCCATTGGTGAAAAAAAATTCAATAACTTGTTAGGTTTTTGTAATTCATTTCTAGAAACCGCAATTTACCATGGAAATTATCAGCGCGTTCTGATCCACCTAAGGTCGTCTTTATATTACAGCACTATTATTTATTTTTGCTGAATACGCCACATTTTATCGTATTTCCTATCCAGGTTTTGACTTTTCTAAACTTTACAGCAGCAGCTTAGAAATCTACGGAAGTCAATACAAAAGTTAAAGTTTTTGTACCGTTGCACGTCATACGTCTTGCACACACCACTTAGCTCGAATAATGGCCTGCAAGAGTTTGCAATTTATTTCTTTTTGATTAGACTACTGTAACTTTAATATACAGGGTGGGGATTTTAAAGGAAACGCTGGTTATAGAGGCTCTGGGAATAGGATTTCTTTAAAATCCAAAAATCTGTTTCTTATGGGTCCCGCTTTTGTCATGAAAAAAAATAATTGGGACCCCAAGGGGATGCGCAGCCCTAACCATTTTTTTTTAAATTAGAGGATACCACTTGTGGCAACTTTGTGGAAAGCTTATCGAAAAAATATTACACCCTTAGATTTTTATTTATTATGCGATTTAAAAAGAAGTGTATTTTGTTACCAGAACTAGAAATCTGGAAGAGTTGAAGGAAAGAATTCAGGCACAGATGCGTTTAATCACGCCAGACGTTTTGAAAAGAGTAAGGGAAGAGTTCTGACATATTGTTTGACAGATGTAAAAAAAATATATAGACAAATTCCTTTTTCGATAATTTACCTCACATATATAGAACGAATCAGAACGCTAATTTTCATAGCAACCACCTTGGTAACAGCGTCTTACCCGATAAGACCTACCGCTAGCTCGATAAGACCCCTGTAGTTTTTTGTCAAACAAACAGTAATTTATTTCAAGAAATCAAGTTTAATAAATAAATATTATAACCCCTACAAAGTAAAAGTGACACACAACAGTATTTGAGGTGATTTTAGGGCATAAACTTAACTTAATTTTGACATTTTTAAAGATATGTTTTATGACAAAAGGTATTCAAGATTAAACCCAGTATGCTTTGCTTTAACGTGAGCTTCAGAAATCTTGGCGTTTTCATGGCAACCGTGATGACAACAAGCGGATTTGGTTTTTGACGTTCCACGCGTCTGATTTAGTCTTGGATTTTTAATTAATTGTTAGTTGTGGCGCGTTTATAAACTTAAAAGTAAATCATAATGATGTGTTTGTATATTTTCCTTTATCACAAACGGCTTTTATTTCGGGTTCAGTAAATTATCCAATAAAATACACCTCTAAAAGCGGCGTCTTATCTTCATAACTTTGTTTTTCACTCGAAACTAGATTTTCTAAGAAAATTTTCACTCAATATAATTTTTACTTATAATCAAAGATAAGACCCTCGAGCTAAAGCTCTCGGGATCATATTAGATTATAAGTAAAAATTACATTTAGTGAAAATTTTTCAGAAAATCGATTTCTTTTAAAAAACAGCGGTATTACCGATAAGACGCCTCCTCTATCGGTATATTACTGTTGATAAGCTTTTCAAAAAGGTGCTACAAAAATATCCTTTAATTTGAAAACAAAAGTTGCTTAGGACTGCGCCCCCTCTTTGGGGTCCCGTAAAAAATCTTTAAGGACGTATTTTTGGATTTTAGAGAAATATTATTTTCAGAGCCCCTATATTTCATTTAAAATCCCCGCCCTGTATAAAACTGAGGTTCTCTGTCTTGTTTTGTTGGGTCGTAGTTAAAATCTTCAATGGTTATTTTTCTATAGTTGCCAGAAATGCTGATCGTAACAGATCAATGACAGAAGTTTCCGATTTATTTTATTGTTATTTTTATTTTGTTGCTGGGACTGACTTAAAATACCGTACAATCAGCTAACTTTTTTAAGATATACGTTAAGATATATTTAGTACGAATTATATGTCACAATAACGATCAAGACATAATTGTAGCAGAATGCCGCAAGAGATTCCACCTGAAAATATTTGTATTTTTTGTAGTTGTTTAATACGGCAATACAACACAAATATTTTTGGGTGGAATTTCTCATGGCATTCTGGTGCAGTTATGTTTTGATCGTCATTATAACATGTAATTCATACTAAATGTAACTTTTACATAGTTGTGTAATATATATTTCTAAATTGTTAACCTGTATACATTTTTCTTATGCTATCTTTGTATTTAGCCCTTTATTACCTGTAGGTACATTTTATTTTATTTTATAATGTAGAACTATCTTACAAATTCTAAATTTTATTTTTAATAATTACATAAAATAGTGGAATTTAGTGTCCGTCAAAATATATAGAAATAAACTTAGCGGCAAGCGGACAGAGTAGTGCGTCTATCATTTGCATTAAAGTGCACAGAGACGCCAAGGAGAATGGGTTCCCTGGGGCACAAGTAGACAATAAGAGGCTGTTTCATTTCTATTGGGACTCATCAGAAAGCCATCACCTATAAGCAACTCCAGAAACAGCGAAAATATGTTTTCAAGATATTTTTACGAATAAAAATATGATAAAAACCTAGTATCGCCATCTGTTGGAATCAACTCAATGTAAAAGATAGCAATCTAACTTGAAAACATAGAACTATAAATAAATCAAGCCAAGCACGGATGGCCACATATCCAGGATAGGAAACATTTTTTGCGCTTTCCTACACATCTCTACGGTTTTGTAGATTTAGCGCTGCAGTCGCCCACTAGTGTGCAGTACTTATCCGTAAAACTGCCGTGTATATAATACATAAATAAAAAATATTTAAAAAGTAAGACAATTTTGAAAATTAGATTTAAAAGTGATAGTGCCACTAAAAAGAAAATTATGTTTGAACGTCAGATTTTGCAGCACTTCCGGTTAAACTGGAAGTGAAGTAGTTGTGACTCATTCATACGGAATACCTAAAAAGAAGTGAAAAATAATAATACATTTTTTGTAAAAACAATAAAATGTTTGATAATTTTCAATGCCATTTCTCGGAAACTCTTTTAGATAGGTATAGGATACGGTACATGTTGTATTCTTCATAGAATGCGTATCTATATAGATATACAGAGTGTTAAATATATAATACTAAAGTTGTGTGCATTTCCGGTTCAACCGGAAGTGACTGTCAGACGTTTGATTGCTCAAAATGTGCGCACAGTGCAACCATATAACATACTAAATTTTCATAATAATGTGTGACAAGCTGGCTAGTAATTTCGTTGTCACCCGGTATATATAAACCAGCAAACAATATCTTCTTTGTATTTGTAACTTCTATGCGATTGTGATGCTATCCTTTTGCACAAAAGTTAACTCGAATAATGGCGCTCAAGAGTTTGCAATTTATTTCTTTACGATTAAAACTGCAACTTTTATTAAATGAAAACTCGAGTTTTCTCTTTCGCTTTGAATGACAAACTACAAACGTATTCTTGATACAGCTATAACATTCTTGTTTTACAGCAATGTTCATATATTGACGCCCTAGATATAAATAAATTGTTGTCAATATAATGATTTGCTTTCTTCTTGTAGGAAAAGCCTCTATTATAGAAAATCGTTTATTCGTACACCAATAATTATTCTTGAATGATAGAAGAGTTTTGTTGCAAAATTAAGGGAGAATAGTGATGGGAGTCGCTTCTACTTGCAACCAGGAGGAGCAGCAGTAGTTTCTGGACCGAGCGAAAGCGGGCCAATTATTAATTATAATAAATGCGTATTTTATTGTTATAACTTTTGTTATTAAAACTAATAATATTTAATTCTTATATTCTTTTTAGCGCATCTAAAATAAGGCATGTTTTAAAAAGATTAATATTAGTGATTTATTTCTTTTTTAGTTTTCATTGAATATTTTTCTTAGTATGTTCATTTTAAATAATGCGTCATTTCTTGGGGTTGTTTATTTTCTTTTATCACAAAAATGCATTGTCATCGGAACTGAATCATCATGTAAAATTTCAACCCCGTAGGATAAGAGGAAGGGGTTCGGGTTTATTAGTATTTGCTTGCAAGATTTTACCCTAACATACATACACATACAACCTAACATTAGCAAGTTAAATAAACGATTTAAAGAATATATATTTTTATAAATTTTGGTAAATAAAAATGATGTTCACTTTAAAATTGCGTTGAAAATTAAAAAAAAGGTATAAAAGCCTGCCATCTTAATTAGGTAATTTCTGACATAATCTATAATCTTGAACACATGTCATGAACAGTGCTTAATCTTGCTCTTATTGGTTTAAATTAAAAACTAAAACTTGTCATTTGATTGTTGAAATCTTTATTTTTACAGACAAATGAAATTCTCGAGGAATGTGACAAGCAAAAGTATTTGCCGCGTTATAATATTATGAGAATATTTAAACTATTTAAATTTTGCAAGTACCAATAGAATCTTGGCTCTATTATTAGGGAATCTAGGAATAGACAATAATTGGTTACAAAATGAAAATAAATAAGTTATTTAATTACAGATTAATTGAGCTTAAATAACTTCGCCAAACTGTCTAGTAAACTTATTCACAGTTGATTTAAGTTAAATTCCAAACTTTCAGGCTAGCCTGTGGTTGATATTCAAATATAGTTTACATGTATATTGGCTTACGCCATATTTATAGCTTGCGGCTACGAAAGTTTCAAATATAATATTTGACGTTTCTGTTTGCTTTATTTTTGTACAATCGAATTTTTATTGCCAATATTTTACTAGCACAGTAGAAGGGGGGGGGGTGAATATATCCAAAATAGTTTGAAGTCTATACATAATGTGACACGGTAAAATTATAAATAAATTTAATAAAAAAACCTATAACAAAATCGAGTAAACTACTTCGAGCATTTTATTGAACCTACAGAATTCCCCTTATTAGATAACACGCTTTACGCGGTGTTTTTGAGATATATTTTTAAAGTTTAATTTATAAAAAATGTAATAACTTTTTAAACTTTCTTCTCGTTTTCCGGCTTTCCCAATACATTATTCGAGTTATTTCTGTTTGTGAAACCATTATTTTAAGATTAATAATTACATTATCTCCTAAAAAAGTTAAGTATGAGGAGAGTGAACATACATCTGATTCAAGTTAAATAAGTACCCAGTTTTCTATTTTGTAAAAATGTTGCTTGCTTTTTTTTACTCTTATATTTATTTCAATAATTTTTATAATTTAAATAAAAATATTCTTTTAATTAATTCTAATTTGTGAATGTTATAAATCCTCCAAACAATTTCGGAATTTCGTTCAAAGTAAAAAAGGAAACAATCACAGTATTCCAAAAGAATAGCTTTTAAATGAAAGAACATACTTGGGTGAAGAAAATGTTGTTAAAGCCTTTGTCTCTTTTTTCAATCTGTTTATGAGCAAACTAATACACAGGATGACATATCGTATGATGAGAATCAACAGATAGGGTTTGACTTATTGCTAATCTCTGAAGATGAGCTCATTAAAGCAATTTCTCGTTTAAAAAATAAAAAAACTTTAGGTCTGCACAATTTACTCAGAATCATTTTAAAGGCATGCAAGACATTATTGGTTATATATTTTCAACCTGTCTATAAAAACTAAAGTATTTCCCGATAAATTTAAAGTGGCGCGGCGCGTATCACACCTATTTTCAAGTGTGCCTGCAAGACAGATATAAAAAATTATCGGCCCATTGCAATTCTATCAAACATTGCCATAGTGTTTGAAAATATAATAAGTAATAGAATAAATTTTTATGTGAAAGAAAAACTGTCCAAATATCAGTATGGTTTTCGTGAGGGTCGGTCAACAGTTGGTAATCTTGTAAATTTTGTGGAATATACTACAGATGTTTTGGCGGAAGGTGCTCAAGTTGATACTGTATATTATTAGACTTTGCTAAGGCCTTTGATAAAGTCGACCATCATCTGTTAATAACTAAACTAAAGAGATTTTCTTTATCGTCAAACTGGTGTTCATTTATAAAGTCGTCCTTGACGGATAAAACCAACTATGTATCAATTAGAGGTTAAAATTCACCCAACTTTCTCTCGACATCTGGTATTCCCCAGGGATCCAATTTGGGACCTCTTTTATTCTTGCTGTTTATTAATGATACTGTTGATGGTGTAAGGAATTCGCAGGTTCTTCTGTTTGAAGATGATATAAAACTCTTTAGAAGAGTCGAGAGTATCATTGATTATAGTGTCTTACAGAGAGATTTAGACACGCTATATGACTGGTCCATAATAAATCGCTTGCCTTTTAACATAAATAAGTGCAAACATATGAAGTTTTCCTATTCTAAAAAAACTACTAACTTTACCTGCTTAATCGATAAGGTCAACTCAATATCTGAAAAGAAAGATTTGGGGGTTTTGTTTGATGACAAATTGTCTTTTAATTTACACATTGAATCAGTAGTAAAGCTATCCTATAAAAACCTTGGGTTTGTGTTACGAAATTCTAAATCTTTTGCTTCTACAAAAACTCTAAAGATTCTTTTTAATAATTTAGTAAGAACAAAACTTGAATACGCCAGTGTTATCTGGTCTCCTTTTTATGTCAATTACATTCAAATGATTGAAAAAGTTCAAAAAAAGTTTATCCGCATCTCAGACTTTTTATTAAGAAAAACTCATGACAATAGCTATCCTACTAACCTAAAGCGCTACGACCTTATGACATTGCATAATAAAAGAACCTTCAATAGTAATGTTTATATTTATAAGATATTTAATAACTTAGCAGTAGACAATACAACATTACATAAGGTGAGCATTTGTATACCTAATAGAACTAGACAAGTAGGCTATAGAACTTTGTAAACAAACTCAAAAAAAGAATTTTAAATATAACAGATTTTGTAGATTTCTAAATTTTGTGTAGGGCAAGGGCCTGTCGACATATTAAGCACCGGTTCCCGTAGATCACCGAAGTTAAGCGGTGTCGAGCGCGGTTAGTACTTGGGCGGGTGACCGCTTGGGAACACGGCGTGCTCTTGCCTCAGGGAAGAGTGTAAAATGAATCGACACCTAGCCATCCTATTCACGCCGGACAGGCCGGATGAGATCGGATATCTCGTAGGATGAAGGTGCCGTTTCACACTCCCCAGTCGGTAGATCACATTTGTGGTCAATGACCGGTTCAAGATGGCCTACGTAGTCGGCGAACCGTAAAAAAAAATAAAAAAAAATAAATAAAAATAAATTTTGTGTAACATTAACTTTAAGTATAATAGGCGTGTAAGTTATGTGTGATATTGTATATAATTAGTTTAAGATAAAACTGTTCTTGTCTCACCTATGAGTAAAATTATTATTATTTTAGAAGTTGCCTATGAATGGTCACCCCTAATAAATACTATCTGTATAATTGGGTTAATGATATGTTTTGTATCAATCTGTATTGTGTAGTTTTCAATAAATAAATAAATCATTTATTTTGTCAAAATTTTGACTATAGCATTTTTGGTAAGTATGTAGGTCACCACTCCAAAAAAAATCAGAAACAATGTATTTTGGGACGTCAACTACTATTTTAGTTGCAGCTTTTTAGAGATTAAGTTTTGGACGCAAATCATTGTATTTTTTTGGTTGTGATGCAATCTTAAAGAAAGAAAAATAATATTTTATATAGTTTGGTCATTTCTGAGTGATTTTCCCGATTTAAGAGTTATTTTATACAAAATAAAGAAAAACCCAAATAATGCAAAGCCAATGAAATATTTTTACATAGGGGGCTGTTACAGTTCAAAAACAAAGGACTGTAAGCCCCCTTTAATGCCAGAACACTACATGTTATATTTAAGGTTATGTTTCAATTAAAAACACAAATGATGAGTTTACGCTTACGTTGTCATGCTTACGCTGTCACGTTTCCACTGTCACGCTTATGCTGTCAATTTTGCGCCTGTGGGGATCAGTAGTGCGACTCAATAAGGGAAAGTTAAACGACGAACGGACGAGCCATTCTATAAGGGAGATCGGCTTAGATTACAGATACCGAATGAAATTACGAATAAAACGCGAAAACGACAAGATTGTCTTAGAGTTTTGACAAACTTTTATTATTTTTAGACCGTATTCTTTTCAGTGTCACTTGTGTCTATTGTAAAAAAATATCATTTTACTATAATGGCCAAAACGAATCCAACCCAATGGTCAGTAATTTAAGATTTTGCAAAAGAAAACCCCAATAGAATAACAGAAATATGTTCCTTTTTTTTAAAAATCTTTATTGCATTTAATTATTTGCACCTTTTTCAATGTTGTTGCCGTGGGATTAATGTTCGATCGTACTTAATCATGTTTCATCGTTCATAATAAGAAGGATAATTTAGGTTGATCCCATTGGCAACGTTGCATTATTAGTCGATAAAGAGACAATTATGAATTTAAATCAGTAAGCATTCAAAAACTAGAAATTAGTAAGTCAGTTCTTATGGTCACCACAGGATAACACAAGAAGTATGTGAGTTAGTCAGACAGTCAGACGTATTATACACGGCCTGCAATAATCCCGTTATGTGTAATCAAGCTGGTTAACAAATTGAACGAAACGGGATGTATAAAATACAAATATAGGTCAGACCTGAAAACCTTACGAGCTACCTTTACTTGCAGTTATTACGTAAGTAAATTATTCCAAAATTAGAAATAATTTATCTAGACCTATGGGATATCTAATTTTAACAAGATTGCGCCTCCGCTCATTTTGGTTTGCATGTGCGTCAATTTTTTTGAACGATAGAGCATTAGATTCGAAATTCGAATATTAACATGCTAGATCCTCAGACGTCAACTTTTTGGGGTGATTTAAAAAATAAGGTTAATATTGAAGAATTAAAGTCTGTAAATGTACATTAACAGAAATGGTTTAGTTCTTCGTAGGTGTGCCATTTTTAACTTATAGCGGTGTTCTAATATAAAAAAATTTAATTCAGTAATTTTATGTTACAAATTTCAAAATTTGTAATAATTTTTAATTTAATTTAAAATTGTCCTAAGAACAAAAATTGCGCCACGCCGGCAAGCAAAAAATCGAATCTCAAATGTAAAAGATTTATTACGACTATTGAAGCTTCTTGGTCCAACAAAGGGCTGATTATATGCAGGACTTTTAAAATATTTATATAATAATAATCGGCTTATCATAATTTAAGAAATTGATTGAAACATATTGAACAGTATATCGCATGCTAAGATATTGTGATGAGGTTGACTCCGTCGCGTTAAAATATTTTTCTAATTGTGTTTTATAAGAAATTTATTATGATACAGTCTTCAGTATCGTAAAAAATCTATTACGAAACCGTTTTTTTATTTTTCAAAGGTTGGTAATATAACAATCTTAATCAAATGTTTTATTCTGTTGACGTCTGGCATGGCCTGCTGTAATATCTATCTCCATGAGAAAACCAACATTTGGCACAGAAGAATAATAGCTCAATGCTTGTCGCTGAATATTTAATAAAAAATAAAATAATACTACGCCACAGAGTCATGTTAGGTCATCTGTCTCATGTAAAAGAAAATTGAACTACGGTAGTAAACGACCGGCACGCTTTGCAACATGCGGTATTAGTCATGTATGTTTCGTAGCGTGAATCTATGACTTAGGTTTATTGTTTAATACATTATATTAATTTCACTAAAAAACACAATTATTAACTTTATTGTCACAGATCTATAAAAGTTTACAAATATTAATTTGATATTAATAAATACAACTACCAAGTATATTATTTTATTCATTTGTTGCTTGTTAATAGTGCGTTGGTTATAAAAATGTATTGTGATCACTGTAGTTTTGTCTATAGTGGTAACCTTAAAATCGAGCATACGGGCATCGTTGGGCTAATTAAAGTATTTTGATTGTGATTAATATTTCAATAACCCACAATTTGTTAAGGACTGGTTGAAAAATAATTTTTATAGGTTGGTCTTAATAAGCTAGTAAACATTTTCTGCAATTTTACAGATGCCCTTTGTATTAAACCAGGTTGTAGACATCTCATATACCTTTCGGGATGTCTCTGGTAAATTTTGATTTAATGTCATATTTGCAATATCCCTTAACTTACGGGGAGTTAAAAATTATCTTAATATATATTTGTTAATAATATTAAAGAAAAATTAGAATATACATTTCGCGGCAATATGACAGACACGAATAATAAATTTATTTGTTATCAAGGCTACTATGATAAATAATGTAATAGTATTACCAACATAAAATTTATACTAAAAACTTCCAAATTTGAAAGGCACATAATTTTTTTTAAAATATATTTTTTTAATTAAAAACAAATACAAAATAGAAAAAATAGTATATTGTACATGTTTTATAAAGCAATTAGAGCACTTGTCCCGTTACAATACTTGCCCCAAGCGGCTTGTTTTCTAACGTGGACGCGTGCTATAAAATGAGGCTTTATAAAACGTGTACTTTGTTATACTATTGGGAACCTCGAAATCAAAACAAAAAATAGTCTATGGATTCCATAGAAAATTTAAAAACGCTTCGTAGTTACCTTTTAGAACCAATCTGGTAAGCAGAACTACTTTGGGGTCAAAGATATTATATTGGTTTCTGATATTCTGTACATTTAAGTGCAGTAAACATTACTCTAGCATAAGTAACGTCCCAAATCGCAGCTTTCTCTAGTATATAAATAAATTTCTACTCAATAAAAATACAAAACATAATAAGTTTACACTAAATTATATTTACAATACATGTTCCAGTTAATTTTACTGCCAATTAAATATTTTATACCATTAATTTTATCTTATATTGACTAAAACTTTTTTCTAGTAAAATATAATTAATTGTATTTATGTCAGCATTTGTATTAAATTTAAATTAAACAAACCTCGAAGCGTGTGTAGGGTTTACTAATCAAGTAAAATAATTATGTATAGAGATACATACTAGGTGCCAGTGGCGGTCCCAGAATTTGTCAAAGGGGGGAGGCTAAGATTTTTTAATTTATACTAAACCAAACACTATCAAATACCGGGGGTGCATCGTGATTGGAAAAATAGGAAATTCTATGCAAGTTTTAGACTGTCCAAATATTTGCTTCCCTGTTTACTTTAGAGAAGGGTTATAGGGAGACTTTTTTTTAAGGACGTAGGTGTGGTAAGTGCACATGCGAAGTTTGACCAATTTAGGAAAACACGATCTTAACTTATTTGAATAGGATTGCGGTTAGTTTTTTATTGGAATTCAACAGGTAATGCTGCGGACACCAGCATTGATTGGACTTGTCAATCTGTGATTTGTCATTATCAAATGGAATTTGCAAACGGTTTTTTAAAAATCTTTGACAGATACCTTTTACACTGGATTTAACAAGTGTTTTTGAATAAAACGACCATTATCGGAGCTTTTAATAAACAATTGTTTATAAAAAAAAAATAATTTTAAGAAAACTGTATAATTAGTGTTTTACAAACGAGAGATCTCGCACTTTTAAAAATTCTCGTCTCGGGGGAGGCGGAGGGGTGTTTAAGTCACCCTCTTGGGAGGGACCGCCACTGCAGGTGCTACAAATTCATTGTGCGCCCAACGAGATCCTCGAAGCGGTAAGAAATATGAAGACGTTTAACCTGAGATAAATGATAAATTTACATATTTTGGGATTAATAATTTACTAAAATGTTTCAAATATTGAGACGATTTTCGTAGGTATACAAAAAATAAATTTCTGGTTTAAGTAGAGTCCATACAGAGAAAAAGAATTAATTCTACTTAGAAATATATGTTTCATCCAACTAAAAAATTAAGTTGGTGTCGGGCACTTAAATATTGAATTCAAATAATTATACACTGAGAAAATATTTAATTTCAGTAATTTAGACATGTTTAGTACAATTATACTCAAATATTTGTTTCATAAATTACATATACAGTGTATTTTACAATTCATAAATGGAGCACTCTAAATTTTTAGCAAAATTTGTGTTGTGCTCCGTTATCTTATAATAAAAATACTTTACAATACTTAGTAACTTATTCAGATTAAGTATAATAAAATATTAAAAACATATCTACAATAAATGCGTAAGATATATATGTTTATTATCATATATCCAGACCAAGACCTCAGCCGCAACCCAGTGAACATGTACAGTTATTTTATCATCTCTACTAAACATTTTGGTTTTTATAAAAACAATATTTTATTTGTCATTATAAACTTTTTAGCCTCCTTTTTAAAAATATGTTTCTTGCTAAGATTTCGTATCCTCACAGGTAATATGTTATAATATTTTGTACCTATAAAAGTAACAAATTTTTGGCATCGCGTCTTTCGATATAAATTTTGTATTATGTGCTGGTTTGAGATGGCCCTAGTTGCGCATTGATGACTGACTTTTTCTCTACAAAAGAAATATGGGTAAAAATTATTGACTGTAAGACATAGAGAAGTTTAATATCAAACAATTAACTGTCTAAATATAACTGTTCAGTCGGATATCTCCTATTTTTTTTTTAGCATAACTTTGATGACATAATTTTGCGTGACTTGTAGTATTCTTAAATTTGTATTATTTAGTCCACCCCAAATTATTAGTCGATATCTAAATATTGTTTCAATTAATGCTTTGTATGTTGCTATTAATTGTGGCTTGCATAAGATATTTCTTAGTTGGTAAAAAATGGGTATTATTGATCTTATTTAATTACTTATATGTTGTGCATGATGTTTCCAATTCAGGTGCTCGTCCACCATTACACCCAAATATTTTATAACCTTTTCTCTTTTGATATCCATGTCACACTTACACATTGTATTATTAGACATAAACATGCACTGGTTATAGTGTAATTTTAGTAACTGTGTATCACATGCTGTTGCATCAGAAGTTGAGAAAGCAAGAAATTTAGTTTTAGTATAGTTCAAGGTTATTAGATTTTTTTTCCAGGTTCATACGTACTCTAAAAAGACCGATCTCAGCCTTTCTTAGAGCTGTTGCCCATTCATCGTCTTCCAAAAGAATCACGGTATCATCTGCACATGAAATAATTTTAGCATTTAATTTCAGACTAAATAAACTGTTAATATATACCAGAAACAGGATTGGCCCCAACACCGTGCCCTGCGGTACTCCCGTTTCTGTTACTAGAGATTTGCTAATGTATCCCTCGACATTCACATACTGTATTCGCTCTGACAGATAATTTTTATAATATTCAATGTTACCCCCCTTAATCCCAGTTCCTCAATTCTGTCTATGAGTATTTTATGTGATACAGTATCAAATGCCTTGGCTAAGTCCAAAAATACAGCGACACATTTTTTGTTATGGTTTTAATTAAATAATTTAATTGATAACGAGCAACTAAATCTATAATTTAGCGAAACTAATAATTTTATTAAAATATAACCTAAGGAACGATTTATTGAAATAAATAGGGTAAACCTAATATATTAAAATAACTCTGCAAATTTTATAATAAATTTGAAACAATTTGAATTTTGTTCCTTTAAATAAAATTTGTAAATATAAAAAAATCGTTAGAGTCCCATAAACTAAAATTTTTAAATAGAAACATATTTAATTACCACAATTATAAAAGAATTCCAGTAAATTTAGGCATGCTTGTTGTTAATAATGCATAATTCGGAGAAGTATGTGTTTTTTGTTATATAAATTATTGTCCAACTTTAGAATTGCATACATTCAAAACTAAGTAACAAAATGATATTGTTATAAATTCAATAAAAACCGAAAAATATGACAAAGTTTAAACGGTCATATTTATTTTATTGAAACTTCATTTAATACGTCATTCTGTAAGAAATTTAATATCCTGTCTTTTCTATGAAGCAATGCCTCTACCTATCTCTGCTCAAAAAAAAGTTTTGCATAAAAGTAAAAAAAAAAATATTTAGTTTTTTGCACTTTTTTGTTAAATTGTCTTTAACATAATTTGAAAATTTAAAATTTAATTACGCCATTTCGATAGAAAATCTAACTTTCTACAAATTCTTCCCTATAAAATAACCCCAAATTTTGCTTGGTTTTCGAGATAAACTCAAAAAACTGTAAGGGTTGCATTTTCTCCCGTATCTCCAGTTTCCCCCCTCTAATTTAATAGCACTCCGCGGTTTTTTCATTCTGAATAACCAATTGAACGATGTATGCAATAAAAACCCACACACTCTGTAGTTCCTTATTACCCTGCTTTTTAGGGTATAATCAATGGCCTATGTATTAGATACTGAAAAGCATGTTCAAAATTTTAATTTTTATAATCGACTGGACACCTGATAACAACAATGTTGGATGTGACCGATAAATGTATCAAATAGTAGGTATACTTTGTAGGATTTTATTAAATAACATTAAAATAATGTTAAATTTAATTTTCTTCTTTACTTCAATGACAAAATGTTCAAAATATGTACTTACTTATTCTTTACAAATGGCCGTTTTGTTTATCATATTATCAAAAAGATATATTATCTTACTTTGGTCATGTTAAAGTCAATAATAACAAATATAATGTAGGAGTGCGTTTACTAAGCTAACTTTACATAACTACAAACTGTTTTTACCAAACGTGGTGCTACAAATTCGTGAGCGTACAAGAAGATCTCGAAAACGATACGAAGATGGTCAAATTAAGGCAAAGTTGCATAATAAGGCAAAGTTACGTAATAAGGCAAAGTTGCGTATCGTGGAGCTTAATAATTTGATAAAAGAAAATTACAAAATTTTCGAATACTTTCCGAAAAATCCGAAATTTTTTAGACCTTCATTTTTGACTTGGGAAAAAAACTTTTTCATATCCGTTTTTTATGTTCCACAATTTGGCGTTATTAGTTTGTAAATTCGACGTTTTTTTCTTTAGATTGAGATATCAACCTGAAGTAAATTTTTTTTAATACGGAATTTTAAATACAGTGTTACAGAGTTTTTTAGGCTATAGAAATGTAATACAATTTAAAGGCGTTTTTTCATCTAATAACACATTTTGTCAAATTATCTTTTTATATTATAGTCCTGAACATTCAGAGTCAAACTAAAAAACATATTTCTGATTTAAAAAATCCATCCATTTTCAAATAGACATGATATTTAATATTTTGTCCTATGATAGACGTCATTTTTAATTCATCGCCATTACGAAAGTTTTACTCGTCCAAGGCATTCTAGACGTATTAAACTAGAATTAGCTCTTATCTTAAAAACGGGTTGAGCTAATATAGACGCACTATACGCTTTTGGAATCAGGAAAGAAAAATCTTTCATAAAAATAAAAATAGTCTAGGTTGGATGACTCTGTACATTATATATTTAAAAAAGTTTTGTTCGCGCATTTACCGCATAACCGTATTTTCTAAACCATATTTATCATCTCTACTACAAAACCGGCGTTTCTATGTTGTTCTAAATGGTAAGAAAAGCAGATGGAGAGATCAAAAAAACGGCCTTCCGCAAGGGAGTGTTCTTTCCCCAATCCTCTTTAATATTTACACCAACGACCAGCCTCTTGGGGAAGACTCAGAAAGTTTTGTCTACGCTGACGATCTTGGTTTAGCGGTACAAGATAAGGATTTTTACTTAGTTGAACTGAAACTAGAGGAAGCATTAGAACGGATGGCTCAGTACTACGAAGAAAATGCTTTGCGGCCCAATCCAGCGAAAACCCAAGTGAGTGCTTTTCATCTAAGAAACAAACAGGCAAGACGGAGGTTAAAAGTCAGTTGGCAGGGTAGCGAGTTGGAACACACGGATTTCCCAAAATATCTTGGTGTTACTTTGGACCGAACGCTTACCTATAAACAGCACTGTATTAAGACGAGGCAAAAAGTAACATCAAGAAATAATGCTCTCAAAAAACTCGCCTCTAGTAAGTGGGGTGCTTGACCTTTGGTGCTTAAAAGAACGGCAGAGGCGTTAAGTTTTTCCACCGCAGAATACGCGTGCCCAGTATGGAATAGATCGAGCCACGCCCAACAGGTCGACATAGCCCTCAATGAGACATGTCGAATAACCACCGGCTGCATGAAAGCAACACCTTTACCAGCACTCTACAGAGCGGCCGGTTTTGCCAGTCCCCCGATGCGCCGCCAGGTTGCTGAATACACAGAAAAATTTAAGCAGACCTTCGATGAGAGACACCCCCTATACGGGACATACGTGATACATGGAAGGCTAAAATCACGCAAAGGCTTCCTTAAAATGGTTGGTGAGGAACCTCCCGACAATTACCCACTATGTCAAAAAGATCCTGGAGGAATGGACCTAGACTGGCAAACGTGGAAAACATTAAATAGGATCAGAACTGGAGTTGCAGCTGTGAAAACCAACAAAATTAGATGGAACCAAACAGACCATCAAGACGCCTTCTGTGGCTGCGGAGAAGTACAGGACATGGCACATCTTACGAACTGCAGGAACTGCCCCAACACCTGCTCTCTAAATGATTTATGGAATGCAGAACAGAACGCCATTGACGTCGCCCAATATTGGGCGCAAAAACTATGAGTTGTTGTTTTGGATACGAAAAAGTAAGTAAGTATCACTCTATAGATTATTTTAAAAAATAAAATGGGTCAGAGGTCAAACGATGTGCTGCTATTGAATTGTAAAGTAGGCAAGATATTTATCCGGACGAACCTGGATCCATCCAACCGTATAAAAATCAGATGGAAGCTAACTGAACTTGAGAAAGTGTGATAAATATTTAGAAATAAAATGGGTATATTTTAGACTGAACGTATTGCCTCACGATGCGGATATGAAGCAATTTCCATGCAAAGTAGATCACATCAGAATATTTCCAGGTATGGGTATTTATAGTTTAACATTTTTGCCAGAGTAAATATAAAATTCTCTATTTACCTTTACTGCCGACTTACTTATCAAACTTAAACAGACTTTTTATGGCGTTGCGAAACGAGTGCACGTGTATTTGTTATTGAAATAAGAATACATTTTATATAAATAGTTCTAAAGACTTTTTATAAACCAACGGAAATACACCTTAAAAATAATAATCGGAGTGGGCGCACGCACAATAAAAAAAGTATGTCCGAATTTTAGTAGGTTTAAGAATGCAGGGAATAGTGTAAAATGCATTATGTCCCAACCCACCCCATTCACGCCGGTAATCAGGCCGGATGAGATCGGATATCTCGTGGGGTGCGGAAGAAGGTACACACTCCCCAATCGGTAGGTCATGAAATGGCGCAAGAAACTGAGGGTTAGCCCTTGGGGGGAGTGTCGCATGACTGAGGATTATGGTTCGGAACCCACGTTAAGCTGTAAGTTCCGTCGGGAATGGCCCTGGTAGAGAACAAAGGGGTAAACACCCTAATTCGAAAGAGGAACAAGAAATTACAAATTTCCATATTATATAGCCAATTTGGAGAATTTCTGTATTTGTTGGTATAAATAACCTGAATCCTGCATACGGTAGTAGTAGGGAAAGGGAGCGGAGGAAGAAAGTAAATTCACTAAAAACATTTATTTCTCATTAATATTACAATAACTAAATATTTAAACTATCTAATAATTGAACCACTTATTTAAGAATAATGCATCATTAAAATGAACCCTTATGGTGATGACTTCTTCTCTAAGGTTTATTGCATCGTCAGCCTGATCAACAAGCTTTTTTTTAATATTATTTCTTAATCTAGTGTTAATTGGCATATAAACTATGTTTTAATGAATTTCGATTATTTTAAATCCTGCGGAGACAGATAGTGAAAATTCATGAGTTGTATGAACAAGATTACTATTGTGATATGTTTCTGTTACAATATTACACTCGACTATAATCACATTGAAGCCATGGATCTAATCAACAACAAACAGATCATATGAAGAGGAGGTCTATAACTTCACAAGGCCATTCAACATCCGATGCGACTCTAACTTATGGTCAAAAGGGACACCTCCGTTATTGGGCAATATTTATATTATATTTTCCGAAAGACCCAGAATAGAAATCAGCATTCCCCTGGAAAATTATGCCACAGTATAACCAGCGGAAGTATATGCCATATAAGATTGTCTATAGAACAATATCGAAAATGGCTACCACGACCAAGAGATACATATTCTGTCAGACAGTCAAGCTGCACTTAAGGCTCTAAATTCCAACCGGCTCAAATAGAAGATCACAATGGAGTGCCTAAATGACCTAAAAGGCCTAGCAGCAAGGAAAAACAGGTTTGAGCTCCTATGGGTTTCTGGTCACTTGGGGATAATGGGCAAAGTTGAACAGGTGGGCACAACACAAACATCTTTTCCGATGGCACAGAACACCTGGCCAAGCCCAAGCGAGGGCCACAATTGGAAAACTCTTAAAAAAAGCTATCAACTGGAATGTAACGTTTACCGCATACCCAGTTAAAACAATTGGTTGGCCTACTAACAGGCCACTGCCACTTAAGAAAATACCTACGTCGAATAGGAATTTACAATAATGCGAAGAGGATGAAACCGCGTCACATAATATCATATATGCGAAGCGAAGCACTGACCCGAAGAAAATTAAAAATATTCGGAGAAATCCAATGTGATGACAACCTCCCGCATGACAAACTTGGTAGAAATCTACTAGATCTTATAAAAGGAACAAATCTTTTCAAGCAAGTCAGGGGGGAATATTAACCACTAGGTTGTAGTGCAAGAAGCTTGGGCCGCACAAACGATCCCCGCCTTAAACCAACCAACCTGCTTGGTAATGCCTGCCGTACCTGTGCCGTACCCTTGCACGTCTAGTAAAAAAAAATTACCTTAGGATAATGCCTATTGTACTATTATTATGAAACACTGGTAAAAGCATAATTATTTCTACAAAAAAAATGTGTTTAAAACCACCCAACACGCCACAGCGTTTGCATATCATTTGAAAAACCAAGCATACAAAACAGTAAAATGATTTTTACCGTCATATCCTCAAACTCACTCTAAATCGTAGGTCAACTTACGAAAATTTCGAAACACTTCCTTATTTTTATCCTTCCTACTTCGTTTATTTATTTTAGGTGGTGGATGACCATTTGTTTTGAACTTTAAACTTTTTCTAAGTTCTAACTATCAGGTCTTATTTTTTTGGTTTAATCTTTTGCATTACTGACATTTTATCGCAATGTTACACCTTTGTTTAAAAAATAAAAAACTGACAAATGTCGCAAAGACGACTCACGAAGTGAAAATGTAAACAAAACATGACCGATTGAACATGTCGCTCTTCAAACTGAACATAGCTGGCTGCCAGCGTGGATAATGATTAAGAATAAAATTATGAGTTTAGTGGGTACTTTTATATAGCTATAAAATTGTAATTATTTGATTTTTGTGGGAATAAGCAAAATTGCGTTAATTTATGTGTACTGCAAAAATTATTATCTGGCGTGGCAAATTAAATGCAATTCGAATTATGCGACAACCAGCAACACTTTAACAATTTTTTATATGTATATTATCTATTTTTTGCTCTTAGTACAAGTGAAAATGGATTCCATTCAAGGGAGAGCCGTTCGTCTGATCGGCGACCCCGAGCTGACCAAGACCCTCGATAGCCTGGAGCATCGAAGACAGGTTGGTGATTTGGCTCTCTTTTACAGATATTTCCATGGCAGGTGTTCGACTGACATTGCCCACTTGATTCCACCTAGAGCAATGCAAAACAGAAATACACGGCGAACCACTGCCGCTCATCCATATGTTGTTCAGCTTAGTACTCCTCGAACTTCATTGTTCAAGAATTCTTTCATCTGGAGAACGTCATCTTTGTGGAATGATCTTCCTGAGGTCGTGTTTCCCAATGAATACAATCTTCAACGTTTCAAGACCAACGTTAATCGCTTTCTTCGCACACGCACCGCTCCCAGAGCGCCTTAAAGGATTTTTCCTACAGTGCAGGTGTTTTATCATTAAAAAAAAAAAAAAGCTGCAACGATAGAGTTGAAATAGCAAAGCGTCGCAGCGGACGGGCACGGACAAGCAACATTTAAGAATCAGTTAAACTGCGAACGGCCGAATATTTTTGCAAGCTGTCTACCATAACGGTGTTGGTTTGGTTTTGATAATTTGGGATGCAACTTAATATAACGTTCAAAAACTTTTTGTTTTGTGTTTTTAATTTAGGTTTCTAAAAATGGGTATGCCTATGATTCGACTGCAAACAATAAATTTGTTTAAATTGAAAAATGTTTTTGCCAGCGTAGAGACACGATTAAAATTGAAAAAGTTTTATGCCTATGCTGGGAATCGAACTCAGAACCTCTCGATAAAAGAAAAATAGATCTTAATGTTCAGTGGTAGTGAGTGAGTTCCCTTTCCCCTTATAACACCCTCCCCGGTCTGTGAATCACAGGAGATTCCAGACTATTACTACTAACATAATATTGAATAAGTGATATGACCGCAGTTGGTGAGAGGTCCCCCGTAGTGCAATTAGCAGCGCGCTTGACATGTAATCGAGAGGTTCTGGGTTCGATTCCCAGTGGAGGCATAAAACTTTTTCAATTTTAATCGTGTCTGTACGCCGGCAAAAACATTTTTCAATTTAAAAATTATTTACAGACGCCAACATAACTACGATAAATTTGTTGTTTGTTTAAAACAGTTATTCGATTTTTTAAATCAAAAATTCAAGAGACCATTTTTATGAGAATATAGAGGCTTATTATAAATATTATATATATACCGGGTGTTGCATCGTCGAGCGGGACATAGGAAATCCCATCTAATTTTAAATGGGGTCAATTATTGGCTTCCCTAATTATTTTAGAGAAAAATTCTATTTAGGTTTATTAAAGAGCACTAAAACCCACATTCAAAAGAATAACTTTAGATATTTTTGATGAGCCCGTTTACGGGTTATCGCCGATTTCTTTTTAACTATTTCTCCTTTTTATGGCCCCGTATTTGCGGGCACCAGCCAAGGTAAAAGATCACTGTCAAATAAAGTTGTTATTTTGAAATGTGTGCTTTATTGTTATAAAAACTCGTACTTTGAAAATATTAGCCATGAATTACACTTCTGAAAAAAAAATATTGATGATTAAATGGTATTATCAAGGCAATAGTTATCAAAATGTGTCAGACATGTATGCTGCTCTATCCGAATAGACCGATACCTGCAAAATATACAGTCGAAAGGACTATCAAGAAATTTGAGATAAAAGGCACTGTAATAAATAACTGCAGATGTGAAGAAAGGCAGGAACAAAGAAGAGATGCAAGAAATAATAGGGACTTGCAAAGGCAGGAACAAAGAAGAGATGCCAGAAATGATAGGGACTTGCAAGTTTTATTGTGCGTGGAAGAAAATGATGGGAAGATCAGCACAAGGAAACTTGAGGATGACATAGGATTAGATCACACCACAGCGTTACGAGCTTTGAAACGACATAAATATTATTCATACAAATATGAAAAGCACCAAAAGCTAAGAGATAGGGACGAAATACGACAGGAGTTTTGTTTTGGTATGATTGAAAAAGCAAACATGGATAGGGAATTTTTTTAAAACATTTGTTTCACTGACGAATGCACATTTACCTTAAACAATGAACCCAATGTTCAAAATTATCGATATTGGAGCAAAGAAAACCAACACAGATTTGTCGAAACAAGGACGCAATATCCACAAAAAGTTAATGTTTGGGCTGGGATTTTCAGAGAAAATATTATCGGGCCATTATTTCTTACACGAAATTTAAATGCAGAATATTTTTTGGAACTACTTGAAGATCATATTTTACCTACTGTACATGATGCCGCCAGGGAAAATCAGGAAGTTTGGTACCAAATGGATGGCTGCCCGGCACATAGTACCCTGGCTCTCCGGGAATATTTAAACCGTGCTTTTAATGGAAATGTTATTGGCTTAAATCATACAGTAAATTGGCCAGCCAGGTCTCCTGATTTATCGCCAAATGATTTCTTTCTCTAGGGCCTTTAAAAACCAGGATATACAAAGATAAAAAATACCCAAATCTGGACGAGTTAAAAAATGCAATTTCTGCCGAATGCAATAGAATTTCAGTTTACCTACTAGCGAATGTAAGAAGAAAATTTTATGATCGCCTCGGTTATTGTCTAGCAGTCAATGGAGGAATATTTGAACATCTTCTTAAATCCTAAAGTTCTAACAATTTAATAGTACCTACCTATTAATTAGTAAAATATTGAAACATGTAAAATGTCATAATTAACCTTGTAATTGGATACTTTATTTTAGTTTTATTCAGATTAATTTGTACTCATAAATACACCTTTAATATTTTCGATGTACGAGTTTTTAAAACAATAACGCACACATTTCAAAATGACAACTTTATTTGACAGTCATCTTTTACCTTGACTGGTGCCCGCAAATAAGGGGCCATAAAAAGGAGAAATAGTTAAAAAGAAATCGGCGATAACCCGTAAACGGGCTCATCAAAAATATCTAAAGTTATTCTATTGAATGTGGGTTTTAGTGCTCTTTAATAAACCTAAATAGAATTTTTCTCTAAAATAATTAGGGAAGCCAATAATTGACAACATTTAAAATTACATGGGATTTCCTATGTCCCCCTCGACGATGCAACACCCGGTATATATTTTTTAATCATTTTTTTAATTAAAAATACTTAAGGGAATCTTAACAGGGACGCTACTGATGAAAATTTAGAAAACCTTTATCCTGGAAAAATGTATTTTCCTACGTACTTGGCATGTACCAAAGTTGAAAAAAAATACAAAGCGGTTTTAGAGATTTTGGGAAAACATATTTTGTGAAAATCTAATCACCCTGTATTTCAAAAATAAAGCGGATGTGAACCTATGTTTATAAAAGGAATAATTCTTAAAATCGTTCAAGTATTATCGCTCTTTCGGACTGAATCGAGTTTGTTAAATATTTAGTAAAACATTGACAGCTTAAGCTCAAGCTTAAAGATTCGTAGACACATCAAAAAGCTTTACTGCTAATTATGCAAATATCATTATTTAGAAATTTGAGAGCAAAAGTAATAAGTAATGCAGTTGTTTTCAATTATGCTGTTGTCATAAAAACATACACTAGATTAAACAATCCGTTCGCCGTCTCATTTGAAAACGGCCGCAGTGCCAACCGCAGTAGCGCCGCCTGCCGATTGTTTAATTATAACCGCACCGAATCGACTTTTTTGGTCTATATTTCATAATCTGCATTATATGGATACGGCAGTCTGCATCATTTAACGTATCGCCAATTTGGCTGGGACCGTTGGACTTTTGATTATTCCTTCCAGTGATTTACAAGCAAAGTTTTGTCGGGCTTGGAATTAATTTGTTAATTTACGGCCAGTCCGGGAGTTTTTTGTCGGTGGGAAATTAATATTGATGCAGCTGCAGTGACCTAATTTTTCTGGCAATAATAAAAAGTGTGTCCAATTGCCGATATGAATTATTAAAAATACCACGAGACCGTTGTGTGGCCGACAAAAGTAAAATTTATATTCTGATTGCAGTATCGTTTAGATTTTATCTATAGGATATTCATTAATTTTATGGCGGTTATAATGGATTTATTTGTATAATGGAAACGTTATTTTTGAAAATGATAGATATTATTTTCTATTGCTTTGTTTTAAATATATATATTTTTTTTATGATAAAACATAAAACAGCTGCACTGTACGAAAAATCCTTTAAGGCGCTCTGGGAGTGGTGCGTGTGCGAAGAAAGCGATTAACGTTGGTCTTGAAACGTTGAAGATTGTATTCATTGGGAAACACGACCTGAGGAAGATCATTCCACAAAGATGACGTTTTCCAGATGAAAGAATTCTTGAACAATGAAGTTCGAGGAGTACTAAGCTGAACAACATATGGATGAGCGGTAGTGGTTCGCCGTGTGCATTGCTCTAGGTGGAATCAAGTGGGCAATGTCAGTCAAACATCTGCAATGGAAATATCTGTAAAAGAGAGCCAAATCACAAATCTGTCTTCGATGCTCCAGGCTATCGAGGGTTTTGGTCAGCTCGGGGTCGCCGATCAGACGAACGGCTCTCCTTTGAATGGAATCCAGTAGCCGAAGGGTGTGCTTGGGCGCAGAGCTCCAGACATGAGAGCAATATTCTAATGATGGTCGAATCTGGGCTTTGTAGAGTGTCAAAAGTTGATGAGGTGTGTACAACCTTTTGGTGCGGAAAAGTACACCAAGTTTCTGTGCAGCTGCCTTGGCAATTGCGGCAACGTGATCATGCCAAGACATATTACCTCCCAGATTGACCCCCAGCAAATTAATAGACGGTGCCAGGGGAATTGCGTGTCCTGCCATGACTATATCCGGTTCTGCAATGTTAACCTTTTTGGAGAAGACTGCTGCCTGGGTTTTCTTAGCATTAAATTCGACTTGGTTACTGTCACCCTAAGCCAAGATTTCTTCCAGGTCATTGTTGAGGCGCAATACTTCATGCTGCCTGCGAAGATGTGCGTCGGCAGCGGATGTTTGGGGAGTAAAAGTAAAAGATGAGACAAGTGTGCTGTCATCAGCAAAGCTATAAATTGGATTTTGGGTTTTCATTAGAAGGTTGTTAATATACAATAAAAAGAGGGTAGGCGACAATATGGACCCTTGAGGAACACCGGCATTGATGGTGAAGGTGTCTGAGAGAAACCCGTCAATCGAAACTTGCAGAGAACGGTTCTTAAGGAAGCTGGTTAACCATAAACAAAATCCATACCGTAGGATCGCAATTTACTTAGAAGCCCATCGTGCCAAACTTATATATTAAAAGAGTTATAAACTACCCTTATTTACATAAATGGACCGAATCAACCGGTAAGAAAATATCCCAGTAATAAGATACATGTTAAAAACTGACCTAGTATACCACACCAGAATCTTAGGTCTCGTAACAAGAAAAGTTAGTTAAAATAGTCTCAAGAGAAAATTTAGTAACACAAACTATATTTTGTTGCTAGACCGAATTACAGGGAGTAGTTATTTTAGCGCTAAACAAATTTACACAATATTTTTTGATGACCACATTTTTTTTGGTATATCAAGACACCCGTTTACTGTCATCTCCTCGCGGGTAGTGTCTGCCTTATTGGACTAAAACCTTTCCTTCTCTGCTTCAGCATACCATACTGGAAACCGCTCGACTCGCATTACTTCTGTACTTTATGAGCCCACTTGTTTTGTAATAAATACAGTTTCTCCAAAAAGTAGCTGATTTAAAATAAATATAGTAAATTTTCGTGAAAGAATAGCTGCTTTTAGCCTAATTTTATAAAGTTTTTTTAAACCTAAGTTTAAAATCGTAGAAATGTCAATGATTTATAATGTGAAATTGACAGCAAAGTTCAATTTAAGAGTAATCAACCTGGTCATAACTTATTTGTTATGTTACTTTGCTGTCAAATTCACATAATCGACTTTATAAAATTGGACAAAAGAAAATCTATGATTTAAATCGAGGTCCCGTTTAAATCAAAGAAATGTCAAAACTGGTCATTTTATAATGTGGGATTGACAGCAAAGTTCAAGTTAAAAGTAAGTTTTGTCCTAACTTAATATAATGTAACATAACATAAAATGATCAGGTTGATGACTTCTAAATCGATCTTTGATAACAATCCCTCATTGTAAATCGATTATTTCTGACATTTTTCCGATTTTATGGTTTAAGCCTAGGTATAAACCTAGGTTTAAGTGGACTTTATAACATTGATCCTTAAGGGTAGATTAATCGATTAAATTGCATTAAGAGTAACAGTAATAATTGAACAAAAGTTATTATTTTCTTAAGTGGCAAGAATAGAATTTTTATAGAATAAAGGTCAGTCTATTCTTGTACCAACAATTTTCTCTGGACGAAAGTTTTTTTTGCGCTTTGTATTGGGCTAATACAAGAATAGTCTAAGTTTGAAATTGTTTTTTTTAGCATAAATGCTGAAAACCTCTTTAAAGGAATAGTTTAGTTTAGTGCACTAGCGCTTTCCTAGAACCGATAAAGTACAAAAATCAATTTATTAAATTGGTCCAGTCTTATTAATAATTTTGGGAAAAGACATAAAACTAACGATCTATTTTTAAACCTAATTGTCCACAACAATATTTTAAATTATGTTTCCCTTTGTGTCTCCTAAAATAAATGTTAGTGTCAGTTGTGGTAGAGAGTGAGTATAAAATTCATTTTCGATTTTGGGTCCCCAATTTCAGACATTCGAGGCACGAGGCGCTCCTTGAAAATAAAATAATTAGATTTGACGCGTATCGCATAGGTATATTGGTTTATCCAGTTTGCTTATACGCGCCCCCACGTAATCCGATTTGTATAGATTATAAAAAAACATTTTTTTTAACAGGGTGGGAAGCAGCATAATATATCAATTTTTATACACTCTTAAAAATAACATGGTATGGATTACTAAAATTTGGTTCTGACAACTATTTATTTTCGTGAAATCGGACTCAACCCAAAAATGAGTCTGTAGAACAAAAAAATTGTCGTTATTCAACTGTTGATAATTAATAGCATTAACCAATCCAACCTACAAATTTTAGTTGTCACAACGAAATATTATATACGGATAACTAAATATTATATGGTACTCCCGTTTTTTAACCATACCCATTAGTTGTCACAACTAATGTGAAAATATGGAAAATTGAAATTTTTTTTCAAGGAAATATTGTTTTGTTAATGATTCAATCTACAAATATTGCCAAAGCAATCAGTTATTGGGGCCAAACTTGAAATTTTCATAGAGTAACAATTACTTATGTAGTCACAATATTGTGTTTATTATCTTTTTTCTGTAGGTACTTTCTAATTGTAAGAAAGAAGTTGAATCATAAATAAGTAAAAATTTTATATATTTATCATAGCACTTGAAAGTTTGAATGAACTGCTTATAACGCATGGCAAAATTAGCAAGTTGATTTGATAGAAATAACTTTTAAAAAAGTCTGTTTCATTTCTAAAAGAAACGTCATATGTAATTTATACTTAGTAACGAAAAATACTCCTTCCTAGAGTCCCCATTTAAATAAAAAAAAGCCTTGGTATTACTACTCTATTAGGTATGCGTAAACTAATTGAAATATATTATCAGGGATATTATGGTTTTTTTTTAAAAAATATTTTTAATGTCCTTGTTCTCTCATGTTCTTTATAATACATACTTATGCAATACAAAACAGAAACACTAGATTTTTAACTTATTTTACTCAACCCTATGGGTTGTTCAATTGCTTATAGAACTGAATTGTTCTTATTTAAATTTTCTTATCTGCAAATGCGATTATTAAAAAACAAAAAATATCCCCTGGACTTTCTATTTCAAATATACAGCTATATGAAATTTGTTATACTTGGTCAGATTAAAAAGTCATCAATATGAGGTTCTTTTAGAGAAAGGGAACATAGAACAAAAACAAAAAAAAATATTTTAAAGTTATTTCTCATCGGCTCACCTTGCCATGCTTTATAAACAGCTCATTTAAACTTTGTAATGTACAACTGCAATGATAAAAAATAAAATGTTTACTTATTTATGATTTAACTTTCTTTTGCCAATAAGAACGTACACAAGAAAGACAATAAACACAAATAAATTACACCAAATATTGTCACATCCATTGTCCACGCGGCCATGAAAATGGCCAATTATTGCCTTCAAAACACGAAAAAATGGACACCGAACCGCAAAAGCACCCTGACATAACCTCCTGACAGTCCTGGCTAGAATGATATGTCACCCACCGTCAAGGGCGTCAAGTCTCTGTTGTAAAGTAAGTACAGCGATGCCGTTAGTTAGACATATAAAGAATAATATTATTTGAAAAGAAAAGTTAGTTCTGATAACTAAGAATGCATCTTAATCAAAATTAATAAAATGATAGGGACTACAAATTCATAATGTGTTATTACAACAAGCGTAATGGATAGATACAATTTTGCAAGAACGTTGATGTAACATTTAAATAGGATATATACAGAGTAAAATTCAGCTAAACAAAATATTTTATTTCTGTCAACTAATATGAAAACAAGATATTTTCTTTGTTCTGATGGCATAATTTTTTGGTAAATATAACCAAGAAAAAATTCTTTTTTTGTTTTCCTAACTAAAAATAGTTATTTTTGGTAACGTAAACACGAGAACAAATAAAAATTAGTACCAAATACCAAGTCATTTTTAAGAGTGTATAAGATAACTTTGACTGTGACATAAATATTGTCGCGTATCAAAATTGTCATTTAGGTGAATAGAAGTAAAAAAATTTATTATTTTACTAAAAATTTACATTCACAAACACAATATGTTTCGCTGCACGGCAGCTTCTTTAGGTGTGAAAATATAACCATGGATTAACTATAACTATCTAATACCTAATAATAACAATGTACCTAAAAATGGGTTTTTACTGACCTTATTTTTACTAGAAAAGATTTAACAATGGGGATCTATTTAAATCTAATTGATTATTTAGTAAACAACCAGAGCTTTTAAGTTTGTTAATTTCTAGAGATTTAAGCAGATTTAATTTAATATCTTTATTATCTATATGCAAAATTTTAAAATTATTATTGAAATGTATGATTTGTCTCTTAAAGATGGTTAGCATAATTAGAATCATTCTTACGCTTTATGAAACTAGTAAAATGCTCCCTAATTCTTATATAAAAGCTTCTGCCTGACTGGCCAATATAGGTTTTTGGAAAATCTGCACATGTTATGTTATTTTTTATGAATTTGCCTAATGAATTATTAGTTCTAAATGCCATTTTAATACCAAGATTTCTTAAATATTTATAAATGTTAATACTTATGTGACCTATATAAGTTAGGACACTCTAACGTTCAAAATTATCTTGGTTAGTTGGATATATCATTTCTCTTGCATTGTTGTACCTATTTTATTCAGTATTTTATCTATAACTTTGGAAGAATAACCATTGTTAATAGCTATTTGTTGGATTATGTGTAGTTCTTTATGAAAATCTATTGTTTTTAATGAAATGCTTATTAGTCTATGGATCATACTATGGAAGGTTTCTAATTTATGTTGAATTAGATGACAAAATGAGTAGTTAATTGTAGTGTCAGTATGAGAAGGTTTATGAATGTGTGTTTGTTATTTTATTTTTTTATGGTTAGGTCCAAGGAATTTATTGTATTGTTTTCTTCTTTTTCTATGGTAAAATTTATGTTAGCGTATAAATTATTAATAAAATCTAAATATTAATTAAATCATCTCTCTGTTCCAGTTAAAATGTCATCCACCTACCTGTGCCAATAAATGAATTGTTTAAATAGAGGGTGGTTACTGATTTTATTTTCTAGAAAGTCAATAAATATTTCATCCAACAAAGGACTAAGGGTGTTTCACATAATTATCCCTTCATTTCTGTTATAAATATTATTGTTAAATTCGAAATAATTTTGATCTAAGCAAACTTTCAGATTTCTTGTTTTTTAACTAAAGAAATTTGTCTAAGAAACAAGAGTTTGTCTACAAAAAACAATGTATTTTCAATTGGTATACTTGGGAATAGGTTTTTAACGTCAAATGTTATTAATTTGGCATTATTGGGTAAATTAATATTTTCGATTTTTTAAACTAATTCTAGAGAGTTTTTGATTGCAAATTTGGCTAAAAAATTGTAGGCAACTAGAACGTGTAGTTTAGATGATTTAAAATTGCGTTTTAGTTTATTTAATTTGTTATGCGCTATTTATTTATTGTAACACCAAAGATTTTTAATAGTTTTATAAAAGCAAAACAATTTAAAATTACATTTTGGTGAATAACATAAGAAATATAAATAAAATTGTCAAACCAGTAAATTTAGAGAGTTTTCTCTAAAGAAGACTTGTCCCCTTCAAACTCACATACGATGCTTTTTCAAGTAAGTTCAAGAAAAATAATTTCTGCTTTACTGTCAACTTAGACCAAAAGAGAAATAAACAATTTAATAAAAATTATCAAGATCACTTACTCACTGGCTGGAAACTGCTCTGGTTCTGAGATTGTGTTTTTATATCATTTAGAGAGACTTGAGTCACCAAACGGGCAGAGCTTACCCTTACACTGGAATGCGTTAAACAACTCCACTGAGTAAGTGTTTCTTTAAGTTTTTATAATGTTTTGTAACCCCTATCAAAATAGAAAAGGGGTTCCTTTTTGCTGTGTCAGGAATTTTTAACATTAGGAGAAACGCTTCTTAAATGAACTATTTAAAATGGAACCCTCTCTTCAAGCAATTATTAACAGTCATTCCCTAAAAATTTGTCTACTGACTCATCCTACGAAACTAAAAATGTTCTTGTCCTTGTTCTATGCACTATCTTTCCACTTTCCACTTCACCTATTTATCACCATTTAAGAGTCTTAACTTCACGGCGAAGGATTAGACGAGTAATCCATTCTTAAGGATACCAATCCATATCCGACAATATTTTACATACTAGGTTAGGTTAGGTTAGAGTGGCAGACCTTTGGTTCAGACCAGTCTCACGTAGTCCTACTAGGTCCGTTGTGATACCACACGTGTTTCGTAGAACCCACCTTCATCATATCTCTGATGGTTAGTGCGCGTACACCGCAGAAGGATTTTAATAACTTATTCAAACCAGCCACTACTGTTCAGGAACCTGCTCAGTCGTCCAAGTTGTAAGTTGCTTAGTTTCTCCAGGCTATCGAAAAATGGTTCACCCAGTGCAGTGAACCTTCTTCTTGCGAGGCCAGTTCATTCACACAGAAAATGTTAAATACTTTCTTCCTCTTCCTCATCTCTGCAACTTCTGCAAAAGTCGTTAGTAGGTATTTGCATACGTTCGGCATGTCTACCGAAGAGGCAATGTCCTTTAACAACCGCATTAATATTTTTTTACATACTAAAAATGTATCCTACTGAAGAAATATACAATTTTGTGATATTAAAAAAAAATATTTCCGGACCCCACAGGCATGGCATTTTATTAAATCTAGAAATCAAATTAAAAAAAAAAATATTTCAAATCCTTAATTCTAAAGTCTCTTTTGTAAAAAATTAAATGAATTATTGTATAACCTTAAATGGGCTTGTTTTTTCAAAGAAGTTTTCTATTTGTCGATAGGACTTATTTTACATTTTAAATTCTTAAAAAAATCATGTATTTGATTTCCGCGAACTGAACACTTGTTTTTAAATTCATCTGAAAAGTTTAGGTCTATGTGCAAATCCAACTGATTTAAAAATATAAGTGTTGAAAATAATAATTATCGCATTTACCAACGCTATAGCGTTTGAACGATGCATCGGATGTATCCAAGATAAAAAAAAAATTCACATTATTTGCGTGCTAGTTTTTAAATTCTTTATCGAATATATGGTAATACTATAACTACCTATTATGCAATTTTACACGGTTTAACTGCTTTATTGAATAAACCAAACAATCCCAGTTTTTAGTAGTTGGGTCAGGTTGTAAATTACGCATGCCTGCAAATTTTAATTCATAAATTTCGTTTCAACTTAAAAGGCCTTTTTATAGGTATGTTGTATCGCGAAAATTAATTTCAGATCTTTTCTAAAACATCACGATTTCTTGATATAGAAGGTACTTATCAATTTTTTGGCACAGTTGTGCTAGATACGAAAATTTGTTGCTTAGTGAGATGTTGTGAAACACGAGAATAGTTTAAATCTTAACATGGTTTTCAACGATTTTTAATTTTTATTTCTTAACTTAACAAGTAATATGACACATAACATCGTCATAAATCACACTCCTTAATAATAAATAAAACTGTCCACAATAAATTGGACACAGACTGGAACAAATCGGTACGAAATAAAGAAAGTATCTATTGCCACGTGCGAGGAAACACTGTAAAGAGCGCCGCTAGCCGAAGCTTTTGTGACGTCACGCAATCGACGCGTAAAACTTTAACCCGCTATTTCTCAGCAATGGTTAGTCGTAGAATGACGAGGTTTGAACCGTTATTCTTAGATTTTTTTGTACTAAAACTTTAATTTTTGGCGCATACCCCCTTTAAGTATCTAATCATTCAAATTCTAATCATTATTTAACTTGTCACTACAAACAAACACTTTTCCAGAAAAATGGAAAGAAGCTAAAATATGTCCCGTTTTCAAAAAAGGCGATAGGAGTGATATGCAACATTACAGACCAATTGCTTTATTGTCCTCCCCAGCTAAAATCTTTAAGTCCATAATCTATAAACACATTTAAAATCGGGTAGTTAACAAAATAACGGAAAAACAACATGGGTTTTTAAAGAAAAAAATCAACTTCTACGAATTTATGCAATATTACGCAGTACATAGCTGAAAATCTTGACAGCTAGTACCAAATTGTTGTTGACTTTGAAAAGGCTTTTAACAGAGTGCCACACATCATACTTATAGATAAGTTTAAAAATGAATTTGGGTTTCATAGAAATTTAATTAAATTTTTTAAATCTCTCTCCATAATAGGCAACAACGAGTTACTGTTAAAGAATATTTCTAGGATTATCACGTGGCTTCTTTAGGCGTTCCGCAAGGATTTAACTTTGGACCACTGTTATTCCTATTATTTATTAATAATATAGTCGATAAAGTTGCAGACTGTGAAACATTGATATTCGTATTTTAAGCTGTATGTTAGAGTATACAATGAGGAGGACTGTATTATATTGCAGAAAAACCTTAATATATTACATTTATAGTCAGTTACAAATGGCTTGCACTTCAATATCGGCCAATGTTATGTTCTTAGTTTTGGTAAGAAAAGAAATATTTTGAACTATAAATATAAAATTGGCGGATCAGTGTTGTCTCGGGTTAGTGAAATGCGGGATCTTGGTATGACTTTTGATTATCAACTTTCTTTCAAAACACATATTCAGAAATAATAAACAAGGCAATTAAAATGTACGGGTATATAGTCAGAAGCTATAAATTGCTTAGAAAGTTAAAGTGTATCGAGACATTGTATATATCAATTGTCAGAAGTAATTTGAAATATTGTTCTATAGTATGGCGTCCATATTATCGGAACCAAAAATGTGCCATTGAGAAAGTTCAAAATAAATTTTTAAGATACTTATATTATAATGAAACTGGCACTTATCAGTTGCATGGTATGTAGATGTTATGAAGACATATAATCTTGTAAGTTTGGAAGAATGATTAATGATTTCAGTTTGTTAGCTTCAATCAAAATTATGTATCATCGTATAGAACTAGGAATCCTATAACCTTTTATGTAGATACTGCCAGAACTAATTGCTACAGTAACTCCCCGATCAGTGTTATGTGTAATTTATACAACCAACTTGGACATCAATGTGATATTTTAAGCATGAAAATACAAGAATTTAAAAGATACATTAATGAAATTAATCTGTGACTAAGTTTTAAATATTTAAGAATGGCATTTCTCCTCTGTAACTGGATGTAAATCTGTAGAGTTTGTATTAAATAAATAAATTTAAAAAAACACTTGGTCAATCAAGGTCACCTAAATAAAATTATTGTACTTTTTTACTATACTCGGGTCAAATTAATTAAAATACCGTCAATAACACCTGCGCCAAGTGGCATACTTGTATAATTAAATGGAGTAAAAATTATTTACATAATAGGACACAGACAACACAAATTGGTAATATATTTTCAACAAAAAAATTAAATAACATAGGAGTACCCCAGGGAAGTATTTTGGGTCCTTTATTTTTTATTTTATATATTAATGACATGCCATTAGTATTAAAATTGGCTAAAGTTCAAATATTCGCAGATGATACTCTTATTTATATTAGTGGTAAAAATATTTTGGAAATTTTGGAAGTTTTAAGTTCAGAATTTGTTTTATTGTCGAATTGGTTAAAAGTAAACAAATTATAGCTATTAATATAACGATATGATTATGCGATTTATAATAGTCGAGGACATTACTAGGTGACGAGGCAACAGCCGAGTCACCCGCAATCTCCGAGACGGTGTTAAATCGCTAATAATCGAGTTGTATTCAAAGCTTTATCGTATCATTGACATCGGCGATGCGAAAATAAAAACAAGGTTTTATGTCATTTCATTTTGGCATTTCAAAAAGTCATCATTAAAATCATACAAGATTTTGATATTCCTGACGATATATTAGCTGCAGTCAACATTATAAGGTTGAACTTGCTTCCGGACAAATCTAAAATCCATTATGAAAAAGAATATCGGCAGTTTTGTGAGTGGCGAAACAAAGTACATGTTCAAGGTGCAGAAGCAACGGTATTGCTGGCGTATTTCGCAAAACTCTCTGAGGAATACTCTGCTTCATCCTTATGGCCGAAATATTCCATGTTACGAGCGACTTTAGAACTGAAGGAAAAAGTGGAAATCAAGAAGAAAAATGTTGGATATAGAGCAAAAAAATCAAAAGTATTTACAAGAGAACAAGTCAACGAATTTGTGTGTTCTGCCTCAGACGAGAATTTTTTAATGATGAAAGTGGCTTTTTTAATTGAAATTGGAGGAGCCTGTCGAACTAGTGAATTAGCGAAGATGATCACGAAAGATGTTAACGTTTTAGAGGACAAGCTGATTGTTAGTATTCCCGACTCAAAAACCCACAAGAAACGTATTTTCGCTGTGATATTTGACGGCGAAGTCAATCCTGTGCTTTTATTTAAAAAGTACGCAATGTTAAGGCCAGACCATGTCACTTACCAAAGATTGTTTGTATCATATAGAAAACGGAAATGTACGGTACAGCCCTGCGGTATTCACTTCTTCTCTAAAATACCTCAAAAAATAGCTAAGTATCTCTCACTTGAAAATCCTAATTTGTATACTGGTCACTGCGTTAGAAGATCTTCGGCAAATTTTCTTGTTAATGCTGGAGGAGATATATTAGACCTACAAGAACTTGGTGAAGGGTATTTAGAAGAAAGTGTGACCAAGAAAGTTTCCATTGCTCGCAAAATTCAAATCGGCGATGGTTCCGGCAGTAGATTAAGCACTGGGGAACCACACGAAATCGATAGGAGTACTTGCTCGGTCATTAATCAGTCTTCAGAGGGCATACCTAAGATCGTGGATGTTAAAGACAAAGGTGTATCCATCAAATTTGAAAACTGTCAAAATATTGTTTTACATGTTTATGAAAAATAGTTCTAATATTACTTGGTATCTAACGTATTATGCTTTCGTAACTAACGTATTAAATTATGGTAACTAATGTATTATAAGTAACTAAGGTGTTATGTAGGTTTTAGTACGTTTATAATGTGAATAATTATTAATAAAGATATCATATAAAAATGACTTAATCTTCAATGATACGATAAAAATTAAAAATTTCCAAAACAAAATGTATGGTTATGGGTTTAAATTTGAATTTAACCAATTAAAATCTTTTAATTGATGGAGAGAGATTAGAAATAGTTAACTAATTTAAATATTTAGCTATAGTTATTGACTCAAAATTAAAATTTAATATTCAATATGAAAATTTAATTTTTAAAATTGCGGGAAAAATAAATTACTTTAAAAGAATAAATTTCAATTTAATGTTTTATTCGAAAAAAATTGTTTATAATACTTTAATTTTGCCATATTTTTTTTTATTGTTTTACAATTTTGTTTAACGCTGATGAAGGTACAATAAACAGATTACAAATTTTACAAAATAAAGCGATGCGAATTTTACTTAATATGGATAGATATTCAAAAATTAATATAATGTTAAAAAAAATAGAATGGTTAAATGTAAATAATTTATTATTATTTTTGGTTTTGATATTTATTTACACAGTTCAAAATGGTATGTTACCTTCACATTTAAAAGAGTTTACTGTTCTGAATTATGATCATCATAATTATTTAACGCGAAATAACAATTAAAATTTTTTTCTTAATACTTTCTCAAAAAACTTAGCTTATAAATCGGTATTTTATAAAGGACTTATGGAATTTAATAATTTAAATAAGTCAATAAAAACACAAAAAAGCTCAAAATCATTCAAACAGTGTTTAAAAAGTATTTATTAACACAACAAGATAAATAAGAATGTTTCAAAAGGTCATTTAAAATTGTATTAAAAAAAAATTAAATAATTATTTAAATGTATTAGTAGACATGTGCTAAATAAATCTTGTTACTACTACTACTACTACTACTTCTACTAGTATAGACTGTGTAGTAGACATACCCTTTATAATCTTGGCCAAATTATTAATCCGTTCGTAACACAAACTAGTCTTAATAAAGCTTTTGATACCATCTGTAGATAGTTTTTTTATTCGTGGTTCAACCAATTTTACCCCAAGAAATACTTACGTGGGCAAAAAATTTTCGTATACGTTGCACGTATCTCTAATTCGATATTCGCTGCCTCAGAGCGTTCGCTAAAACTACTTTACAAAACTTTTTTGAGGTTTCGCAAAATCAATATCTATTTTATGTCGAACATGCAAAACTTTTCAAACCCAGATACATGTTAACTTTTTTTTTTGGGCAAGTGTGAAAAAGTTTTGTTGATAAATATACGCGTTTCAAAGATTGTCGGGAAAATAGGGTCATCGTAAATAAATAGAACTTATACGCAGAAAGAAAACACTATCGTTTATTTAATTGAAATATTTTAATTAATATCATGCATTTTGCAGTAGAATTGTAAGTCATATAAAAGTAATGAATACAAATTTTATTAATAGTTTCATATGACCTTTTTTCCACTCCCACATGGATATTTGAGGTTTCCTTTGCACTAAAGTGATTGGATAAGTAAGCTGTTCCGGTTAACTTCCTTGTTAGGATATGAAATTCAACAATCACAGTGGTCAATTACGAAGAAACCAAATTTATACGTTGTAAATTATACTCGTCGATTTATGACACTTAACAAAAGTGAGGTTAAGAATATACTTCAAAAAGATACAAATCCGTCAGGTTAAATTTGTTATTTTTTATATTTTAATCAAAACATTTATCCCTGAGTCTATGCATACACCAAAGAGTACACGGAATGGTGCGAAAATTGAAGATAAAAAACAAAATATATTTTTTGTACAACTGTCAAAAAAAGATGACTTTTTTTGGTTACTATGGATGCACAAAACGTATCTTGTTTTCACCGTGAAAAAAATGATATTTTTTCACGGCAAGCTCAGCTGATTGATGTTTTCGTATAAAAATGCATATTTGATTCTTGATTTCGCAGGCAAAAGATTTGATATAACGCTCTGCCGCATCCGTAATTTCGTGAGGTGTCTCATTATCACTTTCAGACATTTAAATGGTACCAAACTTGAGCAAACAACTATAAACTTTTGACACGAAAAACGATAGATTTGACAATCAATAAAATTTAAACTATCGCAGGTTTTCATGGTAATGGGAACAGGTGTAAGAAATAATACCTTAAAAGCTATGAATTATGATTTTAGAGTTTTTTCTAAACACGACAAAAAATAGTTAACTACAAACAGTTGTACAAAAAATGTTGTTTGTATTTCGCGCGCAATAGTTGTTTTTATGGCACATTTGATTGCATTTTAACCTCGACCTAACGGTCTCGGTAAAAATTTACAATCTCATGTGCCATTAAAAAAACACCTATTTTGCGTACTTAATACAAAAATAACTATTTACCGAACTAATTAACTTATTTTCTGACCAAATCAAAGAATTGTGTTCAAATGCATTTTCTTATTTCAAAAATCACCAGTTTTCCATTCATTTCTAGACAATTACTACACGACTTAATGCATAAAATGTACTATATACTACTTTGTACTGGTCGGTTTTTTGCCATGCAAATATTTGTAGTGTAGCATTTTTAAAGACTTTTGTAAAAGCCGAACATCTACATTATTTTAAAATTATGTAATATTTCCGTATGTTTTATTAAATAAGTATTTTTTCATTTAAATAGCTTTAACTGTTTTTCAGAAAACGTGATAAATGGATATTACGGGTGAAAAATTTCAAACAATATTGATTTATCATTAATATACTTTTTAGAGTAGCAACAGTGACATTATACATATACCATAATATAATGATACAATAGAATGTATCGCCATAATGGTGGTTACTGTATAAATTATTCAGAATTTAATGCATTTTGGCTCTTTCTACATTATTATTTAATATGAATATTTCAAACCGTATTGGACATAAAATGTATACTAATTATCCTATAAAGCCACTCTCTAGGTACTTAATCCAGTTTAAACCATTAAATATTTAACTGTTGATGGTTATAAACTAATCTGCACCTGACTGAACGTCTTTACTACCGTCTGCATATCATGCAGCGTTCTCGTTATAAAGAAAATTCATTTATGTAACTCATAACTTGTAAAATGTAAAACAAAATTGGTCATTAACAACAATCCATCGTGTTTTTTTTGTATTGTATCAAATGAATATGAAATAATTAGTCAAGTTGTACAATTGTACATGTCACTTCTTTTTAAAAAAAAAAATTACCTTAAAATAAAGCCTCCGGAGGCCTAATTCTCGAAATCGAGGAACAGCCTTCTCATGAGATAATTCGCTTCCCCGTCAGTATCACATAAGATTTTGAAGGTTTCAAACGAACTCCGCCCATTAATCTCATGAGAAGGTTGTCGATTCTGAAAATTAGGCCTCAGGAAGTTTTAATAATATAAAATTGTGAACGCTGATTTTGGGTTGTTCAATTTATTATTTACCAAATCCGGGAGACTCGTAATGGGCTTTTTTACTAAATTTTGAGCGGAGGGAAATGCACTGACATCTGTGTTTTCTGTATCAGAACAGTTACAGCCAAAACTTCTTCTTTGTATTTTTCACGGAATTAGACGTAAACAGAATACACACTTCTGCAGTAGAAAGTCTAAAAGAAAATTTTCAGAAACTAACAGAAATTGCATCAGAAAATAACACCGCATTTTACGAATTGCATCATTAAGGCAAATGTTGAATTAAAAAAAATTTCAACAAATGTTGAATTAAAAAAAATTTCAACATCAACTCAACTCGCAAGTTTCCTTGGCAATCTAAGGAAAGGACGTTCTTCAAAACAAAACAAATAGGGTTCAACCTACCTCTATTAGCAGAAGAAGGAAACGAAATGGCCTCACATCTGGAAGGAAACGGATTCAGTCAGGTAGACCAACAAATTTGGAATTAAAAACAAGAGCCAAAAGGAAGCACAATTTGGTAGAAAATATTTTTAAAAGCCAATAACGATTTTTTAAAAATAAACACTGCGTTTAATCACAAAAAGTTTTAATGAAATTTACGATATTTTTCCTAATAGTGCCATAATAGTTATTTGCATTACTAGATGCGATAGTTAATTTTTTGGCGTGAGGAGATTTTGAAATTGCCGAGGCGAAGCCGAGGTGATTTAATATCTCCGACCACCAAAAAAGGCTTTCGCATCGTGTAATGTATTACATTTTTTTTACTACTATTCACTGATCAATATAAGTAATAAACTTTGATTTTATTCAAATTAAAATGATAAAATTAGTTTTTTTTCCACCTGTAAAATAATCCATGACAACTAGTTATTTGAGTATTGTCAGAGTCTGTCAATAAAATAAGTAGTAGTAGAAAAATTATATAAAGTAGTTGATACGTGTTGATAATTCAAAATAAGTAGTCAAAAAAGCATCAGCAATGTAAGTTATATAACAAATACTTTGCGGTAACTTGTGATACAGATTGTTTTAACAGCAACGCCCAATTATTAAATTTATTATATACTTTCGATTCGATTTTTCCGATCGTTATAATAAAGCCGTGCTCTAAATCGCGATACACATTGTCAATTAAAATTAGGCCGTAACGTAAAACCATAGTATACTGCGATCGAGAGTACAACGCCTCTGAATAAAAGTACATTATGCCTTTACGCTGCCGGGACGCTTAAATTGTACAGAGTCATAGCCAACTAGGAGTAACTGAACTTAAAATCCGCTGCAAGATCGCCATATAAAAATACTAAATTGGCAATATTTTGAAAATTAAAAATTTTGAGATATACAACCTTACACAAACTTGCCCTTATTTTTAATGCTAAATAAGAAATAATTATAAAATTTGGGTGTTTCCATTTGAAAATCTAGACTTTTTGCAGTTTTTTCAATTTCATTTTAATCCTATTTTTTAAACACCCTGTATTAATAGTTATCAAAATATTATAAAAAATCTATTAAAGCAGGTCCTTTATAACAAGGAATTTCACTTAAATTTAAAAAATAGGGCTTTTTTATAGAAAAAATTGATAATTATTCTAAGGCTGCCAAACGTCATTTTTGACATAAAAATTCAAATATGTCAAAAACGTTTAGACATAGGTATAGGACATGGTATACAAAATCTGCCTAGAATCTTGCGTAGAATGCAAAAATGTGATAATATATAGGGTATCCCATTTAAAATAAGTAAGTTGACACTTACCGGAAGTGCCACCATTATGAAAATATTTTAGCCCGGTCGCCCCCATCAGCAATGTCAAATTTTCAAAATGTTCCTATGTATAGTTTTCTATATCTAGATCGATTCGGTTCCCGGTGGGACACCCTGTATTGTATTGCACTGTGTTGCTTGACTTTTTGAGCTAATGTTAAAAAAACACTCTTATTCGGTCTTGTGGTGGATGTACCAAGATATTGAACTTAGTGAACTAAAGATTCTTTAAGACATTTGTAATAATTCAGGGTGCTCTTCTTAAAAAAAACACTATTTCTGTTTAACTCCTAAATGTAATAATATTAAAGAAACTTTGGTATGTAGGTGTGTCGATCTACGATCGACAATTAATTATATTAAGAATATCATCAGGATTGACAATGCAGCTGTGAAGACTGATGGCAAGCAGTATAAATATGGCTCTACTTTACACCATCAATATCATTGTAATATAATATGAAATTATTTATAAAATCATATCTTGTACAAATTTTCTGGTTTATCAAGTAACTGAAATTAAAAAGTAAATAGTGTGTAATATGCCATGTTCTGCTAGCCATCACAATACATGTATTTGTACTTGAAAAAAAAATTGGGTTAGTTTCTATACCTGCACGAAGGGAAAGTTATTCACAAAAATACAAAAACACTGTAAAATTAAAAAAAAAATGTTCTTGGATTTCTTCAAGAAATTACCACATTTATTTAAGTTCAAAACTTTACCCTATATAGGGTACTGATATGAACTTATTTTAAGGGTGATGCTTGGCCAATTTTAAATCAAAAAGTGTACATACCAAGAATCCTGTATGTAAATGATTTAATTTCGATATACAGAGCGATACATTTTTTTTTCTGGATTTTTATCAAAAATCTCGATAACGGTTTGAGATATTAAAATTAACTTTGGTATATACTATTATGATACAAAAACACATATTTTTACTCCAAAAAGTATTTATTTTTTTCTCAAAGCAGTGGTGTAGGTACAGCTGCACATCAATATAATTTTAACCAAAAAATATTTTACGCCACTGATATTTTAGAAACACTTGCTTTATTATTATTATTATTATTATTATTATTATTATTATTATTATTATTATTATTATTATTATTATTATTATTTATCATTTAATTTTAAACATTATCGGTATCTTTAATCTTATTTCGAAAACTTGCCGTTTGAAAGAAACTAATTAAAATAATAATTATGCATTGCTTATTGAAATAATAATTTATGGAAATCTTGTAATAATTATTATTTTCTACCAAACGGTAAGGTTTAAGAGAAAGATGCAACATACCTTATCAGTAGCTTAACATATATTTTGGTTAAAATTGTATTGATATGCAGCTGTACCTACACCACTGCTTTAAGAAAAATACACTTTTTGGCGTAAAAACATGCGTTTTATATCGTGATAGTCTATACTAATATTTTTTGTACTATCTGTATATCGAAAACAAAGAATTTTAGGGCATATACGTATATAAACTTTATGAATTATAATTTGTTTCAATCACTCATTAAAATAAATACATATCATTCAGTAATCGTTATTTGCCCTAACCTGAAAATATTAAACTGATGCTACAACAGATTAAGACTTTAAACAGAGCTTTTTATTAACGTTCCCCCATCGAATCTCCCTCTAATGTATTTTATATTAAATAAAGTCTGTTAGGTATTTATATGTAAAATTAAATTTGTAAATTCCAACGTCAATACCATGTTACGTAACTTAATATAAAATTAAATTTATGCTATTTTGGAAACGAATTGTTTTTGATGTTACACCATTTATTGAAAAGTCGGATTATTAGTTTATGCAATAATTATAACGTCCATTCATTCCCATAGCTTTGTTTTAAATTAGTTTTGAATTTTCGTTGTCTAAAAAGTTCTCGTGTAATTAATTAAATATTTGCAAGGAAAAATATTTAAATAAAAATGCGATTCTTTCTATGTAAAAAATTAAAAAATATGTTTTTCCACTACTAACTTTAAAATCACTCATTATTGACCAATTATTAACTTTAGAAATCGTTTTTCTTTACCCCTTGCCTTGCATTATTGACCGTCGCGTCGTTATTGACAACGGTCAATAATAGAGGCTTCTGGCAAAAACAATATAAAACAGGCAACTTGACCTTTTTTTATTTTAAAAATATATGAAAACGTCATGTTTAGACAACCAGGTTATCAAAAAGACTTGAATTTTTTTATGAATCGACAAATACTGACAACTAAGAATGCCATCTGACAAGATAAAAAAAAATGCTGCAAATTTCAAGGCAAAGGTAACTTGACTGAAAAAACAGAAGCAACCCTAAGAAGGTATATTAACTTTAATTAATAATTTAATGTTGTAAATGTGTTATTAGTGGAAAAAATAATATTACTACGGTTTAGAAAACTATTATTGCCCTCATGTCCTAAATCCCTCGTCGCTGCGCTCATCGGGATTTAAAATCGACGCTCGGTCAGTAATAGTATCTGTCTAAACTTTGATCAATAATATACTATTATTTACAACGCAGTATCTTTAATGTCAATAAGTCCAATTTTTGGTTCTGATCACGGAGGTTGTTAAAATTACTATTTTTCGAATGTTGTCGTTTCTTGTCCTTCTTTCGAATACGACTTTTGACTCCTGCCTTCGCTGCCAGGGCCATTTCCGACCGGATCTACAGCTTAACATGGGTTCCAACCATGATCCTCGGTCATGCGACACTCCTTCCAAGGGTTATTAACCCCCTGGTTTCTTGCGTCATTACATGACCTACCGATTGGGGAGTGTACTTTCTTTCGCACCCCACGAGAAATCCAATATCATCCGGCTAACCAATAAATTGTTGAACGGCAGTAGAGTTTTGGACTTGCATTGTCTTTATTTGTTTAGAATCATTACGTTTCAACTGGTAAGCATCTCCAGTCGTCTTCAATAATTCTTCAATACTAGGTATTCACCTAAAGACGATTGGAGATGCTTACCAGTTGAAACGTAGTGATTCTAAACAAATAAAGACAATGCAAGTCCAAAACTCTACTGCCGTTAAAGAAACGTCATTATCTCCAACCTTTAAGCCGCGTTGACACGATTCAAGTGAGTTGAACAACTCACTTGAATTCAACTGAATTGAATGCTTGAAAAAGTTTACAGGTTTCATTTGACATGTAGGCATTTCAGTAAAAAAAATGGCGCCGAGAAAGATTCATCTCGTTACTTTAAAATCAGCAATCGCACTGGCCTTCAAATCTCTATTTCTATAATCTACACTTTTTGGGGGGCAAGGGCCTGTCGACATATTAAGCACCGGTTCCCACAGATCACCGAAGTTAAGCTGTGTCGAGCGCGGTTAGTACTTATGCGGGTGACCGCTTGGGAACACGGCGTGCTCTTGCCTCAGGGAAGAGTGTAAAATGAATCGACACCTAGCCATCCTATTCACGCCGGACAGGCCGGATGAGATCGGATATCTCGTAGGATGAAGGTGCCGTTTCACACTCCCCAGTCGGTAGATCATATTTGTGGTCGATGACCGGTTCAAGATGGCCTACGTAGTCGGCAGCAGTCACTTTTTGTGTTCCACAAACATGGATATTTTTGATAGGTTAAAACAAATTTAAGTGACTTTTCCTCGGTTCACCTAGTGCCGGCCATCTTGAATTTGTCGACTTGAACGAGAAAGTTGAAGCTTGTTCAACTGGCGATTCTTTCAAGTGAAATGAATCAAGTCAGATTAATTGGGGGTTTACACGTTCAAAAAGCGTTCAATTCAGTTGAATTCAAGTGAGTTGTTCAAGTCACTTGAACCGTGTCAACGCGGCTTTAAACAGAAAATAAATTGTTATTCAAAGCTACCTTTGATATTTATTATTGATAATAATGACTTTGGAATAGTTGATAAAATGAGATTTCTGCAAATAAGTTTTGATGCGTTAGAAATTACGATAGGGTTGTAATTAGGACAAATAATTGGTTTTTAATTCTTCGTCGAATTACATAATAATATACAGGGGTTCCAATTTGAAATAAGAAAAATAAATTGCTTTAAAGTTTGCAAAGTTTTACACTAAACTTTGGATACTCTGTACAATCTGTACTAATCAAACTTACTTAACAAGACTGTTCGACCTTATTTAATAAGTACCTTTGTATCATTTTAATACTGAGGTATTATTTTTATGTTTAATTAATTTTTAAAACCAGTGGTGCAAAACTGATTTTTCTTAGTTTTTTTCGCCTATAATACTAAACCGATTTCATTAAAATTTTGGGGGTATGTAGGCAACTATAAGAGGCTATCAAATAAGTAAGAATATTTATGGCATGTAATATAAAAAAATAGAACCTTATGACGTCACAAGGGTAAATGTGACTATTTACAATTAAAAAAATTCAAATGCATAATCTAGGCCCGAAAATGCATAGTTTTTAAAAAATAAATAAATTTGTCATGGTGTGTCATATACCACATACATTTCTTAATTAACGCCGTGTACAAACTATTTTGTCCCGTGCCAGAAATGGCACGTGTGCCATCGGTTCGCCATCCCTGTTTTAGTTAGTTAAATTGCAGTATGTACCTTCTAAATAAAAAAAAACATTTTATATTATTTCTTAAAATGCAAGTAAACTGATTTATAAATGTTGTTAATGTCTCAAAATTAAAACGTTCACATAATGTAAAAATTGTAAGTTTGCATAAGGTCTCTATCTACAGTTATATTATCAACTTTATACGAATCATTTTGTATCCTATTAAGGCCATTTGAAATGTTTTCCAGTTCATATAAAAATCACCATTATATTTTCTAGTTGAATCCTCCACTTCTCTTCATAACACATATCCAATATAGAAAATGGAGTGGAAGACAAGAGCGATGGCTTAAGCTGTATCCTTGGACGGTTTCCAACTTAAGTAATAGAGTAATCAAAAAGACATTTACATATTGTAAGAATTATATTAAGTTATAATCTGTTGGAAATGAAGAGCTCATTCGACGACTATTAAATCAAGCGTGCAGATAGCTTTTTTCTAGTACAAGGGCGTACTTATGCGATATTTTATGCGGGCAGTCACCTAGAGTATCATATAGGCTAACAGCGCCTAAGGCGAAACATTTTAGTGACCACGCCCTAATTGTGATAAATTTGGTTAACAACTTAAAGTAAATACTACACTGATAGCAGTGGCGTAGCCAGAATTTTAGTTGGTGGGGAGGGGGAAGGGGGGGGGGGCAAGAGGGTAGGGAAAGGCAAATCGGCGCAGGTGAAATTTTTTTGGGTGCAACACCCAAAATACCTTTTTTTGGCAAACAAAAAACATTTCAAAATAAAGAAATATATATATTTAAAGAGACTTGTAGTGAGTTATACACATACACTAATATGGGTAATATAAAGCAGATAATATACTTGTTAAATAAAAACTTCTTTATGAAATAAGCATAATTGAGCAAAAAAATATTAAAAATAAGGTATATTTTTTATTTATTGAAAAAACAAAAATGAACCATAAACTAAAACCACATAATATATTTTTTGGCTGAAACTAAACCGTAATAATTCGTCGCCTGTTTTGACAAAATATATTGATTATTTCATACTTATTAAAGCTAAACTTGTTGTACGCTTATCGCCTGAATAGTTTCTCAGATATGTTTTTAATCTTTTTAAAGTGGAAAAACTTCTTTCTGTTGAAGCTGTAGTTACTGGATGGATGATTTGTTATTTTATTTGGCGCGTTATTGATAACGTTGCCGTCAAAGATTTTTTGTGTTGCCCAATTATATTTTATATCATCTTTTTTTATGATTTCGGAAATAAGGGGGGGGGGGGGGAGAGAAGGAGGCCGGGCCCCCTGGGCCCGCCCCTGGCTACGACACTGACTGATAGAAAAGTCGACCTTATTATTACTCTACCGTAGATTTATGTTATATTTTTTTATGACATACCTAACTGTCAATTTCAAAATATCTTGTGTTTATAAAAAAATTAAAGCTCTAAAATATTTATTATATACAACAATGTACTACTTACCAAATTAATTGGTATAACTTCAGTAGCTTTATAGCAATATTTTTTTTCAGGTTTTTCTTAGACTTTTAATAATTAATTAGGTAGTTAGGCTAAAGTGTAATATTTAGGTAAGTAGGTACCTTAATTTATTACAATTCTTTATTTTTAAAATTTAGCGATTCCTATTAACTCTAAATTTATTTACTATTAATATAGTTATAAAGAAGAAGATTTTTATTTTCGTTTCGAATTTTAATATAGTTATGTTGAAGACACAACAAGAAAAAATAGTGTTATGTGATGATCAAGAAGCGGACGCTCCTGAAATAAATTATTTTGCGTGTCATAAAATCCGTCAATGCAGTTATGCAGTGTGTATTAACTGTAGAAAAACATTTCATAAATCCTGCGCCCTAGGAGATTTCGCAGGAAGAGTTAAATTATTCTATTTATTGAGAATAATCTGCTGCAAGGAGATCCTAACCCCATATTCAACTACATAAATGAATATACTGAGAGAGCTGATAAGGGAACTTCAAAAGAAGAATAAACTCTTGTGGTACTATCAAACTGAATTATTGATAACGTAGTACCACTACGAAACTGCAGTCACTAATCAGTTAGTAAAGTGATATTATAATAAAGTAATTTACTCATATTGTTTTTGTTCTTTTTAATGCTTACTTTTAAATCATTGGTCAAATTTAAATTTCTCGTTATTTCTAATTTTTCTTAAACCATTTAAAATAATTCAGAATTCGTTTATTTTTAGAGCAATTAGGCTTAAACTAAACCAAAATTAATTATAGACAATATATGTTCAGGATGTTATTAAATTACTGAAAAAACTCTTGTCTTCTCAATTATAAAAATTAATTTAAGTAAAATAATTCTCTTTTCCGTGACTTCGTATTCAAATATAACTTGTAATTCTAAACAACTTTTACAATTAAAAATTCTTTATATTAATCTAAAACGAAAAATAAGAGTACTTTACTTTTAAGAAACTTTAAAAAAATTGAATTTCCCTCTTATGCACCACAGTTTTTTTTAAATTTAATGGACGCTTTTTAGTTTAAGGAGACGAAGAAACTTTTATCAAGAATAACATTTTTTGTGAAATAAATAATAATAAAGTTATTCATATGAAGCGAGAATTATTACATCATTTTGTAAAAACATATTTTATGTCATATCAGTACATTATTGTGTTTTTATACCTTAGATACCATCTACATAATGGATTACTTTATGCCTGTGCGGGCATAAAGTACACATTATGGCCCGCGCGGGCATTAAGACGCAAAAAACAGTTGTCAATCAAATCAAATTAAATTAAAAAAAAATATTTGTTTAAAACGAACTGGTATGACAAAAAAGTTTGTATGTACCACGGGTACTAATAGATATATACCCTCGGGCGACTTACGAACCCTCGGGCCAGAGGCCCTCGACTTTGTAACAATGTCACCCTAAGGACATAATCATCTACTTAGTATCCTTGATACATACATAACTATTATTGCGTCCTATTATTGTTCAGTTCTGCCATTTGAAATAATTAATTATACTATGTAATCAGAATTTATTTTTTCTTAAATTATTGATAATAATTTATTCAGCTCAGTAATTAAATTAATCTAAATTGAAAAATCTAATTATGGAAATTAGAAATTATGTTATGGAGTTTAAGGATTTCGAATTTATTTGCCTTGCGAATTTAAATTCGAAAATTGAAATTAGTTTGTTTATATTAAAAATTATAGTAGATTCCAGCGCTTTATTCAACAACCGTCTTTGACGAAGTTTTCCTTCATTAAAAGCTGCTTAATTATTAGAGCTCTAGGTATTTTACATATTTTACAATTTCTCGCCTGGAGAACTAGCTCTATAACTGCATATAAAGCGAGCAGGTAAGTTGAATGGAATCTTGGATGCTTTCGAGCTACCACAGAAGAAAATTTGCATTCAAAATCATTAATAAAATTTAAAACGCCGTTATCTTAACTAACAAAACATTTGCAAAAGCTCCTCGTTTGCATAACGTTAACTGGAACTGGAAGAATTAAAAGGGCATTTATTTCACGCTGACGTCACTAAACACTGTGTTTCGCTCCAGAGCCCATTTTCGTTGTGATATTAGTCGTCGACGTAACTGTACAACCGAATGTTTTAAATTATATAGCTCTATTTGAATTAACCTTTTCTTTATTTAAATTTATAATTATAATAATTACTCTTTCAAAGCAGCAGACCTGTAGACCCCGATGCGATGGCGTAATACATATTCTGGGTCAGCATGAGACGCCTGAAGAGTACTTTATACACTTACAGGTTATAGAAACGAATAAAGAGTTTGTAAAAAATTCAAAATAAAATATACCAATAAGGATTACATACCTGTAATACTGTATTACAATATTTATTAATTATTTTTGAAATTTGAACAAATAGTCCATACTTAAAGTGGAGTGGGAATTTAGAAGGTAAAAATAAGAACACAAAGTCTTCCTCCACTGTTATATTATAGAAATATTTTAAACAACTTCTCTACATGTTTCGAATGCAGAAGCATTAATCTTCAGGAGAAAAATTAAAAGAAGAAAAGACTAGTAGATATCACCCTAACTGAGCAACACAATTATAGGTTCGGTATAAAATGAGTGGAACGGTGAGGAAACCGATACACACATTGCATTGTGAGTAAGAAAAGTATGTGGGTTTGAGGCTTAAGGCACTGTGAAAACTTTAAAGGTAGAATGAAAGATTTAACATCTTTGTGTGAAAGAACTGTCGAAAGATAAGATTGAAGTGAAAGGGAATGAACATTTAAGCAAATAAAGCTGTTAGCTAGTCATTAGAGAAAAAATATGGAGAAGAAGTGGATGTAAGTGTGAGGAAGAAGACTATTAAAAATTATCTAGAAATTAATATTGACTGGATGTAAACCTCATTGGTTTACGAATAAATATAGTGAAAATAAAAAAAGAAAAATTGAATTTAAAAAAATTCTTTCATATTAAAGACTTTTTATGAATTAAAATTTATATCAGCTCGACCGCTACCGCGTGCTTTTCCAAAAAGACCTTTTACAACTTACATCCACTTCTTCTCCATATTTTTTCTCTAGTGACTAGCTAACAGCTTTATTTGCTTAAATGTTCATTCCCTTTCACTTCAATCTCATCTTTCGACAGTTCTTTCACACAAAAATGTTAAATCTTTCATTCTACCTTTAAAGTTTTCACAGTGCCTTAAGCCTCAAACCCATATACTTTTCTTACTCACAATGCAATGTGTGTATCGGTTTCCTCACCGTTCCACTCATTTTATACCGAACCTATAATTGTGTTGCTCAGTTAGGGTGATATCTACTAGTCTTTTCTTCTTTTAATTTTTCTCCTGAAGATTAATGCTTCTGCATTCGAAACATGTAGAGAAGTTGTTTAAAATATTTCTATAATATAACAGGGGAGGAAGACTTTGTGTTCTTATTTTTAGCTTCTATTTTTGAAATGTTGTAGAGTCAAAATCAGTCATGTAAAGTACAATGCCGTGGGCGACGGCGAAGAAAAAACTTACTTATTACTGGTTTTTGATGACGTTATGCAGGACACCTACGCCATTGTACTTTTCATAATTGATTTTGACTCTATCTCTAACCGGGCAGTACCTATCAATTATAAGTACATAAGGATCCATTTATGTAGGCATACCATATAAGATTTTATGTTCGATTGCTTCCAAATGAAAAAAAATTATTTGATTTTTTATTTATCTAATTCCTTTAAAACTGTATAAAAGACTTAACTTCATTACTGAGAAAATTATTTAGCTGTGATGGCTTGATATAAAGCAACTATGACCAAATATTAGAGTAAATCCAGCTCCAACCCTATAATACGTCGCGTCGTATTGTAACTGCTAAATATATTTTTTTTATTATACAGGGTGTCCCATAACTTATGGGCCGTAGAGTAACTGGATATACTAGACATCAAACTAAGCCGATTATGTCATATACGTTTTTTTTTATAATTAAAATATTAATTTAATTATGTACTATGTTTTTTTATCCTTTGGGATGTTTAAAGGGAAATATCTCGAAAATCGTTAAAGAAATTAAGATCAATCAAGTACACCTTTTTGACTCAGAAAATGCTCTTCTTTAAGAAACTATAATTGAAAAACACCTAATATCACAGGTAAGAAAAAAAATCAAAGATTTATGAAGCCCAGTGTATGCAACTAGCGCCCTCTAGTTTGAAACTTAAAAATGTCTACAAATTCTTATTTCTTGCTCTTAAAAACATAATATTGCCAACTTTCAATTCATGAAACCTTTTAAAAATTATGGCTTATTTTCGAGAATAAACTTTTACTTTCAACACCCTGTATCTCTAGAACGAGTAACAATCCGAAAAAACTTATATGACTTAATCGGCTTAGTTTGATGTCTAGTATCTCCAGTTACTCTAGGTCCCATAAGTTATGGGACACTGTATATTTTGCTAAAAATATGATCCACGACAGCTGCCTATTGTTACCAATGCATATAAGTCTTGTTGCTAAAATCTATTTATTTCACTGCTACACAACCTTTAGGCAATTGCATGATTATTAAACAAACCGTGAATGATCATTTGGTAACTACAGCATGATCACTTAGTAATCCCAACATATTTGGGTGGTAATAACTGTATGGTCGTTCAGTAATGACAGCCTGCATAATTGTTTAGTAATCCCTGCTTCTTCGTTTAGCAATCACTGCTTCCTTGTTTAACAAGTTACATTTTTTATACAATTGGATAAGGCTTAAAATTCACGCTTTAATGATATATCAAAAGTTGTATTTTTTAATGGCGGCGTAGAAGGTATTTTTTAACGAATTACACTTATTTTGTCAAACAAGCAGTAAGAACAAAAATAAATGAGTTTTATTATTAGTGGTTAGTCAGATTGTCAAAAATATCAATTTGTCACAAAATAGGATACGTCAATTTTAAATTTTGTAATAATAAGTTAAATTTATCTTATCCAGTGGCGACTCGTCAGGCGAAGTAGGTTCACAAAAAAAAAATAAAACTAGGAGGAAAGTTTTTCGACAATCTTCTTCTTTTTCTTCTTCTTCTTCTTCTTCTTCTTCTTCTTCTTCTTCTTCTTCTTCTCAGCCTGTATTTATCCACTCCTGGATGTAGGCCTCTTCCATAACCTTCCATGCTCTTCTGTCCCCTGCAGTCTGGATCCAGTTTCTTCCCGCAAAACACCGGATGTCATCTCGCCATCGTCTCTGGGGTCTACCGATGCTCCGTTTTGTCTCCCTCGGGCGTCAAGTCAAGACCCTATGTCATCTCCATTTCAGCTGTGCCACAAGTCTTAGTACATCTGTCGCTTTAGTTCTTCTGCGAATTTCTTCGTTGCGGATTTTGTCCCTTAAAGTGATTCCGAGCATAGCCCTTTCCATTGCTCGCTGAGTGGTCTGCAGTTTATGGGCAGATTTGCGAGTGATTGACATTGTCTCTAGTCCGTATGTGAGCACCGGTATCACGCATGACTCAAACACTTTTCTTTTTAAGTTTATAGGTAATTCACAGGATTTAAGGATATATCCCAGTTTTCCAAAAGCCGCCCAGGAGAGACCTATTCTTCTTGAGATTTCGGAATATTGGTTTTCTTTCCCAAGTTGAATTTTGTGGCCTAAGTAAATATATTCAGAGACCGTTTCTAGAGGTTGGTCGTTTACAGTTACCTGGATGTCTTCTGTACCCATGAGCTTCGTTTTTGTTAGGTTCATTTCAAGTCCAATTTCCATTGATGCTAGATGAAGTTCCTCTAGCATGCTCTTAAGCTCTTCACCTGTGTTGGCAATGATCACAACATCGTCTGCAAAACGCAAGTGGTTTAAACGTATTCCATCGATATTAATCCCGTTTTCATGCCAGTCTAGTTTTTTGACGACATCCTCCAAGGCAAGAGTAAACAGTTTTGGCGAGATGGTGTCCCCTTGTCTTACTCCTCTCTTGATCGGAATCGTGCCGGTTTTTAAATCATCGTCTATTTTTATATGAAGGGAGGCGTTATTATATATGTCTTTAATAAGGCATGAGTATCTGGAGTCGATCCTTGCGTTGTCTAGGGATTCCAGGATTGCCCAAGTTTCAACGGAGTCGAAAGCCTTCCGGTAGTCTACGAAGGCCAAATGGAGTGGTATATTATACTCTGTAGCTTTTTCAATGAGAGTGCGAAGTGTCTGTAGGTGGTCGATCGTGCTAAACCCCTTTCGAAATCCCGCTTGTTCGACTGGTTGGTATGAGTCCATCTTATTGGTCAATCGGTTCGTTATTATTTTGGTGAACAATTTGTATAAGTGTGATAGCAAGCTGATAGGCCGATAATTATCTATGTTGTTCCTGTCTCCCTTCTTGTACAAAAGGATAACTTCTGCATTTTGCCACGTGGTTGGAATTTTCCCTTCTGTTAAACATTTATTTAGTAATATTTTTTCGACAATATAAAGTATAAATGTACCAATACAGCTACCATTTTAGCCCTTAAAAAATAATTATATTCGAATTAATAATATTAATTTAATCCGAATGTAGCTATGCATAATAGGGCCACGGTTAACTCCAATGGACAATAATTATAAACACTCTTGCATTCTGGCGTGCCCCAGCCGACCATGTCCATTAGCTCAAAGCAAGTGAAGACCCAACGTCCAACATGGCTTTGATATTTGCCGTTGCTATGGGTAAGTGACGTCAGTGACGCAAACAGCATGTAACAATTTGCATTATGATGAAGGGCAATTTAAAAATAGATCAGTCGTATGCACCATTGTTTTAGCATTGGTTCGCCTAACCTTAAGGTATATATCTTGAGGCTTCACGAAACTTACGGTTATGGATATCGTTTTTACGTTATTTACTGCGTGATTATAAAGTTTTGTTTTTATTTTTCAGTTAATTCAGTAGTGTATGTACCTACTTTGTGGTGTGTTTTAAAAATGAACCCAATTAATGATACATGTAGTTTGTAATTTGTTGGAAACTGAATTCAGTTGTTGGACAGATGATGAGATAAGAGAGACGTTTTGTTACACGGGTTTTTAGTCAATGTTTGTTTAAGTACCCGCACTATACCTAGTTCTTCACCATTTTTTAGGACCGCAAGCCGCCACTGATCTTATCTTAAATTTTCCCGAATTTTTAAATAGGAAGTGGTACTTATTGAATACTTTGAATACTAGCATTAAGTATCTTATCAAAAAAGGCCTAATACCTACAATAAATAAATAGAAATACCTCTTACACCGCCAATTTCATAAGAATAATTATGATATATCAATTAAAAGGGAATATTAAGCTCAATCCAACTGTATAAAAAATATAAAGAGTTATGTTATAACTTCTTGACTTGGACATACTTTCGGAAAAATCGGAGGGGTGATATTCAATTTTTGTTCATGGAAAGTATGGTATCTCCAGTTGAAACGTTCAAAACAAAAAAATACAATGCAAATCCAAAACTCTCTTTTAAGAAACATCATTATCTCCAACCTTCAAACAGACACGCATAATAAATATTTGACTTAGAAAATCGAGCCCTGGTCAGAAAATATAAGCACCTTACTCCCTTTCGATCATTTTGTTGCTGTAAGTACGAAGAGGCCTATCTCGATTAAGTTATATCCATAAAAAGTCATCATGGGGAAACCTTTTTTAGGTTATGATAAACTTGCATATCTGAATATTACACCATGTTCATTTTACAAGATTACATCACTTTGTTATTGTTTTTATGAAGGCATCTATATTTTTATACTATTAAATAAATTAAAAAAGCAGTTAGTGTCGTGAAAATAAACTTTACTGTTTTTTTTTGTCTTTATTTGTTTTGAATCACAACATTTTAACTGGTATCTCCAGTTGAAATATTAGGATTCAAAACAAATAAAGACAATTCAAGCTCAAAGCTCTTCTGTCGTTCAAGATCTATTGTGGCCAGGCCCGCGCCTAGCACTTTTGGCGCCCTTGTGCAAATTTAAAATAACGCCCCAAATTCGTTCAACGTTCATATGTGAGTACAGATACGGGTTAAGTTAGGTATTATTATCCACTATTAAATTGAACAATAATTTTAAAAAGTATATTCATAAATTTATTTTTATATTTTACAAGTACAAGCCATACAAGTATTTTCTCATTGAGATGCATAACATAATTATAAACTTATAGAAAACAGAAATATATTCTAACAGTATTACAACTCAAAATTTTTGTATTTTAGTTTCAAATGTAATATATGATACAAAAGCACAAGAAATAAAAAAAATATTTAAAACATAAAAAATACTCGTTTATATATCACAGGACGAAACTGATCGACAAATAAAAACAAAACAATATATTATTTTAATAATGCAACATGTCACCTTTTTAAGGTTAATATCGAGGTATTAGGTATTGTTATTAATATTTTAGCTAAGTGAATTGAGCTTTTCGTGCTTTAATTTTTGCAAATTGTTTAATTAAATCTTCGGTGTCTAATTCTTTTAGCTGGTCCGATTCTATTGAAATGATAGCAAGATTACTTAGTCGGTTTTGCCCCATGGTCGATCTTAAATAATTTTTTATTATTTTGAGTTTTGAAAAAGATCGTTCTGCGGTAGCAACCGAAACCGGCATTGTTAATAAAATACGAAGTATTATGCTCGTATTAGGAAAAGAATCCGCTAAGTTGTTAATTGTTATATAATTTAAAGTTTCTTCTGGAGACGTAATAACTTTTTCATCAAAATTTTGTAAATATTGCAATTCTTTAACAAGTTCCACGGCAGTTATGTCTCGTTCATTGCGAGTTTTGTCATTTAATAAATTTTCTACTTTTTGACATAATTCTAATTGTTCGTTTTCAGAATAATTTTTAAATTTATCAATATTTCATAAAAACGCGAAATTATTATGATTACATCCAGAGCATTAAAAAAACAATCAACTTTGAACTTTAAAGTTTCGTCCTGGATCGGTTCATCGTCACATTCATAATCAAAATGTTTTTTTTTTATTTTTCGCGGTTTTAGACCTCTTTGTTTTTTGAATGTAGGTTCTATGTCTAAGCTGGATGCTATTTCTTTAGCATCAATCAAAAGATCATTAAAACCTTTATCAGAGCGGTAAGTTTTGACAATGTTGTTTGTTGCTTTATCTTTTTTTTACTTTTGAGTTTTAAGGCATTTCGGCGCCTTCGGCGCCTCGGCGCCGTCGTGCACCACACGACTTTGCCCTTATGTACGGCGCGGGCCTGATTGTGGCGAACGTATACTACGCCAAAATTAATAATTTGTTTAGGAACGTTGTGTAGCGAATCTGAAAGCCATTTTGTCATGATTTTATAATTATTTCTTCTACTCAAATAAGAGGAAAAACAGCCTTACCACAACTAAGTCTAGTCAAAGATAAGACCCCTTAAGAAGGATTTTTTTACAATGAGATGCCCTGCATGTGCAATATATCTTAGCCCCACTTTACTGTATTATTGTGTCATCTGCATCTGTGATATCTTGTGAACGGTGGCGATGGCATCGCGAAAAACAACAACCCTAAATCGCGGCAGCACGCGTGTCTCGCGCAAGCAGCAGGTAGCAGGCGTCGGTGATGGCGAGCGTTCTTTACCAGTGGTGGCGTAGGCAGCGCCTTTGTAAATATAACTAATATTTATAATATATATAACTAATTTATTTCATAAGACGTTAATGTGTTTGTTATGGGAAATGACATTTAGACTAAGTTTTAACAATATAAATTATGTACAACCAAAAACTTTTTAAGCATTGCTTTCAAAACTCTTAAGCCCTGATGATGGCCTTGAGTAAATAAGGCCAAAAGCGCTTGACGTCAATGTTAATAATGAGTTACACTGAAATACAACGTTTTTTCCCGTTTTTCAGAACACTGTGTACAACCAACTACCCCCTTTACTTTCATTAATTAGTCATTTACTGTACTTATGGGGTTTACATTTTAAAATTATTCTAAAACTAAACATAACTGACATGCTTATACAGCTTTTTAGTCGTTGCGATAAGCTACTTACTGTCGATACAGTCAAATGCATGTAAAAGTACCAGCACTTTCTTTTTATGGAAACTTGGTCCTGGTTAAATTTTAATAAAATATTTTCATGAAATGTACAGGTCAGTGGGGACATTTTATAGGTTCAACTCTGTACTATTCTTAGTTCCAAAGGTAGTGGCCTTCGACCGTATGAGGCAGGTTAATTAAGCCAACTTCAACTTAAGGTGTGAAAATATTTTCATTCAATTGTTAAAACTGTTTCATGTTGTACGCCTGGTTCAAAATAATTGTCAGTATATGAGAATTTCAAAAATGCACTTGAATTGTTCCCTTTAACTTCGTACAATCCGCTCCCTCTATATGAAAGTAATTTTGAACTTAGAGTATTTATAGGTATTTGTAAACTTGAAAACTTTAGAAAGCTAACAAAGGAGGATATATTTATTACAATACGTCATTTTTAGGAGGAACCTGTGCGTGCAACGCTCATAGTATTTTACATTATAAGGCCGGTAGGTGACTTATTACAGTACGAGTTGGAATATAAACGAGTGCTGTAATAACACCTAACGGACATGTTTCGTATGATATTTTATTTCATCCTGTCTTTATAATCCTTTTTAAAAAGAATAAACAAATAGGTCATATTACCTTTTAAGTGACAACTTGTCAAAGATCGAAAGTAACCAGTCATTGTTTCTCAAATTATACCATTGTTGCTAGGGGCAACCCATTACAGTATCTGATACTGTAATGTTCCATGCATTTACTGGCCGCAAATGAGTACAGGGTAACTAAATTTACTGGACAGGATGAAATAAAAGTAATTTTCGAATGGATGAGTGGTCCAGTCGTTAAATACTGGGTCTTTTTTCCCTTTTTTGTCACTATTCCTCTATCTGATTATGGAGTTAAGCCCATAAGCGTTTTTGAGTCTGTATGCTTAATAATGAATTAAAGTAATGACACAAAAACTCTGATTAAAATTTATTTGTTTTTTCAAGCCGGTCGCTACCAAAGCCAACGTCCTGAGTTAAAACCTATTGGAAATATATTTCAATAATAAATATCTTCCTAGAGTCTCACAAACCTTTTCTAGAAACAATTAAAACAGGGCGGGAAAGCTGCAAGCTTAAAAACATGAGGCGAGAAGGTATGTACGTCATCCTATTAACCGCGCAATTACGCGACCGATTATACAGTTAGTTTGTTCCGATAACTTAAACAGAAAAGAACACATTAGGAATAGAACACCAGTCTCGAGAGATTATTTAGATCGAAGAGGGCTCCGAGCGTGTCGAATGAATGCTGTCCCGGGTCGCCCATTTGCCAGTTTTGTTGTGACGTCGGTCCCTTCTTCCGCGCGTTTTTATTAGAGAGCGTATTTTGTTCAATTAATTTCTCAGTAAATAATTATTATAGAATTTAAAAACTGAAACCGTGGAAAATTTTATTTTTTCGTGCTCTATACAATAGGGTTTAAATCAAAATTTACTGAAAAAGCCCATTAGTATAATCGATTTTTTTAAATGATTCTATTGTCTACAGTAATTTAAAACTTGTTTGATTTTGTGAACTACATGAGCGGCTACACCGAAATAATTTCAGAAGAACAGCTATGAAGTTTCTAGGGCATTTCAAATGTTTAAAGGTATGCTTCGGCAGCCATTAATATTTATCCTTATTTAGCAGCTAGATGGCCCTAATGCACCGTCCCTGCACCTTGCGCTGGCGTCGGCGTCGTTCAATAGCGGCGTCGAGCGCCAGTGCCGCACAAAACCTCTCGGCGCCTGGTGCTCGCAACTGCACGCACAAACAACGAGACACGCGACCTCTCAGGGAGAAGAAGCCACTTCACCTGAAAACGCAGACTGCTTGACCCTACGACACCGCTTTTTATTGTCCGCGTGATCATCCATCTTGGAATACATTCGAGGTTATGTTTATCTCTGATATCCTCGCGAAATCTCACCTCTAGTTTAATTATCATAACCTCCCCAATAAAGCGACGCTCGCTGTAAACTAAATAGGTATCCGATATCTTAGTGTAAACTCTGTTTTAGTGATTTAGGTCGATGTGTGTTATATCGTAATTTTAACTAAAATTGCGTGTTTTTCTTGGCCTGGACCACGTGTGAGTGGGGTGACGTGCCAGACTGCCTCACCGTGCGGGTGCCGGCGGGGCTTCTTGCCAAGGCAGGACATGTGCCACCCAATGGGGATACCACCGCCGAGGAAAAAGCCTCGTTACCGGTAAGAATTCAGTTATTACTTAAAAAATGTGGATGTTTTTACTCCTTTTCGAGAATGACAGATCCATATCCATATGCTCAAAAGAAAAGCTGTTGTTGTTTTAGTCACTTTATTATTATGTTTAATTATTATTAAAATGAGTTACAGCATTAAATCTATTTAAGAGGAAATCGAGGCATGATCGTTTGGTAAACTGTAGCGATCAGTTTAGATAATAATTAAATAAATTCCAAAAAAATATAAGAAGCTCGAAACAAAAAACTAATAATATATCTACAGGCAATATACAAACATTGCATTAAAATATTAATACATATTTTAAATCCCCAATTTTTTAAAAAGGTTATGGCTTTTTCCAACACAAATGTTCAATTAAACAATTCATGGTAACCATATTAATGTTCAATATGCAATGTTAATGGTAAAATATCTCGAATTTCGACATAGCCTACCAAATAATCCCAAGTTTAAAGGAATTTTAAAGTTATTTTTTTAATAACTAATGAACTAACCTCTAAATTTTATTTGCTTACAATAGTTAAATAAACATGGTTTAATAAACGGTAATCATATCATTAAAATGTCAATGCATCGTTGGTAATTTCCGAAAATCTTATTTACAACTGCAAATACGAACTATCTGATATTTATATTGTTATTACCTCCAAAAGGATGTTACGTACATCTTAACAGACTTCTTAAATCATAATTAAGTCGAATCTCATAACTAAATTTATAAATAAATAATTTTAACTGTAAATTACAAAATAACAAACGGGAACAGTTTGCGCAATGCGATACATTTGGGGTCGTTTTTTAGCAAATTACAATTGTTAAATTGTCTAAATAGTGGCAAACTTTATAGAGTGTATTTGGAAGAAATAAATATCGATGGTTACTTTATTTAGTTAATTTAGTAGATTTTACTTATCATGGACTTTCATGATTTTCATGATAAATATTGAGCTGATCTTTCAAATAATAACCTGAATATTAATTACGGGTAAATATTTAACTGCAACTGGAGAACCATCCAGATTTCGACCTTTTTATAACTTATAACATCCGGACCAATTTAATTGTTTCAGTGTGCACAATTTAATATAACTTGCACCCATATATTATTCAATAGAATCGCGCATGGTTTTAATTGTTTAAAATAAACTATATTCGGTAAAGCCAACCATACTAAACCCTTGTTTTATTATATACCTAAAACATTTCTCTACGTTTCCTGATATTTTTCTTCTAGGTGGAAGAAAATAGCAAATATTTAGCAACTTTTCAATACATACTCATATTTTCATCGTTGTTTGAACAAACGTCGTACCTATTATTACTGAAATATTAATATATTTGTAAGAAGCGTTGTCATATAGAGAAAACGCCATTATTATCAATAACCATTGCTATGTCACTGGCATGGGAACCATCAAAGACAAGTACAGAGCTTAATTTAATATTTTTCATAAACATGATTTTTTTCCCACAACTTTAGGGGTTTGGGCCAATCTGTTGATCTTTAATAAATAATTTAGAATTATTATTTATCCACAAAATTTATTTTACATCTCACTATGTATAAAGAATTTAGAAAATGTACTTGAAAAGCCAAAATATAACAATATTTTTTTAAACAATAATTTTCGAAAAATTTAAATGAGTAATTTATTTGATTGTTTTACTTCCACCTCAAATTTTTCTTGGTCTCGTCCAATTCTCGCGAGACTATCAACCTTTATAAAATCTAATAAAAAAATACTTTGTTACCACTTCTGATATTAATTAAAGTGGTTTCCAATGTATTATTATACATGATATGAACAAACAAAACCGAAACAACTACACCGTTAGTAGTATTCCTATTGTCATAATGTTAAATTCTGCCAATAGAGAAGTTGTTTTGGGTTTTCTTACGTCGGCGTTGTGCTTCAAAGCTTATACTTATCGCTTTTTCCAAAAAACTAAGTATAAGTAAAAGGATGCTCTCAAGAGATGTTGGGATGAGTATAGAGACGATATATCGCTAAAGTCTGTATAACCATTGAACAAAGGGTTGATAGCCCCTGAGGGAGCGTCGTAAGACTACGGATCATAGTTCAGAACCCACGTTAGGATGTAGGTCCCCTCGGGAATGGTCCTGGAAGCGGACAAAGAAAAAAAGCCTAATTCGAAAGAAGGAATGACTAGATGTTACAAATAAACAAAAATATTAATAATAAAAGCATAACAGGCATAAATCTGACACGTGTAAGAATGTAGCCGAAGCGTTGGGGAATAGTAGTATATTTTTTCTACGACTTTATGCTAATAAATGTAAAAAAAAGTTTGTAGGTTGCCGGGCTCGAACTCACGATCATTGGTTTCATAGTCCAACGCTCTAACGTCTGGACTTTTGAAGCGTTTAGTTAATTATCGGAAAACCAACTGATAAATGATGCTACATGAAATTAATTTTCTATGCACATTCAGCAGGTTACTTTATTGATAAATCTATTATAAATGCGTCCAGATTTTATTATATTGAACAAATTAATAACAAATTGTACCATATGCATTTAAATTATATAATGTACTGTCTTGAAAAAAAAGCGAAGCCTCAGTAAAAATAATATACTGTGATTGGTCAGTACTTTTAAAAACAACAATGGCTTCTCTATAATTGACTACTGTGATTGGTCAGTTTCATTATCTATCTAGTGGAGTTTCCCGCACAGTTAACTGGAATAGCCTACTTTACTCGCCACTTAAGTGTAAAGGAAACAGCAAATTTCCATGTGAGAGTAAAAAAAATAAATAGTGCTCTATTGATAAAAAATTGGCTATACCTGTCATCAACTCTTAACTCTTTATAAAATTGTCATGAAACACCCATTTTAAAATGTCTAAAAGTTGAAGACTTAAAATGGCAGAGTAATTTATGAACTATTAATTGGAGCAGAATTGGCATTATGTGCAAAACCTAAGGGCTCCAGTGGTAACCACAAAATTAGTTGGAGAGATGGGTCAGGCCCACAAACTGGATTGGATTTCCCTCGGTAATTGTGTTAAAATGAGTTGCCATGTCAAAAACCGACAAAAGATATAATAAAATAATTGATAACGTATTGAGAAAAAAATATTATATCATAGGAACATACATTTAGGATTGCGCAGGTATTTGACTATAATTTTACCTAAAAACACGTTTCTCTACAACCGTCAAAAATGACAATGTTTCCGCATTAACGTCAGTATCTGAAATAAGAAATTATTTCATTGTCATTTTTTTTATGTTGCCATAACCCCTTGTGCAAAATATTTTGCACATCATATAAATTTAATTGTTGCCTTTTTTATACAATTTTATTGTCAAAAAATCAACTTATTACATTTTTAATGTATACACAAGAATTAAACAAAAATTTAGGTAGAAAAGTGTTTATTGTTCAACAAATAAATAAACTGAAAGTAGTATATTTTAATTTTTTGTTTAAAACATTATGGTTTCGTGTAACAGTTATTTCAATTATTATTTGCAATGTTAAAGTTAATTGTGGAACCACTACAAGATGTAATATTTATTCCTGAGAAATCGGCTGCTCGAAGGGTAGAGGTTAAATTAGTATTCTCTTGTAAGCAACATGGAAGATTCGCAGTCGAGAATTTTATTTAAAATAATAATTATTTATTGCGTCCTCCATATATCTTTCGGCCACGGCTGAAGATTTTCATCCTCCATGATGCTTTAAAGTAATTATGTCACCTCCTGCGTTAGCAAGAAGTGTTGCAGACGTCCTCCGAAAGCAGTGACCGCTATATGATTCAGGATCTCCTATTTTAAGATATTTTGCTATTAGGGATGGCATTATTCCAATTAAATGGATTCCAATGACCTCCCGGAGACAAGCACCCGAGATACCCAATACCCATAAAACAAAACAACCTAAAACAATAATTATTTTTTATATCAATAATATAATTTAATAGTTATTTATGGTACTACTGTGTTATGTTGAAAATAAGTCACGCGAGAAAAATTTATACCACGAGGCCGACATGCCGAATGGTATAAATTCTCATGTGACTTAGGTAACATAACACACGAGTGGCATACAATGTTTTATCCATCAAGTGGAAGAAATCATTTTTTTATGAGATAATAATTAATAAGTTTCGTGAACATACCCTATAAATGTCAGAATGACTTGACAGTGACTTTTTTTACATTTTGGTCAAAGTTTGTTGATTGTTTGGTTCCCACGGGCATGTTTAAAATAGCAAATGTTTAAATAAATGTTGACACTTGTCAGTTTTCCCTGCAGAAAAGGGAAGCTTTTTTGAAGAAAAAAACCTATAGAAAATGGAGGAAACCGTTGAAAATTACGTTCCTGAGGATATCCTTACTGAAGCGGAAGAAGCAGCGATGCAGATTTTGCCAGAAAAGTCCCCAGATGCTTACGACAAGGAGTTCAAAATGTTTGAGTTTTGGATGAATTCACGGAAGATAAAAGGTATCGATGAAAATTTTCTATTGGCTTATTTTTCACATTTGCAAAAAAAATGTGCCTCGTCGTCGCTATGGACCAAATACTCGATGCTCGACTATTTACCATTATATAAAAAAAGAAATTTCAAAATATCGCACACTAACGAGCTTTATGAAAAGCAAATCACAGGGATACAAACCAAACAAATCCAAGACATTAAGAACGACCTAAAATAGAGAAGTTTTTGAACGAAGCTCCCGACGACGAGTACTTGTTGATGAAAGTGGCTTTGATAATGGGGATTAGCGGTGCTTGTAAATGCGATGAATTGGTCAATTTGAAAATAAAAAATATTTAAGACAAAGGGAAATATTTTCACGTAGTTTTGCCAGACACTAAAACCGAGAAGCCGAAAAATTTCGCCATACTTGAAGAAGGATTTCCAGTCAACCCGATCAATTTGTGTAAAAAATACATTTCTTTGAGACCAAAGAATACTAGTTCTATCCGCTTTTTTGTTTTCTACAAAAATGGAAGGTGTACCAGCCAGTGTGTGGGAATAAATACGTTGTCGAAGATACCTTCAAGAATTGCAATGTTTTTGAAATTGGAGAAACAAGCGCTCTACACTGGTCACTGCCTGAGAAGGTCTTCGGCGACTCTTTTGGCCAATGCAGGGGCTAACATGACTACTTTGAAGCGCGGAGGATGGAAGTCCTCGACGGTAGCAGAAGGATACTTAGAAGAATCGGTGCATAACAAAATACAAATTGCAGAAAAAATATAAGGTTCTAATGTGTCGGCGTCTTCTAGAACTATCAGCAACTGTACCGATATGGGAGCATCTGGTTCCTATGAACCAACGAACTTTACAATGACTTTAAATTCGAATAAACCGTTAGCGTTTTCCTTTAATTTCAATATCAATGTAAATTCTGCTTGCGGAATGAAAAATAAAATTTTTAGTAGCAAACTATAAAAACTAGTAATGCTAAGATATTTTACAAAATTAACTGAAGATTTTATTAATTTAGAGAAATTAATTCAGAGCTTTTTAAATTTTAAAATTAACCTTCGCCAGCATAAAATCCACACCGGCGAAAATTAGAAATTGTAAACCCTTTTCTAGAGATACAAAGCGTAGTTTTGTGGCGCTGTTTTACAGTCCTAATAAATTTTGTAGCACAAATTCTTTGGTTTACTTAAATTTTACTAATAATATGTTAACCTCCTTAATCCTATTAAACTGGTTCAAATTTTAACCGAGATTTAAACCCATTATTTAATTTAGAACTTGTAGTAGGTCAGGAGTGTTAAAGTAGGTGCCGTTTTGTGACATATATTTTGACAAAGATTTTATTTTATTTTATTATTTTTTACGATTAAAAAAATGTTATAATTATTTCCTTCATACATTATAACACCGAAGAATAAATCTCAAACCCGCAGGGAAAAAAGTTGGCATCAGACAAAGATTTCCTAAAATATTTTATGCCCTAGTTACATTGCTAGTGGAAATGTTTCTTTGTAAATGATGACACCGAGTGCAATTGAATCAATGAGAATAAAAACAGTACAAGTCCAAAATGACATTTCGACCTGGTATAGACCTGTAATACAAGGCTGCATTAATGAGTGTAAAAACAGTACTAATGTTACTATCTTAAGGCGCTCATCGTGAAGCGTTGACCGTAGGAACAGTACAACTTTACAGAGAGTTTTTCTTGTTTTCCCAAAACTTTAACATTTGGACTTGTACTGTTCTTATTCTCACCGATTCAATGAGAATCAAGTTATATGTCAAAGAAAAAAAGGTTTATCTGGTTGACTGGGTAATATGTTGATGTTAATATTTTTTATTTAAACTTAAGTTATTATGAGGATAACACATTTTATTTAACGGTTTAAGACAATTAAAACAACAAGTTTAAATATTTATTTAAACCAAACACACCAGGACTACAAAGAGATGGTAAGAAGTTATATACAACCCTAGATGGTTGATAATATAGTAATATTTAGTATCAAGACTATTGTTTGGCAGGTATAGACACCAGGACCTATCCCCTGTACGGACGAGAATAAAAGAGTTTAAAATCGGTTTGCAGGTGGTTGCATCCATTAAATAATAGCATTCACCTTCTTGGTAGTTCTATATGCATTCTGATATGCATTTTGATATCTAACTCAGTGTTGACAAAATATGACTTTCAAATGGTTCGAAACTTATTTTTTATGTATTTTCTAAACAAATTAGTATTGGCAACAAATATATTATGCTCTTTGAACTAATAAACAGTTAGTTTGTTAATGACTAAATTTCCTCTTGAAGCTATTTTATTCTGGATTCTGGTATGGTATACTAGGCCAGTTAATAAAGTATATTGTCTTTATTTCTTTTTAAATCACAAAGTTTCAACTGGTAAACAACTTTGGTTGTATTATGGTAAATACTAAATAAGTATGGCAACTATAACTCTATTTAAACTAGCTAGCTGCACACACTAAAGCATAACTACGATAACATTTACTTAAGCAAGACTTCCAGATATTTCTTATATTTAATTAGGGCTTATTAAGACAATGTGGGTTTTGGTATATTCTGATAATGCGATGAGTTCTTTAAACTTCCTTTTCCTACAGTGTGTGTTATTTCGATGGGAAGCAGAGTTTTCGAGCAAAACTAACTTTAAATATAACGAAAAGAAGCTTAGCGACAAGCGGACAGAGTAGTACGTCTATCTTTTGCATTAAAGTACACAGGGACGCCAAAGGTAATGGAATCCCTGGGGCACAGGTAGACACAATGACAGGCTCTTTCGTTCTTGTTAGAACTCATCAGAAAGCCATAACCTGTAAGCAACTCCCAATACAGCGAGACTGTTCTTTTCAAGGGGTTTTTAAGAAATAAAAACGCGATGAAAACCCAGTAACACCATCAGTAGGAATCAACCCAATGCAAAAGATAGCCATCTAACGTGAAAACGTAGAAATAAATAAATCTAAATCAATCAAGCATGGAACGGCCACTTCGCCAGTATAGGAAACATTTCTTGCTTCTCTGATACCATCGCCACGGTTTTGTGGATTCAGATTCAGATCGCGCTGCAGTCGCCCACCGGTTCCAAGCCGTTCCGTGCTTGATTGATTTAGATTTATTTATTTCTACGTTTTCACGTTAGATGGCTATCTTTTGCATTGGGTTGATTCCTACTGATGTCGTTAATGGGTCTTCATCGCGTTTTTATTTCTTAAAAACGCCTTGAAAAGAACAGTCTCGCTGTATTGGAAGTTGCTTACAGGTTATGGCTTTCTGATGAGTTCTAACAAGAACGAAACAGCCTGTGATTGTTTACCTGTGCCCCAGGGATTCCATTACCTTTGGCGTCCCTGTGTACTTTAATGCAAAAGATAGACGTACTACTCTGTCCGCTTGCCGCTAAGCTTCTTTTCTTTATATATTTTAACGGACACTAAATTCCACTATTTTATTTAAATATAACGTATTTTAAAAAGGAAGAATAATCCATGTGAATGAGTTCAGATAATTCCAAAAGTTACCCCAAACAATGTAGCAATGTCTGAAAAATCTTATATATAATAATAGAAAAAAGTTCCTACAAACATTTTTTCAGAACTATCGAAATTACTTGAACTCATATGGATTATCCTTTCGTTTGAAAAATAAGTTACTTTTAAAATTGATTTTACTCAAAAACGCTGCTTCCTATCAAAATAAGAGTATCTTTTTCCAAAAAAAAAACTCTAGGGTTTCAAAAAACTGCATTAAAATTAAAAAGTCTAAAAAAAAAATATAGGATAATATTTAGCTTAAGACCCACTTCGTGCGACGTCACTGGAAGAAATATTTTCACTTTAAATTTACTGTAATTCAAATTTAAATTCAAATTCAAAAGTTTCTATATTACCAAAATAATGGTTATGCGTCAAATATACCTTACAAATAAGTAGAGTATACAAATAAATCAAACTAAAAGAAAAGTGTTTTGTTGGAAACTTATAAAAATGACATAATATAAAATATAAAAATGACATATTACAAAAACACATACCACTTAATACATTTAAAAGTGAGGGGACGCATTATTACAGTAACATATTAAAATCAACATATTAAAACATCACAAGCTTCTGGTCCAGACGAAATTCCTATCATTGTTCTCAAGACATGCGCCGATGAACTTACACCAGTATTTTGTAGACTTTTCAACTTATCCTACAAAAAAGGAATATTTCCATCCTGCTGGAAGTCGGCGCGTATCCAGCCTATTCCAAAGAAAGGGAAAAAGACCCTGCCAGGCAACTACCGACCCGTCGCATTGCTTTCAGTAATTTCAAAAGTAATGGAGAAAGCTATTAACCAACAACTCCTAAAGTATCTGGAAGGGCTTAACATTATCAGCGACCATCAATACGGTTTTCGTAAGTCCAGATCAACAGGTGACCTTCTGGCATATGTCACCCATCTTTGGAGCAACACCATCGAACATCATGGAGAATCCCGGGCTGTTGCACTGGACATCTCTAGGGCTTTTGATCGTGTTTGGCACGATGGGCTACTAAGTAAATTGCGATCCTACGGTATGCCTAATGGATTTTGTTTATGGTTAACCAGCTTCCTTAAGAACCGTTCTCTGCAAGTGGTGATTGACGGGTTTCTCTCAGACACCTTCACCATCAATGCCGGTGTTCCTCAAGGGTCCATATTGTCGCCTACCCTCTTTTTACTGTATATTAACGACCTTCTAGTAAAAACCCAAAATCCAATTTATAGCTTTGCTGATGACAGCACACTTGTCTCATCTTTTACCTTGACCCCCCAAACATCCGCTGCCGACGCACATCTTCGCAGGCAGCATGAAGTATTGCGCCTCAACAATGACCTGGAAGAAATTTTGGCTTGGGGTGACAGTAACCAAGTCGAATTTAATGCTAAGAAAACCCAGGCAGCAGTCTTCTCCAAAAAGGTTAACATTGCAGAACCGGATATAGTCATGGCAGGACACGCAATTCCCCTGGCACCGTCTATTAATTTGCTGGGGGTCATTCTGGGAGGTAATCTGTCTTGGCATGATCACGTTGCCGCAATTGCCAAGGCAGCTGCACAGAAACTTGGTGTACTTTTCCGCACCAAAAGGTTGTACACACCTCATCAACTTTTGACACTCTACAAAGCCCAGATTCGACCATCATTAGAATATTGCTCTCATGTCTGGAGCTCTGCACCCAAGCACACCCTTCGGCTACTGGATTCCATTCAACGGAGAGCAGTTCGTCTGATCGGCGACCCCGAGCTGACCAAGACCCTCGATAGCCTGGAGCATCGAAGAAAGGTTGGTGATTTGGCTCTCTTTTACAGATATTTCCATGGCAGGTGTTCGACTGACATTGCCTACTTGATTCCACCTAGAGCAATGCAAAACAGAAATACACGGCGAACCACTACCGCTCATCCATATGTTGTTCAGCTTAGTACTCCTCGAACTTCATTGTTTAAGAATTCTTTCATCTGGAGAACGTCATCTTTGTGGAATGATCTTCCTGAGGTCGTGTTTCCCAATGAATACAATCTTCAACGTTTCAAGACCAACGTTAATCGCTTTTTTCGCACTCGCACCGCTCCCAGAGCGCCTTAAAGGATTTTTCCTACAGTGCAGGTGTTTTATCATAAAAAAAAAAAAAAAAAAAAAACAGTTCCCCGTACATGCGTGCACCGATCACTCGTAGCAGAGCCTGACCCTTCATGGGCTCAGAAATTCCGCAACACTGTATGGTTCCAAGTTAACTAGATATTTAAAGATTGCTTTCTTATAACTTACAAAACTTTGGTGCAAAACAGGCTTAATGTTGTCTGGAATGTTATTGTAAAAAATTATTCTGTTGTAAAGTTGAAGAGAAACAGTCTATGACATGGTATATTATAGTTGGATGTTCTTGTATCATATTGATTATGAGCCTTGCGAAAAGGTTCATAATAGTCATTATGTTTATAGAAGAACAACAACATTTCATAAATATAAACAGCACTTGCAGTAAGTATATTTAATTGTTTAAATCGTGTCCTGCATGTTTCATTGCTTGACATGCCCATTAGGATTCTCACTGCTCATTTTTGGATGATAAATGGTCTTTCAGCACCCACACCAGAACCCCAGAATATAATTCCGAATCTTAGAATTGAATAAAAGTATGCATAATAGACTGACCTGAGTGCATATGGGGCAAGATATCTCCCCATCACACGCAGAGCGTATATAGCGGAAGACAACCTACCGTTCACATATTCGATCTCTCTACCCCAATTAAGGGTTTCATTTATAACTATACCCAGGAATTTCGTGGATTCCTCTAATTTAATTTCAAAATTAACGATTTGTGGTTCATTCACGTATTGAGATTTGATTTTTGAGTCAAAAACTATAAAATTAGATTTGGCCTTATTTAAAACTAGTCCGTTTTGCCCAAACCATGTCTCCATTTGGGTCAAGGCATTACTAGATTTTTCCGTAAGCTCAGAGATACACCCAGCTTTGAGAACTAGATTGGTGTCATCGGCATGGTTTATTAGGGTACAGAGATCAGAGTTCATTTCAGTAATTTATAACTTATCGGTTGTAAGGCATGTACCGATTTTCATGTCATTATCTTAAATGGTTTCCACGCTATTACAAAAAAAAAAATTTCCTCCCGACCCTCTTTGAGTGGCTCTAGCCCCCTAAAGAAGCATTTCTCGGGGTATGGTTATAGGACATTTTTGTCATATTTTTTTAAGTGCTAGAAACACTACACGCTAATTTCGGAACACCCTGTATTATTTTTTCTTCAAAAACCGTACAATAATAAGGTTTTGTCTATAGTTCAAGTTAATATTTTTTGATTTAATGCTATAATCCTTTTAATTGATGATTATAAATTAATAACTGGTTATTGACAAGTCGTTTGACTATCCGTCTAGAAACTTTTAAATAGTTCAAGTTAGTTAATTTCTTTAAAACTAACTCTTTATAACATCATTTGCATTTTCGACGTTAAATAAAAAAATCTTTACTAACTGAATAATATATAAATGTAAACTGAGGCCATTTAGGACATAATGAGAGCACTGGGAGCTATACATTCAAAAAAGGTAAAGGATTTAGTTGACTAAGCTTTAAATGGACCTTTAGAGTTACAAAGAACTTCCACCAAAATGTGAGTAAATTCTCGCAAATTTTTAATGTTAATTTTATAATGGGTTAAAAAAAGCGTTTAAATAATAATAAAATTAACTGTTCATATAACTTTGATTCTGACAAGCTACAATATAATCAAAAAACGTGTTTATTTAAATGCGAAAGCTGAATTCAGCCCTGTACCGATGGCATCGAGCGTTTTGTGATTAGGTTATTCATATTATTACACATAATTGTTATTATACAGTTGAAAAAAATACATTTTAGGCACGTTCTTATTATGCATAATTGAAAAACTTCATCTTGCTTGTGTCTGTTTGAAGGTTTAAGACAATGATGTTTCTTGAATGATAGAAGAGTTTTGGACTTGCATTGTCTTTATTTGTTTTACATCACAACGTTTCAATTGGTAAGTATCTCCAGTCGTCTTCAGGTGAATACTAAATAAGTAAAGTAACTACAGCTCTATTTATACTAGCTAGATGCACTGGAGCATGATTGAGATGGGTGCAGTCATGCGTTTAGTTAAAATACCGCATACGAACTAAACGCATGACTGCACCCATCTCGGTCATGCTCCAGTGCATCTAGCTAGTATAAATAGAGCTGTAGTTACTTTACTTATTTAGTATTCACTTGAATACGACTGGAGATACTAGTTGAAACGTTGTGATGTAAAACAAATAAAGACAATGCAAGTCCAAAACTCTTCTATTATTCAACTTGCTGGTTACGTTACTAGTTGCCCTCTCTGTAAAAAAACACACGTGCCGCGCCTGTAACCCACTAAAAAAAAGAAGAAATCAAATATGTTATTTGTAATATTCAAAACAGCTTTAAAATGATATGAACACTGTTATAAATAAGCAGACAAAAAACAAAATAAAATATTCGGCATAGCGCGCATAGTTGAAGCGCTCTAACACCAACGTCAAGTGAGTAAATGTCTTCTAGTTTAACACCCCGTGATAAATATTTTGTCGTAGTTAAACTTGTCTCTAGCATAAAGCATGGCATAGTTAGAATACCAGCGGGACTCTATTTCAATTTGAGAACTTGTACAAGCGTAATCTATTTCAACGTACTTGACAATAAGAGAGATAATGATACTAATATTGCACAAAGAGTATAGAGGATCGTGAAACATGGTTGCCAATAAGTGCGCGGAAGGTGCACCCCCCAGGCTTCGGGAAAATCCCCTAGTCAGAGAACATTTTGAAAAAAATTTGTACAAAAGTCCGTACAATTATTGGAGTCATGTCTTTGATTAAATCGTATATTTTTTCAATTCTGTCAGGATTTAATTAAACTTCAAAATGAGCATTTCTTCTTTTGCGTTATGATACATAAAAAACACAACTGTGCGTTATGATGCCTAGGATAACCATCAAGATAACCTTGAACCACTCAAATTGTAACTTTTATCTATCTTGCGTTTTGAATATTTCACAGTGACATTGTCAATATTTCAGATTTAAATTACAATAATTTATTAACCGATCTTTAATTTACCAGTAAGAGTCGTAGAAAAAGTATAGTACGTATTGCGTGTTGTAAAACAATTACGCACTCATGTAATTACCGCACTCGCTGTTACGTTGCTTGTTTGAAATTTTTACATTCGTGCGTAATACGCTTTTACCACACTTAATACGTAATATACTATACTTATGCATTTTTAAACAAATTAGTACCGCCAACAAACATACTCTGTAACCTAACAAGCAGTTTCCTAATGACAAAACTGACTAATAAAAAATGGTGGAATCGGCCTAGCAATAAAGTGTAGTCTCCGTTACTAAGTTCCCTCTTGAGGTTGTTTTTTTTGACTAACTTTTCTTGTCACGAAGTGCCTAAACAACCTGAAAGACCTAACCGCAAGGAACAACAGGATAGAACTCCTATGGGTTCCTGGTTACTCGGGGATAGCGGGCAACGAAAAGGTCGATGAACTGGCTAGAGCCGGATCATCTCAAAAATTCAGGGGCCCTGAACCCGCCCTTGGCATACAGGCAACCCAAGCAACATTAGATAGGTGGGCGCAACAACAACACCTATCCCGATGGAACAGGATACCTGGACATACCCAAGCGAAGGCCACAATTGGGAAACCCTCCAAAAGGCTATCAACTGGAATGCTGCCTCTAACGCGCACTCAGCTAAAACAAGTGGTCGGCCTACTAACAGGCCACTACCACTTAAGAAAACACCTACGCCGAGTATGAATTTACAATGGTCCCATTAAATACAGGCTTTGCGGCAAAGAGGACGAAACCGCCTCACATATCATTTATAACTGCGAAGCACTGACCCAAAGAAGACTCAAAATTTTCGGAGGAATGACATAACCATTACATGCCATACATTTCTGGTATTAATGCACTAAAAACAACAATAAGCCCTATGATTTCTTCTAACACTCATTACCCTCATAACAAAAAGTCGGAATTACAAAATCGTAGACTGTCAACACCGGCAACCACATCTTTGAATTCCTTAAAACCTAAAAGAAAAAAATTAAATGATTTAAAAATGTAAATAGAATACCGTTATATTAAAATTTTTTTTACATGTAATAATTGAACTCATTTCTACCTATGTAAATTTCAAATATCCCGCCATCGCACTGACATGCGCAGTATGCCAAGTATGGCTGCCAGCAGGCTAGAATATAGACGCAAGTCATATTGCCACGCATCTGTCTTTCTCTTTCTTGTCTATATTTGGCATTCCATAGAATTTATAAAATTCGTTAAATTATCCAGGATACATAGCTGTAAATGGGTGTGGTTTGACTAAAATATAGCAAAGAATTTAATGCATGCTTTACATAAATCGCATTAATAGTTATTAATTTAAACTTTATCTTCATGTCTAGCAAATTTTAATGCTTTAACATCTATAACTAATCCGATAATATTAGAAATTTTACAACGACTCTATGACGTATAGAAGATATAAAATCGAGATCGGAAACTCAAATTGGTATTTAATTTCTTCCTTTCATTTTATTTTTAAATTTTATTTGAAGTCGATTTTATTTCAGCTTTATCAAAGCCTCAGGCTACTAAAAGGGATATTAAGTTTCCTCTTTGCATATTTTCGGAACGAAATTTAATACAGCTTCGACATAAATTTACAAGGTTATAATTAGATACGAAAGCATTCATTAAAGTGTTTGTTATGTCACTTGTGCCGTTATATACATTCCTACTTCATAATACTAGAGCTTTCAAGTACATGTTTATCCATTTCAACACAAAATAATATGATTACGCCGAGAAAATTGATTTTTTGCTAAAGCTCGGGTTTCAACTAGGATTAATTTTTAAGGATAAAATTATATAATTTCTTGATGGGATAAAATAATTTGCACCTCTAGGTGAAATTAAACTGAGTCAAAATTGGAAATACATCAGGTAGACCTACAAGTTCTATAGAGTAACAATCGAAGCAACCAAAATAAATATAGACAACTCCTGGGTGCAGGGTCCGGCAATAGTGCGTCAGGCTCCTATAACTCCTATAAAGTGTGATAACAAAAAGTTGTACTTTTTTAAATGGAACACCCATTATTTTATTGCATGTTTAGGTTCGTATTAGAGTCTTTTATACTTGTCCAAAATTGTATTTGTTTTTCTTTGGTAGTTTAACAGCGGGCTGCATAAAAATATATATTTCTCGATTAGCTTAATCGCGTATTAAAAATACAAAATTTATTCAGAGGCCAACTACGTATTTGTTTGAAATAACCTTATATTTTACAAGAACTGGCATCTGACAGCACTGACAGCGGCCATGTTTTGCAAATTCTGAGGCAATTTTTCGCAAACACGCAGTAGGCCATGCTTAAATTTGTCTTTTTAATACGCGGTTGAGGTAATCGAGAACGATTTTCCTTTATGCATGAGTAATAAATTAAAAACTAAAAAAATAAAGTTTTACGGTCCTGGGAAAAAAATCAAAAAAACCATCTAAATTAATTGTTTAAACCATGGGATTGGGTGAGGATTATGACAAGGGGTCTAGCGATATTATGAATCTAATAGTGTTTTTCTATTTTATATAGGGTGATAATAAAAATGTTTCAAAAACGACAAATTTTAAATTCATTTTTCTAAAGTTTTTCAACACTAGTCTATTTAATGTACAATTCTTAAGCAAGTTCTTTTTTGTATCACAAGCATATAAGTTATTTCCAACCTTTTCGAAAAAATTGCAAGTTTCATAAGTTATTTAAAAAAATATAGTTTTATTATTAAAAAAATACTAAGGCGACTAGACTAAACTATTTTAATTGTTTAAAATGTATTTTATTTTTATCTGTGCACAAGTCAACACGTTCTTGAAAATATCTGTTTACATCCCTTAATATTTTAGGTGAAATTCTAGCAAAACGGTTCGTTAGTAAAGGTTATGTTTAAAACCATGGCAGGCTTTAAAATAAAATAGGAATTAATTTGTTTATTATAATTTATATTATAATTTATATTATAATATAGTTATTTAATTAATTTGATAATTGGGATTTAGGGCGAATGAATTATTATGGTCCATTTCTTTTCGATTGCGAACGATGACAGAAACCCGTTTTACAACAAGAAAATTCAAGAATTTTTATTTTTGACAAGGTAAATAAGTAAGGTTAGGGATTACGTCATAACTGACATTTTGTTATTTACGGTTTACAGCGGTTAGAATTTTAAATTAAAACTTGTTATTACGGCACAAGAATAAATATTAAATATTTATTCTTGTGGTTAGAGTGTTTAAAAAGCTTAAATGTATTTCCCTTATCATGCCATGCTTCCAGATTATGATCATTGAAACTAAACTCAAACTTCTTTGCAACCTGCTCTGTCCCTATGAGAAATCTTTATGGAAAAAAAAACAAAACATTGGTATAACTCTTATTGCATTCTCTTCAAATAAAAATGGCATTTGAAAGAGTCAAGAATCAAATCTGTCTATCAATAATCTGCAGGTACGTTTAATGTAAATAGGAAATAATACATTGTAAAAACTAATAGTCATTTCTCATTCGTTTTCAAAGAGGAACAAATTTAAGATTAGCGAGAGCTGCTCTTAAAGAGCACTATCGTTTTAATTTATTATTAACATTGTGTAGTTTTTTCTGTTCTAATTCTGTAAAGAATAAATAGCTGTTATCGATTTTAAACTTAAGTATTTGCGTTGGGCTTATCTGCATACTTAGCGACAGCAGAACTGGGCAGTAGTTACTTCAAGAACAATAGTGCTCCGAGCACAGCGCTAGAAAGCTCTTTTACAATTGAGTGCTTGGTAATTCAAACCCTATATTTATTTATTTTATATGTTTTTGTGGAAATTAATCTCTTCTGTTACCATTTTTGTTTTTGAAAATCTTAAATAGCAGGTAGATAGACTTTAAAAAGTAAAAAATTACACAAAAGTTGTAAAGAAATATACAATCATTTTAGGTTATATGTCATGTTTTTGCGGTTTGGCGTTTGGTATGGCCTTCTAAATTTTGTCGACAAATCGGGCGTCCTTTTTTGCTTCAACACAAAGTAGGCGTAAGTTTACTATTTATGTCGCAGAAAAACGTGAAATTAACCGATTTTATGTTTAGAAAGTTAATAGATTGTTTATTTCGTAATATAACTAGAGCTAAAAGTTATTTTTAATTGCTAAATGGCTTATAATTAGCATGTATTTGCTAGAAATCAATCGGACGAAGATTTCCTATTCTTCTTCTGTGATTTCAAAACAGGAGAGCTTTAACAAGTGGGCTATTTATTTCTGTAGTGTAAATTGGTCCACGATTTAACCAATGAGGAGAATTTTTGTTCAATTTTTTTTCTGTCATCGTTCGCAATCGAAAAGAAATAGACCATAGTAATTAAAACGAATTTTAATAAGATGAGTTGGTTGATACGATCTTTGTTCTGGGTGAGAGCGCCTTAAATACCAACTTACTTGAATTAACTAAATAACTTATCAAATATTAATAAACAAATGAATTGCTATTTTATTTCGAAGCCTACCATGGTTTTAAGACATAACCTTTACTAACGAACCGTTTTGCTAGTATTTCACGAACATGTTCCCTTATGCACAGATTTAAATAAAATACATTTTAAACATTTAATGTAGTTTAATCTAGTCGCCTATGTTATTTTAATAAAAAAACTTTTTTTAAACATAATTTATGAAGCTTGCAATTTTTTCGATAACGGTTGAAAATGACTTATACAGGGTGATTCACGTTGAGTGGCCTATTAGAAGATGATGGAAACGAGTAAACTTATCTTTCTAAAAATTTAATAGCAGACATAATTGGCTTTGAGCTTTTAAAACATTATATTTTGACGTTTCTATTACTTCCGGTTATACCGGAAGTTAATGCCAACACCCTGTATATTTTAGCATTTTTGATTACCTTATTAAAATCTAAATAACTTTTGTTAATAATAATCTATTCCTATCTCTAACTGTTTTTGAGATATGAATTATACAAGGATTCTTTTGTGTAAAAACGCTCCGAGAAGAAAGTTTAGTAACTCTGAAACTAATAAAGGTTAACATTTAAAATTTTCTAAGCTTTCAAGTAATACATAGATCTTTAGTTTAAATTACTTAGGTTTCACGTTTTTTATACAGGGAGTTCTAAAATTGTGCCAATGTTTCCATTTAAATAAATGTGCATAAGTCAATTTTTGCAAATGGAACACCCTATTTTTTACCTTACTAACATGTAGAGAATTAAATTTCCTATCTCAATGCTTTATATGTTACAATCCACATTTTTAGTCGTTTTGAAATTATGAGCTATTTAAATAAAAAATCTTAAAATTTCTGTTTATGTTAAAGCGACATTATTTTTGAAAAGAAGGCTTCGACTGGGATTTTCGTTTTACTTTGAAAATTAGAAATAGCTAAACAACGAACATAGGCGCTTAATAGCAAATGGTAACAAAGCTCAAAGTCAAACGAAAATCCCAGTCGAAGCCTTCTTTTCAAAAATAATGTCGCATTAACACAAACAGAAATTTTAAGATTTTTTATTTAAATTACTCATAATTCCAAAACGACTAAAAATGCGGATTGTAACATATAAGGCATTTAGATAGGAAATTTAATTCTCTACACGATAGTAAGCTAAAAAATAGGGTGTTCCAAAAATTGACTTATGCACATTTATTTAAATGGAAAAATTGGCACAATTTTAAGAACTCCCTGTATAAAAAACGTGAAACCTAAGTAATTTAAACTAAAGATCTATGTATTATTAGAAATCGTGCAAAATTTTAAATGTTTACCTTTATTAGTTTCAAAGTTACTAAACTTTCTTCTCGGAGCGTTTTTACACAAAAAAATCCTTTTATAATTCATATCTCAAAAACGGTTAGAGATAAGAATAGATTAATATTAACAAAAGTTATTTAGATTTTAATAAGGTAATCAAAAATGCTAAAATATACAGGGTGTTCCATTTGGAATAGCAAAGTTGGCATTAACTTCCGGTATAACCGGAAGTAACAAAAACCACAAAAGATAATGTTTTAAAAGCTCAAAGCCAATTATGCCTGCTATCAAATATTTAGAAAGATATGTTTACTCGTTTCCGAGATCTTCTAATAGGCCACTCAACGTGAATCACCCTGTATGCTTTATGCTCGAAGTACAAAAAAAAAATTGCTTAAGAATGGTACATTAAATTAATAGACAAGTGTTTCATTTGAGAAACTTCAGAAAAATGAATTCAAAATGTGTAGTTTTTGAAACCTTTTTATGATCTCCCTGTATAAAATAGAGAACCACTATTAGATTCATAAAATCTCTAGACCTCTTATCATAAGTTTCACACAATCCCATGGTTTAAAAAATAAACTTAGATTTTTGTTTTTTAAAATTTCCAGGACCGTAAAACTTCATTTTGTTAGTTTTTAATTTATTACTCTTAAACTAATAAAGTAAATTAAATGAAATGCCGGACAATTATAAAGGACTCTAATATGAACCTAAATATACAATAAAATACTGGGCGTTTCATTTAAAAAAATACATATTTTGTTCTCACACTTTTTTGGACCACCTTGTATTAAGGCCTTTTTACATTGGATGCAATTGCAAGAAAAGATTGCCTAAAAGCATGCGCTTTGTTGACGTTTTAAACAGCTGATGCAGGTTTTAAATGGGAAAACGTGCTTCAGCTGATTAAAACGTCGTCGAAGCGCATGCTTCCAGGCCATTTTTCTTGCAATTGCACCCAATGTAAAAAGGCCTTTAGGAAAATATTTTCCTGAAATGCACCCTATGATAGAGTATACGTCTTTATATGAATGAAATGAGCTATAGGAGCCTGATGCACTCTTGCAGGACCCTGTATTAGGCAATTATTAGAAGATGATGGTAATAATAATGACTTTAGGTATGCTTAGATTAACTACACATTAAAGTTATCAACAAATTTAAATAAGTTATTCAGTTTTGTTTCAATTTTCTGAAAGTCTTGCGGCAAGAATCTCTTTGGCTAAAAAAAACTAATTGTATCGGGTTTACAACTAAATATGTCGGCTGTACCTTGAATAGTTAATCGAAAAGCTTTCGGGATTTATTTTTATAAGTAAAATAGCCAAGAGAAATCGCTGGAAAATTTGAGTGCGACTCTGTTGTGAGCCGGGTGTTCTCGCCTTTAGACATGAAAGATGCGTTAATGGAATGGTCCTCCGATCTTCCACACTTACACGTTATGCATGTGTATAATTTACATGGACTATTACACATCCTAAGTCAAGAATCGATACGGAAAGCAAACAAATTTCAACCCGACCACTAATATGATAGGATACCGCTTAGGCAGCAAGTAAATACTCTATGTAAAATCTGTTTATAGAGTAAGGTACAGGCGCCAAATAAGGCCAATTCCTAATATTTTTAAAAGTGCTACGAAAAATTTTAAAAATTATTTTACAGACACCAACATACCTACATTTTATAATATATTTACGGCTAGAAATCACTGTTCAGAGATCTCTTTCTGATTCCGGCAGATGTCGCTGAAGCATGAGTAATAGAAAAATTAGATCTTATGGTTCAGTGGTAGTGAATGAGTTCCCTTTCCCCTTATAACACCCTCCCCGGTCTGTGAATCGCAGGAGATTCCAGACTATTACTACTAACAAAATTGAATAAGTTATATGACCGAAGTTGGTGACAGAATATCAGGTCCTTCGTAGCGCAATTGGCAGCGCGCTAGAGGCTCAATCGAGAGGTTCTGGGTTCGATTCCCAGCGGAGGCTTAAAGCTTTTTCAATTATAATCTTGTCTGCACGCCGGCAAACACTTTTCATTTTAAGAAAAATTACTAGATGTATGTACCAATCCCTACCTAGCCCAAATTTGAAATTAACAGTGTGCATCGTGATTTTAACCGACCAGACGTTTTCTATTTCGCTGTAATTTTGTGTTCCGTTGTGCAAATTCTGGCTTTATTCATTCAGCGTAAGGTTATTCTTTTTATTATTTTTTTTGTTTTAAAAAATAAATTTGACCAAATGACCTTATGGACAAGCCGTTCCTGTCACTCACTATTGTCCTGGAAAAAAGTCAAGCTTGCTTTTAGTTGAAACTTATCCAGCAAACCAATAGTCTTTTACAAATTCTTCAAAACAAACTCCACCAATCAAAAGGAAAGAAAACTCTATTTGAAGGAAACACAAGCTACGAGCTGTAATAATAATTTTAGCTTCGTTTGCGACCAATTTGCTTTATGGTCTTAGATACCTACCTACTCGTTCCCCCAGTGTACGATTATGAATATAAACCGAGAATGGCGCGCTCATTAGTGTCCGAAGGAAGGAGAACAAGGGGGGCACTTGCCCCTAGCTGGCCAAAAAATTAGCATCTGTTACAAAAATACCGTTGCGGTATGAACATTTTCCACAATAATTTTAATTTTATTTCCATTTGAGTTTTTGAAGTGTTTACTTATTTATATTGTTATCTACATCTGTTTAAAAATGTTATATAAAGAGAGTCATCTAGATTGGTCTTTTAAGTACTGCTATTAAGGAGGTGGAAAGGGTAGCATGTGCAGCCCCTAGTCCCCCAAATCATCCTTTCTAAGCAAAAAATTGGGAAAAAAAACTTTCAGCTAAACCCAGAAACTTACAACTCATAATAAATTCTTGCATGCGGTGCTGTTATAAATATTGCAAAAGTAGAATAGATATAAAATAACACAAAAATATAAATTAAGTACATATTATGTATTATTATAGTAATAAAAACTTGAATAGATCGCAATAAAATAAAATGAATTTAAAAAAAATGGAGCACTTAAAAAAGTACCCATATTCACCCCGGCTGCCCCCCCCCCCCTCTTGCGACGGCTCTGGCACTTTTTGTATAGCCTTTCTAGGCTACGGATTCCAAAAGTGAATATGTTTTTGAAATCGACATGCCGTAATGAAATAAAGAGTAAGTACATTGTGCATCATTCACAGTATCACTTCTTATTAAAAAAGCCTCAAAATAACATTCTGCATAATTCTTATTATTATAGTTAGTTTAAAACTTTTAAAGCCTTTTGGAGGTTAATTTTATAATTATTTTATTCAAAGCCGTTGCTGGAAACTTCACACTGCTACAAGCAATATAACGTTTACTCTCCATGTAATATAATTTCTCTGTAAGTTAATACTATTTCGTCTTAAGACCACAAGGATATAATTAGAAACGAAAACATTCATTACCGTGTGGGTTTCGCTACTTGTGCTTTTATACTCTTCTCCTTCATAATAGCAAAGCATTCAGGCACACGTTTACTCATTATGAAAAAAAAATAACACGTTGTTACCTTAAGCATTATTTCTTTACGTACTTCTTTGCTATCTCGAACAGGAAACATTTTTAGGTTAAAAAGTATAATGCAGATAAAATGGCACTTAATAGTATAAATAAATATAATAATGGCTGTGATCTAATGGTATCTAAGCTTCGATAATGGGGCCCAGTATTTTTATATTGAAATAGTATAGTATAGTAAAGTTATGTTATTTCTACTTACAGTATTACACCGTTTTTAACTGTTGAAAAGAATTCTACAGCTATTTTGTTGTACTTTCGAAGTTATAATTCTTACGCAAGCAGAAGAAAACCGAAGAACCCCTTTTTTTCTTCTGTGCAATACTCTTTAATCAAACTAGCTATAGTTGAGAAAAATAAATTATTCGTTTTTATTAGTAAATATATCGCAATTTGTCTGTTATTATTCAAAGTAATATTGTGATAGATAGAGAAATGATAAAAATTGATAAATATGTTACAGTGTAATTTGGTCCATGGATTTGGGAATGAAATTACTGTGTGTTTTTTAATGGAAGTAATAATGTATTAAATAAGAAACCTAATTCATAGATTTACTCAACCAAACATATTACATGACTACATAAAGCATATGACGCATCGTCTACTACCGTCTTCACCGGTTAATTTAATTTGCTTTTACGTGGGACGATCGACCTATCATTCCTCTGTTACAAATGTTGGATTATTACATTTTTCACAATTAGCGACTTTATAAAAATCAAGCTTTATACTTTAATCTAATATTAAATTTAAAAAATTATTTATTTAAATCATTTGTATTTTAGGTTTGTAGTTTCTTCTATCAAATGGATAACTTTTTAAACTTTACTGTCATTTTCCAAGCTTAAATGTATTCTTTAGAATGCAGATAAACCTACATATCGACGTCTTTATTTACACACTTTAATGGTAACAAAATACATACTAATTAGATAAACTTTCATGTTTGGAACACGAAAACATTTGCCAGCCTTTACCTTTTAGAAGATAAGTTAAAATAAATAGAATTAATTTCGAAAATTAATTAGTTATAAAAGTAACAGTAAACTGGGGAAATAAATAATTGCTGGAATTACTCTTCCTTATTGGTAAAATACTTTGTCAAAGTTATTTTAATAAAACAAACTTTAATTTTAATTTAAAACTTTTTGTTTATTTATTTTGTTGAGAAGTTTTACCCTATACAAATGTTGGTTGACTACTTCTTAAAATTTTATATTTAAGGAAATTTTCATAATTAACGAAGAAATTAAGACTACGTTTGTCTTGTAATGCAAATTCTTTATTAGGTTTTTTAAAATATCAAATTAAGCATGTTAGAACACTGGGGGAGACTGTTCACAATGCATATTTTTAATTTTTGTTAAAGGTCTTTCTTTCCTGATTCCAAAAATATACAGTGTGTTTACTTAAGTTGGCAACTAATGGGAAACTTTTTTATTATTAACTTTACAAAAAAAAAGTTATTCTTCATAAGTAAGAGTAAAGTATCTTTATTTTTAACAATATCGAACACTGTAATTATGAACAATTGTTCGAACTGTAAAACTATATTTTAATATACAATTATATCCTTCTACTTAATTTGTTTTTGATAAATAAAAAAGATAAATGTGCGGTATCAGTTATTTGAGAAAAATTTGTAAAAATAAAAAAATGTAATTGCATATTAAAATATAGTTTTACATTCAGAACCACTTCTACTCTTGGGCAAAATTCATATTTTTTGACAAACCTTGTATACGACTGAAAAAATTTAACATCCGATGGTTGCATTTTAGGTTTTGGACCATGCAGAAATAAAATAATGTCATAGGAGGTGTTGGAAAATAAAGTTTCGATATCTATGCCTTAAACAACAAAACTTGGTCCAGTCAAGCGTTTTCATAATATTTGCATAATAACGATAACAACTAAATATTACAAATTAAAACTGCAGTTTTTAAAAATAATAGTAATTTAAATGTTCATTATAGCCCGCATTATTTTCAGACGGTCGAGATTTGCCGGTAATATTTGATTGGCTCGCCTAAGGTCTATTGATTTCAGTGCTAACTTTGATTTTTATTTTTTCAATTCTTCCATTGCGGTAAACAACATTTTTTTAATGTCCCCATAGAAAGTGTCCAGTATTATAATATTGGGGCTATTTGGTAGCCACCTCATACTCCCATTACGGCCATTCCACTCGTATTGACAGTTCAAAAAATTGGCATCATCACGACGAACTGCATAAGGTGGAGCTCCATCTTATTACCAAATAGGATTTTGATATTTCATTAGCGGCAATTCGTCCAAAAGATCTCTTCAACATCAATGACCAATTAAGAAAAACGGCCCAATATTTTATTATTAACTATACCGAACGTTCTATCTTGATATGTAATAGTTTGATATTTTCTTTAATTTACTTGGGACCAATACTGCACGTTGTGTAGATTATACTTTCCTGATGTTGACAATGTTGCTTTATTTATTCACAGAACATTTTTATTATTAGTTAGGATCCCTGTCGTGTTCTCTAATAAAATCATCTGTGCAACAAATTAAAACCGAAGTTTCTTTTGGTCTGCTGTCAGGTGTTGCATATGACGAATTCGAAAAGAAATTAGTTTAAAGTTCTATGAACGTTATCAAAACTAACTCTGTTTCTTCTTGGCTTTTACAAGATATCTCTAACCGCTTCCTATATAGAATTCAATGGGTTAGTCCTAAAATAGTTTAGTATTACACGTTTTCGGATCACGCTTCTTTTATATCTTCTTTTGCGGTCGTGTCATGACTTTGTCTCCTCAAATAAACATTTTAAAGTCAAAACTGTGTTTACTGATATCTTTCTATTAACTCCTGCAAAATATCTCCGCCGAGTTAGCTTTGCATTTTCTCCACTTTTATAGAAAAGTGTGATAATCCGAAATCTTTTTCAAGGGAATATCTTATTTCAACTAATAAAAACGCTAGACTGGGCCTAATATTATTATCAAATAAGAGACCTGGGTGTGTGTCATCTTGGACTCCAAATGGTTGATTCAAGCTCATTTTTATAAAATTATTACAGAGTCAAACAAAATGTTAGGCTTCATTAACAGAACCTGCAAAGACTTTCAAAACCCCCAAACGATGATCTCACTTTACTACGCTTTTGTTCATAGTAGACTTTTTTTTGCTTCCGTCATCTGGAATCCCAAATATGTCACATATATATAAACAGAGTAGAATCTGTACAAAACTAATTTCTAAAAATATTGCTCTTAAGGCCCACTGTACAGTGGAAATTTCGAAAATAAACTTAATAATTGCTTTACCCGACCGAAAAACAAGTACTAATATGACATTTCTTAACAAAATAATAAATTCTGGTCTGAATGTTCCTGAACTTTTATCAGAAATAAACTTCAATATTCCTTGTAGAGAACTGAAAAATTCAGCTTTATTTAAATTATCTTATATGAGAACTAACCTAGGACTAAACACACCATTATTTAGAATTCAGCATACTTTTAGTACGTACAGTAACTTGTTTGATATATTTCATACCACCACTTCTACTTTTCTTAAAAGTGTAAAAGGGCATTTTATACAATCAGCTTTTGAATAACTGTCACTTTGATGTACAATTAATTTTAAATTTTAATTTTCATATTTTTAGTTAAGTAAAATCACATAAGCTGTATTAGACAATTGTAATATAGTTGATGCTTCTTTGAAACACCTAGTTCTGATCGCATTCTAAACGTATAAATAAATTAATAAATAATAACGGACGCCATTGATGTGTCCTGATGATCTATGACTATATTAATTAATAATTATAGTTTAAAAACGTTTCACTGCGCTAGCGTTTAGATTAATATGTTATTTTCCTTCTGTAAACACCTGCTATTAACGTAAATTATAAGGAAAGTCTGGAAAAAGTCTAGAAGGTTATTTTACTTTAATCGTTTATCATCTACATGTTTCCACAAATGGATAAACTAAGATCTTGGTACACTTTGTTATACAAAAAAAACGTTCGTTTATTAGATACAACCAATGTCTGAAGTTGACGTAAATATATTACTTTTCTTCTAAATTAAAAGTAATTTTCCTGCCTGTAGCAACTTAATAAAGTTTTATAGGTGAGACTATTATAAATAGTTGTTACATTAATCACAACTGCTGTCATCGGGATAAATAGGAGTTTTCTCTTGGCAATATATTTAATATAATTTATTGATATTTAGTGCAACCAAGTAAAAAAAACAAGTACTTACAGAATTTTTAAATTTTAATTAAATGTCATTTGTAATTTCTAGATGTATAGAATAATAAAACCTCTAAACTAAGATTATTTAAAAGATACTAAAAACTTAATAACACTTATTGAGCCACTTAAAATTGAAAATTTTTTGTTTAATCACGAACAAGGTATATTGTTTATAAAAAAATAAAGTAAAATTAACGTTATGGCCTTTCGTCACCTCTAACGCGTGCGTATACTGTTTTCACAGTAATCGGTGCCGTTACAATAAATTTGAACCGCACAGAGAAATAATACGTTAGTGCTATTACATATTTTTTCTTCTTCTTTCTTCTTCAATATGCCAAAAAGAAACATTTTTATTTCGCTAAAAAGTAATCTATATGTTCAATTTTTTTTAATTTACTACAGCTGTTATTGACAGTTTATGCTGACTAAAATTATAAATTAATGTAAACAGCATAAACCTTTAGAATGTTTTTCGACACAAATGGACAGTATAATATTAGGTATTTTTCATAACATGTCGTATCTAATACTTTTCGGATGCAAATCAATCTCTTTTTATTTGATTTTGAAGTCCACAAGTAAATGTATCTATCTATACTATATCTATTACATAGATAGTGTTTACTAACAAAGTGACGACAACACTGATAGGGATGACTAGATCACAGATTAAATCTTACTGATCTGCTAGAGAGTTAAATTATAAATTAATGATGATATTCGTTTTCGCAGCATGGCAGAATATGAACAGTAAACTTGACAACCTCGTGGGTAAGTAAGGCCATATAGCATACAGCAATGGCATAACTTGGCTGTACGACTCGGTGTTCATGAAGTTCATGTAACCATGATACAACATATGTTGGTTCTATCATGACATGTAACATTAAAGAGGCGTTGATATTGTTGACATTAAATAATCGCGGTTCTTCTATAAAAATAATCTACCGAAAATTATATCAGCGAGTTTATTTTTTTCTGTGAGTGGTGAGGTAATAATAAATTGATTAGCCTATTAAAAAGTTATCTCAGAATATTATTATCACTTATATAACGTTAATTTAAATTTAATAATGAACAACGAAATATACAGAGTGTTAAAAATTCGACGTATGAGCATTGAAACCTCGGAAAATATACCAATAGTGCTTTATTAAATACCATTAAAAAATTTAGAAGATTCCGTTTGTTTCCGGAAATATCCGAAGAAAACGAAATCAACCAAAATTTTGAATCGTTTTTTGGTTTATTTTGTTTTTTTACGGATATGATTTGCAACTTTAGAAGGAATTATCTTTGTGTAAAATTTAAAAAAAAGGTATTGATGTGGGCTATATTATAAGCCTTGAAGTATATTATTAATACTTACATTAATTAACCACATTTTTTTTAGGTTTTGAGGTAAAATTTAAAAAAAAATCTATATGGTTAACTTCGCCCCGCTCAGGGGTGAACTTAACCAACTATTGAATTTGTATAATAAAAAGCTCGCATTACAGTGATGGGCGTAGTTGACCACCGCAGTAGTCGTGAAAATGTACTGTTAAATTTTTGCATTTATTTTGTTTTTCAACTAACACAAACTAGGTACAAACAAGTAAATAATAAAAGAAATTAACATAACTATTGACACTTGAAGCGGGGTAGGCAACCTTTTAACATAGAGGTGCCCATGTGCCATATCAAACAACTATTAGTCTTGCCACAAAAAATTTTTCAAGGGGCTTCTAAAAAAAAGGTCCTAGAGAGAGCTACGCAAATACGCAAAGGACAAACCGAAGCTCTGTTCTGCTCATTTCTTTCAATCCAAAAGGTTCCCAGCTACAAAGGACAACAAACCCGAACAGTCACAGCTCACGGAAACGTAACAGATTGCTTAAAGGCCTAACAGATCCTTTACAAACGTTACAATGGTAACAGATCGGCAACACTGGCCACTATACAAAACTGTATAACTTTTATACAAATAAATAATGTATAAAATTGTTAACAGTAATAAGGCGTGCCAGTGTAAACTGCTAAGTCTGGCACGCGTGCCGTAGGTTGCCGACCCCTGTTCTAAGGTCTCCTGAGTGCACTGTTTAGACCGCTTGGAGCCATCTTTTCGTTGGTACACTCTCGGCATATTTTACTAAGCACTATAACTATAACCTAACGCCATACAAAATAATATAATTTAATGGGTCCAAAAACATTACTATCAATTCAGACTATAGCGAATAGACTGAATAGATGCAAAACGCGACGAGCTTGTTGCATTTCGAGTTTTAACTCATCGTTTTAACTTGTCGGTTAATTTCACCCACGCCGTCAACTACACCCCAAATTTAAGAAAATGATGCGTAGTTTTGAACATTTTCGTTTTACTCAAAAAAAAACTTAATTTTTTAAAATTTTCTTTCATATTGGGAGAGGATAACTTATGTAATAGAATAGAAATAATATACGGGAACAAGATAGCTATCACTTGACAGATCAAAGTTTGACCACCTTGTTTTTATGGCTTAATACAGTGGGATAAGGAGTATATAGTTTTTCTCGTTATTTATAACCGAAAAACGTTATCCCACAATATTTTACATGGTTATTAGGTTATTGATAGGAAAAAACGAAAAAAAAAATCTTTTAAAAAATTAGGGGCGAACTAATAACCGAAAATATTTTTTTTGTAATTTTGGTCAAGTTGACCTGACCGGTCAGCTCCCCCCAGTTTTACTGTACCAAATTTTCTCTTATTTAACCATCTCTTTATCTGTTGTAGCTTCCGAAATCCCAATCGTACATCGAATTCGTAACACCCTGTATATAAAATTTTGGCACTTATAAAGTTTATTCCGATAATATTTCATTCTAAAATATTTGACAGCTGACTATTCATCCAATTCATCATCCTGTACCTAATGGAATTTTCTACGCCTGACTAAAAGATCTAATAGCTACTAAGAATTTTTCTTCACAAAAAAAATAATCCATTAGAATTATTATTAATGGTTATTTTAATATGATTATAAAGTTGCTGTTAAATTTTCTGGCAGGAGGTTTTCATTAGTGCGTCAGTCTGCACGATAACTTAAAAACTACTAAATCGGTTGGGTTGAAATTTGGAGTGTTTATTTTAAATCAGGCAGATCTAGATGACTGATAACACAAATAATATTCTTCAACTTCCACGTGAAAATTTGCTGTTTCCTTTACACCAAAGTGTTTGGAAAAGTGGACTAATCCGTTTAACTGAACGGTTATGATTTCATAGTTAGGATATGAAACTGATCAATCACAGTGGTCAATTACAAAGAAATAAAATGTTGTAAATTTTAAGGGTCGTTTTCTGACACTTGACAGAAGTGAGATTAAGAATATACTTCAAAACTACGAACAACAAAATCCTGCTAATCGATTTTTCAGCCGCTAAAATCTCAGCACTGGCTGATGCATGTAACCGAATATTCGATTCGCTGGAAAAAATGAAAATGAAACAGGTTATTACAAAATTGTTTTTGTGGATTCCGAAAAAATCACGTTTAAAATATCGTTTAGCGGTATTTTGTCGGTTGGCAAAATGTTGCTACTGCCACTGAACTCGCTGCGTGACTTTTTTGCCTCCTAATTAAAAAAATAATACATTAATTTTAACTTAGTAAAATGGCCGCTTTTACCTCTTACCGAGTTGGTACTTGATATTTAAATTTTTTACATAATGATTAATTTTGATTTAGACTGGGTAAGACCTAGGCATACAGTTTAAAAAGAAGCAATAAAAAAAATAATATAACTGATATTTAAATGCTTTCTTGCTTAAGCTATGGGGCCCCCATAGCGAACGGGGCTCTATGGCAATTGCCTTTTTTGCCCTAATGCAAATCTGGCACTGCTTTCCATTTCCAAAATATTTTAAAAACAATTCGCCTATAACTAACTTTCACCGTCTCTATAGTTGGCCGCCCATATGCGCACACGTAGAAAGCGACGGCCCTGTTGGCAACACTAATATTCAATAATAATTTTTTTTTCAGAGTGTCCTGAATAAATCAATATTTATAATGATGAGACATATTCATTGTTAATAGAGTTATTAGTGTTTTCTTATAATTATAGCTATTAATACAACGAGATTATTATGCAATTTATAATAGTCGAGGACATTACTAGGTGACGAGGCAACAGCCGAGTCACCCGCAATGAGACGGTGTTAAATCGTTAATAATCGAGTTGTATTTAATGCTTTATCGTATCATTGACAACGGCGATGCGAAAATAAAAACAAGGTTTTATGTCATTTCATTTTGGCATTTCAAAAAGTCATCATTAAAATCATGCAAGATTTTGATATTCCTGACGATATATTAGCTGCAGATAACATTATAAGGTTGAACTTGCTTCCGGACAAATCTAAAATCCATTATGAAAAAGAATATCGGCAGTTTTGTGAGTGGCGAAACAAAGTACATGTTCAAGGTGCAGAAGAAACGGTATTGCTGGCGTATTTTGCAAAACTCTCTGAGTAAGCAGAAGCAGACTTCATCCTTATGGCCGAAATATTCCATGTTACGAGCGACTTTAGATATAGAGCAGAAAAATCAAAAGTATTTACAAGAGAACAAGTCAACGAATTTGTGTGTTCTGCCTCAGACGAGAAGTTTTTAATGATGAAAGTGGCTTTTTTAATTGGAATTGGAGAAGCCTGTCGAACTAATGAATTAGCGAAGATGACCACGGAAGATGTTGACGTTTTAGAGGACAAGCTAATTGTTACTATTCCCGACTCAAAAACCCACAAGAAACGTATTTTCGCTGTGATATTTGACGGCGAAGTCAATCCTGTGCTTTTATTTAAAAAGTACGCAATGTTAAGGCCAGACCATGTCACTCACCAAAGATTGTTTGTATCATATAAAAAAGGGAAATGTATGGTACAGCCCTGCGGCATTCACTTCTTCTCTAAAATACCTCAAAAAATAGCTAAGTATCTCTCACTTGAAAATCCTAATTTGTATACTGGTCACTGCGTTAGAAGATCTTCGGCAAATTTTCTTGTTAATGCTGGAGGAGATATATTAGACCTACAAGAACTTGGTGGATGGGAATCGGCGAAGGTTGCTAGAGGGTATTTAGAAGAAAGTGTGACCAAGAAAGTTTCCATTGCTCGCAAAATTCAAATCGGCGATGTTTCCGGCAGTGGATTAAGCACTGGGGAAACGCACGAAATCGAAAGGAGTGCTTGCTCGGTCATTAATCAGTCTTCAGAGGGCATACCTAAGATCGTGGACGTTAAAGACATCAAATTTGAAAACTGTCAAAATATTGTTTTACATGTTCATGAAAAATAGTTCTAATATTATTTGGTATCTAACGTATTATGCTTTCGTAACTAACGTATTAAATTATGGTAACTAATGTATTATGAGTAACTAAGGTGTTATGTAGGTTTTAGTACGTTTATGATGTTAATAATTATTAATAAAGATATCATATAAAAATGACTTAATCTTCAATGATACGATAAAGTAAATAATAATTAAGATGTCTTTGTAAAAATAATAGCAAAGTAGTGATGACAACGACCTTAATAATGCTGTGAAATAAATACCGTATTATATTGAGATCTTATGCCAATTTTTCATAATGTAACGAAGATCTTCCCATGACTTTATTGGGCTAGAACGTATAACTCAAATTCAGCAAAAATCGAGGTAGCGACGATAAAATCAGTTTCAAAAAATGCATTGGTTGGTACGCTAAAAATAATTTTTAAATAAGTATAAAGGAAAAAGTATCCTTTTTCAAAACGAACGTTTTTAGTTTGTGAATATTGTTTTAAAAAGACCGCTTTAAGAAAAATGTATTACACTTTTGAAAAAGTGTACTTTTGAATTTAAAAATTTAACAAATTGAACTCCAGGCTTTTGGAGGAAAGCCATTAAGAAATTTTTTTCACTATTAACTTTAAAATCACTCATTATTGACCGATTATTAACTTTAAAAATCGTTTTTCTTTACCCCTTGCCAGAAACCTCTATTATTTACCGTCGTATTGACAATGGTCAATAATAGAGGCTTCTGGCAAAAACAATATAAAACAGGCAACTTTACCTTTTTTTATTTTAAAAATATATGGAAACGTCATGTTTAGACAACCAGGTATTCCAGCTTTCTTTGTTTGGCACCAGTCCTTAAATACTGAGTAGGTTTTTAAATACATATATTTTTGGGGTAGCAACTCATGATTAATTTATTGTGCTTCCACTCTCATTTCTGGAGGAGTGCACGTATCAGTAATAGTTTCTTCGCTCATTTTATCAAAAAGACTTGAACTTTTTTATGAATCGACAAATACTGACAACTAAGAATGCCATCTGACAAGATAAAAAAATGCTGCAAATTTCAAAGCAAAGGTAACTTGACTGAAAAAACTGAAGCAACCCTAAGGAGATATGTTTATGTATAACTTTAATTAATACTTTAATTTTGTAAATGTGTTAGTAGTGGAAAAAATAATATATTTACCACGGTTTAGACAACTATTATTGCCCTCACGTCTTAAATCCCTCCTCGCGGCGCTCCTCGGGATTTAAAATCGATGCTCAATCAATAATAGTATCTGTCTAAACCGTGTTCAATAATATACTATTAAGCGCTTGGTCCGTTTCATATACTTTTTCTAACAATAGTTAAATACATCGTCAGCTATTCTATGGATAAAGTCAAGATATGAAATATTAAACCATTTTTTAGGTAAATTTAAACATTTCTGTTATGGCCGTGGTTTTATTCCTTTACATATTATAATACTAAACATACCTGGACAAAACTTTCGCCTGGAAAATTGCTATGACATAAATATTAAATTTTTAATATGAACAGGAATGATTTATGACTGGAAATTAAGCCCGTATGAAATTTCCGGAACATGTTGCTTTTCAAAGAGGATAAAAAGCTTAATATTGGGTTTTTATAAGTATTCGTTCTTGAAAAAACATTTTGATTAAAATTATTTAATATTTTACCTTTCAAGAAAACGAAAATAGGTAGAAAAACGATATAAAAATGACATTTAAAATTGAAAAGATATTTTAATGTATATGCACGAGCATATTATAAATATATATATTATTTTTAAACATTAACATTGGTAAGGTTTGTTCAATATTTCTAATATAACCAGAAAAATATTAAATTGAGTTCAAATAACTTTCTTGCATTACCATAATGATATTAACAATGGACATAAAAAAAATTAAAAAAAAAACAAGTCGATAGCTTAAAGCCGGCCACAGTCAGAGAAAGATGTACGCATGCATCATTGCACTTAGATGCACGAAGTTAATTATTGTAGTGACTTCCTTGCACGCGCGTATATTATTTACATCCAAACAGAGACGTTGATAAACGTGTAGCAGGCTTTAACCGCTTTTAGGCGGCCCTCACACGATCAATATTATTGTCAATATCATCAAATATTAACAATATATTGATCGTGTGAGGCAAAATATTGAAGTATTGTCAATACATTGAAGTATTTTTGGCCATTCGAAAATATGTATTCAATATTGGGGGCGGGGCGACTACATTAAAGAAGTATTGACCGTTTGAGTGCGTTATTGACAATATTTTGCCAGTATAAACATGAACGCAATGGAAGTCACATCGCCTGCGGGTTCGCCCGGCCTCCAGTCCTATGAAAATGAGAGTGAAACAACCAGTGAAAACGTTATATAAAACTTTAAAAAAACTATTGCGGCTTACCGTGAAATACCAGAGTTATGGGATTCGTCTTCAAAAGACTATGGTAATAGAGATAAAAAGGCAGTTGGCTACAAGAAATTATTGAAAATTTTTAAAAACATAAAAAAATAGGCGAAAATCAAAGTTGTAAAAAAAAATATATTACTCAGAACAAATAACAGAAACGAGTTAAATGGTCAGATTACGCTGAAGAGATTTATGAGCCGATATTGCTCGCCTCATAATATCCTGCTTCTTAATATAAGGGATTACCATATGCAAAAATAGTTGTTCATATAAATCGTTATTCACTCGAAAATAGTTCCGATAATCTTCAGGGGCCGATTCCAAAATATATTGTGGTACGTGTAAATGGATGTATTCCTTTCGTTTCGATAACCATTTTTATTGCCAGCGTCTTTTTTTTACTTTTTTCTCAAAATCAGAAATTAGAACCATCTTTTTGTTACCTACTTAAATTTTTATTGCGAAATTAAGTAGCGACTGAATATTTATGAATGTACTTATTGACCGTGTGAGGTTAAAGATCTATATATTGACAATAAAAATATTGACAATAATATTGAACGCGTGAGGGCCGCTTTGACACATTGGTCAAGACTGATCTTTTAAGTATGCGCATTTACACTATTCACAATGGTTCATTATTCGTGCGTCGTTGTTCAGCGATTAAGCGACAACATGATTTACAACTTCTCATCTTTATTTATTAAATAATTAATAAAGGTGAATGAAAACATAACCTAACTTCTTCCAGGCAATACGTCATTGTCAATGAAATATGCTAGACAGAGAAAAAATTGTAAGGAAGAGTTGCAGATTGATTTGACTATTTAATTTGATTGTTTTTTGAAATTTGTCCATTGAGTTCCGACGTTATTGCTTTTTCGATTGTCTTTTTGCCTTATAATTTTTTATAGGCAGTCGCCCACTGGGGTGCAGCACTAATCCATAAAACTGTCGTGTAAGAAATTAAATAAAATAGTGCAGTTAAATAGTCCGTTAAAATATATAGAAAGATAACTTAGCGACAAGCGGACAGAGAACCCATTACCTTTGGCGTCCCTGTGTACATTAATGCAAAAGATAGATGCAGTACTTTATCTGCCTGCCGCTAAAACTTTCTTTCTATTTTACTTATACGGACACTAAACTCTACTACTTTATTTTTTTACATGACATTGTATTACGGATTAGTGCGACTACTACAGCGCGATCTATATTTAAATCTACAAACCCGTAAAAAAGTGAAGGGATGCGCAAAAACGTATCCTATACTGGATGTGTTAGCCTACCATACTTGGTTTGTTGTTAGTTCTATGTTTTCACGTCTGATGGCTATTTTTTGCATTGAGTTGATTCCTACAGATAACGATACTAGGTTTTTATCATATTATATTATTCTTTAAAATATCCTGAAAGCATATATTCGCTGTATTGGGAATTGCGTACAAGTTATGGCTTTCTGAGGAGTCCTAATAAGGACGAAACAGTCTGTTATTGTTTACCTGTACCCCAGGGAACCCATTACCTTTGGCGTCCCTGTGTACTTTAATGTAAAAGATAAACGTACTACTCTGTAAGAAATGAGCGTTATTTGCCGGTTTGCGTGTAATCGTCACGTAATAGGCTGGCCCAAATTTTCGACTTAAAATATTTCGGGATTTAAACAATATATTAATTAATATCTATGTAATTTTATTTTACTTTGTAAAATTAAATTTTATATAAATTGTATAATTTTTTTTTACACCTAAACTTACTTTTTAATAAAAAATAGCATACAGGCTGTTTCATGAAGGTCGACGAGCGGCCATATCTCGGAAACTACTGGGCATAGAAATTCAAGAAAAATAATGAACATCTGATGAAACCAAACTGTAATTTTACATTTATTTTTGCAATATAAAATATCATAAAATTTTTTTATTGTTGCTATTACTTCAAGAATTAGCAAAAACAAATCTGGTATATTAAACTATGTTACAAATCGATTTTGACAACGCAATTTGGCAATCATTCGTCCAAAATTACTTGTAAATGTTTTAAATATAGCTTTTTGATTCGATTTTATTCGATGGAATAATGGAAATTGTATTATTTATCGTAAATGTTAATTAAAATTCATTTATAGTATTTCTTGCATTGGAACAGTAAAAAAATAATTTTTATTTTACAATAATTGGAAATAAATTGATTTACAACTCTTGCTGGTCGTAAAATAAAATAAATTGAGTACGTTTATTTATGCATTAAAAAAGTATATACTTATATCACGTCATATGGAGCAAAGTGAACTGGTCCATAGAAAATCACACCCAGTATAATAAAAAGGTTAATGTCTGGGCGGGCGTTGTTGAAACTAGAGTAATCGGGCTTTTGATGAGACCCTTACTGAAGAAATATATCTAAACTTCCTCCGAAATAATCTGGTTTTAACTCTTGTCACTTTATTTCCAGATTATATTGATTGTGATGTACCAAATTTAACCTTATGGTTTTAACAGGCTGGTGCTTCCCTTCATTATACTGCTAATGCAAGGGAATACTTTAATATTTTTTCTCCGGGTCGGCGGAGATGTAGACGTGGGTCAATAGAGTTTTAAAGAATTGTAATGTCAATTAACTAACCAGCAAGTTTGACTGTGATATATATGACATTGGCAGAAATAAATTTCTCACAATAATACTAGCCCGGTTACCTTTGTTTTTATTTACTAATCAGGCACCATTGAGTGTGAGTGTATAGTCACGCCGCGAAAACTACTCGTTTTTTATAGAGTGGCGGTTCAAAGAAGAAATAAAAAACAAATGCAAACTATTTCTTGTTCTTTATTCGGCTTTCGCGACAGGTTTAAAAACCGCCATTGTACTGTTTTTTTTATATCCCCTTAGAGAAAAATTTTCGCGCAACCCAACATAAGAATGAAAGCATGTACTATAATAAAAATAAAATCCTGGTATTAGAAAAGTCTAATTTGTTGTTAAAGAAAATACAGTCGTAAAAACAAAACAATAAGTTAGTTAATCCATCAATAATAGTTTATATTTTACGATAAAATAAATCCTTTTGTCATAAATACTTTGTTGCGGAAGTGGTCGTAAAACTTTTTACGATATACAATAATGACTACTCTTTTTGTATTTTGTATTCAAGTCTTGCATTTATATTCATCTACTTAAAAAACTTTGCAGGCAAGAAAAAGCACAACCCGTGGTAGCTCTTTTTAGAAACAGTGACCCTTCTTTTTAACGCTTCAACAAAGCCAGAATATCGGACGCTCGCTATTTCTCTGTTATCCATACATTCTTTTGAATTATTTATTTTGTTCTTGGCAATATAATATTTTAAGTACAGGACGTGTTTTTTTTTAAATATGATGAAATTAGACATGTTATTATTTATTAAACTTTTAAGCAGACCGATAAATCGAGATTTGGTATATGTTATAAAAAACTCAATATTAAGGGACACCCTCAGACCAAATAACATAGACAATAGTAGTTTGTATAACAAGAGTGGATATGCTGTCTATATCTCACAAGGAAGTAAATTTAAAAAAAATTAAACTTCCAAGGACGATATGGACAATCCACTCGAGTTGAACAGTATATTTTTTCAACGACCATACTTACAAACCTTATGTTTAATTTTTTTTAAAAAGTTTGCAGGCTGCCAGGCTTGAACTCACGCCATTGGCTCCAAAGTTCGACGTTTTGTCGTTTGCGCCACATGATCATGTTATAAATTATGGTAAAACCAACTCAATAATAATTCTACATGAAATTAATTTTCTGTGCAGATTCAGCTGGTTGCATTAGTGATAAAACTATTATAGATGCGTATACAATTTGGTATATGAAACAAATTAACAACATATTCTACCATATACATTGTAGGTACCAATACATAAATATTATAATTTAGTGTGTTGAAAAAGAAGGCGATGCCTCAGTAAATACGATAAACTGTATGCTACAGAGTAATCTAATTTTTATTACAATGTTGTCAACTAATGGTAATTTTCCGGATTTATGAGAATACAGATGAATAATAGGTCGGTGCTGTCTCCAAAGGGAAAGGGGACATTTTTACGCAGTCTTATATTCGTAGGATACTCTTTAGAATCACTTGTGGTTGTGATCTGCTAAAAAAAATACTTTTCCGTATTGTGTGCATTCGTGGAATTTTTCTTTAATAATGTAAAATTTTATTTTTAAAGGTTATACACACAGTTAACTGGAATATCCTACTTTTCTCGTCCTTCTTTCATCGTAAGTGTAAAGGAAATAGTAAATATCCATGTGGGAGTAGAAAAAGTATTTTATCGATCAAACAGCTATTATTATAAAAAAGAAGGTTTTTTAGAGGCAGGCGGACAAAGTAGTGCATCTATCTTTTGCATTAAGTACACAGGGAAGCTAAAGGTAATGGGTTCCCTGGGGCACAGGTAGACAATGATAGGCTGTTTCGTTCTTATTAGAACTCATCAGAAAGCCATAACCTGTAAGCGACCCCAGTACAGCGAGACTATGCTTTCAAGGCATTTTTAAGAAATAAAAACGCGATGAAAACCCAGTAACGCCATCTATAGGAATCAACTCAATGCAAAAGATAGTCGTGACGAAGCAACAATAAACCAAATACGTTAGGCCAACACACCAGTATAGGCAACATTTATCGCATCCCCCAATTTTTCTACGGATTTGTAGATTCAAATAAGTTCGCGATGCAGTATACCCACTGTGCGCTGCCAACCCGTAATACAATGCCGTGTTTTTAAAATAAAGTAGTAGAGTTTAGTGTCCGTATAATTAAATAGAAAAGAAGGTTTTTTAGCGGCAGGCGGACAAAGTAGTGCATCTATCTTTCTGATGAGTTCTAATAAAAACGAAACAGCCTGTCATTGTCTACCTGTGCCCCAGGGAACCCATTACCTTTGGCGTCCCTGTGTACTCAATGCAAAAGATAGATGCACTACTTTGTCCGCCTGCCGCTAAAAAACCTTCTTTTCTATTTAATTATACGGACACTAAACTCTACTACTTTATTTTAAAAACACGGCGTTGTATTACGGGTTGGCGGCGCACAGTGGGTATACTGCAGCGCGAACTTATTTGAATTTACAAATCCGTAGAAAAATTGGGGGATGCGATAAATGTTGCCTATACTGGTGTGTTGGCCGAACGTATTTGGTTTATTGTTGCTTCGTCACGACTATCTTTTGCATTGAGTTGATTCCTATAGATGGCGTTACTGGGTTTTCATCGCCTTTTTATTTCTTAAAAATGCCTTGAAAGCATAGTCTCGCTATACTGGGGGTCGCTTACAGGTTATGGCTTTCTGATGAGTTCTAATAAGAACGAAACAGCCTGTCATTGTCTACCTGTGCCACAGGGAACCCATTACCTTTGGCGTCACTGTGTACTCAATGCAAAAGATAGATGCACTACTTTGTCCGCCTGCCGCTAAAAAAAATTATTTTCTATTTAATTAAAACTCTACTACTTTAGCTATTATTCTGTTAACGTGGTTAAAGTCTCACCACAATCACATTTGCGATACAAGTAAGTCTCCCACCCTTAAAAGGGCTGATCAACAGGGACACGCGGGGAAAGAGATAAAATGGAGAGGATACTACTTGTAAAGTGCTTTGGTCACAGTTCGTTAGGTCATGAATATGACCGATTTTGTTCTTACGGTTCTCGGTGAAATGTTATTTCCGAGCTGAAATAGCTTAATTTCTTGGACACTTTAAACTGACGTGCTCATTTATTATAATATATAGTATATTTAGTATAACAACTGTTCAAATAAAGTCACAAAATACAATAAATAATGCAATAAACAATCTGTCAGACGCCAGCTGGTCGCTTAGGCTGGTCGTTACATTTTATTAATGAGGGAGGGAAGGCCACTAGAAAAGGTAGGCAACCATAAGATCGCAAGCGACGTTGTCGCGCTGACAAATTTGGAACATAATAGTGCATTTTGTAGTAAGGATGACAGTATACATCATGGTATTTATTACTTAAGCTTTTAATGGCCGTTGCTCACACGTCATTTCAAGTAACATTTTTTTTACAGAACAGGGCTGGACTACTACTACTAAAATTATCAATCAATTTTCCCACAACCACAAAAATATTTATTCAAATTATTAAAAGGCTCTTTGTCTTTACTAACCAAAAAAGAACATACCAGTTTGCCTTTTCTTTCCCCGCCCATTAATTTTATTAGGTTTATGCAAAAAAAAAATTATTTAGTGATTGATTGATTGATGATATTTAATGACAAATACGGGTCAAATTCTTCCTCCTTTTTAGTCAGTTTTTGTCATTTCTTACCATTCTTTTGAATTGCGCTTTTTACCTATTCGTTCGCTGCCGGGGCCATTCCCGAGGTGACCTACAGCTTAACGTGGGTTTCGAACCACGATCCTTAGTCATACGACACTCTTCCCTAAGGGCTATCAACTCCCGGTTTCTTGCGCCATTGCATGACATGTGTAAGTACCTTCTTCCGCACCCCACGAAATATCCGATCTCATCCGGCCTGGTTACCGGCGTGAATGGGGTCGTTGGGAGATGATACATTTTACACTCTTCCCTGCCTTCTTAAACCTACTAAAATTCGAATATATTTTTTTAATGTGCGTATGCCCAGTGCCCACTCCGAGGATCGAACTCAAGAACGCCATAGTCGAATGCCAGTGACAGCAAGTCTTCATTATTTACCTGAAATAATAATGAACTAATTCTCATTAGACAAATGAGCTAAACATTAGGGTGTTTTCAGGTTAGTAGTAAAAAAAAGTTTATTATTAGGTAAAGAAAAGAGGCTTAGCGGCAAGCGGACAGAGTAGTGCGTCTATCTTTTGCATTAAAGTACACAGGGACGCCACAGGTAATGGAATCCCTGGGGCACAGGTAGACAATGACAGGCTGTTTCGTTCTTGTTTGATCTCATCAGAAAGTCATAACCCGTAAGCGACCCCCAGTACAGCGAGCCTGTTCTTTCAAGGCATTTTTAAGAAATAAAAACGCGATGAAAACCCAGTAACGCTATCAGAAGGAATCAACTCAAAGCAAAAGATAGCCATCTAACGTAAAAACGTAGAAATATAAATAAATCAAGCACGGAACGGCCACTTCACCAGTATAGGAAACACGGCATTTATGGAATAGTGCTGCAAACCAGTGGGCGACTGCAGCACGATCTAGATCTGAATCCACAAAGCGTGGAGATGTATAGAGAAGCAAAAAATGTTTCCTATACTGGTGAAGTGGCCGTTCCGTGCTTGATTTATTTAGATTTATTTATATTTCTACGTTTTCACGTTAGATGGCTATCTTTTGCATTGAGTTGATTCTTTCTAATGGCGTTACTGGGTTTTTATCGCGTTTTTATTTCTTAAAAACGCCTTGAAAGAACAGGCTCGCTGTACTGGGGGTCGCTTACGGGTTATGACTTTCTGATGAGTTCTAATAAGAACGAAACAGCCTGTCATTGTCTACCTGTGCCCCAGGGATTCCATTACCTTTGGCGTCCCTGTGTACTTTAATGCAAAAGATAGATGCACTACTCTGTCCGCTTGCTGCTAAGCTTCTTTTCTTTATATATTTTAACGGACACTAAATTTCATTATTTTATTTATTATTAGGTATTATTAAAAATCGTCATAAATTGAAATGTTGTTTTGCCTTCAATAAAAATACATGTTTTAAAATTTAAAAATGTTATTGTGGACAATGGATCATATTTTTTACTATAGAAAAACTTATTTTTATCCTGTATTTATCTTTTAAATTTGTATTCATTTACTTGAACTTAAAAACCCTACACGCAAGAAAAAGCACAACCCGTGTTAAGTCTTTTTAGACACAGTGACCCTTCTTTTTAACGCTTCATCAAAGCCTGAATATCGGACGCTGATATTTTCTCTGTTACTGATACGTTCCTTTGAATTATTTATTTTATCCATTGCAACGTTTTCCAAGTTAAAAATGTATTGATTTTAAATATATTTAGCTACAAAAAAATCGTCTACACAGTGCCTCAAATTCGACTGTAAGGTGTTTAGGAATATTTTCTTTTTTGGTCATGATTTTATGATGATGATTATTTCAAGAGCATTCAACCAATATTTCTAAATTCTTCTCCAAATTTACCAGCTCCATGCGAAACTATACCTTTATATACATATACAGGATGTTATGGAATTGCCTTAGTATATTTGAACCTGTAAATCCTGACATGATAACCTTTGAAGAAAAAATATGTTTAAATGTTGCTTTGTTTTAATAAGTGAGAAAAATCACCATTTGGGTTTTTGATCTCGACGCCTTCACTGCCTTACCCACGTGCGTTTGTTTTGATTTTGAACTGTCAAGCTAAAGGAGGAAGGTCAGTGATTTTACAATGTTGCAAGACATTGACCTACTAAATAAGAGTTTACTCACCTTATGTCATTAGGTATATTCAAACCTTTTAAAAATTAACCTTAAACATACCTCAAGCAAGAATCCTTAAAAACGGATATAAAACCCATAATAAAATAAACAAATTCTTTTAAATCCAATCTGCGATGCAAACTCTAAAATTTAACCCATATAATATCACAATAAAAACAACACTATATTTAAGCAAGTTCACAATGAAAACTCTTTGTCAAATTATTTACTTCATATAAGGTCCTTACTCAAATACTTATTTTTGTTCATATTTTCCTTTTTTCTGCAATAAAACCGACAAAAACCTTCTGTTATTTTCCCAACATAAACACATTTAAGCTCTCAATTACCTATAGTTACAAAATACGCCGCTAGTAATGGCGCTGATTTAGTTAGTGATGGGCGATGTCCATCGATGTTTTTCTAAACATCGATTATATGTTACCGATGTCCGATATTTTGCCATCGATAATAAGGGTCACAAATAACGATGAAAGCATCGACGTTTCTCCTTCGATGTTACATATTGCGTTTTAATATTTAAGGCCACTTTTTTTAGAAATTACTTTGGTGAGGTGTAGAGGTTTCAGCACGCCAGGGACCTCAGTATGATCTATTGTTGCTCCTTCCCCTGAATAACATATTTCTTTATTAAAAACCGTTTACTCAAATAAAGTGTCGACATACTTTGATAGTGTCAAAACTATTTGCTTATTTGTCTGTTTAAGTAAAAGCTTACTTGCTCGGAAGTTTGAGCACTTCGCCTACGGCGTCGTACTCAATTTACTTCCTCGTGAGATATAAACATCATATCCATTCTTGTTGTACAAACTACTATTCCATACCACTTTTTTGTAATTCGGGCCAATATTAAGAATGTACTTTTGTTCAAATGTTCCTAAAGTGACCAGATTCTTACAATTGTACCAGCTCTGGCAACAGGTCACATATCGGCTTACTTAAGAGCCTTCCATACCGGTATGAAATGCGGCCTCGTTTCCTGGCTTGTCTAATTGAAAATTTAATAAACACATTTTACTAAGGGGTTCACAAGAACTTCTAGTTTAGCGGATGATACCTTATTTGTTATTCAAAAATTTTGTAAAATTTTTTTAATTACATAGGTTCAACTTATATAATACGCCATGCAGAACATAAAAATATTACGGCTATTCAAGTAAATATCTTATCTTTAATTAAAATTACAAACGGTGCCTTGATATTATCTTCAAAATCTTCACTGCTTGCCCATTAATTTTTGTAAAATTCGTTTATATATTTTGTATATAAAAAAAGAAATTTTATTGCCATCGCCAGACGCAGGTACAGTATGCACGATGTGGTGGAAATGCAGTATTTATTTGTGATGACTCATCGACTACTTTTTGCTTTTAATGGTTCGTGGCGAACTTGTTCCAAATAAACTTTAGTATTAGTTCATTATGTTCGCCTTAGAAACTGTTTTGTTAAATATTACGTTCGCGAACGAACCTCAACGGACATCATTCTAATATTATTTTCCAGTTTTCCCGGTATTTTTATGTTCCAATATATATTGTAAGAGCTGTCAAAGTTATACAGAATAACAAGCAATATATTCCTATGTAAGTTAATATTTGCACACGTTTTCGACTAGATTTGAATTTTTGGGCTAGATTGCGAATTGCCTTTTGTCAGTTTTTGCTGTAGAATGGCTCTTCTTCCGATTTACAATACACAATAGAGCATCTTTCAAATCCAGACTCCCTTATTTCTTGGATAATGGTCTGACCCTTTTTTCGATGCCCTATTTTTTTGGCAGAAATCCATTTTTATGTAATAAAAAGGTTGATCATTTGTGAAAGCAATTTATGGCATTCTTTAAATATTCATTTTATGAAAAAACTCTTTTTCTCAGTTTTCAGAAAGCTTAGAAGATAAGCAGAGAATATAATTATGCTGCAAAAAAACAGGTCGAGGCAAGATAAATCTCACCCATAAACATATTTTCTCATTAAAGATATTGTGGTTTAGACCGACTTTTATTCCTATCATAAATCTTATATGGTTTGAAAATGATATCTTGGCCTTTTCCTAAAAAGTATATATTTTTCCGATGCCGAATGCACTGTGGCCAGGTTTCACTTATTATGTTTACCCTAGTTGGGTCTTTATAACTAAGTATTATTATTACTATACTTTGTATCCCAGCTCCTCACACTAGCCTGTGTATGTCAAGTGGGAGAATCCTAGTATCTGTTACCATTTCCCTTCAGTGACTTGCGATGGTAGATTATGTTCTGTTTACCAGTCTTTTCCGCATAGTCTTTACTGTAGTTTAGGTCCCCGTTATACATTTGCATTCGGTGCAGGTGATACTTGACAGGCATGTGCCCTGTCACAATAATTGAGACAAATCTGAGCTGATTCTTGTTCATCGGATTGTCCTTAATTATGGGGGTTTTTAGCATAATTATATACCAAAAACTTGGATAATAACTGGTCGTGGTCGTTTGACAGAGGGGTCGCTATAAAGGAGTAAAAATGTATGGGATTTTCATTTTTAAATACGGGGAACTCATAATTGGTTGTTTAACACAGGTGGTCGCTTTGTAAGGGTGGTCGTTAACAGAGGTTTTACTGTATTATAAATGTATGGTACTGTTTTAAACCAATTGGAACCGCGCTGACTAATCCGTGATTATTGTATGAAGAAAGCTTTTAACTAACATCAAACATATTGTATTAAGTAGTTCAAGAGACCTATTTAATAAAATAAAAATGGAATGAATTGAATTTAAAAAAAAAGAGGCGTTTTATGCATGTACAAAAAGTTCACTTTGTAGGTTTATACATTTTATGGATTAACTTTTGTAGTAATTATCTAGAAACAAGTAGAAAACTGAAGATTGTTGAAAAGAGAGAGAGGGCATTTATGCACAAACCTTTAGTTCGGTTAGAAAAACTATAGTTTGTTAAAAATATATTTTGGTTTTATATCTTCAATTTCCGCACCATTTCGTGCAGTCTTTGGGAAAAATTGGTGTATGCATGGGCATTGGGGTTCTGATTCAAATATAAAGAATTAAAAATTTGATCTGACAGATTTACATCTTTTTGACGTATATTTTTAACCTCACTTCTGTTGTGTCAGAAAACGACTTTTAAAGTTTACGTGTAAATTTGGTTTCTTTGTAATTGACCACTGTGATTGGTCAGTTTAATATCCTAACTAGGATGGATATGAAATCATATCCGTTTAGTTAACCGGAATACAAACAACAAATTTTCATGTGGGAGTAAAAAAAAATATTATGTATTACAGAAAAAATATGATTAGTAAAAGCCTGTAAAACAATATTTGCTAGTAGATATTAGATAATTGTTTATTAATTTTTAAAAAATAACAAAAATTTATATTTAGACTTAAATTATAATGAGAAACAATATTTTCTTATAAGCTTTTTTCGTATCTCTGAAAAAATTACACTTTCGGTAGTTTGAAATTTTTAAATGACAATTGACAAGAATAGGGTCACAAGTAAAATATGTTAGGCTTTTTATCCGGGTCATGCAGAACTTAATGCCGACAACAGATTTTCAGAAACAATACAAAAAGAAATACTATTGTCGGGTTGCATAAATAATTTTAATAATAATTTACTAACCATCAAGTTTGACTGTGACATACATGATATTGGAAGAAATAATTCTCTCACAATCATACTGGCCGGGTTACCTTAATTTATAATTTACTAATCACACCTTTGATTGTGAGTACGTAATGTCGGTCAATGTCATTTATGTCACAGTCAAATTTGCTCGTTAGTTTATTCTGGTTAAAAATCTTCGGGCAACCCTACATAAGCATGCACTGTAATAAAAATAAAATCCTCGTATTAAAAAAGTCTAATTTGTTGTTAAAGAAAATACATTCGTAAAAACAAAACAAAAGTTAGTTAATCCATCAATAATAGTTTATATTTTACGATAAAATAAATCCTTTTGCTATAAATACTTTGTTGCGGCAAGTGGTCGTAAAACTTCTTACGACATACAATAAAGACTACTGTTTTTGTATTTTGTATTCAAGTCTTGCATTTATATTCATCTACTTAAAAAACTTTGCAGGCAAGAAAAAGCACAACCCGTGGTAGCTCTTTTTAGAAACAGTGACCCTTCTTTTTAACGCTTCAACAAAGCCAGAATATCGGACGCTCGCCATTTCTCTGTTATCCATACATTCTTTTGAATTATTTATTTTGTTCTTAGCAATAAAACATTTAAAGTAAAGGACGTGCTATTTTTTAAATATGATGCAACTAGACATGTTATTATATATTAAACTTAAAAGCAGACCGATAAATCGAGACTTTTTTATTTTTCCTACGACCACCTATGAAAATGAGAAAAAAAACACGGTTAACTTGGCTCGAAAGCGCCAAATATCACACGCGTGTTGAAAGAAAATATTTCAACTCTAGAGTGGACGTTTATATAATATTTTTTTCCTACGACAAGGCACACTATTTAATTTAAACATATGATGCCAATTTGACAGACCACACCTATTTATTAAAACGAACAAATTTTAGAAAGCAGTTTAGTTTATTTATCACGTATTTGTCGAGTGATTTCGAATTAGAGTGTGAAAATAAGCCATCTGAAATTATAAAAAAGTTAAAAATATACTGGAAAATCTATTACCAGTCAAAACAAGCCCCGCTGAAGAGAATGTCATATTAAACTTAACCAAAAAATGTTTATGGGCCGCCATAGCGTAGAAACTAGAGCTACGACCTACAAGCATTTGACTTTTTTTTATAAAAACATTAAATAACTTATAGAATTATTTTGAATTGAAAACTTTCTTGTTGGGTGATTTTTTTAAATTTATGTTTATTGCATCTTTCCTAGATTAAATAAAAAAATTCATTCAACAAGGAAGATCTCAATTCAAAATAATTTTATAATTTATTTAATGTTTTTATAAAAAAAAGTCAAATACTCCTGATGGGATTTGAACCTTTGGCCCTTTGATCTGTCAAATTGGCATCATATGTTTAAATTAAATAGTGTGCCTTGTATTTCCACTCTAGAGTTGAAATATTTTTTTTCAACTCTAGAGTTGAAATATTTTTTTCACAAATCAAAGGTTTATTTTTATAATTCTTTGTGGTCGTAGGAAAAATAGTGTACATTACTCGTGTGAAAGTGATTATTCTAAAACTCGGAGAATTTCCGCACTCGGCTGACGCCTCGTGCAAAATATCTCCTCGTTTGAAAAGTATCACTCTCATCACTTGTTATGTAATATAAAGGCATTTATTATTATTATTATTATTATTATTATTATTATTATTATTATTATTATTATTATTATTATTATTATTATTATTATTATTATTATTATTATTATTATTATTATAGAACACTTAAAATAATTAAGGGACACCCTCAGAGCAAATATTATAGACAAAAATAGTTTGTACGACAAGAGTGGTTATGCTGTCTATATCTCACGAGAAATAACAATAAAAGCCCCTATCCAGGAACAATAAAAATAAATTAAAATTAAAAACAATAAAAAGTTTCTCTTTCAAAGAGCTTTCCAAAAAGATAACACAAATGGTAGCTTCCTATTTAAAAAAACTAAGTTGAGTAATGTTTTACTCCTTTAAGAGCAAACAGTAGTCGATGAGTCACGAACAAATAGTGTATTTCCACCACATCGCGTATATTGTACCTGTGTTTGGCAATGGCAATAAAATGTCTTTTTTTAAATACAAAATATTATAAAAACTAATTTCATGATAATATCGGACATCGTTTATAATTTTAATGGAAAATAAGAAATTAACATAAATATCCATAATCTTTCTTCTTTTATGTTCTGCCTGGCAGATGATACAATTTGAATCTATTTAATTAGAGCTTTGAAATAAATTTTCAATTTTTTTTAAAAAAAAAAGAAGGTATCAGGTCAAACTAGAAGTTCTTGTGAGCCCCTTAAAACAATGTTTGTATTAAGTTATCAAGTAGACAAGCCAACAAACGATGTCGTGTTTCACGCACAAAATATATCCCCACCCACGCTACTCTATATAGTATTATAAATAGCCAGCCACACATGAAGACTCCGGAGCGCGCGTAGGAATGACGTTACGGAGTGAGATGCTTGGAACGGCATGCTCATGAGCGTCTTTATGCGCAAAAATGATATGCGGGTTTAATCGACATTTTTTTGGAGCGCCAAACTTTTTCGAATGCTCAAAACCTTTTATCTTGACACTCTCTAATTTAACACTTCTCTTCCGACTCCGGAACGGCACATTCCAATCCTGCGCTCCGGAGTCTTCGTATGTGGCTAGCTAATAGTTTTAATTATAATATCTCAAGATATTACCGGGAATGTTCATATGGAAATAATTCCATGTAGCATTATAAATATTAAATTACTTTTAATCTACTTTCTAACGATATCACTTAGGGCCGTTTGCACGGGTTCCACTTAAGACGTTTTAGGTGGAGCTTAACTCAAGGTATCACTTAACTAAAACTTTTCCGTTGCACAGTCGCTAAACCGGCACATAAGCCAGCCCTAAGTAGATACTAAGGTGTCACTTAAGTTAAGCCCCACCTAAAACGTCTTAAGTAGAACCCGTGCAAACGGCCCTTAGTCGTGCTGGTATTTGGCACGACTTTGGATTCTGTGACAGTAAGTTCAACCCCTAAACCTTGAAATGTTATTTTTTAGTATAAGATTCATAGGTTGGGTCGTAGAAAAAATATACCCTACATCACCTCGACTAGATTATCCATATTGCGCTGGGAAGTTTTAGCACTTGCTTACTTTCCTTTCTTGTCCGATATAGACTTCATATCCACTTTATTATAGAAATTACTATTATGTTTCTGCTGTTGCTATAACATTCAACAGTGAATTTTCAACCATATAAACAATGAATTTATAAATTTTATGTGATGAATGGCAATGTAAATAACTACACCTCTCCCCAATGTAGTGCATACATATGTAAATAAGAAATATAAATTGTAAACATGTCTAGAGCGAACTAGCGCAATGCTGTGTGTATTTTGATGTGCAAACATAATTCAAATAATATACAGTACACATTTATTATATAGGAAAACGTCATATTCGAAAATGTTGACACGAGTAGTTAAATAATATTTAAGCCGTGCCTTTGAAAATTTAAATCTATTTTATAGATGCAATACTATGTAATAGTTTAGGAGCATAATATATTCCGTTGGATTCTTGGTAAAGGAAAGGTATGACTATGTGGAACCTCTGTAATATATGCTACATAATGGTGTACCTTCAAATTGCGCTGTTTGATTTTAATGTAGTCATAAATCCAAGGTGGTCGCTACATGTAATACTTCTTTATTACATTAAGAATAACTCCTTTTAGAGTTTATACGCCAAATAGGCATAGAACATTCTATGTTGTGAATAAGCCGAGAAATAAATAGGACTTAATTTTTCACATCTATTAACGTTTGTGAGTTATAGACAGAGATACTTAGTAAATTATTTACTACCTTTCTTGCTCATATTAAATTGAATTTAAAGTTTACAATATACAGTGATTTCTATATTTCAGTTGGATTAATTTGTTTTATATCAGATTGTGGACTGAAGTTCTTGGTGCATAAGCCGGACAAGTCCATATTTATCTCAAAATTTCATTTTAAATTAACTCTAAATTTTAAAATATTTCCAATCTATTCGGGCAAAAAGCTTGCACATCCGCGCAGCCCATGCATTTTATAACTCTTATGCCCCAAATATGAACTAGTACGGTTTTTTTCACCAAGTTTTTCATTAGTTTAAATTTTTAAAGTGAGTTGATATCATAACAAGTTCATCTAATGTTCGAAGTTGTCTTCATGTGAATCTACCTCCTTTTACCAAAAATCCAACTTTATACGTATTTTTTTATATGCTACTTTATGTCAAGTTAAAAGCAAATTAATTTTAAAAAACTTTACAAAAGTTGAAACAAAAAGAAGAATGGTTAGATCCAGAGTATTTGAATATTAGTAGCTAACTCGAAAATTTGAGTGTACAACAGCTACAATACACAAATGCATCATGGCTCAAAGACTGTTACAAAAAATTGACTCATATAGTCAATATGGATCTCAGCAAAAAGCATTTAGAATAAGGAAAATAGTGTGAACTGGAGGATAATTTAGAAACATGTACAAGTGACAAGGCAACATACAATTACGTTTTTGTGACAAAGGGAGAATAACAGAGATAAACTGTTTTGCATAGCAACAGACCAAAGTGGTGACCATCTTAAGTTAGCTGTCCAATTGTCTAACAGTGAAACAATGAAAGTGCGCTAAGGGACTGCATTAGATGCCCATTGAAAATACATCAAATATCACCAATAATTCTGGAACAAATATGTATTAAGTATCTTAGGACACAAATATAAGCGTAAAACCTCTACAATACATGAGCATGCATCTGACATAGAGTTCATATATCCACTCTCAGTAGCTTTCTTCATAAGGATAACGTTACAACAATGACTAATGTTGAGGATATATATCGTATCATAACATTGAATATTGAAGTTTGTGAATCACAAGTAAAGTCTAGAAAACAAGTTATGAAACTGTTAGAAGAAGAACTTTAAGGTCAGTTGGTATTATTTTTAGTAAACTGAAGAGCATAAACGAACCGCAGCGTGTATAGCTAAAGCCTACAGGTTATGTTAGTCTTAAGCTGCAATTACTTAATCTGGGAAATGAATCTTTAGTGGGTCCCTTAAGAAAGGAGACATGGAAGAAATCATTCCGAAATAAGTTCATCGTTTTTTTTTAAAGTAGTGCATCCACGGCCACCTGGATATGAATTAAGAAAGCGTCTCAATCGTTAAGCAAGGCTCAAGGAGTCTCCAAAAGTTGATATATGAAATGAAGTCACCTCGCCAGACATTAACAACGATTGATAGAAAAGTTCTACATAGATAAGATATGTCATTACAGGTAGTTGTGAAACTTCACTCAGGAACAAGTAGCAAACTACTAATTCAGTTTCTTCGCAGTTTAGGAACTTTTGTGTTGTAGCTCAAATTATTTTCTGTGCAGCTGATAATATTGACTTCCAAGAAGACACTTCTTGTGGTAAGAACACTATATGGCACGGTAATGGCTGTGTACCAAGTAGAAGCTGCTCATGCTTCTATTGTACTCTCAGAGCCACCGTTTACTCGACACCATTTCAAAGTCTCTCACTGAATTCCCGCATAGGTTCCCAGAAAGTTAGTGTGCCTTTAGGCACACTAACTTTAGTTCAACTCAAAAGTAAAGGATTGCAGCAAAACTTGAAGATATCGTATGGATGATTAGTTGTATCAACAGATGTACTGAAACTACCATAATTCCGAATGACCATATTAATGACAACAATGTTAATCCTTATGAATATGATAATGCAATTTCCTCAAATGATATTTAGGTACCCACGTGGTATCAATAATTGGTGAACAAGCTAATGAAGGTTTATGTGCTGACAAGACAAGGTAAGATTTGTTGTAAATGTGGTAACATTTAATGAACCATAACTTACAAATGGTGGAAGATATAAAAAAATTGATAGGAACTAAATTTATTTCTCGGTTCATTGCCAATAGAAAATATTCCATGCACAATTTGCGTATGAGCACTCTAGAAAGAGTTAGTCTTACTGTAATGAATAAAAGTCATATATGGCAGGTATCTTGGATTTACTAAAAACCAAATATCGCAATTTAAACGTAAACGTTTAGCCGGTACTACACCATTATATAGCATACAATAAAAAGATTCCAGATAGTCACACATTCCCTTCACAAAAAATCCCATGAAATAGCTAAATGTGCAGTATGCCCCTACACTATAAGGGCAAAGCGCCAAATTACAACATGCATAGGATAAACGGAGAAATGTTATCTGAATGCTAAATGAAGATTGCTGTTCTAAAGCAAATTGACTTTCGTCTGCCGTTAATTAATTTCCTTAAAATAATATTTGCAGTGGCGGACTGGAGCGGGTGGCCGGGTGGCCATCGCCACCGGGGCCAGAATGCCTTTGGGGGCCAAGTGGTCCAAACATTTAAACAACAAATTTTTTTTCAAAAAATGGTAAAACTTTAAGAAAAAGATGTACAAAAATGAACATTATTCTGCACCTATGCATAATAATAACATAAGCAGGAGCGGAGCTTCCTTATAGTTTCGAGAGCTGCCGCGCGGCGCGCTTAATAAATCAATATTCTAGTAATTCAAATCAACGCTCAGAGATGGCTTGCGTTTAAATGCGATGTTTTGGGTGCTGGCTGGTATGATTAACCCTTGGCGAAGAGCTGTTAGAATTGTTTATTTTGTTAAACTTGTAAAGAGATTTCGAAAGAATCGATAAGTCTATCACCATTATTGAGATTTTAATTTTGTTCATGGAGTTACGTTCATTTTTGTTGGAAATTGTTTTGTCTTTTCTATTTATTTAACTTTGAAATATTTTTTAATTTTATACTTTTAAATGTTTTCCATAAATAAAGACATATTCATGTTGTTCATTACTACCCTTTACCGTAGATACTCTATTATCTTAACTTATTTTGAACTTTGTTTATGCTACCTAGATTTCAAATAAGCTTTAAAATTATTTCTGTATACGTTAATATTTATTTGCTATAAAATCCGCTAGCTGATGAAATGGCCATCTTAGCAAAAATAATGAGGGTTGGGGCCATAAAGGCCATGTAGCCACCGGGGCCAAATGATTCCAGTCCGCCCCTGATTTGTATCTGATAGTATTCTTGTCTTTGGGAAGACTACACAGGCATGGAAGTATAGTAGACCTTACGAGTCTGTGACTACACGTCTTAGAAGACAGCCGTGCTTTGTTAATATGTTCACTGTCGGCAACGCGGCTCCCGCGTTCTTGTAACTTTGTCAATATGCCGACATCGTGTCTCTCGCGTTCCATACCTGTGTAAATAAATATAGCTTGCATTCTGTCGGCACTAAACAGAATCAGTTTATTATAAGCTAGCACACAGTAAACTTCAGTTCAGACCCTTATGTAAATAAGTGTTGGTTTCTGAATTCCTCCATTTGGTTTTTGGTTACAAATATTTGTCGTTTAAGTGAATACAGGGTGATTCCTAAGTTGATACTTCTTTTTTAGCTGTGTATAGAAGGCATTAAAATAAACAACATTTTTAAATACCTACCTTTTTTTAAGAAACTTAAAAAATAGGTAAAAATAGGCGAGATACAGAAGTAAAAAATCTAAAATCGGGCCTGGTCATCAAAACGTAGCCTGCTAAACTTTATGTTGTTTGTCTTATTAGTCATGCAATTTACAGATGGGTGTTCAGTTATTTGGCAATCCATAATGGTGTGTTTTTTTGAATCAAGTTAATTTTAAATTGGTGAAACGTGAAAATGGTAAAATTAGAACATAATGAACTAGTAGATATGGTGCTAATTTACGGTAAGTGTCGTCAAAGTGCGGCTGCTGCTTCGAGACTATCTTTAAGTTAGACAGGACCGTATTTAATCCATAGTGTAATAAATGAATGTAAGTACCTTATTTTTGAGTTTAAAAAAAAAGGTATTTGAAAATGTTGTTTATTTTAATGCCTTCTATACACAGCTAAAAAAGAAGTATAAACTTTAGAATCACAGTCACTGTGTTAATGAGTTTTTAAACATTATAATAAATCCTCTTGAAATGATACAACGCATCTACCGCATTGATGGCATATGGGGCAAGATTTATATTGCTTAGGATTGTGGCATTGCTTTTGGTTTAAATGCTTGCTTCTACTAATCTTTCTTTAAGATAACAAAGTTTTTACCTTTTAAAACGGTAAAACGCGAATACCAAGTGGTGCATATGACAAGATTTTTGTTTTGTTTTTTTGTTTATATTTTATTCATATAAAACAAGTTCATGTTACATAATATTTTATCATTATAAATGAAAATAAGAATATATTTTTCGATTTAAAAAGAAATTGTGAAAAAAAGGCGTTGGTGTCCGAGGTAAACTCGTCCAAATGGTCGGCAGTAAAAGTGTTAACTTAACACCAAGTAACTTGAATTTTTAGGTTTTGAGAAAATTGGAAATTTTCTTTTTTCTTTATTGCAGTAGGGAACATTAGGAAATAAAAATAAAGTTAATAACTATTTCAGGGTAATAAAAACTAATCTTTCTAGTAGTAGTATCATTTTGAGTTTGAAGTGGGAATAAAATGTCTCAAAAAACACTTACTCTACTTGCAATTTAATATTGTCTGTCGATTTTCTCGCAGTGCAGCGTTTTGGTTAGTAGTAAAAATTTAGTTTCTTCAATGATGAAAGAGGAAGAAATTTTAAATTAAATAATGGATACACAGTTAAAACATAGTAACTAGGTTTTACCGAAGTAAGGAAGGAATGGTAAAGAATATAAACAATTCAATTTAAACTGTAGTGGCATAGGCGTGCTTAGCTATCTATTTTAATATTTACGCAGATTTTGTTGGAATGTATATGGCGAGTGGTGAAGTAAGAAGTAGTATTAGTCAAAAATTGTCAAAAATGAGTAAGATATGTAAATCGCTTTAAAATGCAAGTCCAAAACTTAAGGTACTTATTCAATAAGGTCCTCCAGTCGCGCAAGCCTCCAGGCGCTGATCCACGATTATGCTGTGAGGGGGGCAAAAATAAAAAAAGTAATTTCTAAAAAATATGTCAGAAACCATCTGCTAGTATCAAAAGTTACCTCTAAAAAAATGTATTTCTATTATACATCATCCAATCAATCAAATGCGATTTTCAGGTTTTCAAAGCTCAAACACTCTTGGTTTCTCAATTTTTAGGGCTGGGATCCCCTTCTTCCCTGCAAGGCGGTTTACTCTGGCTGCCCCCCCTGATTCATCTAGTTAAAGGGATACGTTTTCACAATATGTTACGTGCTACAATGCTGCCGATTCTGTAAGATTTAAGTTTCCCATACACTTTTTGTCACATTTAAGAATTTACTTTTACTAATGAGACTTAACTAGAAAAAACTATGGGCTAAGCTGGAACAGAAATCCCAGTGACATTTTTTCCAAAAGCCTAAGCGTATATTTTGATATGCAAATGTTTTTCGTTTTTATTATGTATTATGCCACATGGATTTATTATGAATTATGAGCAAAATAGAAATGTGGATACGTATGCTCTCAGTTGTTAAATATTATTTTAGCCTCCTCTCTGGTAAATTTGAGAGCATATTATTTTACATGCAAACATTACATTATGGATATATGCCATGAATAAAACAAATACTCCTTTTGTTTTTCGGAATAAATCATAAGAGATAAAATTGGGTGTTTCATATATCAAAAATTGAAGACAAGAAGGTGATTTTATACAATAAACTAGTTTGATTTCTATATGTACCGGGTGGCCAATAAGAATGTACGCTATCCATATTCCATTAACCGTTTGTCCCGACGTGTTGAAATAAAAAAAAATCGATCAAGAGAAATTGGTGTAAATTATTTTTAAAATTCTAAATTTTCAGCTAGAGGGCATTCAACATATGACTTAGAAGATAATAGGATTCTTATCGATAATATGCCAAATAAAGCTATGTCAAAACGTAAGTGTTTTAGATTAACCATGTCCTATTATACTCAAAACTTATACATTATGGGTTTCAAGAACCTGCCGTGAAATTCAGTCTTTCTTACATCAGTAATCGAACACAATGCGTAATGTTTGGTCAAGAGACCTCAGCCAGTAGTTTCGGGTGTGCTCCAGGGCTCAGTTCTGGGATCCTTCTTGTTTATTCTATATACATCTGATATTCTTAGTGCCAACCAGGAATATGCCGATGAGGATGTAGGAGAGTATGTCCTAAATAAGGAGCTCAATAATATTTGCGAAATCTCAAGAAAACATATTCTCATACTTAATCCAAACAAATTGGTAGTAGTCTTTTTTGGTGGACACAAAATACCGAACATCGAGATGGTTATGTGTATGACGGCGTCCCTGGGCATTTTAGTTAATAAAAAATTGAAATTTGTTAATCAAATAAACGACACTGTAAAAAAAAGCGTTCATAGTGCTTTATGGAAGCAGGAATGTATTGTCTAAAGAACTTAGATGCGTACTATCGGAGTTGCTTGTTTTGTCTCATTTTAATTATTGTTTCTTTATCTATGGTCCTTTTTTTAATGTTATGGAAAAAATCGAATCCAACTAGTGCAAAACTCCTGCTGTCGCTTTATTTGTTCACTTCATACATATGATCATGTCTCAGGTTCTTTCGGTATCCCCCACCTTCTTGAATACCAGGCTTGTTTCGGGAAGTTACGCACATCAAAGAGATATCGGCTATAAATCCCGCTTCACCATCCCGAAGCATAGGACTCCTTAGTTTAGTAGATGTTTTCGCTATCAGGCTGCTTACTTATATAACAAACTAAGTGATGCACTTAAAACTTCAACACCAGAAGCCTATAAAACCTGGTATAAACGTATATTGCTGGCTTTGCAATAGGTCTTCTTATCTCTATGGCCATACTTTACTCTTTTCTTTTCTCTTTCTTAATTTTCTTAAATTTTAATATAAATATTATATTATTAATTTAATTTAAATTTCGTTAAGCATTATCTTTCAAACATTATTGTACTAAAGTTAGTATTATTTTTTTTTGTTATTAAAATTATCATTTTGTTTGTTCTTCTCTTTTTCCTTAATTTATTTCCATTACATGGTCGACCATGGTTCGATGTAAGAATATCTATTCAACTAAATCTCGGCATTGTCCGGCCATGCTTATATAACTATTGTATATTTATTATACCTAAATAATTTGTAAATTGATCTATTCATTATTTAAATAAAATACGATGTATTATTTGAAGGTTGAAGACGATGATGTTTCTACTAACTACAGACACTTGTCAGTTGAAACGTTGTGGTATTCAAAACAAATAAAAATAATGCAAGTCCAAAACTCTACTGCCGTTCAAAGGTATTATTTATTTCACGACTCCAATTGATTCTATCGGTTTCTGTTCTTCTCGGTCGACCAGCGGCAGTTCTATTGACTGTAGAGTGTGGCTGCAAGCTAGTCTCCATTGTGCTGTTTCTCTCGCCGTAATATACTTAATACGTTTTAACTCAAACTTGTAGATGTGATTATGTTGGAAGGAAAATTAAAGTATTTAGGAATTCGTTTCGAACAAAATTTTATATAGAAATAGTAAACAACGGAGAATATCGCTATATGGCGGTTTTTCTACACAAGGTGACGTCACGAAAACCTGCGCGGTATCATATCTTCTTGTAGTTTATATCATGAGGACCACCAACCTTTTAGTCGCCTTTTACGGTAGGCAGGTTCTACCCTGGGATTATTCTTTAACCGAAGACCAGGCAGCTTGTATTAATATAATGATTATTATTATTATTATTCCCAGAACGAGAAGAGTGTGACCCTCTCTACTTTCTTTTCGTTTCTGTTTTTACAAATGGTCGTTGGATTAGGAAAAACACTTGTTTTAGAAATTTTTTGGTTAAAAAGCAACAAGCGACTGGCTGAATAGCTGAACAGCTCAAGCCGAAAAAAATTATTATTAAATGTTAATAAATAATATATTAAGGACCGCCCACTTATCTAAAAGTGTTTAAGTTCTTTTTTGTCATTTATGAAAAAAAATCTTAATTATCTAATATAAGTTCAAGCCAAAAATTACTTCTATATGATGAAATAATAGTTGTAATTACATACATTCTGGAAAAACCGGCATCCAGATGTTTTAAATCCACTATTGCTTTTAAACGAACTTAATAAAGGTAACCTGAATTGCAGTATTCCAAATAACCGACGAAAAACATATTTACCGGATGTCTTGTTTAAAAATGTGTCGATTATAATATGTTTTTAGTATATTTTCGTTATCCACAAAACTGCGGGTAATTGATTTATTTTAGTACATACTTTCAGGCCGTAATTTTTCCAATATTGTGTATTTTAGTAGGCTACTTAACGTTATTATGTGGTGTAAAATAGTATATATTGAAAGACTTTATTAATAATAATTATATTAGATACAATTTTACATTCTATCCCTTTGTTTCCTAGTGGTCGCACTGCGAGGACACTTGCAAATAAATATATATTCAAGTTCCTAGTGTATTCATGGCGAAGACACCCGCTATGATGTAAGCGCAATATGTGCACCCACCACAAATATAGGTTGGTGGTGCGGATCGGCGTTATTGTCGATTAATATATTCTTTTATTAGCACGTGGTGTAAATTGACAGTACAGAGTCAGTTGTTTTGTTGAGTAAATTTGTTTTTTATAGAGATGGCCGGTAAGTTTTGATTTTTTTTATTGTTAAAACTGGTCTATTATGGGTGTGTACTATTATTATTCTAAATTTAATCAAAAATTGTTGATTTTTGGTAGAAATAATGTGGTGGTCTCGTAGTGCGAACACTAGGCAGTGTTTTATTTTTTTTTAGGTCGGGGTGGTAATATATTGTCGGAGCTAGGAAACATGAATCCAAATGATCTTTTCGATTTATTAGATGAAATTCCTGCTGATAATATTAGTGAGCTAGGCGATGTTAGCGAGGATGAAATCGAAAATGAAATTTTAACAAATCCTAATTTAGTACGGGATTCAAACCTTTTTGATATAGAATCTATGCCAATATATTTTGATGTGAATGACTTAGTTATTCCTGTCGATGGTGGTAGGGATGATTTTGGTGAATGGGATAGCGATGATGAGGAACCGCTTTCAGTAATACGAGCCCGAGAAATAGCAAAAAGAACCATATGGACTAAATCTGCTTCAAATTGCCTGCAAAATTTAAAAACCTTTGATGAAGTCTGCGGACCAAATACTAATGATATAATAGAAACTCCTACTGACATGTTTCTTCAAATTTTTCCTATAAGTATAATTTATAACTTGAAATCTTATTTTAGGTGTGACGTCGGTTTATGCCTAACTGATAAGAAAAACTGTTTTTTGGAATATCATAAGAAGTAATGTATAATATGTTTCTTAAATAAATTAAATGCATTATTTCCTAGTGGTTTCACTATGAAGACACCCTTCTAAAGTCAAATTAAAATATACATATATTAAAAAACTATATAACTGTCTTCCAAACATGGTATTTAAGTAAGTAAACTAGATTTTTTTCATTTTTTATAAAAAAAAATAATTCCGGCCGCAAAGGGCTATTAAAGTATATAAGGTTGTTTTATTCCTTCGTAATAGGCTATAAATTAAAATATAAAAATGAACAGAATATTTTAGTCAATATTTTAAAAACTGTGAGAAATACGAAAATGCTTAAGGAGCTATTTTGTAGATCTTCAAAATACAACTTTAATGTTTCATACATTTTTTCTGTGAAGAATATACTTTCTAAAAATAAATGGTAATTTATGGAAATTATGAAATTTTAAAACCTTCCTTCTATAATTTTGTGAAACCTAAAAATCTAATATGTTGTAAAAAAATGTCTAAAAATATCAAAAGAAACTTCCAAATAATTTTTTTTTAATTCTTCAAAAACTTCAATAAAGTAGTAGAAGTTTGGTGTCCCCATGATTTTGTCACCCCTGTGTACTTTAATGCAAAAGATAGATATACCAATTTTTAAGCTTGCCGGTAACTTTTCTTTCTATTTTATTATTACGGACCACTTACCAGTTACCAAGATATCAAAACCAGTTTCTGATGAGTCCTAATAAGTACGAAACAGATGTCATGCACCACTTTGTCCGCTTGGCGCTAACTTATATTTCTATTTAATTATTTCGGACACTAAACTTCTATTACTTTATTTATTACACGGCTTGTTAACCGATAGTGTCGCATCCTAGGATGTACTTCGGTGTGATCATTTTCTGAGCCTGCGAATTGCAGAGAGGTGTGGTGAACCGCAAAATGTTGTCTCCTATACTAGATGTGTGTGTGTTTTTAGTTCTATGATTCCACGTCCGGTGGCTTTGTCTTCTGCACTGAAGTTGATTTCTACAGACGGCGAAACTGGGTTTTCATCATTTATCCTTAAATAAATCTTGAAAACGCATTTTCGCTGTTACTGAAGTTGCTTACGGATTTTGGCTTTCTGATGAGTCCTAATAAGTATGAAACAGCTGTTATTGTCTACCTGTGCCCAAGGGAACCCATTATTTTGGCGTCCCTATGTACTTTATTGCAAAGGATAGATGCACCACTTTATCCGTTTGCCGCTAACTTTTTTCTAAAAATTTCAATATTTTTGACCAATTTTTGCATATACCTTTTAAAGCATTGAATATAACCTTTTTAGTGGAAAAATAAAAAATACAATATTTTTATTCGAATCTTGTTGCTAAATTTATTAAATTAGCTTCGAGATATTAGCCAATGAACAAAACCTGGCTATTCGAATTTTCAAACGCTAATATCTCGGCATTCACTAACTTCTGAAACCTAAATTTCGGTTTGCTAGAAAGAATAATATTTGCCGCTGAATATGAAACTAGTGTTTACCAAATTGTTTGTGTAGTTTCAGAGAATTCGTGTTTAATATATTCGTTTAACGGGATTTTGGTGTATGGTAAAAACTTGCCATTAACAAAAATACATAAAGCATATTTTAGTCAACATGTCAAAAAATGTGAGGGATATAAAAAATCATGAGGACCTAAAGGTGAGTCTGACATACCATAATAAATAAGTAGAATATATGATATAAAAATAATTTTTTTTATAAAAAAAATATCTTCTATTATAAGTGGTTTTACTAGAAAATAAAACCGTAAAATACAATATATGTCAGTGCCGCCATTAGGAAACAATTACATTAGAGGATAAGCACGCATTTATATAAATTTAATAAAACTGAAACATTGGGCTGCAAAAAAAAAATACTGAAATACACTCAAATCAACTAAAAATACTAAACTTGGCGGTATGAGCTATACGCAGTGGACAGTGTAGCTATGGTAGGGCAAAACGGTAGTGATGTAAATTTTTTCTTCCTACGACCACCTATGAAAATGAGAAAAAAAGCACGGTTAACTTGGCTCGAAAGCGCCGAATATCACACGCGTGTTGAAAGAAAATATTTCAACTCTAGAGTGGAAATACAAGGCACACTATTTAATTTAAATATATGATGCCAATTTGACAGACCACACCTATTTATTAAAAAGAACACATTTTAGAAAGCAGTTTCGTTTATTTATCACGTATTTGTCGAGTGATTCAGAATTACAGTGTGAAAATATGCTATCTGAAATTATAAAAAAGTTAAGAATATACTGGAAAATCTATTCCCAGTCAAAACAAGCCCCGCTGAGGTAAATGTCATATATTAAACTTAAGCAAGAAATGTTTATGGGTCGCCATAGTGTACTGACTAGAGCCATGGCCTACAGATCGAAAGATCACAGGTTCAAATCCCATCAGGAGTACTTGACTTTTTTTTATGAAAACATTAAATAATTTATAGAATTATTTTGAATTGAAATCTTCCTTGTTGGATGATTTTTTAAAATTTATGTTTAATGCATCTTTCCTTGATTAAATAAAAAAATTCATTCAACAAGGAAGATTTCAATTCAAAATAATTTTATAATTTATTTAATGTTTTTATAAAAAAAAGTCAAGTACTCCTGATGGGATTTGAATCTGTGACCTTTCGATCTGTGAAATTCGTATCATATGTTTAAATTAAATAGTGTGTCTTGTATTTCCACTCTAGAGTTGAAATATTTTTTTTCAACTCTAGAGTTGAAATGTTTTTTTCACAAATCAAAGGTTTTTTTTAATAATTCTTTGTAATCGTAGGAAAAATAGTGTACATTACTCTTGTGAAAGTGATTATTCTAAAACTCGGAGAATTTCCGCACTCGGCTGACGCCTAGTGCTAACTAAATATCTCCTCGTTTGAAAAGTATCACTTTCATCACTTGTTATGTAATATACTATTACTATTTAGGACTTGCACCGATTCGTTAATTTCAGTATTAGGATTCGTTACTTAGAACTCGTTACTTTATGTAAATCGTTACTTTTTTTTAATGGTGCTATTGTTGTTATAGCTTTGATCGATTGCCAAATACTTGTGTTTTGCAGTATAAATATATTAAATCTAGGTATGTCAATTGTCAAAAATTTAAATAAAACATCCATAAAAACGTACAATATAACACAAAATAGAACAACGTCGGTCACCCGATAATGTGAGAACAAAATCAACACGAAAAATAATTATGATACGTTTCGTCCGACATTTGCTATCAAGTTCACGAACGAAGCCGTCCGTTGAAATTGCTGGGTAGAATTGTTAGTTAGATTTAAATTCAGTGTAGGTATTGAAAAGTCAATAGTAGTCATTTATAAAATTAGGACTCGATAGTTTTAGTGATCATATAGCAACGATGACTGTAATGAGTATTTAATTATTTTACATCACTACAAAACGGGGGCCCCGGCGCGCGGCCATGAGATATTAAGAAAATATAAATAATCCCATAAAAACCATTGGAACGAGATTTTCTGATATTTTCAACGGAAGTTCAACGACCAATCGACCGGACCTTAAATGTTTATTATTCCCCACAGAAATAAACTTATACACCTGAAGACGACTGGAGATACTTACCAGTTGAAACGTTGTGATATAAAACAAATAAAGACAATGCAAGTCCAAAACTCTTCTATCAGTCAAGAAACTTATAGGGATTATAGAATGTGATTATTATTTTGAAAAAATTAACATTGGGAACATTAAAAGATAATATAATATGATCTGATGAATAAATAATAAATAAAGTCCATAACACCTTGTGTAAAAACTGGGACATGTTGAATTATGTAATGATATTAGGGGCATTTAATACAAAAACTCACAAGTCAGTGGCATTTCTTTAAAATACTGATGTCATTGATATCTCGCCAAAAACAAAGTGTTTTATTTGGTATCACTTCCCCCAAAAAAAAATAAAACCGGGAGGAAAGTTTTTCGACAATATTAAATATTAATGTACCAATACCGCTACCATTTTAGACCTTAAAAAATAATTAGGTTCGAATTAATATTATTAATTTAATCCGAATGTAGCTATGCATAATAGGGCCACGGTTAACTCCGATGGACAATAATTATAAACACTCGTGCGATTTGGCGTACCCCAGCCGACCGTATCCGTGAGCTCAAAGCAGCTAGTGAAGACCCAACGTCCAACATGACATTGCTATGGTTAGGTGACGTCAGTCACGCAAACAGCATGTAACAATTTGCACTATGATGAAGGGCAATTTAAAAATAGATCAGTCGTATGCACCATTGTTTTAATATTGGTTCGCCTAACCTTAAGGTATTTATTTTGAGGCTTCGCGAAACTTACGGTTATAGATATCGTTTATACGTGATTTACTGTGTGATTAAAAAGTTTTTATTTTTCAGTTAATTCAATAGTGTACTTAGTTGTGTGTTTTAAAAATGAACCCAATTAATGACATAGTTTGTAATTTGTTGGAAACTCCATTTAGTCGTTAGACAGATACGAATAAGAGAGACGTTTTGTTACACGGGTTTTTAGTCAATGTTTGTTTAAGTACCCGCACTATACCTAGATCTTCACCATTTTTTAAGACCGCGAGCCGCCACTGGGTAAGATGCTATTACTTTTAAGGATTGATTTGCTTATACTGGATAGAATTAAAAATAAGTATAGTTAGATTCAAAGTATTATAAAAAAAAGTTAGATAACTTCTTCAAGTTTGTACTGACACAATCACTGTCAATTGGATCAGTTGAAAGTAGACCAATGATTCTTAAAATGCAGTCAATAAACGATAAAATACTTAAATCGGTTTATGATATGAGAACAAAGAAGTAATGTTAGTTCATAAACTAAAAATGTCCCAATATATTACATACTAACTGCCTTTTAAAGAACTTTAGAGTACAATAATCTTTATAATGATATTTCCCGAAGTACTTACTCTATCCTTAAGTAGTGGCAGATCGGACCTTTAATACGTCATTATCGTTAAAATAGATTAACAAAATTTTATACTATAATAAACATTCCAATCACAACAAAGATGTTATAGTTCTTGACAGGCGCCAGAATAAATGTGATGGGTAACAAAATTAAAAACAGCTCCACGGTCAAAAGTTACTACTAAAAAAACATATGTCATTTACCAACAACCTTTTCCCGATCCAAAAAAACTTCTAAAAAAAGCGGACATAATCCGAAAATACAATAATTATTCCCCTAAACACAATTGGTTTTAGGGTGGGCTAGTACCTATGGGGATCCCACCCCAATAGACCTTAAAACTTTTATTACACGCAACAGATATTGAAAATAACTGGTAAATCTTCCTTAAATGGTTGAACATGAAGATGAGTATATAAAAGCAAATAAATCAGACGAAATTATAAGATTTAAAAAAAAAATTATTTCAATTTTTTGTAAACGTTTTAAGGTTATGTTATTTCTACAGTATCTCCACTTTTCTTTCTATATTTACAGAATTGCTATTATGTAAATTGGCGATTATTGTAAAAAACTTGACTATAGCGAAAGAAGGTACTGTACAACTCGAGTAGATGTCCATATTGCGCTTGGAAGTTGAGCACTCCGCCTACGGTGTCGTGCTCAATTTACTTCCTCGTGCGATATAGACATCATATCCACTCTTGATCGAAGCTAGGCTGCTGCTGAGTGAACGATCCGAATATGATCAACTATTGGCTTTACTAGCAGATTATGCTTGCTCACTCAAAACCAAACCCTGCCTGGACCCTTGAAGGGAGGTCCGCGGCGGTGGAGACCGAAATTCCTTTGACGATGATGAATAACGCAATAGCACACAGACGTCAGACGATTGACAGCCATAGGCGCAGACTTTTTGCAAGTCGCGGCCTCAGGTGTCGCGCGTCTCTGATGAGTTAGGACGAAACGGCTGATCATGGACTATGGAAAGACAGTGAACGCTTCAGTGTTTGGAGAACGGTATAAACCCATAACCCTCCGACCCGGTTGTTAGGCCGCGGTGCACTGAGGAATAGACGAAGGGGCCCACAGCGTTGAAACCCCGGACGCTCTTGACATTGACAATACAGGGCCCCCTTGTTGGTGGGAGGTATTCCTCCCATCTCCGATGAGGTGGTCTGCCTCGTATAAGATTTTTCAGGCCTTGAGGTGGACGTTGGTTAAAGTGCCTGTGTCATGTCATGACTGTCAGTTAATATCAGAGTTGTTAATCAGACGTTTGCGCCGTTCTCGGGCGACTCATTTGTGGCTTTGCTTGGCAATGTGACGCGTACGATGTCCAATATCATGTCCACTCTTGTTGTACAAACTACTATCCAACCATCATAAAAAGGGAATAAGGTACATTCAAACACATTTTAACAAGTAGTCAGTGAGCCTACCCAATAAACGAAAAATAGAATTAATTGTTTGAAATTTGTAAGTATTTTTTACATAGTCCAATAAATTAATACGTTTTAAAGAATTTTATTATTCTACGATAATAGTCAATTCATATTCATATTTTATCATAAAACTTTGTCAATATTTCACAATTTTATACGTTTTATTTTGCAGCGCCCAATAAATTTGTTGCCTCAAAATACACACATCTACATATTGTAACACGATTTTGTGCTTTGCTTTTTACTTTTCCCATTTTCATTCTGTAAAAGCATTAATACATGACGTGTTCATCAGAGTGTGCATTAAGCTTTTTGAAAACTATAATTACGCTGGTGACGGAAAGGATCATTTGAATTTTCATATTTTAACGCGAGAAAAAAGCACAACCTATTTTTAACGGCATTCTTGTTGGAGAATAATAAAGTACGACAATTCATTAGGGAATCACAAAAGTAGGGAGAAATGTAGGCAAATTTTATTTTAGAAGAGTTTCCTTTCATTCATCAGATTTATCGTTAGACGCGTTTTTCCATAGTCCATCAGTAAGGCTGGGATCCAACAAAAGAATGGATAAGAGGAGCAACTATTTAAATAGTAAAGATAATAAATCTTCAGAAGGATGTAGTAGGCAGCGACATCTAGTGTCCATTTAAAGGTTGGAGACAATGACGTTTCTTAAACGCCAGTAGAGTTTTGGACTTGCATTGTCTTTATTTGTTTTGAATCACTACGTTTTACCTGGTAAGCATCTCCAGTCGTCTTCAGTATTCACCTGAAGATGACAACTCATCATTCATGTTGCATATATTCTATTTTTTTAACTCTCAGTATGTCAATACTTGGAAGTTATATTCACATATGTCTTTATTTACATACAGATTGTATACAATGACCCAACATGCAATTAAATTGTAATAATCTGTTTCCTTATATTGTTAAAATAGTAGAGAAAATACAGAACAAACTATATTTACACAACATAATAAAAACGCGATTTCAGATTAAGGAAACCATAAAAATAAATATTTTACTACTTATATTACAGCTAAAATGGTCATTAGGTTTTTATATGGCCGATTCCAACATCAAAATAAAATCGACCAAAAAATTACACCCTCCATTGCTCGGGTCAAACAGAATGTCACAGCGTTCTCATCCAACTACTCCAATAAAAATAACTTGCGAATTTTTATGACTGGCTATAAATATTTGATGAGCCTCCATGTAAACAGCAGTTGAATTCAACCAATCACTATTCTGGATTTTTGTGGCGCTAAAACTTTGTGGCAATATACAAACATGGGAAGATGAGTAAAGTGGAGAAAATAGGTTTTATTTGTTTGGGAAATAGTGTCATCAATAAAGCTGGAAGCATTTTAGATTGAAAAATTTGTTATTTTTGCGTTATCGAGAAAGGATCGTAATTGAATGAAAGTTAATATTTGTGAGGAATGATATTGTTTTCAGTAGATGGTTATTTATGTAACTAGTACGAAAAGTATCTATTTCCGAAAAAGTTTGGCGTAGGAGAGATGCGTGTTGTTATTATATATGAACGAATCAAAGGATCAGACTTAGACAATACGAAATTTCTCGGGATCTTCTCGTACAAACATCAACGTCCCGAATAGCACAATGTGATGATAGTGTCATATTTATGAATTCATTAACCTAAAGCTCCGTTAAGACATTAATCACCTTTTCTTTCTTAAAGTTGTTTGTTGTTTATAATTTTTATTAATGACATTGCCTTTGATAACTTTGAAGATCTTTATTTTTCGTTGTTTGCCGACGATACTTCGATCGCTTGTGCTGGATCTACAGTCGATGAGCTTAGCAAGAGTGCGTGTGACGCAGTCTCATTAGTTCAGAGATATTGCGATAAAAATGGGTTAATCCTTAATGAAGGTAAAACCGAATTACTTTATTTTTGTCTTAGAGATCTAAATAAAAGCCTGTTAGTAAAATTAAATAATCAAACCATTGAGCAGTCCCATGTTGTAAAGTTTCTGGGAGTTTTTATTGATTCTAAGCTGTCGTGGAGTCAGCAAATAGACTTTGTTCTGAAGAAGCTCGCTGTGTATTGTTTTGTTATTTGGCAGTTGCGCGATAAGATCGATATAAATCTTTTGAAGCTTTATTATTTTTCATATGTCCACTCTTGCTTGAGTTACGGAATTTTGGTCTGGGGAGGTTGCTCTAGGGCTGACGAAATCTTTATTCAGCAAAAAAGAATAATTAGAACCATGACATTTAAAAGACGTACTTTTTCATGCCGTGAACTTTTTTCCCGGCTAGGTATTTTAACATTCCATTCCCTGTTTATATTGAATTTTCTGACTTATGCTAAGGCAAACTTGGACGTATTTTCTCTGACCCGCGAATCAAAAGAACATTGTCATTTTAGACAGAATTTTAATATTGACATACCACGTCATAGATTGTCTGCTGTGGCTCACAGTCCTTTAGTCCTACCAATTAAGTTATTTAATAAACTGCCACAAGGAATTAAGCAACTACATCATCCAAAAAAGTTTAATAAGTTAGTTAAGGGTATTCTACTTGAAAACGCTTTTTACTCCACTAATGAGTACCTTAAATTTAAATTTTGATTATTTATTTAATAATGTCCAAACTGATGGGATTGTATATGATTTTTTTTATTGTATGTATTTGTTTACCTGTTCATTTTAAATATTGTTTTATTTTTTATACCAATATATTATCAATGTATAATGACAAAATCCTATACTACCTTTACAGTAGTCAAAAGGAAATAAAGGATTTTTATTTATTTATTTATAAGTTAAAGTTATTCTCCTGAAGATAAGTGTTTCTATTGTTGTAATCAAATATGTAGAGATTTTACCCTTTAAAACATCTTTTCATTTAAATACTTAAACTTTTAAATTTTATGAAAAATTGATGTGCTAGGTGATATAGAATTTCAGTTAATCCTTCTGCAATTCTAATGACAATAACTTTAACAGCAACATACACTACTGCATTGAAAGCCATTTTGTTTTTCTCCCAGTGGACAACTAAACTATCAAATATGTGAAACATGTTTAATAGAAAGTGTACTGGAGGAAAGTACTTTCCGCCACTAAACTTTCCAAGTGTGCCTATAAACGAATATTTAATTGGAGTTGTAACCTAACTACAAACGTTTCAAAATAAGAACGATTGCTTTATAAAATCCATACCTTATAACTTCTTGATGAAAATAGTGACACTTTTTACAACCAATCATTTACGGTTGTATTAAAAATGTTATATTACAAGTGTTTATACTGTTTTATCTACTCGCACATGGAAATTTTCTGTTTACTTCATACTTGAGGTGGCGAGAAAAGTAAGCTATTCCAGTTAACTGTACGGCAAAATTTCATATTCTTCAGTGCTGCGTTGCGACCTTTAAAAATTAAATTTCCTATTTTTAAAGCAATTTTAAACGATTGCACACAATACTTAAAAAGTATTTTTGTAACAGATCATAACCACAAGTGATCCTAAAGAATTTCCTACGAATATAACACTGTAGTAACAATTTCTCTTTTCCCTTTGGAGACAACACCGACCTATCATTCCTCTGTGCCTTGTTCTCAAAAACTCGGAAACTTTCCATTAGTTGACAACATGGTCATATAAATTAGATTTCTCTGGCATTCTTATAAAGTACTGACCAATGACACTTTCTTGTATTAACTGAGACTCCGACTTCTTTTGCAAGACAGTAAATTTTATAATTTATAAGTATATATGGTACAATATGTTATTAATTTGTTCAATATAACAATATATATACGCATCTATAATAGTTTAATCAATAATGCAATGTGCTGAATGATTATAGATGATTTTATTTAGCATTATTATTAAGTTAGTTTTACTCTTATTTCTAATCTGAAGATCTGGCGAAGCGACATCTAGCTGTGGATCCAATGGTGGTAAGTTTAAGCCCGGCAGCCTGCAATTTTTTTTTCTCAATTTTATAGCATAAGGCTCGTAAGTTTGGTCGTAAAAAATATCCCTATGTGTATGATTTGTGGCATTAGTCGAGGAATATGTCGCATTAGTGAAATTAGTCAAGGCATTAATGGTAAAAGTTTAGGCAATAATTGCATTAGTTGAGGCCTAAGTGATATTAGGTGCGGCAGTAGTTGAGGCATTAGTTAAGGCATTAGTTGAGGCATTGATTAAGGCATTAGTTGAAGCATTAGTTGAGGCATTAGTGGCATTAGTTGAGGTATTAATGGAATTACTAGAGGCATTAGTTACATTTTTTTAGAAGTCACTTATTTTTTAATATACTGGGGAAGTAAGGATTTCTATTTTATTTTAGAAGACACCGAGGGGTAAACTGCGGAAGAATTTTGGTATATAAATCTTGGGAATTAGTGTTATTAATAAAGGAATTAGTAGGCATTAGTGGCATTATTTGAGGCATTAGTAGCTTTAATCGTGGCATTAGTCGAGGCATTAGTATTAGTAGGCATTAGTGTACAATCATTTTGACCGGTTTACCAATCGAAAGAAACTGATAGCACCATTTTGTGGAGAAGAAAAATACAAAGTTTTTGTTAATTTCTGTAGTAGAGGAAAAAATGGAGAAGTGTTAAAGTAATTAATTCTTTTATAAAAGGTAGGGTATAATATGAACCAATTTAAAATGTATATAACATTATTCATATTAATTAACTTAATACATCTCTGTTTAATATCAGCAGGTGGTATGGTCGCTTAATTTTTTTACGGAAAAGGAAAATGAAAACATATGTTATATTTATGGCTCTTACTCTGATACATGTTGCAAAGAACTATGAAAAATAATAATGATAACGAAAAGAAGCTTAGCGGCAAGCGGACAGAGTAGTTAGTCTATCTTTTGCATTAAAGTACACAGGGACGCCAAAGGTAATGGAATCCCTGGGGCACAGGTAGACAATGACAAGCTGTTTCGTTCTTATTAGAACTCATCAGAAAGTCATAACCTGTAAGCGACCCCCAGTACAGCAAGCCACTATTTTAATAATGATAACTATTATAAAATACAAATGAGGTTTTCTGAAATTAACGGTTTCTGAGTGGTAGGTCTAGACATAATTAATCCACCAATTTTTCATAAATAATTGTTATTATTCTACATTTTTACAACCACAGCCTTACATACTTACATATTATTACACTATAATTATGTCAACCCTTTTGTAAAAGGCTAAAGCACACTTTAAAAACAAAATAATCCTCTAAAGAACTTTTTACATTAAAACATAATTAATTAAAAGGGGTCCCAGTGATGGTTAAAAACATACAAGAGAAAAAAACAAAGAATACGACAAGTCTTATATCATCTGGAAATTAATGGAGAGCGGACAGTTCTGTCAATTATAATAAGTTATAAATCGTTACAATACGAATGGAATTTTGTCTTGTTTATGTTATTTAGTTGCGAAAAGACATGTTTGTTTTAAGGCAGAGGCGAATTTAGGGAAGGAGGGGGGGGGGGGGGCGCTGCCGGGCTGCAGCCCCCCAGCCTGGGAGCTCGGGTCTAAAAGTCTAATTGCAACCTAATTTTTCGTCTTGGACCCTTATTAAAATTTTTGAATAATGTATTTTTGGCTTAGACTACAAAGGTCTCATAGGAAATGTTTACTTTTTTAAATTATCCTTCTAAGAGTCCTGTTTTATATAGAGATTAAGGTTTCGGACGCATATCGTTTTAGTTATTGATTTCTGATGCAAGTTTAAAGGAAAACGAGTAAAAAGAATAATATTTTATAGTATTTTTCTAATATATATACTTGGCTATTCCGTTTTCCCTTTTTTAAAGCTATTTTAAATCAACAAAAATATAACCCAATGAAATAAAATATTTTTACAACAAAAACAAAAAACAATTAGGTATTTATTTCTAAAGAGAAAAATTAAAGTAAAAATTTTAATTGAAACATTTTTTATGGAAGAAGTGTGATAATTTAAAATAAAAAAATAGTGCGGGAAGAAACGAAAATGCTTTATTATGAATATATAAAACGAAACGACATCAATTTTGGCGTGGTGAGCGATATTTACTTTATACAGGGTGTTTTTTAATTGAGTGCCGATACTTAAGGTTGTGAATCCTTGGGTGATTTTAAGATGAAAAGTTAATATGAACATATGTTCTAAAGCTCATTCATTTTCATTACAACAAAATATCGAAAGCAGTCTCAATGAACCGAAGAAAAAAATTGTTTTTTTGTCAGAGTTGAAAAAAATATTTCAACTCTAGAGTGGAAATACAAGGCACACTAATAATTTAAACATATGATGCCAATTTGACGGACCACCCCTATTTATTAAAAAGAACAAATTTTAGAAAGTAGTTTAGTGTTTAACTTATTTATCATGTATTTTTCGAGTGATTTCGAATTAAAGTGTGAAAATACGCCATCTGAAATTATAAAAAATATTAATAATATACTAAAAAATCTATTACCTTTTAAAACAAGCCGCGCTGAAGAAAATGTTATATATTATATTAACAAAGAACTTTTATTGGTGTCCATAGCGTAGTGACTAGAGCTATGGCCTACAGATCGAAAAGTCACAGGTTCAAATCCCATCAGGAGTATTTGACTTTTTTTTTATAAAAACATTAAATCATTTATAGAATTAGGTATTTTGAATTGAAATCTTCCTTGTTGGATGAATTTTTAAAATTTAATCAAGGAAACATGCATTAAATATAAATTTAAAAAATCCATCCAACAAGGAAGATTTCAATTCAAAATACCTAATTCTATAAATTGTTTAATGTTTTTATAAAAAAAAGTCAAATACTCCTGATGGGATTTGAACCTGTGACCTTTCGATTTGTAGGCCATAGCTCTAGTCTCTACGCTATGGCAACACAAAAATTTTATGTTTAATATATGACAATTTTCTTCAGCGGGGCTTGTTTTGACTGGTAATAGATTTTCTAGTATATTCTTAACTTTTTAATAATTTCAGATAGTGTATTTTCACACTCTAATTCGAAATCAATCAACAAATACATGATAAATAAGTTAGACAATAAACTGCTTTCTAAAATTTGTTCTTTTTAATAAATAGGTGTGGTCTGTCAAATTGGCACCATAATCTTTAAATTAAATAGTGTGCCTTGTCGTAGGAAAAAAATATTATATAAACGTTTATTTTTTTTATAACTGAACATTTTGTAATAGGGAGTATGTCAGATTCCCTACTCGTATTAGTGTAACAAAACTGGGTGTCCCTAGTTAAGGGTTAATGAAATGGCGGGAGAATAAAGGAAGCAATTTTCAAATGTTTCTACACTTAAATTTGTTACGAACCTTGAGATGTTAAAATTATTAGCGGGATTATTTTGGGAAATAAATGTAAAATTTTCTTGATCACAAAAGGCGAAATATAAAAATATGTATAAACCACAAGTTTTTTAAGACGCACTTGTTAGTTAAAAAACTCGCCACTTCGTGGCTTGTTTTTTTACTTTAGAAAGTTTATATTTCCTTTACACCCTTGAACTACAGTGTTCACCTGAAGACGACTGGAGATACTTACCAGTTAAAACGTTGTGATTCAAAGCAATTAAAGGCAATGAAGTCCGAAACTCTACTGCCTTTCAAGAAACATCATTGTCTCCAACCGTCATACATTCTATTATTTTAAAACTTAGTTTGACTTTGACATTTTGGATTTGAATAGTGCAAGATTGCTTGTCTTGTAAGTAACGATATAATCGATAAACGTGTTTATTCAAATGTGAAAGCTGAACGCAGTTCTGTAGCGATCGCATCGAGCGATTTGTGGTTAGGTAGTGGTTACTATCGGTGCCATTTGAGCTCATTTTAGTATTAAATAATTTTCGTCTTGGTCAAGTGGCACTCTTAAAAATATTGGTATTAAATGTGATTCTTACAAAAAGTTTGTGTAGATTATAAAATTTATTTTATCCTATCCAAAATCATAAATACAAATATTTACGTTCTGTTTTCCTACTTCCATTCATTTATTTATAATACTCTCAATTAGATTGTTTTTGACTTTTTACAGCAAATGTATTATTTTTTTATTTGCTTTTTTTATAACCAAAATAAAAACTTGAAAAAAAAACAATCCCTATAAAAACACTTTACATCAAAACATAATTAATTAAAATGTTTTCCAGAGCCCAATTAAAAATAAAAAGTCGAAAAGACCAAAGGAAAATGCCAGGGTAACTCTTAAGTCTTTTAAAAATACCGGAGAATATTTTGTATTCGTTATAATTTATGATCCTTCAGTAACTAAACCATCAGGGCCGGACTGAAAAACTAAAAATCCACGGTGCATAGTAAATATTGTGCACACGTATCACTTGCGTAAAACTGAATGTCAACATTTAGCATTAACACGCCTTTTTTTTTGTTTAATTGGTGGTTTAATCCTCTGTATTAACAACTACGACTGATATAAAAGTAACCAAAACAAATCGAAAAGCTAGTATTAATTCTCTATGCTTTGCCCAAATCCTAATTATCTCAATTTTATATTTGGGAAAATTGGTTTGGAAAATGTAATCTTGTGACAATTTATTCATATAGAAAAAAAACACTATTAAACACTTATAAATATAAAATGTAATTTTAATTCACTAAAACCTTAGAACAGTATTTAAAAATATGTTATTTAAACTCAAACAATTAAATAATTTAATTGGAGGCTATATTACTGACGTTTTTAAATAATAAAATGTGTAGTATTTAAGGATATTATATTTACTTTCCGGAATAATATACCATTTGTGTCTGTTTGAAGGTTGGAGATAATGATGTTTCTTGAACGGCAGTAGAGTTATGGACTTGCATTGTCATTATTTCTTTTAAATCACAACGTTTCAACTCGTAAGTATTCACCTGAAAACGATTAAAGATGTCATTGTCTACCTGTGCCCCAAAGAACCCAATACCTTTGGCGTCCCTGTGTACTTATTAAAGTTTACATTAGCAAAAGAAAGACGCACTACTCTGTCCGCTTGCCGCTAAGTTTCTTTCTAAATAATTATTATTGTTTTGTAAAATAATATATTGGTCTGCTACACCTCATCCTGGCAGAAGTGCTGGTAGACCATCTTATGGAATAGGGGTGAGCTTTTATTACATCATCCAATACTTATTCATCTATTTTCTATCTGCTTCTAATTTATGTATAATAATATATCGTCACTGTTGCAAATTGCAAGGCCTATCTCTATTTTTATAATAATTTTTAAGGATAACCGTTTAAACTAGACTAGTTATTTAGGCAACACTTATTCCTTATTGTAATCTACTTTTTGATAGTAATATAAATAAATCAATATAGAATGTTGAGAAATTTTAATTAAAAAAAAAGTTATGTGTTTTGTTCTATAACAAATTTTTAATTAACAATTTAACTATTTAAATAATGATCAAGTTATCACAGTAGTGGTAGGTAGTAGTAGAGTCAAAATTAATCATGAAAAGTATAATGACGCAGGTATCTACGGATATATTGTTAAAACAATTGATGGTGTCACTCTCGAAACCTGCGCGATGTCATAAAAAACCAGTAATTCAGTGGAATATTACTTAGACGTTACTTACAAATAAAATATTAATTACTTTAAGTTAAGTAGCAGCCTTTGAAGTTTTTGTCTCCGCTATGGCGTCGTCGTCTACGTACTTTACATGATTGATTTTAACTTAAAGGGGATTTCTACTGTGATGGTTTTCAAAAAATCGAAATTTTTTTCCGACATTTTTCGACTCTGTATAGCCTCTAGAATAACTGTGTGTAAATGTTTTTACCAAATCTACTCCAAAAAAAAGTTACATCCAATTTTATGATTGCCGGTCAGTTCTCACCACTAGCCGCTTTTGAGTTAAGCCGCATTCTCAGAGCTCGACCAATCAGGATCGGCTCGCAAAGAGGCAGGAAGAATCAGCTCGTTTATCGTTTTTCGAGAAAGGCACGCTACGGGCCAGGTATCGCAGACTAAGTGACAATGAGACTATTTTGTTGTGAGCCACCGTTGAAAGTTTAAAGTTGTTTTTCTCGAAACCCTGTGTCTCGCGCTGGCGGAAAGTACTTCGGTATGTTCAAATTACCAGAATTTAATGATTTTGGTCTTAAAATGCTCAGAATACAAGTGGTTATAGCCCCCTCTAGAATCAAGTATTTTGCGATATTACAGAAAATGTTACGGACCTTAAAATACAAAAAAATGGTAAAATTTCAAAAAAAAATTTAAATCTCGCGCCATTTTAACAGTTACTCGAGTTAGTGGGGGCTATAACTACATGCTTACAATTAAAGAATCTGGGTCAATTTTATTTTTTGTCATGAATAGAAAAATTTATTTGAATTCCGCCAGCAAGTTACGTTAACTTCAGAAACCTGTAGCACCCTCAAGTTTTTGATTTTTTGGGGGTTGAAAAATTTTTTTTGGTACATCTTATCTTTAATAAAAACAATTGAAAACTTGTTTGTCCTATTATCCCCAGAAAAAAATCGTAAAGAAACGATGAAAATAAGACCATTACAGTAGAAATCCCCCTTAAGTAACAAAATGTATTTAAACTAATTTATTCTCTTACTTTAATAAATATTTTTAAGCTGTTTTTAAATTATAGGTTTTTTCATAAAATCAATGACAAATTGACAATGACCATGATGGACATGATAATGCTACAAAATAAACACTGTGTAATATTACGATATGCCAGTATGTTATAACATAAAGAAGGTCTATCCATGCCTTTATATAACAGCACTATATATTAAAAAATAATTTTCAGGACTGTCGGGAGCTGAAATGGACCCCCTTTAATTCAAGAGAAAAATATAGGGAATTAAAACGTTATCACCTCCTAAAATTAATAAAAGTATTAACAACGATAAAGTAAATAAAAGATGTTAAAAGTGGATAAAAAAGGACAAATAAAAACTTAATTAAAATAAAATTGTTTTGGTATTTTTGTCATGAATTGTAATTTGCTTCATAGTATTTAGGACAATATAATATACGCTATACGCTATTATAATTAAAACAAATATTGCATAAGCGAACGTTGTCTTATTGTCATTTTTAATTATTGCATCCCTGAAGAAGGATAAATACTGAAACGTAGCCTATGAAATATTTGTTTTAATTATAGCACTCAATACATCCTAAATCTGAAAAATTTAATAAAGCACAGCAACTATGTGCCATATGTTACGTCTTCTCCTGATCGAATAATATCTTTGGCGACCTAGTCCAACCCTGGCAACGAGTCCTTTCAGTTCTTTAAACAAAAACGCCTTCGACGTCATTTGTAATTTGTCTAAGCCTCTTTTGCGGTATGTCAATTCCAGTTTAGTAAATAGGCCGTAATTAAAATGGCTCGACGACGAAAAGAAAATCCCTCTAAATCTTTTATTTGTGGTGACCGAGACTTTTTTTTAATGTAAAATTGCATCTACTGACGCGGAATTCTAAACTAATTACTTTCGATTAAAGAAAAAATCCAATCTCATAGGGGAGTGGTAAGTTAAAAGGAAAAAAATAATATACTTAAAGCTTTTCCCCACCAATATATTATTAAAAATTAAGTACTTAAAAAAATGGGTTGATTGATCAAGCCAATTTTTTCAGAGTTTAGTATATCTAACAATAATCTTTACCAATAAAGATTTTCCTTTCAATTCGTCGGATTCATCTGTAGACGCGTTTTGACATATTATAACTCATCAATTGAGGTAGGATCCGACGAGAAAAAGAAATTAACTCAACTTTAAGCTGTACTTGGTGGAGCGCACCACAATAATCTTTAATTTCTCAAACGAATTTTAGCTATTACTTGGTTGGTTTAAACCAAATTCTTAAGTTTTGTAAACTAAATATTATTCTTAACAGTATTATAATAATGGCAACCAAGTCGGCATGAGCGTATGCAAATACCCACTAACGACTTCTGCAGAAGTTGCAGAGATGAGGAAGAGGAAGCAAGTATTCAACATTTTCCGTGTGAATGCCCTGGCCTCGCAAGAAGGTTTACTACTCTGGGTGAACCATTTTTCGATAGCCTGGAGGAACTAAGCAACTTACAACTTGGACGACTGAGCATGTTTTTGAATAGTAGTGGCTGGTTTGAATAAGTTGCTAAAATATTTCTGCGGTGTATGCCGCACTAACCATCAGAGATCTGATGAAGGTGGGTTCTACAGAACACGTGTGGTATCACAACGGACCTAATAGGACTACGTGAGACTGTTTGGTCAGAACCAAAGGTCTGCCACTCTTACCTAACCTAACCAAACCTAAGTCGGCATGTTGCAACCAACAGATTAGCTTACCTAGTTCCCACAACAAGTTTAAATATTTATCTTAGCCAAACACATTAGGACTACCAAGAGATTGCGCTAAACGTTATAATATGGTAATATGTCTTGGCATAATTACGTTGCCGCAATTGCCAAGGCAGCTGCACAGAAACTTGGTGTACTTTTCCGCACCAAAAGGTTGTACCCACCTCATCAACTTTTGACATTCTACAAAGCCCAGATTTGACCATCATTAGAATATTGCTCTCATGTCTGGAGCTCTGCACCCAAGCACACCCTTCGGCTACTGGATTCCATTCAAAGGAGAGCCGTTCGTCTGATCGGCGACCCCGAGCTGACCAAGACCCTCGATAGCCTGGAGCATCGAAGACAGGTTGGTGATTTGGCTCTCTTTTACAGATATTTCCATGGCAGGTGTTCGACTGACATTACCCACTTGATTCCACCTAGAGCAATGCAAAACAGAAATACACGGTGAACCGCTGCCGCTCATCCATATGTTGTTCAGCTTAGTACTCCTCGAACTTCATTGTTCAAGAATTCTTTCATCTGAAGAACGTCATCTTTGTGGAATGATCTTCCTGAGGTCGTGTTTCCCAATGAATACAATCTTCAACGTTTCAAGGCCAACGTTAATCGCTTTTTTCGCACACGCACCGCTCCCAGAGCGCCTTAAAGGATTTTTTCTACAGTGCAGGTGTTTTATTATAAAAAAAAATACAACCCTAGAAGATTGATAATATTGTAGTTTTTAGTATCAAGACTATCGTTTGAAAGGTCTACAACATCTACCCTGTACGGACGAGAACGAAAGAGTTTGAAACCGGTCTGCAGGTGATTGCATCCTACCAATAGTGAGGTCATCACTTCTTGGTGGTGTAATCTGATTCGTATTTTGATACCTAACACAGGGTTGGAAAAAATATGACCGTATACATATATATTGTAAGGAACTTTTAGGTGGTTTGAAAATTATTTTTTATGAATTTTCGAAACAAATTAGTTTAGTTAGTACTGGCAACAAATATACTATTTAACCTAACAAGCAGTTAGTTTGCTAGTGATTAAAGTAACTAGCAACCAATGCCGGAATCGGCTTAGCAATAAAATGTCTCAGTTACTAAGTTTCCTCTTGAGGCTATTTTAACTAACTTTTCTTGTCACGGAAACTAAGATTCTGGCATAGTATACTAGGCCAATTTTAAAAGTGTAGTGAAACCTCTACATGTTTCGAACGTAGTAACATTCATCATTAGGAGTTTAATTAAATACAACAGCAATAGAAAGAACAATTGGTAAATATCACTTTAATAAATCTTGATAGTAGTGACGAAACATGCTCCGAATTTAAATTTGTGAAAGTTACTGGAATATAATTCTAGAAGGGGCTCTTATCTTGAAGGTTCAAATATAAATTATTATAAATCATATAAAGGGGTAAAACTGATGTTGCTGTGAAAGATTCACACTATTAAAAGAGAAATAGTAGAAAATACATGTGGAGGGATTATGTTTTTAACTTGAATCATTTTGATGTTTGATAGGAGAAAAGAAATATGAAGAGTTTTTATTAAAATTTAAGGATATATACTAAATACCATGTATGTGTTAAGACATAATGGTAGATAGAAGCCTGAATCGTGCAGCTTTCGAAAAATAAAAAGAAAAGTGACCAAGACCAAATCACTGGAAATAATTTTTAAGTTCTTTAGTTGGCCGCTAGAGGTCATAATACTAATGCTCAACTAAGAAAACGAAAGTTTCTCTTTAATATCCATAGTTAAGCCTGATTGAAAATGCATGTGGTGTTATCTTTAAAAACTTAATATGGTCTCATTGTTTAAACATGTATTTCTCCAACTTCGTAAATAAAAGGGGTGGGAAAATACAATTTTTTGTACTTAAGTAACTTTAGTTAGGTAGAACGAAAATTATTAAATAAGGCCGAGAGACCATAAAAGAAAAAGAGAGAACGAAATGTCACTGCAAGCTGCCATAAATGAACATTTTTGGAGCAACTCAGGAAATAATTAATTTTTTTGGGTTGACAAAAAATATATTTTCGTACATTTTATTGTATGCATTAGCGAATTTCCATGGTTTTGTACTTTCTTATTTAACCATTTGTAATGTTTTGTTTTAGTTCAGCGCAGTAAATTAAATTTGACACAAAAGAAAAATTAAAAATTGTTCCGACCACCAAAAATAAAAGATTAAAAGAGATTTTCTTTTTGTCTCCCAGCCATTTTAATTACGGCCTATTTAATATACTTGGATTGACATGCCGCAAAAGGGCCACCGGCAAATAACAAATGCCGTCGAAGTCCTTTTTGTTTCACGAACTGAAAGGATCACATGGGCTTTTTTGCGTCAATTTAAAAAACATTACGTAACAGCACGTACTGTGTTTTAATCTGGTAAGTATTTACAAAATTAATTTTAGATATTGTCCAATTAAGAAAAGAACAATCAAAATTTATGCTAAACTGTAAAAATCCAGGCCGTTTGGTAGGTGATGGAAAAAAAATTATCAATTTTTGATTAATCCTCTTATTTCGGGTTGTAAACTCTAAAATGTCTAGTAGTAGGAGAAAATTGTCAAATATGTACCTACCGGCCGGACTGATGTATGTTAATTTTCATGAGAAAAAATACCGATAGGAGATTGATAAAGGATTAACATTATTCAAGACTGTCAGCCCGACTGATTGTGTAGAGTCTTTTTACAATAAAGCGATAAATAAAGTAATTTTTTACGGGTTTAAGCGTTAAAAAAAAACAAGAATATTAAATAAATTTGTTCCAACCTTTACGTTCTTACTGTATATTGTTAATCACTTAAGTTTAAGGTTTTAAACCCCTCGACTATAGTTATCCGGCTTTGTCATAAAATTAATAATTCTTGACCATTTTAAAAACCTTCCATACTAGCATGAAACGCGGCATTATTTCCTGGCTTGTCAAATTGAATATTTAATACAAAAATTTTACCAAGGGATTCACAAACACTTGGTTTGGCGGATGATAAAAAAACAAATTAAAATTTATTTTATAGTTTCAATTATACCGTGTGTAACAGGATCATGGTACACCCCCGTATCTCCGTTAGTTTTAAAGGTAATTGATTAAAACTTGGCATATCGCATATACATAATAAGCGGCATTTTTTGACCTACAAATGATTTTTTTTTCACTTCCGGTTTCGCCGGAAGTGACACCAACTTTCGATTTTTAAATGGAACACCCTGTATATTATTACATTTTTGAATTCTGCATAATTTTCTGAATCCAATGATACTACAAAAGTGACATTTCAAGCGTAAAAAATATTTATTATTTAATTTTTAATTTTCCATTTCAGTGTGCCATGACGGTTCCGATTTATTCCAATTAATCTGTCTAATGCTAGAAAAATCGAAGTCCCGTCAAAAATACTAAATTACGTTTTTTATAAGCAAATAAAATTCATCGTAATCGTTTTTGGGGTAAAACTCAATTTTTCCAAATGGAACCATATTGGTACCGTGGTACTATTTCTTAGTACTATTAATACCTGGTAATAACATGTGCAATAAATACAATCACTTTAGAAATCTCTTAGCATTAAATTGGAACAAAATATTTGTATTTTCTTTTAGCTGTAATTTTGATTATATTCATTGCACATGTTATTACCAGGTATGAATAAATTCCTTATTAATAGTACTAAGAAATGGTACCACGGTACCAATATGGTTCCATTTGAAAAAATTGAGTTTTACCCCAAAAACGATTACGATGAATTTTATTTGCTTATAAAAAACGCAATTTAGTATTTTTGACGGGACTTCGATTTTTCTAGCATTAGACAGATCAATTGGAATAAATCGGAACCGTCATGGCACACTGAACGTCATGGCACACTGAAATGGAAAATTAAAAATTAAATAATAAATATTTTTTACGCTTGAAATGTCACTTTTGTAGTATCATTGGATTCAGAAAATTATGCAGAATTCAAAAATGTAATAATATAGAGGGTATTCCATTTAAAAATCGAGAGTTGGTTTCACTTCCGGCGAAACCGGAAGTGAAAAAAAATCATTTGTAGGTCAAAAAATGCCGCTTATTATGTATATGGGATATCCCAAGTTTCAATCAATTACCTTTAAAACTAACGGAGATACGGGGGTGTACCATGATCCTGTTACACACGGTATATGTAGGTTTAAATTATATAATCCGCCATGCAGAACATTAAATTAGAAATATTACGACTAGTCATGGTAATTTCCTATTTTCCATTAAAATTACAAACGATGCCCCGATATTATCTTCAAAATCTCCACTGACCGCCGCGCCACTTAATTCTCGTGAAATTCGTTCCTATAATATTTTGTACAAAAAAAATAGAAATTTTATTGTAATCGCCAGACAGGCACTATTTATTCGTGATGACTCGTTTGCTCTTAAATTAAAAAGTTTAAAATTAAGAGCTGTCTGTATTGATCCTATAATCAAAATTAGTTTATAATATTTATCGGATTGTGGATTATAAATAGAATAGAATAAAATAAAATAATAAATAAATACAGGGTAACTTATGGGCCGTAGAGTAACTGAAGATACTAGACATCAAACTAATCCGATTATGTCATATAAGTTTTTTCGGATTGTCACTTTTTTTTGTTAATTTAATTATGTACTATGTTTATATCTCGAAAACCGATCAATCAAGTACACCTTTTTGACTCAGAAAATGCCATTTTTAAGAAACTATAACTGAAAAACACCTAATATCACAGGTAAGAAAAAAAATCATAGATTTATGAAGCCCAGTGTATGCAACTAGCGCCCTCTAGCTTGGAACTTAAAAATTTCTACAAATTCTTATTTCTTGCTCATAAAAACATAATATTGCCAACTTTCAATTCGATTCATTAAACTGTTTTAAAATTATGGCTTGTTTTCGAGGATAACCTTTTACTTTCAACACCCTGTAACTCTAGAACGAGTAACAATCCGAAAAAACTTATATGACCTAATCGGCTTAGTTTGATGTCTAGTATCTCCAGTTATTCTACGGCCCATAAGTTACCGGACACCCCGTATATATTTATTGTAATTTAAAGATAAAACCTACAAATGGTGGAGTTAACGATTGGCTTAGTAAATATTTAAATAATTTTTTTCTACTCGCACACTGAAATTTGCTGTTTCCTTTACACTTAATGAACGAGAAAAGTAGGCTATTTCCAGTTAACTGTACAACAAAATTTTATATTCTTATTGTTAGGACACACAGTATTGCGACCTTTAAAAATAAAAAAAAATTATTTTTTTAGCAGATCACAACCACAAGTAATCCTACGAATATAACACGGTGCGTAAAAATTTCGCTTTTTCCTTTGGAGACAGCGCCGACCTATCATTCTTCTGTGCCTTGTTCTCACAAATCCGAAAATTTCTCATAGTTAGATAAATTATATTTCTCTGTGGGGTTCTTATAAAGTACTGACCAATCACAGTTTATTGTATTTACAGAGGCTCCGCCTACATTTTCAACACACTAAATTATATAAGTTATATGTATATGGTACAATATGATATTAATTTGTTCAATATAACAAAATATACACGCATCTTTATTAATAACGCAACCTGCTGAATGTGCATAGAAAATTAATATTATGTAGCATTATTAGGGAGTTGGTTTTATCATAATTTCTAATAACGATCCCGTGACCAAGACGGTAAAGCATCGAACTGTGGTTTCAATGATCGTCGGTCCAAGCCCGGCAGCCTGCAAACTTTTGTTTAAATTTTTTTAACCAAAGGTTCGTAAATTTGGTCGTAGAAAAAATAATACTATACTATTTAACTCGAGTGGATTGTACATATCGCACTCGGAAGTTTAAGCACTCCGCCTACTTTCTCGTGAGATATAGACATCATATCCATTCTTGTTATACAATAGTAGTTTGTACAACAAGAGTGGATATGATGTCCATATCGCACGAGAAAGTAAATTGAGCTTAAACTTCCGAGGGCAATATGGATAATCCACTCGAGTTGAACAGTATATTTTTTCTACGACCAAACTTACAAAACTTATGCTAAAAAATGTAAAAAAAAAATTTTAGGTTGCTGGGTTCGAACTCAAGACCATTGGATCCATAGTAAAACGCTCTACCTCTCGACTATCGAAACGTTAAACTAATTATGGGAAAACTAACTGATAAATGATGATGAAATTAATTTTCTATGCACATTCAGCAGGTTGCATTATAGATAAATCTATTATAAATGCGTCTAGATTTTATTATATTGAACAAATTAATAACAAATGGTACCATATGCATTTAAATTATATAATTTAGTGTCTTGAAAAAGAAGGCGGAGCCTCAGTAAAAATAATATACTGTGATTGGTCAGTACTTTTAAGAACAACAATGGCTTCTCTGTAATTGACTACTGTGATTAGTCAGTTTCATTACCTATATAGGATTGTTATACAATTTTGCCGCACAGTTAACTGGAATAGCCTACTTTACTCGCCACGTAAGTGTAAAGGAAACAGCAAATTTCCATATGGGAGTAGAAAAACTACTATTGTAATATCTACGTCGGACTTATACAGTTTATGTGAATATTGATCGTTCTTCCACGGTTTGGAATAGTCTATGAACATTAACATTATAAACCAAATATTAAATGTACGTTTACCAGTAACGAGTCGCGGTAGCCTCCCCCCCCCCCCCCCCCCTACTATAAAATATTGTGATAAATACAAATAATACAGCTTTGAAACCTGTTTTATATTAAATACTAAATAAATTTGATCATCAAACCTAATATTTATGACCATACAGGTACATCTTAATAATTAAGGTAGGGGACTTTCTGAAAAGAAAATATAAATCAAAAACCAAATTTAGTCTAATTTATTAAACGATAGTAGTCGATTACTGGGCAATCTTTTAAACAAGATGTTTAACGTATAGGAAAAAAAATGATTACTTATATAAGGAGTATTAAATGAAAGAATGATTTTTTCTATAGATTGTTTTTTGTGTACATTTTCAAATAGCACAAACATCTGAGCATTCAACTAACAAATGGTAAATTGTATCCTTTTCAAGCTAAAATTTGACCCTATTAGTCAAAAAGCAATTCTCGATGGGCAACTGTCTTCCAGCAATAGCGGTATCATTTGTTTGAGGTAGACAGCAGTTGTAAAAAGTAATGGCTTCTATCACGAAAAAAAAAACTAAAACGCTGCTTTTACTTTTTTTTTTTTGAAACAGAAAACAGATAAATATGCCTATTTTCGTGTAAAAAAAAATAAAGGAAAACTCGTTGCTAATTCTTTTAAATAGCGACAAGATGAATTAAGGATCCAATAATACCAACGCGGTATTGTGGTGACGGTTTCGCCGCGGTACCACAAAACACAGCGGTAAATAGCGCTATCCACACCGCTGCGGTGGTCAAACTCGCATTTCCAGCTGTGACAGCTTCTTATTTTGACAACACTGTCTGTACTGTTGTCGCCGCTCACCTGCACGTCAGTCGCGTGTTTTGTGTTACCTATTCGATTGTTGTGCTGACTTCGACTGTTGTATTGACATATCTTTGCAGGTTATATTCACAGAACAATTAGGGAATCCAAACCACGTGATTCAGTATAGCGGTTGGATGGCAAAAAGCATTGAGTCACCCGTTAAATGCCACCAGCAACATTATTTTTATGGTCACGTGCACCAATTACAAAGCAGTATTTGCCAGCCAGCCGCCATTTGGACACATCGTTGGATTGCCTAATAGAAGTGTTCCAGCATCGTCACCGTTACCACTACCACCGCATCGCGTTATTTTGGCGGATCGTTTATTAGAGATGATGTCGCTCAAAATATTAATTACGATACTTTTTACATCATTATAAAGGGAATTGAAAGACCTTTTAAATAAGGTATCACTCGATCCCTGTATATTTAAGATTTTTGGGGTGGTGTACTTTATTGTAAAAGAATTAAGCTTGGATACGTTTTACATCTTTGAAGGGTTTGGACAAATACATTTTTGTTGTAAGCATAAAACCTACGAAACATCTTAATTGACGTATTTTAACATTTCTCACAAACAATTTTACAGTTCCAGTTCTAATAACTTTTATCCAATTAAAGCCCACCCCTGAGAGAATAAAAATTAATTAAAATGAAAAACAAAACACAGCCAATTTCCTCTTTTAAAGAACTTTCCAAACAGGTACCATAAGTTGTAACTTCTCATTTAAAAAAAATTAAGTTAAGTTATGTTTCACCCATTTAAGGGATTTGAAAAAACAAATTTAAGTTCACAAAACATCTTAATCAACGTCTGTATTTGTATTTTTCACATATATTTTTGTCTAACCATCTAGCCAATTTATGCCAGTTAAAGTCCCCACCCTGAATATTATTTGACACGACAATTTTCTCGTAAATAAAATAAATATTTCAAAAGAACGTTACAAAGAAAGGACAAGCATGCCTCTTGCAGGTCCTGCGGTGGAGCAAATGTTAAAAGAAAAGGTCGTTGTTTCTAAAAAAAATTGACGTGGGTTGTGGTTTTGCGTTCGGTGAAATTCTTTTGCGTCATATATGTAGGCTAATTACAAATTCAGTCGTTTTATAAAACGCCTAGTCGTTTTATAAATGACTAGGCATATTGTACTACGAAGAATAAACACTGAATTTTTACAATTCGACTGAACTTTTTAGGCGTTTTATAAAACACCGATTTATATTGTTGCTTGATCGTATAATATTTTAAACCAATAAATTGTAAGTTGGACACTTTAAGTATTTTGTTTTTTTGTCATTACATCATAAAAGAAATTAATTGGTTACTTTTACAACATGTTAATAATACCCAGAGGTATACTATTTGTGGCTTTTGAGGTTATATTTTTATTATTACTTACTTGTCTAAAATATTTCAAGCTTTTTATAATACAACTCTTTATCAACAAACGCATCATCACTTTCTGAGTTTTCTAACATCTTAAAACGAACGTTTTTGAAGTAAAAACAATGGAAAAATATACTGTTAACACGTCGATTGTTTGTTTACAAACTGGCAAACCACAGCATAAAGAAGTTCAACTAACAACTCGCCTGACTTGGTAGCAGTCTTATTATAATACGCCTAAATATGTCTAGTTTTATTCCAGGCGCATTGTAAAAATAATCGCCCACACCTTCATTTTACAATAAATTATGAAACGCCTAAAAAGTTCAGTCGATTTGAAAAAATTCAGTGTTTATTCTTCGTAGTACAATATGCCTAGTCATTTATAAAACGACTAGGCGTTTTATAAAACTACTGAATTTGTAATTAGCCTACGACATATATAAATATAGGTTCAGAAAGTTAGTACAAAATAAAAAGGGAATATCTTTTGTTACAACGCATTATTTAGTTACTGTATAATTTTTTGTTTATTTTAGGTTTACATAATGCTACGTGGAAATAATACCTTGATCAGAAATGTTAACAGTGCAAACTTTAGGCGCATGCTTTGACAACATTTCTGGTGTTTTGGTGCCAAACCAAAAAACCAGGTTTAACATGGTAAATCGGAGGTTGGTTTTTTTAAATAGAGAATAAAAAACTAAGATAGGGAGGTGAAAACCATTTTCCCTAAGATGAACCGTTCCAATGTTACAGCCTGTCAAAGTCAAAAAATGCCATTTTTTAAACGTCAATATCTCAAAAACTATTGAATTTAGACATATGACATTCACAAAATAAGCGTAGAATTTTGTGGGGAAGCAGAAAATAATACAATATATAGGGTGTTCCATTTAAAAAAATTGTCAATGACGTGACGACAGTTCTATGAAACACCCTGTATAATATTTTTTATGTCAAAAAATGCACAAAAATTTACGGGTCCGAGCGTTTTTCCTAGATCAATTTCCTTTAATTGATATTAATTTTATGCGGGACTTTTGGGAGACCCAGTATATGGGCGATTCTCGGAATATAGATATTTTTACACGCCGAAAAATAACTTTTTAATGTTTTTCTGGCTTTTTCAGTAAAATTGAATTTCGTGTAGTTTTTTTTAACGTGTCGGGTCCAGTAGATGCCTGCTAAGCTGTTTGATGTGTCAGCAACCGTAAAAATGAATTTTCGATGGTCCCTTTATACATGAATCACTGGCACTGGTTTGGTTTTCATCAAATACCACCGCTAATATTTAATTAAATAATTACATATTTGGAACCCCTGGATAGCTAAAAGTTAAAAGTTATTTTATCTTGTAATATATTTCCTATTAAGGGTTGTCTTTGGGAGAAAATATTTTTTTAAATGACATATTTAAGCTATTATGAATTTCTGCATATTTCAAAATAAAATCTAAAAATTAGGTATATGGTAAATACAGTTTAGGGATACGTCTTTAAATATTTTTACACTGAAATAAATCCTATGCTCCACAATGTAAAATTTTGCACAGCACAGAATCATGAAAGAGCCAAAGAAAACAATGATATTTATCTTAATATTTTACTTCGCATCGAAGAAAATAAAAATATCAGCACTAGAACTCTCAAGCACGGGGTTGACAAACATCACACCACAGCACTGCGAACTTTGAAAATCATAAATATCATTTATATGAGTATTAAAACCATCAAGAAGGAACCTACAAAATGAACATCGAACTCGAACCCAAAACAGAAAGGAATTTTTGTCACTACATCATTGAACCATTTTTTATTGAAGGAAAGCTTACGGGTCCAACATATTTAGTTCTTCTTCAAAATTAAATTGGATCTGCACTGGAGCTGATGAAAATCAGAAGATTTGGTTCCAAATGGAGGGTTGTCCGGCCCATAATTCGCTTGTGATACGTAAATATTTAAATAATCCGTTTAATGGGCACTGTGTCGATCCAAACTAAACAATTAATTGGCCAGTTCCAGTCACTTCACTTCTTCTTCTCGGGGCAATTAAAAAATATTCTTTATAAACGTGTTAGGTTTGAAAATTTAGAGCAGCAAAAAATTACCCAGTATTAAGCACATCCTTCGGCTACTGGATTCCATTCAAAGGAGAGCCGTTCGTCTGATCGGCGATCCCGAGCTGACCAAGCAAGACCCTCGATAGCCTGGAGCATCGAAGACAGGTTGGTGATTTGGCTCTCTTTTACATATATTTCCATGGCAGGTGTTCGACTGACATTGCCCACTTGATTCCACCTAGAGCAATGCAAAACAGAAATACACGGCGAACCACTGCCGCTCATCCATATGTTGTTCAGCTTAGTACTCCTCGAACTTCATTGTTCAAGAATTCTTTCATCTGGAGAACGTCATCTTTGTGGAATGATCTTCCTGAGGTCGTGTTACCCAATGAATACAATCTTCAACGTTTCAAGACCAACGTTAATCGCTTTTTTCGCACTCGCACCGCTACCAGAGCGCCTTAAAGGATTTTTCCTACAGTGCAGGTGTTTTATCATAAAAAAAAAGTATCAACTCGCTAATGTTCGTATAGATCATTTAGGATATTGTGTAGCAGCAAATGGCAGTTTATTTGAACATTTAATTAAGAATTAACAATATTCCAAACGATTGTACAGCTTTCTTAGAATAAAATTTTTAGTTTTTTTTATAAACAATTTTTAAACACCCTTTTATTTTCTTCCCCTTTTAGCAATTCTTGATGATTTTAATTCTATTTAATAGGTTTTATTGTAAGTAAAATAATTCGTTGTCGTCTAAAGATCCGTTTTGAAAATAATATTCGTTTTATTTAAATATATTAGTTAAATCCAGTGTAAAATGTATGTGATAAACATTTTTTAAAAAGCCTACCATTCGCAATTTACATTTGACAATGACAAATCACATGTCCAATTAATGCTGGTGTCCGCAGCATCACCTGTTCAATTCCAATGAAAAACCAATCACAATCCTATTTAAATAAGTTACCACACAGAGACCCTAAAAAAGTCTCCATACAACCCCTCTCTAAAGTCAATAGGGGAGCAATTATTTGGACAGTCTAAAACTTGCGTGGGATTTTCTATTTTCCTACAGACCAATATCAATAGTGCCTAAATTGGGTAAAGTTTTTGAGTCTCTCATAGCACATCAACTGACTGACTATCTTAATTCAATAAAATGTCTTACTGATAACCAATTTGGATTTCGCAAGCACTGTTCCATTGTGCAAGCTGTATCGAAGGTCATATTTGATGTGGTGGAAGGCCTTGAAAGGGGTGAGCACGTGGGCTTAACATTGTGTGATCTTAGCAATCCCTTTGATTTTGTCTCTCATGATCTTCTAGTTGAAAAGCTTTCAAGGTATGGCGTTAGGGGTCTTCCTCTCAAGTTACTTACCTCCTATTTAAAATCTAGATACCAATGTGTCCAACTCGGGGAATTTAGGTCAACTTTTAGGACTATTGAGAGCGGTGTACCTAAGGGTTCCGCTTCTATTTATAGTGTATATTAATGATCTGTGCCATTACTTGGCCCCAAATAAGTGTACTTGTTTTGCGGACGATACTTCATTTGTAACCTCGGATAGAGACATTCTGAGCTTACCACGGAACACGTCAACTTTGGAATCTAGAGCCAATGACTGGTTTACGAACAATGACTTGCAACTTAATCTCGATAAAACGCAGCGAATTATTTTGTCTACTAATAACTCTGTCACATGTGGCAATTCGGTAAAATTGCTGGGAATTACACTAAATGATCGACTTAACTGGTCTGCACATGTCGATAGTCTTACAAAACGTCTAGCATCCTCCATCTTTGTTCTGCGCAGACTTAAAAATACAGTTAATCCATCTACCCTTTTAACTGTTTATTTTGCTCTTTTTCATTCTCATTTAACTTATGGTGTCTTACTATGAGGTAATTCGTCATCAGCCATTAAGGCTTTTAGACAGCAAAAGAAAGCCGTTCGAGTGATTGCTAATGCTGGATACTTTGATCACTGTCAACCCATTTTCAAAAGATTTGGAATTTTGCCTCTCCCGTCTCTATATATATTTTATCAACTGCTCGAGATTCATAGGAACAGGAATAGTTTTTCCCTAACTTTCATAAGTATCCAACAAGAGGTTCTGACTTAATCAGACCTCATAAATTTAACTCCAAGAAAGCTAGGGACAACTCTTTAAATATCTCATTGTACAATGCACTGCCTGATAATGCAAAGCTGCTCAGTAATTCAAAGTTCAAATCACTGATTAAAAAATCTCGTCGCCGTCACTGCTTTTATTCTGTTCGGGAGTATATGGACACAGCAACAACGAATAGATTATTCTAATAATGTACTTTTTATTGTTGTAATTTGTTTATTTACAAAAGTATATTGTGTATATCTACCTTAATTGTTAACTTGTTAGTTTTATAGTATTAAAAAATTCTTAATGTACCTACTTTTATCTATTTATAGAGAAATATTTATATTTACAACTTGACCTGCTACAATTGTATTTCTTTCTTACAAAACGTAGTTAATATATATTTTGATTTTAATTATGTTTGCAACCATGATGCACCACCCGGTATACGTATTTACAGCAAAAAGTTTAATTTTGTCGTAAAATAAATGGATTAAGAAACCTATTTCACTTTAAGGATCGGTTAACTAAATAAAAAAAAGGCAAACGAGTCTTCATAGTATTCTCAACAGTGAAATTTATTTTATGGACTTATTTTCCTCCATGTATTAGTCCATTCGTCAATTCATTTATATGTGTGTATGTATCCATTTTATACTACTTGGATACTCAGACTAAATAAATTGAGCTACAAAGTAAATTGTAGCAATATAAACTTATATTAGATACTTTTTTTCTGTAATATCTATTCATGCTTATAAAAAAAGTTGTTCAAACGAATTATTAAAGTCGGCCACAGACACAAAGAGATGTACGCATTAGGATGGTCAGTGGCGTAGCCAGAAAATATGCTCGGAGGGGGGGGGCAGTGGGCGTAAGTGGGACATTTTTTTCTGGAGAAAAGGAACAGTCGGGACTACATGGTATTTAATGATATTGTACTTAGAGAAGGAGGTGGAAAAGCGCCGCAACCGAAAAATTGTCGGGGCCACGCCCAAAGTTCGTGTAAAATTTACCTAACTACTATCAAATTTCGAAAATAAAATTATTACCTCTCCCCCTCTGTATAATTGGATTAAATTTGTTTTTGTAAATGTTTTTTTTTTTACTTTTTTTTGATATTCCTAGCTGGCTTTTTATTTAAAAAAAAACATTTTTTATATTTGTGAAAAATATGAATATTGGTGTCAATCCAAAATTTTAACATAGTATGACTCTAACCAGCGTTTTTCGGGCTCGGTTTTTCATGATTAAAAATAAAGTAAATATCGCTCAGCACGCCAAAATTCATGATTTTTTCAGAAATAATGTACTTTAGGGGCCTAGATCTAAGAGCAGTTTTTGGTGCAAATGCTTAGGTTTTGAAATACTCCTTCTTAAGTGCCGTTTTGTATATTCATAATAAATTATCACACTTCTTCCATAAAAAATGTTTCAATTAAAATTTTTATTTTAATTTTTCTCTTTAAAAATATACCTAATTGTTTTTTGTTTGCATTTTGTTGATCTAAAATAGCTTTCGGAACAGACAAGAAATATACTATAAAATATAATTTATTTTGACTTATTTTCCTATAAAATTGCATCATAAATCAATAACTAAAACGATATGCGTGTGAAACCCTAATCTTTATATAAAACAAGACTTTTAGAAGGAAAAGTTTAAAAATTAAACGTTCCCTACAAGACCTTTGTAATCTAAGCCAGGAATACATTATTTTAAAATTTAAATTTAGAGCCCAAGCGTGAGATGAAAAATTAGGTTGCAATTAGACTTTTAGGCCCGAGCTCTTAGGGTCGGGGGGGGGGGGGCTACAGCCCGGCAGCCTCCCCCCCCCCTAAATACGCCACTTAGGGTGGTCCATTTTTATTAAAACATGAAAAATTGGTCCTGCACAAAGTTTAGTTTATTCCAAATAAGCTAACTAATATCTGTTTCAAAACTAAAGTCGATCGGGTAGTATTTGGAGGTCCCTAGGATTTCTCCTTTTTCGAGGGACGACATCTACAACTATAAAAACCACGAACGGCAGTAGAGTTTTGAACTTGCATTGTCTTTATTTAATTTGAATCACAATGTTTTAACTGGTAAGTGTCTTCAGGTATAGTATTTACGTGAAGACGAATGGAGATACTTACCAGTTGAAACTTTGTAATTCAAAACAAATAAACACACAGTGCAAATTTAAAAATCTACTGTTGTTCAAGAAACGTCATTGTATCCTACCTTCAAACATATAAAAGCATATTTTAAGTTAAATAGATGGCGGGTATTAATTACCCATCCAGGGTTATTATCATATCGCTAGCATTGGAAGTAGTGGAATAACGACGAGAAAGCAAAAATAGACCCCGCATTCCCCTTCATCAAAATAAACCGACAAGAACTAAAACTCAAGCTACTACTCAGTTCCTGACTAGTTCCATGATGATCATACGGGAATAGTAGAAAATTTTTACGAGCATTTAATATGCTATTGCCAAATGATTAAAAGATTCTCACATTGTGGATTTTATTTAAGCTATTCTTTTTTCGCCGGTGAATTCAACCAGTGGTGAAACTGATGAACATATGATTGATAGCTGGTGGAATGACATCATCAACCGGTTCGTAAATTATTTTACGATCTCTCTCTCTCGTTGACGTTGATTTTGTTTCTTTTCCGAGGGCCGTCCGTGCGCAGGATGCACTTAGGCCAGGTTTGGCCCATTGTGCTTACCCCGTTTGGTTGTTACAACCACTCCGTGATCCCAGTTCCTTGCACTAGTTTGTGTAGCTTAACTGGGGAGAGGGCAAGGATGTCCTCTGGTTCCAGTTTTGGTTGCCCGAGTATTTGTTACCTCTTCCGTTCCAGTGACTCGCTATGACTCGCAACTATGTGCCGTACATAATCTGCAGTCAAGGCCTCCAATGTACAGTTGCATTCTGTGCAGATGGTTCTTGACAGCCATGTGTCCTGTCAGAATTCCTGTAATGGTTCTCAGCTGGTTCCTGTTCATTTAAAGCAACTATTTCGTAAGTCTTGGGTCTGGATCCCCAATGAAGCTTTTGCTGTGGTCTAATTCCTGTATATTGCTCCAGTGGATTTTGTTTGCATTCCTGATCCATTGCTTTATAACATCTTGTGCTGTGCACCTTGGTACTCCGAGTGCCGGTTCTGGAGTTAAGATCGGGTTGTCAAAAACTGTTCAAACTCCGTATGTGCACTCACCACACAGTGACACTAAAAAGGCTTACTACAATCCCTCTCTAAAGTGAACAGGGAAGCAAATATTTGGATAGTCTCAAACTTGCATGGGATTTCCTATGATTCCAACCACGATGCAGCACCCGGTAAAGCAGGCTCCATTAGATTGTAAAATATATATTGGTAATAATAAGAATAGTTCAAGGGTAGCTAATAAATTAATCGAAAAAGTTATATTGTTGTATGCTTCATGAAAAAGTCTTTAGAATGACTTAACAAGAAATAAAACTTATATTTTTCTTCGGGAAACAGTTTCAAAAACTTATTTCCTCATTAAAGCACAACAATATTAACTTTAAATGGAAAGTCGAAGAAGAATATTTTACTTTTCTTGTGAAAAATATTTTTGCTTTCGGCTTTCGGAATTTTAAGTAAATACTAGCAGCAAAACTTAAAATAATTTGCAATGTAAATGTTTTAAACTTAAAGTTATAGAAAGTGGAAATAGTCATAAATTAAATTTAATGTTAAATAGGACTCAAGTAATGGAAAATTTGAGTGGAAGAAAGTGAATTTGTAAATTTTTTTTGTAGGAATGTAAATTATATAAAAACAAAAAAACTGACTTAATAATACAGGGTGCTACATGAGGACATCAAAAATGGCAAGAGATATGATTACGGTTAAATTAGGGCAAGATGGTGTATTTTGGAGCCTAATAATCTGGTGATTTTTTTTTTACGGTTCGCCGACTACGTAGGCCATCTTGAACCGGTCATCGACCACAAATATGATCTACCGACTGGGGAGTGGGAAACGGCACCTTCATCTTACGAGATATCCGATCTCATCCGGCCTGTCCGGCGTGAATAGGATGGCTAGGTGTCGATTCATTTTACACTCTTCCCTGAGGCAAGAGCACGCCGTGTTCCCAAGCGGTCACCCGCCCAAGTACTAACCGCGCTCGACACCGCTTAACTTCGGTGATCTGCGGGAACCGGTGCTTAATATGTCGACAGGCCCTTGCCTAATAATCTGGTGATAAAAAATTGTAAATATTCCAAACGAAGCCTCGGAGATATTTAAAAAATATATTTTCATTGTATTTTCGAAAAACGCTTTCCAAATTGCACCACTACAGAACTTTTTCGTAAGCAACTGTTCCTTGGATTTTTTTTTTGGCAACAACTCAAAGATAACTCTACTATAGTCTATTTCAGAAAGATGTAGGGTAATAAAAGCTCATTAGGTATGCAAGGAGACTACAGAGTGACCCAACAAATTTTGAGGCCATTTTCATAATTTGGCATTGATTTCATTGCAAAATTCTTTATTTTCATCAGTGCAAGTGTAGGTAGTACCACCCGGGTTCGGGTTAATTTATGGGTTTTGCCTATTGTTATCCATTCACAAACACTGAAAATGGTGTGACAAAGGCGTACATTATATACCACATAGTATTGGGTACACTTATTTGTTTATTAAACATTATAAAAAAATACAAAATACAAAAAATACATTATACAGAAATGAAATTATAAAAAATCACAGTATTCTTCATTATCTGAGGAACTGGTATCTCCTCTTGACGTTATAATTAACGGGTCGACGATCCGATCGATCAGGTGGTCAAGATACCACATTTTCTCCTCTTATTTAATTACATGATGGACTGCTTTTCGCCAGTTATCTGGTGTCACTTCTTTAATGGCTTGATTAACCAGTAGCTCATTTTGAATCTCGTGTTGTGTCTTGCTACAAATCCTTTCACTTACGCCCATATAAGTTTTTAGTTTGCAATAATATGGCGGTGTGCACAGCACAGTTACACTGTATTTTTCAGCTATATCTTCCAAAGCATATTTCATAATACGATGCTTGTGTAAATTTTGCATAGCTAATAATCCCTTCTTTATCAAATTATCTTCTTTTTCTTTCTTTGGTTAGTCATCATAAATAAAATTTAATGCACAACATTTACCTGCGCCTATTACCGACACCGAAATTGAGCCGAACTCGACGAAATTTTTCATTTTATTACTCTACACCTTTCTGAAATAGACTATAGTTGCTTCATTAATTTTCATATTTGGATCGTTTTCTTTAAGATTATTCGCGAGATTATCCATCGAAAATTATTGACAGATGAGATTCTAAAAAATGTCGTCCTATATAGAAAATGATGTGAAAACACCAATTATTGTTCTAGGGGGGCTAATTTCGACTCAAGGGGAGGGCGAGCTTAGCTCCCCTATGAGTTACGCCCCGCCTATGGTGTTTGTAGATAAAATGACGCAAGTGTTAAAATTGTTTTTACTTTGTTTGAAGGGTTGGATAACTTGCTATGCTCGTTAAACTATTTTCTCAAAATAAAATGACACTTTTAAGACTAACATCGGAAATAACTATTAAACAAGTCATTTAAAAATTTTTTAAATTTAGCCAAATGAACCATTGTCTGAAGAAAACTGGCAAAAGCGAAAACGTGTTTTTGATTATCAGTTATTTCATATTCCATCGAAATGATAAATTTGAGAAGTGCTTTTAAACAGTCTGCGTCTCGTCGTTTCGTTTTTAACTTTATTATAAAGAGATATGCCATACAGCCCCTCGTGAATTCTGTAATTTGACTGTGATAGCCAACAGAACTTATTGCTAATATAAAAATATAAATTATGCCTTATGTCATTTACACTATACAGGGTCCGCCAATGATGCAGGGATAAAAAATCCCGTGTTTATTTAAAGGTTTTAAAAATTTTAAAACTGTATAATTGGAAACTCAATATATAATACACGGTGGCCCAAAAAAATGTGTAGAATCAATCTGCGTACCTTTTAATGGCACAGTATGTGCGTGAATTTTGACCAAGGTCTTTAGATAGATAGGTTGCCTTGTAAGCTTGGTGTCATGGCGGGCGAAACGTCATCGCCTACGTCACAAAACGTCTTTTCAGACATTTGTATACAGAATTAGCATTGTTTATTCTGTTATTTCGGTTTTTGAAGTGGTTTTCAGCAAATTTTCAAAGTTGTAAGGTGTTTTAGAGACTTATATTTAAAGATAAAGAGACATTTTATCAATATATTAATCAGTACAGTACAATAAAAGGTAGTTAATTATTATTCTCTTTAAATCTTAATACCAAATACCAAAGTGAAGAATTTATCTTGTCTACTGCCTTAAACCGGGCTGGTTATAAAGGCTAGCATGAAGTGACTAAATTAGTGATACTTCATCACGCAGATCTGCTACAAATACATGTGAAAAAGATGGGTAGTGTATGTGGCAAGCTTTTTAGCACGAAAAAATCGCAAAGGGTTTCCTAAGCTGGGTTGCTACAATTATGAGAATGAGCCAAAAAATGCATTCGTATGCTATGACATCTTGGGTTCAGAGTCTTTATTTTGGGGGTTTAACTGGTCCTTCAATTTCATGGAAGGAAAGTGTAGAAGAAATGGACAAATGGTTTAATAAATTGAATTTTAATAACTTTAAATTTAAAACAAACATTATAAAACGAACTGCAAAAATTATATTTCGAAAAGTTTCCAATATTCCCTTTAAATTAGTATATTCTTTTGCGAGACAACGGGTATCTATAAGAATTAAATATTAAAGATGATTCCAGAGTATTAAAAAGAAAACATTTATAATGCAGGTGTTGTTATTTTTATATGTTTCTTTCCTTTTTGTAGTTAGATCTCATGATGCTCAGTTGCCAGCGAATCATGTAACCTCGACGTTGTTAAAGGGAATTTTTACAAGACCGTCTTTATGTGTGTATATAGTTTATTACTTGCGTTAAGCTATGTAGTTTCCCTTATAATTTAGCTTAACTGAGTCCTAAGTTTGATCTTTATAACTGTTACCTTTTGCTTCTTTGTAATAAATTAAAGTTGTTTTAGTAAAAATATGTATTTTATATTCAAACAATAATTTTTTACTTTTTTATCTGTACAGAACAATAATATATGTTTTATAAGAAATAAAAAAAATTTATATATATATTTTCTTAAATAAACATTGAAAACAGCAGCTACATATACATGCGTTTTTTTAAAGTAAACTTTAAAGTTAGTAAAATAAAATTGCACCCTGTGCTTGGTCTGTATTTGTAGACTTATCTACTTATATTAAAAGAAAACTAAATATTTAAAATTACGGTCTAAGTTTCAGTTCAATTTTATTTTTATAAAATTCGCTTCCAGAAATAGGAAAACTAATTTATTAGGTCCATAAATACTAAAATTTTCTAAAAACGATCAAATATATATACCGTGCTCTGTTCATTTCATAGAAAGGCATATCTGTCTCTCTTTGTCTGTTGCAGTCATAATAGACCCGTATAACAAAGACGTTTTGTGACGTCATCAGCAGGCAGGCTCTAATTGGTCAGAAGAAACCAGACAACCGTTCTTTTTAGTAACCGTGAATTTTGACAACATATTATGGAAAACTGTTTTATCTTTAAATTTAGGTAAACATACACAGCCGTATTCACTATATAGGTATCTAAATTAAAGACCGTCCTAAACTGACAGTTCTGGGTTTAAAATGCCAAGTATCAGGTTTGTCTTCGTTGAGTATCAGAATAGGTCAACTAAGTTTGGTATTGTATATATTTTTTATGATTTTTTTAAATTTATAAAGAAAAAAGTAGTTTAGGACGTACTGTGTTCTTTAATAGAACTAAAAATGAATTTGCAACAACATCCTGATCAAATTATTTATCGGTACGACGATTTAATTAGAAAAAAATTAAATTGACACGAAAGCGTTATATCACATATAAAATATTGCCACGGTGAAAACACAACTGTGAGACTATTCGATCTAAATATTTTGATGGTCTAAATTTTAGACCCCTTTAGTGAATACGGTGTAAAAGTTTTGCTTGCCTTAAAGAATCCTAAATCGTCATAAAAGCACATACCTAATATTAAATTATAAGAAAATGTGCTAATATATTAAAGTAATAGTAATTTATATGATACAATAGCATTTATTTAAAAAAGGTGTTCAGAATCAAATTTAATGTTAAAATTAAAAATCATAGCCATTTACAATCTAAACATATTTTCTTGCTTAAATGAAAAACTTCATTATTTCAGATTTTAGAATAATAAAGAAAAAGTTTTACTTGTTATTGCCCAGCTGATCTACCCTTTTAATAATAATTAATGATAATAATTAATAAAAATATTTTTAATATTATTAATAAATTCTATATTTATTTGAGGTTGCCTATATTTCAAACCTACAGTCTTCTCTGGATTGGTTGGAACAAGTGTTTTATTCTTATATAATTTTTAAATGTATGCTCTTATTTTTCCACTTTCTTCTCTCAATATCTTTGGGCGAACTGAAAATATATGTTTTTTAAACTTATAAGCCTATTTTTTACAATATTTTGTGTAGATAATTAAAGGAACAATAAAACTACAGATACATTAAATATTGAGCCTAAACCATAGTTATATCTAATATTATGTTTATAATGGACTAATGGATTAATCTACTAAAAAAATTTATAAAAGGTCACTAAACCAAAAATTAGAAAATGTAGACTTACCCTTGAAACCAAGATTCTGTCCTATTTTTGCCAAATTCTCCACAGCCGTCACACTGCTTTGATGCTCTATTATATTATTTATAAGATAACTGTAATTTAAACTGGTAAGATCAGTAGAAATGCTCAAAAAACTTACCAAATCTTCTCTCAAAAAATTGCGTGGTCAAAGTGACAATAATTAAAAGAAACGTCTTTAAATTTTATTTTAATTGTTGTTGAAATCAGGAAAAATAATTCATTTATTGGTTGTTGGGTAAACGGTTTAAAGTATTTTATTTCTTAGTGCATTAGCGAGACAAAGAACGTAATAATCCGTAGATTCATGCATACCCAAATTTTTTTGGCATTTAATAAATATAATTTTACAATAATTTTATAAACTATTAGATAATATTTGATTTTAGTAAATTATAGCTAAATATAATTTATTCCTCTTAGCAGAAAATAGTACATAGTAAATAAAAATGGACATTTCTCTCTATAATTTGCTTTTTATCTGATGACAAAACGCATGGAAAACCAGGAGGGAATTTTCCCTTTGCTTCCATTTCCACCCCCACTCTATTTATATAAATAAGTTTATTTTTATATCTAACGGTTCGATTATCGAAGGTTGGGAACTTTTATGTAAGATTTTAGTTCAATTCGAAAAAAGAACGAGATGTCAAATCTAGTAAGTACCCTGAGAAAAATGAGTTATAACCATTATAAGAATTCTTATGGCCATTATAAGAATATTTAATACTATTCGCGACAGCAATACGAGCTAATACCAGTTATACACCAGATTTTGCTACGACCAGTGCTTAAAGATAAGTAAATTATGTTATACTGATTATATGACACGGATGGTAACCATAAAGGTTTGTGCCATAGCGACTATAAAACGTACTTCTATGGGTATACACATTAGTTAAAAACGATTATACTGTTTATATGACACGGATTATAACCATAAAGGTTTGTTCTGTAGTGACTTCAACACAGTTGAAAAAGAGTATAATCCAGTTTTATAACCGGTATAAAATTGTTTAGCTGCCAATATAAAACGTTTTGCCGACGATATGCCGATTCAAATTTTGCGCTTGCGCATTCCCAATATTAATTTTTTTATAAATTTATCGATCACTTATCTCTTTACGCAAACTCCAAGCAACAAGCGAAATTTTGGATGATTGTATGTTATATGACCAAAAAATAATAAAGGTAAAGAAATTATATTTTACAATATTTATATTGGTATTGACAAATTTCATTTTTTGATTTTACCATGTAACTACTGCTATTCTTCGCTTTAAAACATGTGCAATCTCTCCAGAACTTTAAATAAACAGATAAATGGCCGATAATATAAAAAATAGTAAATAATAAAAGTAGGTTGACATTTTAAAGGTATTTATTTAACTAAAAAACAAATAAGGGTATTTACCCTCAACACTTTCTAATCAAGAAACAACGAAAAATCTAAAATCATAAACACAGCTCTTAGGTTACAAAATAGTGATAATTTTACACCACCGCAAATAAAGCTTGAAAATAACCTCACAACACTGTTCACAAAAAACAACAAACATCTGAAACAACCCGCACAGCCGAATAAATGCAAATGGCCTCGTAAAACACGTCTTGATACGTCGAAGTCTCCCCCACTCTTGCAAATCAAAAGTATGTTGCATAAGGGTAAATAAACGTTTAATATCAGATAATAATTTAACTAAAACCCCAAAAAAGCGTTTTATTGTTGGTATAATGTTTATGTTGTATAAAACCATTTTTATTTCCAATAAGAGTGTACATTCGTACACATCTTTATTTATACTCTGTCGGTATAAATAAAGATGTAGTAATTTTGTATTCTGTTCGTTAGTTAACTTTTTTGCTATAGTAATAGATTGTTTAATGGTGATTACTAAAAATGTTGCTACTAGACTATTCTTAACAATTCTGTTTAATTAGTCGATTTTGTTCTGTGTAACTAGAATTTATTAATTATTTTATTTAACACAGAATTAAATATAATTAAACAGATTGGCATAAATAATGGGTTTCCAATAAATACTATCAACAAACTTTATTTTAAATTTATAAATAAATTCAAATTTTCATTTAACATAATTCACGCTAAAATATAAATAAAAACAATTTGGATGTATTACTTTTTTTGGTAATATTTCTTTACAACTTGCAAAATTTTTTAAAAATCTAAATTTTTCAATAGCTTTTAAAACTGTTAGTACCGTTAAAAACACTTAGTTAATACAAAGGATAGGTTAGACCAGTTGTCTAGTTCAGGAGTATATCGTTGTATTGTGATGATTGCCCCGCTGTGTACGTCGGCCAGTCATCAGGGAGAAAAATATCCACCAGAGTGCGCGAACATCTCAGCCTCTTTAATTGACTTGACTTTCTCGAAAAAATGGAAATCACTAAAGCAAAGAAAAGTCCAGTACTTACGTGAGTGAATGATGTTTTTAATTTCGAGCCCCATTTAATCTTTAATAACCTTAAAAGAGAATAGCGTTTGTTTTTATTTTTGACTTGCCCTTAAGATGGACTTTCACTTTGGGTTCTCAGGTTAGAATAGGCAACCAACTGACTTCGTCCTACGTTTGGGTTAGTATAGTTTTGTTGCTGTGTTGTCAAGTACTCATGTTTGTTTTAAGAAAATTTTAAATTTTTTTAACTGTTTACAAGGTATTTAGTTCTTATTTTAATTTCCGTGTAATTTTTAATAATCTTAACTTGTTTAGGTCTGATGAAGCCAGTTTCAGGCGAAACATGCTACAACTAAAATAAACAGACCGAAAAATTTTGAGGCCGAGACTTTGTGTCTTTTTTCTACAAAATATTATCTAGAATAGGACGATGCAACGAAGGGGGTGTTGTAACAGTGCCGGTAATACAGCAGATTTTTTAACAAGTGTTTCTTGTAAGTTTACTTTAGCGGTTTCTAATGCAATATATGGACAGCTTACGTCTAAGATGGACAGTCTGCTTTGCCTCGCTCACACGTCTAACAACCCATATCTTTAGGGGTGTGAAAGGTACCGTTAGAACTGTGCAGATTAGGCGTGTACAAAGGCGACCAAAGTTAGGGGCAGTCGGCTCAAATATTAAGTTTGGTACATTTTGATCTTGACATCCCGTATAATATCTGCTACTTTAATTTAAAAACCCTCAAATCCGAAGAGATATTCCTGAACAATATTTTTTCCTTTCGTGTCATAGCCGACGGAAGTATGAAGAATGGAATAAGGGGATTAACCTCTAAGGAAAATATCTAAGGGAGCAGGACCTGCTTTACATTTCCCGGAGCTTCTATAAAATAACATTAAAATAAGAAATATAGACTTTGTCTCTCCTGTCTGTAGAAATAAAATGTAAGACATTAATAACACCTTTTTTAAGCTTGTTAGTAGGATGTAGGTTCAGGCTAATTGATTAAAGAAACCCCTTAGTATTCACCTAAAGACGACTGGAGATACTTATCAGTTAAAACGTTGTGATTCGAAACAAATAAAGACAATGCAAGTCCAAAACTCTATTGCCGTTCAAAAAAACTATGTATAATACAAAACTTCGTTGACTTATTCTGATGCTTGTCCTTTTAAACCTAGAACTGTCAAATTAGACAGATTTTAAATTTAGCACCCTTTAGACCCTTACTATTACTTTACTATTACTATCTGGCTGTTAAAGTTACCAGGAGATGGATATTATGTGCCTTAGGCCCAGTTTTTTTCCTGCTTGTTAGGGTGACTGTAAAGGTAACCCGATTGTTAGAAGAAAAGTTCGGTTTTTTAACCAATTGTTTCTTTCCAACGAGATAAAAGCTGTTTAACAAAGGGATCAATTGCCAAGAAGTGTGTCCAGCTATTAATTCGCTAACAAGGAGACGAACCGAAACGAACACAAACCGACCGGAAACGATTATTAGTACCTATACCTAACCTGTCATTTTTCTTGCGAATTCATTTACATTTTTGATTTTTTTTCTTCGTCTTATCAAACAATAGTAAAGTTTTAATTTAAACCATGATAGAAATAAACGTTAACGTTTTCCGTTTTCCGATAGTGATGATGATGATATTGAAATTCACAAAAACCGAAAACAAACCGTCGTCGTTTGATTGAAACCCAACAAATAACAAAATAACCTCACAAAAATATTGAAAAGAGACAAGTTTTGATTTAGCTGTGTACCGCGTGAAGTTAGCTGTTAACGGTAACTGTTGGTTGCCTACCGAAAGGTTGAAAATGGATAAAATACGGACTTCGTGTTTACCAACCAGTTTAAATTTATCTGGCTGTCTAGAAACAGTCACCCTAACAAGCAGGAAAAAAACTGGGCCTTAGGCCCGTATTATTCATCTCCTGGTAACTTTACCACCCAGATAATTTCTATGGAGACAATTGTCTTAACAATGGTTTCTTTGGAAATTATCTTGCTGATAAAGTTACCAGGAGATTAATAATATGGGCCTTAAGTTTGCTAGATCAATCTCCTGGTAACTTTACCAGCCAGATAATTTAAGTGGAAACAATTGTCTCAACAATGGGTTCTTTGGAAATTATCTTATAGGTAAATCAAGAGATGAAACTAGCGGACCTTAGTGAATACGGCTGTTAATGTTTAAACACACACTATACAAAAGACAGCCGCAGGAACACTTAAAAACACTAAATTAAAATAATTTCACACGCGACTTAACATGCGAGCTTGATACGGCCCGCTACTCAATTAGAAACTTTTTAAAGGAAACAGTATCAGCTGTGGATGCCATTTGATGTAATTGTCAAAGGTCGAACCGACAAGTTTTATCATAAATTGTTTTATAAACATTGTCTAAAACATTGCATAAAAAAATTGTCGTAGAAAGAGAAACACATTCATTTATTAAAAATATCTTAGGACAGTCCTGTACTCGTTAAAATATTTTTACAATAAATGTACCCTACATGAATATTTATTATGTGTTTTTTGTCGATGGAAAAGGGTTGTTTGTTATTGTTGAAACAATCAATATACTGAATAGAGTTTTTGACCCTGCGCGGAATGTAGCTATTATAAGTATTTTATGAAAATATTATTACATTATGCTCTGTTGTTTTTGGACGTTTCATATTTAGCGATGTTTTAATAAATTACGCCCAATTCTAATAATAGTAGTATGTCTAGTAAGGCCAGTCCTAAAAGGTCAGAAAGCATAAAAATATGGTATTTCTCAAAAACTTTTTAAAACTATTTTATATTCTTTTTATTAAAAACTTTGTTTTATGTTGAAGAACTGTTTTAGTTAACCAATAGTTATTGCTTTTGTCGCGAACAATAAATGATTCTTTTAAATAAAATAATTTCGAAGGTTAGAGACAATGATGTTTCTTGAACGATAGAAGGTGAATACTCACCTGAAGACAACTGGAGATACTTACCAGTTAAAACGTTGTGATGTAAAACAAATAAAGACAATGCAAGTCCTAAACTCTTCTATCGTTAAAATAATGTCTTAAAAAAAAATCGATCCATTCTTTGAAAAAAACCAAAAACATTGGTAATTTTTTTCTTATTTACCAGTTTTTTGTTGTATTTTCGTTCATCCAGAGATAGAAACTAACCCAACTCTTTTTAAAATGTATTTACTGTACTGTAAACACTGCAATTAGCCGCCTTCGACAAACTGGGGAGTATTCCAGGCGTCAAGGATCAGAGAGGAGACGTAAGACTACGCGATCGCGGTTTACCATCTTCAGCCATTAGTCGTCAAACAACCCCAAACTGTACTCCCCAGTTTGTCGAAAGCGGCTGATTGAATCCTGTACGGTACTCTATAGCCTCGCCCAAGACATTAGCGATATATCGTATGTTTCGGCCATCGTCGTTTAGTGCCACAGCACGGGCAACAACTTCTGAGCGCATGTTTGGGCAATATCTCAAGCTTAACACTGACAATGAAATAAAACGCTAGTTGATAGGCAACTTATCACGTTAAATATTTTTTTTTCATTACCATTGGAAAAATTAAAATGATTTTTTAAAAAGATTATATCTTTTTTAAAAGAACGGTTATTGGGACGAATCAAAAAACAAAATGTTAAGAAAACATGCGAGTTCCATATAAAATGTACTGCAATATCATTGCCCTACCTACTTTTCCTACAGGGTGTTAAGAACGTAAGGCAAAAAAAGTATCATTTGTTGCCCTCGGTATAATATCACACATGTCAACATTTTTCTTAAATCGAAAAGCGGGTAATAATCTTAATACATGCGCCTATCATCTTTCGAAAATTTCATTAAAGATATTTTAAAATCGGAAAAGTTAATTAATATCAAAGTTGGTAATAATTTTCCTTGTTCGGTTTTTTTTTTGTTGATGAGTGTATATATACAGGGTGATTCACGTTGAGTGGCCTATTAGAAGATCTCGGAAACGAGTAAACTTATCTTTCTAAAAATTTGATACCAAGCATAATTGGCTTTGAGCTTTTAAAGCATTATGTTTTGACGTTTTTATTACTTCCGGTTATACCGGAAGTTAATGCCAACTTTGCTATTTCAAATAAAACACCCTATATATTTTAGCATTTTTGATAACCATATTAAAATCTAAATAACTTTTGTTAACAACAATATATTCCTATGTCTAACCGTTTTTGAGATATGAATTATAAAAGGATTTTTTTGTGTAAAAACGCTCCGAGAAGAAAGTTTAGTAACTCTGAAACTAATAAAGGGAAACATTTCAAATTTTGTAAGCTTTCAAGTAATACATAGATCTTTAGTTTAAATTACTTAGGTTTCACGTTTTTTATACAGGGAGTTATTAAAATTGGGCCAATGTTTCCATTTAAGTAAATGTGCATAAGTCAATTTTTGCAAATGGAACACCCTATTTTTTAGCTTACTAACGTGTAGAGAATTAAATTTCCTATCTAAATGCTTAATATGTTACAATCCACATTTTTAGTCGTTTTGGAATTATGAGCAATTTATATTAGAAATCTTAAAATTTCTGTTTGTGTTAATTCGACATTATTTTTTAAAATAGGGCTTCGACTAGGATTGTCGTTTGACGTTGATCTTTGTAGCCAATTTGTAAAATAGGCTTTGACCAAAATGATTTTAAAACGAAAATCCCAGTCAAAGCCTTCTTTTCAAAAATAATGTCGCCGCATTAACACAAACAGAAATTTTAAGATTTTTTATTAATTGCTCATAATTCCAAAACGACTAAAAATGTGCATTGTAACATATTAAGCATTTAGATAGGAAATTTAATTCTCCACACGTTAATAAGCAAAAAATAGGGTGTTTCATTTGCAAAAATTGACTTATGCACATTTACTTAAATATAAACATTGGCCCAATTTTAATAACTCCCTGTATAAAAAACGTGAAACCTAAGTAATTTAAACTAAAGATCTATGTATTACTTGAAAGCTTACAAAATTTGAAATGTTTCCCTTTACTAGTTTCAGAGTTACTAAACTTTCTTTTCGGAGCGTTTCTACACAAAAAAATCCTTTAATAATTCATATCTCAAAAACGGTTAGATAGGAATAGATTGTTATTAACAAAAATTATTTAGACTTTAATAAGGTTATCAAAAATGCTAAAATATATAGGGTGTTTTATTTGAAATAGCAAAGTTGCCATTAACTTCCGGTATAACCGCAAGTAATAAAAACGTCAAAATATAATATTTTAAAAGCTCAAAGACAATTATACCTGCTATCAAATTTTTAGAAAGATAAGTTTACTCGTTTCCGAGATCTTCTAATAGGCCTCTCAACGCGAATCACCCTGTATATCTGTGTCGGATACATGTAAATATACATTTAGTTATATATCCACCTGTCATTAATTCAGCATAAGTCGGTGTCTGCGAAATAAATGATTTTTAAACCACAAGTTGGCAAATGTGTTTGACAAGAAAAACCGTCAAAGCATTAAACACTTACGTGATAAACATGGTTAAATATGGGTGACACTTGCTTTTATAAATATGTATTAGTTTATTTGTGTTTCCTCTGATCTGATGATCATGTGACACCTGCGATCTTTTGAAATCATTGTTAAAGTGAAAAAATTGACATACCGTGACAATATACAAAGTTCTTATGTTACAGAGTTCTCTGGAATAAAGTTGATTTGTAGGAAAAAGCTTAGGTTTCTTAAGACTAATTTTTACAATGAAATTTTGAACAATTCTAAGTTGCTCAAGATTACAGTTGTACATTCCTCCCCAGACCGTATACCATATTTTAGAAGGGGTTCAACAAGCGCCTTATAGACCATAATGATAAGCTTTCTGTTGAGAAATTCTCTTAAAATGTAAAACTTGTGAATGCAAATATAAAACATGTTGGTCCCATTTAAGGTGCTTGTCAATGGCAATGCCCAAGTATTTAAGATGAGTAACTTCCATAAGTGGCTCATCAATACATGGAATCATAATTTGATTAAAGTTAGGTCTATTTACAGTATTTAATGAGGCGATATAATGCGACTTTTTGATATGGTGCTAATTTAGGGTAAGTCTCGTCGTAAGTCTCGCGGTTGCTGCTTCGAGATTATACGCAAAACGCTTTCCCTTGCGGGCTCATCCTAAACCCAGAAGTTTTCTTAATGTGATTCAAAGGGCCAGATAGGCAGAACCGTATTTGATCCATAGTGTAATAAATGAATGTAAGTTACTTATTTTTGAGTTTTTGGAAAAAAGGTAAGTGAAAATGTTGTTTATTTTAATGCCTTCTATACACAGCTAGAAAAGAAGTATTAATTTAGAAATCACCCGGTATGTATTAAATAAGACCAAAAATATTCCATCCTTTTAACCGAATCCTGTCATGTGTATTAATAGATTTTTAAATTTGAATATTGGACAGTGTCAAAAGGTTATTTTTATTAAAAAATAAGGGCAAGGGCCTGTCGACATATTAAGCACCGGTTCCCGCAGATCACCGAAGTTAAGCTGTGTCGAGTGCGGTTAGTACTTGGGCGGGTGACCGCTTGGGAACACGGCGTGCTCTTGCCTCAGGGAAGAGTGTAAAATGAATCGACACCTAGCCATCCTATTCACGCCTGACAGGCCGGATGAGATCGGATATCTCGTAGGATAAAGGTGCCGTTTCACACTCCCCAGTCGGTAGATCACATTTGTGGTCGATGACCGGTTCAAGATGGCCTACGTAGTCGGCGAACCGTAAAAAAAAAAAAAAATTAAAAAATAATCATTTTCAATATTTTTTACTATATTTTAATGAATTTTAGTAAGTCATTGACTTATAATCTTTTTCCGTAATTAGCCCAAACGTCACGTTATGAATTGTGTTATGTTACCAGAATTTACGTATCTTTGACTCCAACTTGCAAGAGTACTCAAAAAATCTACTATATCACATTTCCATTGTTGAAAAAAAAAATAATTTGCTTAGTTTTTTTGTAATTCGGGTCAAAAAGAAACGCAATTTTTAACACGACAGATTTTAGCTACATCGGATCCACTTAAATAGGGTTAAAGGTATGTTTATCTAGTCGTCGTGCTTCTGATTCTGCCCCTGTATTTTTTACATAACATATCCGATCTCTAGTAATTACTAAACAAATCACTGGGAAAGTGAAAAAAGAGATGCGTTCATTATCTACTGAATGCAGAAATACTCAGTGAAGTCGGACAGGAAAATAAATTTGTGTGCATCGTAAGCATTATCTAGTTTCAGCTGACGACATTCGCTAACGAACTGGCATTATGAGTTAGCAGATTTGCCTTTTCGAATTACTTCTTTCCGTATTTCTTTTAGAAGCAGGTGTCAGTCAAAGCGCTTTCTGCTGACTAATTGCAGCACGTTTTCACTGTTGTAAGTCTTGTTCGATAAAGGCTCTTTTTTCACCAATAATAAGCTTTAAGAGTTCATCACCCTATCGCTGTAATTAAATTTCTTGAAATTGGGACATACGATTTACGTTATTATAATCAAAATCTTATTTATTAAATGTTAAGTAAATTTACAAATAATGTTACAAAATACATATGGAGACCCTATTTCTTGGACAGTAAGTAAAAATTAGATAAGTTATAGATAAATAATATTCTTGCTAAAGATTCCTGTGTATCATGTCAAAGGGAGTTGCAAACATTTAAGTCTTCCAAGAAGCTTGTGTTAGCTTGCACTCCCTCGGGCACAGAGTATAGAATGTTTCCTTTCCTTCATATAATACAACAAAACATATTAAACAACATTATAAGGAATATAAATTGTAATCCGAAATATGACGATACTAAAAAAATTGTAGTTAAAAAATATACCACCATGATGAGTAAATACATTTTTTTAATTAGTTTTTTCTAAAGCTTTTAAGTAAATGTCAAGCCGCTTCTTAGTTAAGTCCTCAATAATTACAATTTGCTTTCCTTTTAAATCCTTTTGTTTTTTAGGTACTGCAACTTTGGTAGAATACCTGTCGAATTTAACAATAACAGGACGTAGCTTCTGACTAACATTTCCTATTCTTTTGGAGTAGATAATATCTTCGTACTTTAAGTTTTAACCAAGAAAGTCCTTACATATTTCGACAATCTTGGTATTTAATTTTTTACCAATATCTTCCAGCAAACCATAAACACAGATGTTGTTTTGTTTATTTTCCTGCTGCATCATCTCAATCTTTGTTTCCAGCACGTCTACCTTTTGTGTGGTATCTTGTCGAGCTGTTTCCAGCACGTCAATTCTCTCGGAGCAATTGTTTACCTCTTTTTCGATTTGGTGGGTTTTTATCGAAATTTTTTCCAACAGCCTGCTAAGTAATGGCGATTTATTAGAGAACAACTCGGCCACGACTTCTTTAATAATTTGTTTGATATCAGACTGATTGCTTGATTTTGGACCCATTTTCTTTTATTAGATAGCACTGATCAAAATCCCGCAGGCAGGTACTTTTTAAAATTTATTTTACGAAAGAAACTAATAAAAATTCACGTTTTGTGTAGAGCAAGCCAACTGTGTGTTTCCTCTGCGCTCGCCAACAAATCAACATTAATATCCTTAATATTCAAGAGGAACGATCAAATTTTTTGTTAAATTATACGTGTTGGTCAAATTATTTGTCAGTCTGCGAACGTGTTTAAAGTATTTGTCAAATAAAAAATATGTTTGATATGTTTGAGAGAAATTTTGATTGACGGCATATTTGACATACAAGTTTGAACGTGTACGAGCCTATTTGTCAATAAAATGTTAGTCGTATATTGGATGTTATCGGGAATACTACGGCTTTAGACATTTTAAATGAGAAATAATTTCTTGTGCATTTCATATCAATATATCGCGATTTGCCTCAGTTATGGAGACTAAAGTCGAAAGAATATACCTTCTAAAATATGAGTTGATCGCTCAAGCTATTTTTTTTTGCTAGATTGTAGCTTTTATTTGGTTGCTTTAAACAAAATACTTTAGTTTCGGAAACTAAATATTATTATTAACTGTAATATAGTATTGGCAACCAAGTCGGTACGTAGCAACCAATAGATTCGCTTACTTAATTCCCGCAACTACTTTAAATAGGTATTTATCTTAAAAAACACACCAGGACCACCAAGAGATGGAGCTAAAAGTTATATACAACCCTAGAAGGTTGATAATATTGTAATTTTTAATATCTAGACTATCGCTTGGGAGGTATAGGATACCTACCCTATAGGGACGATAATGAAAGAGTTCGAAACCGGTCTGCATCCTACTAATAGTAAAGTCTTCACTTCTTGCTGGTGCAATCTGATTTGTATTTTGATATGTAACACGGTGTTGACAAAATATTATTTTATATTATTTTTATGCATTATCAAAACAAATTAGGACTGACAACAAACATACTCTTTAACCTTACAAGCAGTTAGTTTGCTAATGACAAAAATGAGTAGTAACCAATGCTAAAATCGCTCTAACAATAAAATATATTATTCGTTACTAAGTTTCCTCTCGAGGCTGTTTTTTTTACTAACTTTTCTTGTCACGGAAACTAAGATTTTGGTATGGTATACAAGGCTAGTTTTAGGAGTATATGGATAAGAATGAAAGAGGGGCGGGCATTAAAAAATTGACCAGTGTATTAAAATTGTGCCATCTAACCATTACGAAAGACGATGTAAAAACGAAAATGTATCTTTTAATTTAAACCATTCTCATTTACATAGAGGAGCTTTATTCGTATTCACCATTGTCGAAAATACTTCTGGGGACACAACAAGACGTCTCTACGAATGCTGGAATAGTGAATAAAATTTGATACATTCTGTTTAAACGTTTACGGTGATGTTTGTCAAATAATTCGACAAAAACATAAAATTTGACAAGTAATTTGATTGTTAACGGGCAGCCATAATAAATAATATGTTTGACTAAAATTGTAATTGACGGCGTGTTTGACAACAACGTTTGAACATGTACGAGGCTGTTTGTCAAACAAATATTGGTAGTGTATTGGATGTCATGGGGGACTTTCGACAATTGAGGACTTTGCTGCAATAAGGATGCAGCTCCATTTTTGGTACTATAGTGAAAAAAACTATTTAGAATTTTTTTCTTGTATTTTAAACTGAAAAGGTAAACGCCAATCCATAATAGAGAGAATTATTCAATATTTTAGACTATTTTGAATATCACAGTTGTTTGAGAAATGAGAAAAAAATTAGCAAAAAATTTGGAGCTGCATCTTTCTTCCACCAAACACGTAAAAAAATATGTATAGGTACACATGTCATTGTCATTGTAAAAAAAAAAACAAAGTTGCCAGTGAAAACTTTTTATAAAGTAGGTATCAAAAATCAAAAGAGTAGTATATAAACTATAAAAAACCTAAAACTAAAAAAAATAGACCGGATTTTATCAACAAAATAAAAGTGAATTTAAAAAATCCGCTCTCATTCATCTGCTTGGTCACCATCATCCGTTCCAGATGTTTTGGGTCCCTGAGTCTCGGCCACTGCTTCACTTATGAGGCAGTTGTAGAAAGCCATTTGGTCCATTGGAACGAAACGTGTTGCCAACTGTATTACATCCTGATACTTGGCTTTTTTAACAGGCATGGGACGGCCATAGACTGGGATATCAGAGGAAAGTGAAAGGATCGTCACCAAGGTCTTTCAAGATTTTAAAGAATTGATGGAGGCACTAATGCGACTAACGACTAACAACAACAACTGGTCCAAACAAATCAATCCCTAGCGCAATGCCGGCAGCACATGACCTTGCATTTCACGAAGCCCAACGAACACACACGATCGTTTGGTGCAAAAGGGATGCAGCTCCGGAGCTGCACCTTTCTTGCAACAAACAACGGAGGAGGCAGATACATAAATGCGTGTAAATTTCTTCATTTCTTATCGGAGCTGCATCAATTTTGTATCAATCAATCCGACAATTTTTTTTTTAAATACCGTATATTTTAACTCAAAATGACCTAAAAATGGAGCTGCATCTTTCTTGCAGCAAAGTCCTCAATTATGACCTGATACTTTACATGGATGGTATTATGCAATATAATTTTATTTTAACCCACAAAACACTGATTTTAAAAAATGTTGTAATTTCTATGACCCGTTTCTATAAAAAAATATATATATTGTCTTGTTTTCCTTGGTATAAACATATACAGTCATTTCGTAAATCTTTTCAGTTTGTTGTATAACCCATAATGTTATGTTAAAAATGCAATTTTCTAAACCACATGTATGTTGTAGGTTAACATTGTCTTGAATAATACTATTCATATGTCGTTTAGTTTCTGTGAAATGTGTTCGATATACACCAGAATAGAAGAATTATTAATATAATTGGTCTCGGTCCTAAGCTTTAGGATAGCTACCTATAACTGCATTAAAAATTGTCGAAAGTCATGCATGAAGGTGTTTGGCCTCGTAGGCAAATAATATTAAAAATGCATGCAAGCTAGTTTCTTTAGGGAAGCAAACCTGAAAATATGATTTTCAAACAATTTTGTATATGCACGAAACATATTTTTCCTGAATACGAATTCCAAAGAAAAATTCGATGACACACCTGACAGAAAAAAAACTAGTTGACGCGAATGTACCTGGGATCGTAACCATGGATTTCAAATAATAAAACCGAAGAATGCACTTTTCGGGGGTAAGTGCACAAGTGCATCAAAATTACCGATAATTATTACCGATATTAATTACCGGTTATTTTTATGCACGAGTGTAAATTATTTGAATATTTCCCAAATTAATTAAGAACTCGAATCAAGTAAATTTAAATATTTTATTTAACAGAAAATACTAACAATAAAATTAAAATGCTTAAAAAAAATACTTTTTCTCCAAATGACATTAAATGTAGCTTTTTAATGATACTGAACAGGCCTAAAAGGGACACTTTTACTGCCTAGGCAGTAAAAGTCGTTGCTATGCAAGATAAATTTCTTAACTTCTTCTCTTTCAAAAACTTGGGATTTTCTTGCATGGAAACCATCTGACTGCCGTTTCAAAAAAGCTCGTAACTTTAGATATTTTGACAAATCAACGTTGTTTTTTATGTTTAGGGTAGCTTTCAACATCGAATAGGTAGACCATAATGTTGAGGGCTTCATTTGCTTCGAAAGATCGGAAAAATAGGCAATCAGCACATTTTCAGAGAAAAATCCTTCATTGTTCTTCTGCCTATATTTCATGAATCTGCGGTATGTGAATTCATATACAGTTCTCGACTTCTCCGGTAGTAGATTCAATTCCACGTCTCGCGCTTGGTCTCTTATCTCAGGTGGTGTTAGTGGCAATAACTCATCTTCACTTTCAATTTGGTCCATTTCGAACAAATTTCAACTTTTAAAATGACAATGACACTGAAGTAAACAAAACAATCCACCAAACGTTATCAGCGGTAAACATAGTAACGAAAAGCCAGTTACCTTTAATAAAACGCAATAATTATTAAAATAAATATAAAAAAAGACGATTTTTCGTGAAATTGGAGCAAATTTGGCAAAAAAATTATATGTTTCACACGGCACAAAAGCAGATTTAATGCCGCGGCATTAAATCTCGTGCTTTTGTGCCTAGTAAAACAAATAACTATTTTTGTCTGCTGTCACTCAATAAGATGACGTTAATTGTCAGAATATTACATTTTTTGACGTTTGTTAACAATAAAATCCCGCTTTGACGTTTCGTCAACAATATAAACTTGCGATGCAATTTTCGATTTTTGGCAGTGCTGTTTTCGCTGTAATTTTGCGAAAATTGCATTTCTCTTATGGGAACTTTAACATATGAGGGAAATATTCGCTGTAATTTTGCGAAAATTGCATTTCTCTTATGGGAACTTTAACATATGAGGGAAATATTCAACTTAATCAGGCTAAATGTGTCATTTTATTCCACTGAAATCAAGTGATAGTTGCATTCTAGTTTTAATTGATAAAGGAAATAATCAGATAAAGCATAAAACTGCGTTTCCGACAAAAACTGCTACATAATCTTAGCCAAAAATACATCACCCTTTATAAAACCAATACATGCTAATTTTATAGTTGTACTACAGGTGTAGAGTATAAGAATGATGACATAATCGTATGATTAACCAACGATAGGCAATGTTAAATATGGGATATGATTGTATATCGAGCCTTTCTAGTGTTGAGACTAATAAAGTGATAATATGCGAATGTGATGTGTTTTAATTATAAAAATGAAGTACGGTACAACAGGTAAGTTACAAAGTTCATATTTCTAAACAAATATCTCCTTGCCCCCGTCTCCGCTACGCCAGTGTCATGTTAGATGCCCTATATATATTTTTGTTATATGTATAAGTTATGAAAGGCTTTAAAATATATCTTTTATAACAATAAGTTATTTTATACAGCCTAATTTTATTTCCAAGGTAGAGGATGTACTTAAGATCAAATCTCAAAATAACTCTGGTAATATACAAAGTAGGTATATTATAGATATAAATGCGAGGCTGGTTGAACTCAAGCGAGAACAGTTATTTAGAAGCCCCCCAACGTGAACTAATGGAAAAAGTTCAGTCGAGAGGAGAAAATCGTAAACAAGAACTGCTACCTTTGTATACATGTATCATGAGTGCCGGAAGGGCGGGAAATGGAAAATAGGAATTACATTGAAATAAAATCTTAAAGCAAATTTTACTTTAAATTTATATTATATTTAGGTACTTATGTATATGCATAATTGAAAAAGTTTAATACACAACAAATTCTTGTTAAATGTGTTTCATTTTCTGCATTCAAAAATAACATATTATATCTAAAGCAGACTCTACATAATGAATCGTACTGACAGTCCTAAATGATATCCGTTCTTGAATCAGTCTTTCTTCATTCAAATCGAACACTACACGATCATTATTAAAGTCAGTAATACTGTTGCGTATCAAAATGATAGGCGACGGGAACGTGTAGCTTAGATGATTTGAAATTACGTTTTAATTTATTTAATTTGTTGTGCCTTATTTAGTTACTAAAACACCAAAGATTGTTAATAGTTTTATTTAAGCGAAGCAAAGCAAAGCAATTGACGATTACATAATAATGAATAAAATAGAAGTCTTTAGAAATAAAAATAAAGTTCTTAAATTAGTAAATTTTGAGAGTTTCCTCTAAAGAAGAGTTGTTTCCTTAAACCTCACATACGACGCTATTTGTTCTAAGTTCAAGAGAAACAATTCCCGCTTTACAGTCAACTCAGGCCAAAAGAGAAATAAACAATTTAACAATTTAAATAAACATTATCAAGATCACTTACTCACTGGCTGGAAACTGTTCTGATCTGAGATTATCTTTCTACATCTTTACTTGAATGACCAAATGGGCAGAGGTTACCCTTACACTTGAAAATGTTAAACAACTCCACTGAGTAAGTGTCTGTTTGAGTTTTTATAATGTTTTGTAACCCTTACCAGATGGGAGAAGGGGTTCCTTTTTGTTATGTCAGCAATTTATTAAAAGAGGGGATTTCCCTAGATGGACTATTCAAAATGGAACCCTTTATCCCAACCAATTCAAACAATTATGTTTATCAACTTTCGTCTACAAACTCCTCCTACAAAACTAGGAATGTCCTTGTCCTTGTTCTACACACTATCTTTTCACTACACCTATTCTTATCAGCAGACTCAACACCTATTAAGAGTCTTAGCACCACAGCGAAGTATGAACCGATTAATTCATCCTTAAGGATACCAATCCATATCCGACAATACTGTGAAATTGTTAAAATTATTTTGCTCTATAAAGTTGAAATGATTTAAAAATTCGTGAATGTTGTAAATAACATTCTGAATTAGTATTTCCCTCACATAGCCTTTAAATTGCTTCAGCGGTAAGATTTTTATGCTTGCAGGCAGCTTATTGAAAAATTTACCTCCCCTGCTCATCCTGGGATCTTTTTAATCTGCAAAAGTTGATCAGGGCGTTGCTCGCATGGCGAGTATTGTATCCGTGAACATCCCCGTGAGTCAAGTACAGGTCCTCATTCCTCTTCACGTACACAAGGCTTTCTAGAATGTAGACCGAAGGAAGCGTCAAGATTCTAAGAGCTCTAAGAGCGGGAAGACAATCATCTCTGTAGTTCTCTGTAGTCTCTAAGTTCCGCAAGTTCAAAGACTCTTTGAGTCTGGCCGCATGTACCCATGCAAGAATAGCATGCGATAAAGAACTTATAAAAAGCGTGTAGTGCTATAGTGTTAGCACTAGGAATAAAAAACGTCGTTGTTAAGTGTAAGATTGACTAAAAAAAATAAGTAACTACTGAAACAATTTTCACAAACTCGCCTAATTAATGCAAAATTATAACAAAACAAGAATCTTGTTTTAGAACTTGGTCGTTTTCTACTAATTGTTATTTCTTAAATCGGTAAAAATCCTTGCAAAAAACATAAAGTACGCAGTGATTACCAAAAAAGCGAGTTTCGGAGGGACCATCTCTGCGCGCTGGTACCGGTGCCGGTACCAGTGCACATCAGGTTACCTGGTAAACTACTTCTAAAGCCCCCCCCCCCCCCCCCCCTTAACGTATCCATACATTTTTATTACATAAACGTGCATACAAATATTAAATACATGATTAAGAGTTTTGAACATATACTTAACAATCTGTTATCCCAAAATCTTATTTTATGGTTTCATCCTGGCTTTGGGGCACTCTGTATATTAGAAAGCTTTTGAAATATGAATATAAGGTGACTAGAAAACTTGAAAGGAAACAGTTATTTAAAAGCTCCTTAACGTGAACTAATGGAAAAACTTCTACCGCCAAAAGAAATTCGTAAACATGAACTTTCCTACCTTTTTATGACGGATGCTAAAAGTTTGAAGTATGCAGAAAGAGAATTATTCCGAAGAAATTTTTAAAACTTACAGACGCTAGAGTTTTCTCCATAAGTCTTTAAGTTTATGGCGAAGTAAAATATTACCAAGGACGAAAATATTAAATAATGTTCTTCTATTGAAATTATTATTTTTTTCATTCGCGGAACGGGGAAACCTACTATTAAAATAATTTTGGTTATTAAATACTTCAATTATTATTTGTTTAATATATTTAACGTGTCTTTAATAATATACTTATTATTATTGCTATTATTAATATAATTTTTTTAATTTTCTTTTTCACAGCTTTTTGTTAGTATTGAAAATAAATCCATCTTAATCTGTACTGTTTAGAAACTTCCGTACTATATGGCAAGTTTGGAGGATGACGCTTTTCTGTATTTGTTGGTATAAATGATCGGAAAGGCCAAGTTTTTTCAAGTTGGGCTTGACATTTTTCGTCATAGCCCCTTCCACCGATATGATGTCCATTTTTCTAGTTTAAATATATTTTGAGTACTTGGTTTTCTTCTCCGATTTAGTTTTAGAGAGGCTGTGTATAGTGGGCAATCTACATCAATTAGGAAAACTTTCTTATTATTCTTTTCGATAAGAAGAATATCCGTATGTTGTGGCCTACTGTTATATCCTTTATTATGGGCCTGTCCCACTATAAGAGATATTCAGGAGATTCAAGAACTAGAGCGGGTGAGTTTTGATAGTATGGTGAAAGGTTTTCTTATAGACCTAGTTTATGAGCTAGTTCTTTGTGGATGATCTTGGCCGCCTGATTATGCCTTCCCAGGTAAGCGGTGGGTGCCATAGCACTACAACATACCGTAATATGTTCTATCGTTTCTCCGGGGTAATTGTGTTTTCTGCATACATCTTCCACATTTCTTTTCAAGATGACTTTTTCATAGTTTCGAGTTCGAATGATACAGTCTTGGATAGCCAAAATATATTTTTTACAGTTTCATTGAGAAATATTGTTAAATATTTCTCAAGAATTACATCCCGTGCCCACAAATTAAAAATATATTTTTTCTACTCCCACAAGGAAATTAGCTGTTTCTTTTACACTTAAGGGACGGAAAATGTAGGCTATTCCAGTTAACGGTGCGGCAAAATTTCATATCCATCCTAGTTAGGATATGAAACTGACCAATCACAGTGGTCAATTACAGAGAAACCAAATTTACATGTTGTAAATTCGTTTTCTGGCAGTTGACAGAAAATAGGTTAACAATATGCTTCAAAAATATGCAAATCTGTCAGATGAAATTTGTTTTTTGTTAATTTAAATCGAAACATTTATCCCAGAGTCTATGTATACATAATTTTTTCCTAAAGAGTACACGAAATGGTGCGAAAATTGAAGGTATAATAACAAAATTAATACCTAAATATATTTCCACCAAATTATTGTTATTTTCTGACCGAAATAAAGATTTGCGCACAGACGCACTTTCCTATTTCAAAAATATCTTTATTTTCACTCATTTCTAGACAATTACTACAAGCTTTTCATGTAGTTTGCAATGTACTATATACCTACTGAACGTTTTCTTACTAACCTTGGTTATTTTTTTGCATATAAATAATATATTATTATAAATATTTGTGCACGGGGATATTTTCCGATATATTTTTAACCAATCCCAATTGATCTTAAAACTTTTATTATACGTAACAAATATAAAAAATTAACTGGTAATTCTTCCTTAAATGGTGAAACATAAAGATAACCCGATAAAACAGACGAAATTATAAGATTTCTAGAAAAAAAATCTATTTTTTACTAAAGTTTTTAGGGTTATGTTATTTCTATTTACAGTATTGCCACTTCTCTTTCTACGTTAACAGTGTTGCTAGTTTGTAAATTGGCGATTATTTTGATAAATTTGACCATAGCGAACGTAAAAAATTCATATTAATGCACAAAATCCATTTTCCACTGTTTAAAACAAATTCTACAGCTACTTTGTTGTAATTTCGGAGTTATATTTCCTACGCAATAACTTGTACAAGCTACTATAACAGGTGTATAAAAACTAAATAAAATTAAATGTGGCCTTATATAACGCCTGTACCTTAATAATAATCAATATAATATGATATAACAATACAGTTTTCAAATCATTTATATTAACATACTAATTGAAAAGTTGCACCCATATCTAACATAACATAATCACAGGATTGCTTTATAATTTATCAAAAAAGCACTTTCGTCAATATATTCCGCGATACAAAATATGTCATCTGGAAACTGGTACTTTGTCGCAAAATCCCCCAATAAATGATCTACACCTTGGAAAAGCAGAATATTATGGCATTTTTTATCTTCGCAAAAAGCATTATTCTTCGGTACACCTGCTGTTTATTTTGTAATATCCGGGATTATTCTTTTATTCGGGACGATACGGGCCGACATCTATTGATTGATGTCGCTATTAAAGCGAGGGTGGGTAAAAATTAGTTATCCCACTAAAAATGCAGGTGATAAAAGCGTACAAAATAAATCCTTAAAGCGTTATCAATCTGTTTTAGTACAGATAGAGCTCTTTTTTTACTCTAAGGTAATTTAAGTATTTGGTGTTTTTAAAGTAATGACTGCAAAAAATATTGGTTATTAATAAAGATTCATTCCAGGTCCGGACTTTGTTACGCTGGCAAATATAATTATGATTGTGCATATTATTATTATGTTTTGTGTATAAACATGAAGCCAGTCTACCCAAACATTTATAATTACACGCAGAAGTTGTTAATAGTGCCTTATCGTTTGATAACACTCTAAAAAATGACACACACTCTGTATTTTTACGCTATATAATTAGGAATTATTTTTTTCGCTATATACAGGCCTGGCACTTGTACAATCGGGCTCCTAACCGACAGAAAAGTGAACGTAATATACCAGCTATAAATTTAATAAAGGGAAAATCGGTCTGCAGGTGGTGACATGATACCAATAGTAAAGTTTCACTTCAGGTGATTTGAAATTTATTTTTCATGCATGTCTTAAAAAATGAGTTAATTTTACAATCAATATTTACCCTATATAAAGTGTACTGTTACAAAGAACTTGTGTACTATTACTATATAAATTCTCTACAAAATTACATTCAATCTATGGAGATTCCTTACACAACTAATAATGTAATATTTTTACAGTAAAAATTGTGCTATTAAAGTGCCAACAATAAATAGTGCAATTATATTTTTCTACTTTCTATTAGTAAACATTGTTTTTTTACTCCCACATGGAAATTTGCTGTTTCCTTTACACTTAAGTGGCGAGTAAAGTAGGCTAGTCCAGTTAACTGTGCGGCAAAATTTCTTATCCATCTTAGTTAGGTTATGAAACTGACCAATTACAGTAGTCAATTACAGAGAAGCTAAATTTACATGTTGTAAATTCGTTTTCTGACAGTTGAGAGAAGTTAGGTTAACAATATGCTTCAAAAACATGTAAATCTGTCAGATGAAATTGGTTCTTTTTAAATTTAAATCAAAACATTTATCCCAGAGTCTGTGCATACACAATATTTTCCAAAAAAGTGCACGAAATAGGGGAATCATGTCTAGACAATTAGGTACCTACTACAAGCTTTGCATAAAATGTACCAAATGAAGGTTTTCTTACTAACCTTGGTTATTTTTTCCATATAAATAATATATTATTATAAATATTTGTGCACGGGAATATTTTCCGATATATTTTTAATGGAATCCAACCACAATTGATCTTAAAACTTTTATTATACGCAACAAACATAGAAAATTAACTGGTAATTCTTCCTTAAATGGTGGAACATAAAGATAACCCGATGAAACAGACGAAAGTATAAGATTTCTAGAAAAAAATCCATTTTTTACTAAAATTTTTAAGGTTATGTTAGTTCTACTTACAGTATTGCCACTTCTTTTTTCACGTTAACAGTGTTGCTAGTTTGTAAATTGGTAATTAGTTTGAAAAATTTGACCATTGCGAACGTTAAAAATTCATATTAATGCACATAATCCATTTTTAACTGTTTAAAACGAATTCTACATCTTTTTTGTTGTACTCTCGGAATTATAATTCTTACGCAAGCAGAAATAAACCCGACCAACCTATTTTTCTTCTGTGCATTTCAGTAAAACAATTATTAATCAAAATACCGGGTTGAGAAAATAAATTGTTCGTTTTACTTAATACATATATCGCTTTTTGTTTGTTATTCAGCAAAAAGCCGAATGTGAGAAAGATAGATATATTCAAAAGTGAGGTTGTTTAAATATAAGAACTTACCCAAATCGATAAATATGTTACAGTGTAATTTGGTCCATATCAAAATTAATTTTTGTTCAATTGTTTTTTATTACCGTTCTCACAAGTTCATGGCCAACTTAAAAGACAAGTTATGATGCCTAATTTAAATAATAATAATTTTTAAAAATTCTTAGCATGAAGTTCGGAAGTTAAGTCGTAGAAAAAATATACTGTACAACTCGGGTGGATTGTCCATATCGCACGAGGAAGTAAATTGAGCACGACGCCGTAGGCGGAGTGCTCAAACTTCCGAGCGCAATATGGACATCATATCCTCTCTTGTTGTACAAAGTACTATTTACGTTCAGTTAACTCTATACGTAAATCCATTCTTACGCACAACCGTGCGTTCTTACGCATTAAAGCGGATTAGAGGACTACGTAAAGATAAGACATTTTCAGAAGGGTATAGTATTTTTTAACATATCCCAAATGAAGAGCTTCTTCCGAGTAATTTGACATGGATATTTAAAAATCGGATATCTCCTGTGGTGCGGAAGAAGATTCACACTCCCCAATCGGTAGGTCATGCAGGCAAGAAATTAAGGAGTGATAGCCCTTGGGGGTGTTCGGAACCCACGTTAAGCTGTAGGTCCCCTCAGGAATGGCTCTGGCAGAGAACGAAGAGAAAAATAAGCCTAATTCGAAAGAATGGCAAGAAATGACATGACAAAAATCGATTTTTTTAAATTTAACCTACTGTTGCTCTGAGGCGACGATGTAATATGTAGTATAGGTGTGTCCCGTGTACATAACATGATATTTTTAGCATGCTAATTACTTATAAGTTTTACCATTACTTAACAAAATATTTAAATCATATTGATAAAGTTAATAACGGGTAAGTTACCGCCCAACATATCAATTTATAACGATCTTTTAATTATTTCAAAAAGAAAACATATTCAACCCATAAATAGAACTTAGGGATCTAACTTCTTCCTAAATTATTATCTATGCGTTAAAACCGAGAAAATTTATAGGACATTTTCAAAGTTTCCAATTTTAACAAAACTTTACCGAAATTAAGCCATTGCGCCCAGGTTGAGCACCACCTCCTGCCACACCTTTTACAATGGACATTTTAATCCAAAATCAATATACACGTAGTCCCATTTAAAGCATTTGGTTTCATTAGCAGGGGCGTGCAGAGTCAGTGTATGGAGCAAGAAAAGTTCTCCTGGTTTTTTAAATAGTAGACGATACCAAACCGTATTTGGAGATATACTTATTGCAACAACTTTACTTTACTTTTTCTACTCCCACATTGAAATTTGCCGTTTCTTTTACACTTAAGTGACGCGGAGAGTAGGCTATTCCAATTAACAGCCCGGCAAGATTTCATATTCTTACTGTAAAAAAGCTCTTTTTAAGGTTTATTCTGACACCAGAAACTTATTGGTGTCAGGGGCGGCCCTAGACATTTAGGCGCTCCGGGCATAACCTTAATTTTGCGCCCCCCTCGTTTTTTTTAAGTAAATCTCATGCGACCATATCAGAAAGTCAAGAAAACTTTGAAAAAAAAAATTTAAAAAAAACGTTTTATTAAAAACTCAATCATCACATAACAAGATAAGCAATTTAGCACTTAAAGCAAAATAACAAAAATTAAAATGTAGTAATGCTAACTAAACTAATATCCCATATTATAAATAAATTCTAACTAACCAAAGTAATTAAAATGCCCTTTTTCTAACTTTTCTTTCGGCAAACTCACGAACCAGTGATTTCAAGTCTAATTTGTCACTAATTTGGTATTCTATAGCTATCATTGCCAATCATCATCATCATCTCATCATCTGTGGCTTCACAACCCTGGGTGGGTTTTTGCCGACTCAATCACACGTCTCCATTCTTCTCTATCCAGCATCCGATCGGGTCCATCTTCGATGTTCATGGCTTTTAGGTCCTTTGCAACATTATCTCTCCATCTGAGGCGGGGTCGACCTAATGGACGTTTTCCCCCCGGGACCTCCTCCCACACTAGTTTCACCATTCTATCCTCCGGCATTCTTTTAACGTGTCCTGCCCACTGTAGTCGGCTTTAATTTCGTTTATTATGTTGGTATCAGTGTGGAGTTCTTTGAGTTCTTGGTTGGTTTTTATTCTATATTGCCCTGTGTTTTCGTCTCTGGTTGGGCCGAATATTTTCCTCAGTACCTTCCTTTCAAAGACTTTAAGCCTTTCCTCGCTCGCAACCGTTAGTGTCCAGGTCTCACATCCATACATTAAGACAGGCCTTATAATTGTTTTGTATATGTTCAGCTTAGTTTTCCTTGTAAGTAATCTAGATTTTATTAGGTTTTGAAGGGCGAAAAGGCATCTGTTAGCAGCCTGTATCCTGTTATTTATCTCTTCTGTGATGTCGTTGTTGTCGCTAATACTTGTACCCAGATATTTAAATTGTCTTGTCCGCTCAAGGTTGTAGTCTCCGATAGAAAAGTTTTGTCCTACTCTATCTCGGTTCCGATTATTTCTGCTGAGGTACATATACTTGGTCTTGTCTTCGTTTATTTTGAGGCCTATCCTTTCTGCCTCCTTTTCGAACTTTATGAAGGAATCTTTGAGGTTGATCCTGCTATTGCCAATCACATCAACATCGTCTGCAAACGCTAGGAGCAGGTTGGGCCCCTCTTGATGGAAGATAGCAGTTGGCTTCTCGATTTTGGAGTTTCTGATTACGTACTCCAATGCTATGTTGAAGAGTTGGGGTGAGAGGGCGTCGCCTTGCTTAAGACCATTATTGATATTGAAGGGGTCGGAGAGGTTCTGCCCCACTCTTACTTTACATCGCGTGCCTTCTATGCATACTTTTATCATCGATATAAGTTTTCTTGGGAATCCAAGTTCTTGCATTGCTTGCCACAACTTTGACCTGCATATTCTGTCGAATGCCTGCTTGAAGTCAATAAACATTTGGTGTAGTTCTCTGTCGAATTCCCAGCATTTCTCCATTATTTGTCTAATGGTGAAAATCTGGTCTATGGTGGACCTATTTGATCTAAAATCACATTGGTAGTCCCCAACAATCTCTTCGGTATACGGTTTCATTCTTTCCAGCAGGATATTGGAGAGTATCTTATAGCATGTATTCAGAAGAGTTATTCCACGGTAGTTTGTGCATTTCTTTTTGTCTCCTTTTTTGTGGATAGGGACAATTACTCCTTCCTTCCATTTGTCCGGTAGGGCCTCTGTCTTCCAAATGATTTGCATAAGCTTGTGTATGGCCCTATGCAGTGTTTCTCCACCAGATTTTATGCACTCGGCAGGTATGCCGTCGCTGCCTGAAGCTTTGTTATTTTTCAATTTCTTTATTGCCTTCGCTGTTTCTTCCTACGACGGTGGCTGCATTTTTATTTCGGCCGTTGCTATATTTGTTGTTGGCGTATTTGTATTTTCCTCCTCATTTAATAGCTCGAAAAAGTGTTTCTTCCAGGTATTTAGAATATCTTTTTCATTGGTTATAAGTTCTCCATTGTTTTTTGTGAGAAAACTTTCTTCTCTGGGTTGATATCCTGCTTTCTGTTTCGAGATTTCGCTAAAATATTCTTTTGTTCTGTTTTTCTGTCTATTTTCTTCTATTTCCCTTATTATTGATAGCTGGTATTCCCTCTTTTTCCGTTTTACCATTCTGCGTGTTGTTGTTCTTTGATGTCTATATTCTGCTATATTATGTGCTGTTGGATGTTGTAACATTTTTTTCCTAGCCAGGTTTCGTGCTTCAAGTGTCCTATTGCAGTCATCGTCAAATCATTTCCTTCGCTGTTTCTTCCTTTTGCCAAGTACCTGTTTTGATACGGTGGATATTGTTTCTTCGATGTTAGCCCGTAGTTCCTCTATGTTGTTTTCGTCTTGAGGCTCCTTTATTTGCTCATTTATTTGTTTTTGGTATCTTTCTCGTGTCTCTTCTGTTTTTAGCTTTTCCGTATCCCAAATTGTTCCGGTTTCCTTCTTCTGCCAATCCATTGAGACGATTTTGCGTCTGCATCGTTCTGAGAAGCAGAAGTCTAGTGGCAAATAATGCATTCTTTTTAAGTCTACTTCCTTTTTATATGCAGTTAAAAAGGGCTGTTAGATCATGTTTCGCTTGGTTTCAAAATTGTTGTTTCCTGTACAGTCGTGTTGCCACGGGCCGAAAAACTTGTCAAGGCGGGGGTTGAGTAGTTTTGTCATGTTGAATTGAATTCAACTAAATTTTGCCTTAATGTTTAAATATATTATATTATTTGAATTATGTGCTTAGAAATAAAAATGATAAATTCCGCCTGCCGCCTCTTAATCTTGTCAACTATCAGTCAAATCTTGCAACGCGTTTTTGAGAAAATTCCCGTGAACCGATTTCAATGAAATTTGGTATACTTACAAGGGTCCGATGACAATGCAATATTATGAAAAATAATTTATTGATATGATATCAGAATGATAAAAAAATATTCTTTACTTTTTAGTGCATTTTATAAAAGCCTGTAACTTAATTTTTTTATCAGTTTATTTTCATTTTCCATGATTTTTGCGCCCCTAGATTATTGCGCTCCGGGAGGCCGCCCGGATCGCCCTATCCTGGGGCCGGCGCTGATGTGTGCTCCACCAAATACTGTATAAGCAGTTTTGAGTTGCTCCTTTCGTTCGTCGGATCCTAGCTCTACTGATGAACCCTGACGAAATAAAAGGAAATTTTACTTCTGTAAAAACTCAAGTGTTGAATAAAAAGTTTTCGTACAATTTTCATAAAACGTAAGACATAATTATGAGGAATACGAAATCTACAATTCTCTCAAAGTCTAGTTATCCATGATATTTATAATTAAACCGCTATAAAACAAAGAATGACAAATTATTAAAAATCTTTTTGACTTTACCAGGTTATAAATATTTTACTTGTATTCATTTGCCTTTATTTAATTTACCGGAAAAATTTGTAAAAATTATTCGACCCATCAACAAGTGACAAGTTAGGTATGAAATAACTTAAAATATACCGGGGTTCTATTTTAATTGAAAGTTTTGGCCACTTCCGCTACGGAGGACCTGATATTCTCTCATCAACTTCAGTTATATAACTTATTCAATTTTATGTTAGTAGTAACAGTCTGGAATCTCCTGCGATTCACAGACCGAGGAGGGTGTAATAAGGGAAAAGGGAACTCATTCGCTACCACTAAATATTAAGATCTAATTTTTCTATTACCCATGCTTCATCGACATGTAGCGACATCTGCTGGAATCAGAAAGAGATCTCTGAACAGTAATTTCTTGAGTCGATGAAGTATGGGTAATAGAAAAATTAGATCTTGTGGTAGTGAATGAGTTCCCTTTCCCCTTATAACACCCTCCCCGGTATGTGAATCACAGGAGATTCCAGACTGTTACTACTAACATAAAATTGAATAAGTTATATGACCGAAGTTGGTGTGAGAATATCAGGTCCTCCGTAGCGCAATTGGCAGCGCGCTTGAAGCTTAATCGCGATGTTCTGGGTTCGATTCCCAGCGGAGGCATACAACTTTTTTAATTTTAATCTTGCCTGCACGCCGGCAAACACTTTTCATTTTAAAAATTATTTAAAGACATCAGCATACCTACATTTTATAACATAGTTATTTTGGTTCGTCGACTAAAGTAATATTTATTCTATTTAAAATCTGCTTAAACAAAATGCAAGTTTCTTTTATCAAATCAGTTCGTTGGGCTTATTTTCCTTTATTGCACTTTAATGATTCTTTTAATAAAAATAGATCAATTTAAATTGAAACTTTTCTAAGGGATTCTTGTTGTGCTCTGATACAATCGCCAAACTCCAAATTGAATAAAACCGGTCGATCTTTTGCAATTTAAATGCCATTACCTACGTTCTTGGTATAATTTCAACTTAGTCAGTTAGAAACATTGAGAGGGAATTTGTGATATATTTTATATTACTTTATAAAACTACATTCGTTATAGCAATTAAAATAATAATTTGTATGTATTGCATTCATTTATTAAAATATAATAATTAACAAAGAAAAATTACCAAATTTGTGTAAATACAAGGACATTATTTTAAGTGTCTCACAAGATTGGCGACTTTCCTACTGACTACAATAAAAAAAAGTACGCATTCCTTAATAGTTTTTCATGAAAATGCCAAATTTAATGTCAAAAAATATTTAGGTAGTAGGTAGACAAATTTCACACATAAGACGTCATATTGAAAGATATTTGATGACAAAAGTTTAAAATTTTAGAAGCTTTTAAATTGTATTAAATTTACAACGCGTAGAAGTCACTAAAACTGTTTTTAAATTCCAGGTCCATATTTAAAAAAAATGACATGGTATATAAAGAACGAAACGTCGAAACTAATAACCCCATATTGTAGAACATAAAGAACGGCTATGAGAAAGTGTATTTTGTTTTTATCCAATTCAAAAATAAAGGCGCAAAAAATTAAAAACCAAAACTAGAAATTTCGGTTTTTTCGGATATCTCCGAAAGTATTTGGAATATTTAAAATTTTCTTTCACCAAAGTGTTAAGCCCCAAAATACGCAACTTTACCTCAATTTAACCATCTTCGTATCTCTTACCATTTCCGATATCCCCTTGTACGCACACAAATTTGTAGCACCCTGTATATAGAGAAAAAGAAGGAATTTCATTAATGTTTTTCCTAATATTGGTGTTTTGTTACAGACTTGATAAAAAACCAAATAAAGGTCGAAACGTCGGCAATTTTTTAATTAAGAATTGTCTTTTATTGTCCTATCCCGCAAATACCTGAAATATATACAGGGTGATTCCTAAGTTGATACTTCTTTTTTAGTTGCGTAAAAATATAGTACTTACATTTTTTTATTACACTACAAATTAAATACGGTTCTGCCCAACTTGCCCGTTGAATAACATTAAGAAAACTTCTGGATGAGCCCGCAAGGGAAAGCGTTTTGCGTATAATCTCGAAGAAACATCCGCACTTTTACGACACCCTATCTATTAAAAGTAAAAGTGTGAAGTTGGTTGTACACTGTGTTCTGAAGAAAGGAAAAACGTTGTATTTCAGTGTTACTGTTTATTTTACTGACGCCAAGCGCTTTCGGCCTTATTTACTTAAGGCCATCATCAGGGCTTAACCCGAAAAGTAAGTATAAATTTAGAAGTTGTAAAATAACAATAAAAGAAGTACTTACTAGTCAAAAAGAGTTTTGAAAGCAATGCTTAAAAGATTTTTGTGGTACATATATCTATTAGTTCATTGTATTCAAATTTTACCATTTTCATCATCTATCTCCAATTTAAAATTAAATTGCTTGCTTGCTGCTTGCTTAAATTGCTTAAATGTTTTTTTTTATGACCAGGCCCGCACTTAGATTTTTTACTTCTCTATCTCGCTTATTTTTGAGTTTTTTGAAAAAAGGTATTTGAAAAAGTTGTTTATTTTAATGCCTTCTATACACAGCTTGAAAAGAAGTATCAACTTAGGAATCACCCTGTATTATTGGCGAATCTAAACGAGTTTTATAATGTGTGTTGTTGATATTTTGGGATTCCACGATGATTGGCGGGGGAAAAAATGGTAAAATATAGCAAGTAATGAATTGTCTGTTTCTTTTATAATAAAGTGACTGGATAAGTAGGCTTAAATATCAGTTAACTGAACGGATATAATTTCATATCCATCTTTGAGGACGATTACAAATTAACCAAATTTACACACTGTAAATTTTACGCGACGTCTTGACCCTTGTAAGGTTAAGAATATACTTCAAAAAAATTCTAATTTGTTATTTTTTAAACTTAATTAAAACATTTATGGCGTTCACGATATGGTACCAAAATTGAAGATAAAAAACCAAAATGTTTACTATATTATTTCAAAAATCTCCAGTCTTCCACTTATTTCTAGACTATTGAAACAAAATTTAAAGCATAAGATTTATGTACAAAATAAATGTTTGTACTTGCATTTGTTGATTTTTTGCAATGCAAATAAATTTCCTCAGCGATTTTTCTGCTATGTTCAACGGGGTCCTAAACTAAGTTGATCTTAAACTTTTATTATACACAAATAATAAATAACTGTTCTTGTAATCTTCCTTAAATAACCAGATTAAACAGACAAAATTAAAAGAATTACAATTTGTTTAAAGTTAGGTTATTTTATTTTGTTTGGTCAATTTTGTAGCCAGTATTACTGTAGTCTTGCCACTTCTCTTTTATTGACAGTGTCGAGTATGTAAATTGGATTAGATCTGAATATCTTGAAAAACCATAGCGAACGTTAAAATTATTAAAGAGTACTTAATTTTTTAAAATAAATTTTACCTCTGTTTTGCTTATATCTCGGCGTTACTTTCGCAAGCAGGGAACCAACATACTTTGGCACACCAATAAATCAAACGGGTTATCCAAAGAAAATATGTACGAAATAATCCAAATCCATAAATATGTTCTAGAGTAATTTGGTCCATGGATTTGACAACGAAATACATTTTTCTTTAATTGTTTTTATCATCGTTCTTACAAGTTATATACAGGGTGTTATGGAATTGCCCAAGTTATATTTAAATGGGTGACTCTTTGGGTGTCCTAGAAAAACACTCCATGGTTTGTTTTTTTAAATCGACCATCTAAAAAGTAGGGTAAGAACCCCTAAAATCAGCCCGACGCCAATGAAGAATAGCCATGAACTTCTCAATGTAATAGAGTGAGAGATACGGGAAGAAGCATAGCCTCGCGAGGGAGAGAGATGGGAGTCACAACGTTGCCAAATATCACATTGTCAAAATCAGGTGTTCAATAAAGAAAACATATGGTTATGGTTTTTAGGCAAACTTACAGCATCAGCTGTTTGTGTTTAGTAAACAAGAAATTATTTTTTAACTAGTTTACTTTTTAACTAAATAAAAATAATAAAATAAAGGAAATAAATAATTAATCAATCAGTAGTTTTTGTCAGCTGCCTTGGTATTTCGTTAAGTTTGCCTAACATAAAGTAAACAGATCCACAAATTTTAGGTTAAAAGTTGCCCTAATGAAAAATAGCAGGTACTTACTTACTAGTTTTATTTTGTTTTACTTTCTGAGAGGGGAAAAGCTTAAAAATAACAACCAAAAAAAGGATTTTTGCTCGAATTTTGATCGTTCTCATATAATCTGTCGTGACAGTTAATTCAAATAACCTTCTTGCCGACTGGCCGTGTGTCGACTGCAACCTTCCTAGTATTTTTGTGATTTATTCTACTTCTTACTATCATAGTGTATTCCTAGCGCATTTACCAAAACCAATCAATCAAATATTAAAAAACTATTATTTTAGTAAAGAGAAAATTATTATTAGCGCAGATTAACAAAGGTAAAATTATTCATTCTATCATTCAAAGGTAAAATGTGTTTCGCGCCTACTAAAAAATTTCAAAATTTTACAACAGACAACAACATTAAACGATTTTGCAACGAATATTAATTTAAATTTGGCGCCATTTAAGTAGTTAATTGTAATGACAGTCTGACACATAAATACCACGGACCACGCCGTGTGATTCCCACAAAAGAGTACAGTGTTTCGGAGCGGCGTTTTGTTTTAATAACAGACAGAGATTTTAGTGAGGAAAAATAGAAATATGAAGAAAAACAAGTGTTTGCACAAGAACGCCAAAGAAGTGACTAATTAATCAAAGAATTTTGCTTAAATAAAATAACGTGTTGTTGTCGTTGTGAAATACTGGTTAAGTTTGAATCGCAGATTGGATTTAAAAGAATTTGTTTATTTCATTATGGTTTTTATGCCAGTTTTTAAGGATTCTTGCTGAGGTATGTTTAATTTTAATTTCCAAAAAGTTTGAATATAACCTAATAACATAGGGTCAGTGAACTCTTATTTAGTAGGTCACTGTCATGCAACATTGTAAAATCACTGACCTTCCTATTTTAGTTTGACAATTCAAAATCAAGACAAACGCACGTAGGTAAGGCAGTGAAGGCGTCGGAGATCAAAAACACAAAAGGTGAATTTTCTTACTTATTAATGCAAACCGACATTTAAAAATATTTTTTCTTTAGAGGTTATCATATCAAGATTTACGGGTTCAAATATACCCGGGCAAATACATAACACGCTGTATCTCCCAGATTTAATTGTTCTTTTTAATTTTTGGTTTGAGGTTCGTATGTTGGGTCGAAAACATATACTTTACAACTTAAGTGGATTGACCATATTGCAATCGGAAGTTTGAACACTTCGCCTACGACGTCGTGCTCAATTTCCTTCCTGGTGTGATATGGACCTTGTTGTACAAACTACTATTTTTAGGGTTATGGAAGATAACGAGAACAATTGTAAATTTAAAAAAGTGTAAGGGGTAGGAAATAAATGTCACATACCATTCTTAGGGGTTATTGAGGTCAAACAGTCATATTTGATTATTTAATTTAAAGAAAAAAATTAAAGGGGTGGGGATAAGAAAAATAAAATCACTTTTTACCAAAATTGTTAAATGATGCATTCAGGTGTATTAAGGTGGAAGTTGTCGGAGTCCGGCCTTAACCAAACTTTATTCTGTATAAAGAATGTAACAAAGAGGACGTGTGTAATATGTAGCTAATAAATTAAATAATATACCTAAACTTAGAACGGCAGTGTAATTCAATTAAACCTATATTACATAGTCGTATTTTTTAACTTCATATATTGTTAAGTTTATTTAGGGCAATGTGGAAGAGGCATTTAATTTCTGGAAAAGATTATATCTGGAAAGTTTTTCAAAGGGGAGGATTTACTAGGCCATCTTCTTTTTGAAAACGACGCAAGGCGGAGTTTTATTATTCTTTGTGTATACGGCCGTTTTCCCCGATCCTGTCGATAAAGCCAATGCAGTTTAATAATAGAATGGATTCTTAGTCTTTGCAAAGCACTGGGGTTTTCGTCGGAAACATACAATATTTTTTTCGTTTAATAATTTATTTTTATAGGGCTATCAATCGAAATATATGTGGCGAGGGCGGAATAGAAAAATGATATTGTGAAGGGTTTAATACTAAGACTACATAAATAAACTTTTATTAAGAATATAGTCGTAAAATGATTGATTTTACTTTTTTATATATAATAATAATAATAATAATAATAATAATAATAATAATAATAATAATAATAATAATAATAATAATAATAATAATAATAATAATAATAATAATAATAATAATAATAATAATAATAATAATAATAATAATAAAAAACCTTCCACCATACTATCAATACTCACCCGAGCCAGTCCTTGAATCCCCTGAATATCTCTTATACTGGGACAGGCCAATAATAACGGATAGAACAGTAGACCACAACCGTCCGGATATTCTTCTCATCGAAAAAACCACCAAGAAAGCTTTCATAATCGATATAGGTTGCCCACTAACACACAACCTCTCTAAAACCGAATCGGAGAAAAAGACCAAGTACTCGAACTTGGCTATAGAGATAAAAAATATATGGAAGCTAGATAAAATCGACATAATTCCGATCATAATATCGGTGGAGGGAGCTATGACGAAAAATTTCAAGCCCAACTTGGAAAAACTGGGCCTATCAGGTTATTTATACCAACTAATCCAGAAAAGCGTCATCCTCCAAACATGCCATATAGTACGGAAGTTCCTAAACAGTACAGGTTAAGATGAATTTCTTCTCTGTACTGTAAATAATACCAGCAATACCAACAAAAAGCTGTGAAAACTAACATTGAGAATAATAATAATAATAATAATAATAATAATAATAATAATAATAATAATATATTCAGATTCAACCACCCATGCTCTGCATTTCAGATACGGATTTGTACGAACTAGGCTTACGCGCAGGCTGCTAACAAAATTCAGATTCCATCACCCACGCTCTGCACTTGAAAGAATCTACCTAAAACGAAAGGAGGGAGGAAGAAATCTAATTAATATATATAACTTGTGCAAGTCGCAAGAGACCTCTATGAGAAAATAAGAGCCCTTAACTTAAAGCAAAACGGATCACCCAACATCATCCGCGCGCCGCCAAGTCAACAACTTGTAACTTGGCAGGAGAAAGCTCTACACGGCAAATACCCTACTGCACTTCAAAACCCACTCATAGATAGAGAAATGTCACTAAATTGGTTAGAGAAAAGGCAGCTTCACGCTGAAATAGAAGGTTTTATAATCTCCATCCAAGACCGTGTCATTCGAACTCAAAACTATGAAAAAGTCATCTTGAAAAAAAATGTGGAAGATGTGTGTAGAAAATGCAATTGCCCCGGAGAAACAATAGAACATATCACGGCGGGGTGTGGTGCTATGGCCCCCAATGCTTACCTTGGGAGACATAATCAGGTGGCAAAGATCATCCACAAGGAACTGGTCCATAAACTAGGGCTAAGGGAAAATCTCCCACCATTTTACCAATACTCACCCGAGCCAGTCCTTATATCCCCTGAATATCTCTTATACTGGGACAGGCCAATAATAACGGATAGAACAGTAGATCACAACCGTTCGGATATTCTTCTGATCGAAAAAACCATCAAAAAAGCTTTTATAATCGATATAGGTTGCCCACTAACAAACAACCTCTCTAAAACCGAATCGGAGAAGAAGACCTAGTACTCGAATTTGGCTATAGAGATAAAAAATATATGGAAGCTAGATAAAATAGACATAATTCCGATCATTTCAAGCCCAATTTGGAAAAACTGGGCCTCTCAGGCTATTTATACCAACTAATTCAGAAAAGCGTCATCCTCCAAACTTGCCATATAGTACGGAAGTTTCTAAACAGTACAGGTTAAGATGAATTTCTTCTCTGTACTGTAAATCATACCAGCAATACCAACAAAAAGCCGTGAAAACTTACATTGAGAACATAATAATATATTCAGATTCAACCACCCATGCTCTGCATTTGACAGAATCTACCTACAACGGAAGTAGGGAGGAAGAGTTCTAATTACTATATATAACTTGTGCAAATAGCAAGATACCTCTATGAGAAAATACTTCCATGAGTCAAATGGGAAAATTCTACAAAAAGTAGTAGCAGCAGACGCTTACCTTACATCATCCGCGCTCCGCCAAGTCAGCAGCTTGTAACTTGGCAAGAGAAAGCTCTACATTCTGCACATTAAAATACCATCATAGATAGAGAAATGTCACTATATTGGTTAGAAAAAAGGCAGCTACATGCTGAAACAGAAGGTTTTATAAACTCTATCCAAGGTCATCTTGAAAAGAAATGTGGATGATGTGTGCAGCAAACGCAATTGGCCCGAAGAAACGATAGAACATATTACGGGGGGTTGTGGTGCTATGGCACTCAACGATCTGGGGAGACATAATCAGGTGGTAAAGATAGCTCATAAACTAGGTCTAAAGCTAAACCTCCCAACATATAATCAATACTCACCCGAGTCAGTCCTTGGATCCCCTGAATATCTCTTATACTGGGATAGGCCAATAATAACAGTATACCACCACCGTCCGGATATATATATATATATATATATATATATATATATAAAAGACGACCAAGAAAGCTTTTATAATAGATATAGGTTGCCCATTAACACACAACTTCTCTAAAATCAAATCGGAGAAGAAAACAAAGTACTCGAATTTGGTGATAGAAATAAAAAATATATGGAAGCTAGAAAAAATAGACATCATGACGATCATAATATCGGTGGAAAAAATTTCAAGCCCAACTTGGAAAAACTTGGCTTCAAATTCAGAAAAGCGTCATTTTTTAAACGCGCCATATACACACTATTCGAGTTTCCTATGCAGAATTCTGGTAATCCAGGCCCACAATTTTAGAGTACCAGTGGTTACTAAAAAAGGCAGTAGTTAGTACTCATCTTGGCATTTTTAATTTTTATCTTTTATAATTTGGGTAAATACCTATTTGTAGTTCGGTCATTCGTGTTCATTGTTGCTACTTAATGTAAATGTTTTTGTTAGTACAAGTAATACTTTTTTTAGTTTTCTCGAGGTTTCATTTATAGATTATACCGGAATCTGCAGAATTAAAACATGCTAGTGACAAAGGCACTCCATAGTACTAAATCCTAGCCGACAACTGAAAATAAGTGAAACTATTACTTTTTGATGAACAGCAGTAGATTTGGTTAGATTTTATTAAACTTTATACATGTTCTAGCCATAATTTTATCACACTGTCCAAATAAAATAAATAAATTCATAAGTAATGTATTTGAATAGTTTTCTTCCAAGATTTTTAACTGAATTTAGTATCTGCATCGATAATAATTAACAAAATACTACAGCAATAACCAAAGTGACACATTTTTTTTGTCAACAAGAGCTTGTCATGGTATTCTTATGAAAAACCAAATGGAAATTAAATAATCGAGAAAATTTTACAAATAATGGCTTATAAGTCAAAAACTTGACTAGTTAGATATGATAATTATATATTATTAGTCAAAGGAGAGATTGATTGCACGGCCAAGCAGCTTGCACCAAACAGATGAACAGAGTTAACAACTTGTAGCACATCCAGGCAACTTTGGCACAAAACTAAAAATTTCGCTTATTTTCGGATATCCCCGAAATAATTCGGAATATTTATTATTTTTTTAAATCAAACTATTAAGCCAGAAAATAAGCATTTTGCCCCAATTTAACCCCCTTCGTATCTGTTTCCGTTTTCGAGATCACCTTATACGCACACGAATTTGTTGCACCCAAGCATGGTGTGTATATAAGGGGGGGGGGGGTGAGCACTGGTTAAAACCAAATGGCCAGCATCGTTTTTCGAGGAATGTAGTATGTGTGTATAATTTTTTATCGGCTTTTGGTTTTAGTTAAGTTGTGTGGTTTGTATTATATTTAGAGTTTTTATTTATTTTTTCGGTTTATCACAGTAATTCTTTTGTCTTCTGTGTTTTTTTGTTTTGTTTTTGTAAAAAAAATTATTAGGTTCCAAAATTCTTTTAAAACAGAACAATTTCATAACCACTATCCCCTAATAAGTTTTCTTTTTACCAACTGCAATTTTACTTTAAAAAAATAGTAAAACACGCAGGTCTATAAAACTTTTCAACCAGTGTAAACCTTAAATTTTTCTAAACTAAAATAAAATAATCGGCTTAAGTTACCGACTCACCGAACTTTATAAAAATCTTTGTGTATTGTAAAACTTTTGGCACTATAAATTTTATGAAACATTTCCGCAACAAAAGATCTTTTAAATGCATGAAAGAGTACTTAAAATAGAGCATGATTACTTTAGACATTTTTAAGTTCATTTTTGTATACTTTTATTCTTGACTTTTTGTTAACTTTTCTTTTAAAATTTCCAATATTATTTTAGTATATTTAGCTAGTTTCCTTTTATTTGGATTTTTAGGACAATACGGAATTAAATTGTTTTTCCAAAGCCTATTTGACTTTTGAAAAACCTTTACCGTTGAAACTTAAACATAATCATATTTTTCCGTGTTTATTTTTGTTCTTGTTAATATCTCCGATTTGAAAAAAGAAGTCAAGTTGTGGTTTTCGCCAGTTTTTTAAATTTTTTCAATTCATATTTGTATTTAAAACTTTTGAAAAAATGCGCAATGTTTGTTAAGTTGAAAGATAGCTCCCTCTAGCGCCTACTTTAAAAATCATATTGTCATAATTTATATAGTGAAATATAGACTAAGGGAAACTCTTTTTAACAAGACTAAGTTTACTGAATTCTGTTGATTCAACCTGAAGTTACGAGTATTTATTTAAAATAATGTTGAACCTTCCCCCACCACTTTATTTAAAAACTAACTAAGACGTTTCATGAGTGAATTTTGTTCAGAAAGTCTGAAAGTATACGAAAATGGTATTTTGAATAAACCTTAAGAAGGAAACTTTTGAAAATACTGTTTTTCTGATTTACCGTTACGGTTTCGCCCTCTATCGTTCGACTAAAAAACTTATAATTATTTTCCATCAATTTCTTGTGATCACTTTTCCTAAATAAATATTAATTCGGACAACATTCATCTTTTTACCTAATAAAAGATCAAATTAAATATCTATTTAATTACTATGGCTACTACTTTCTCGTTAATTCAACTTTTAATAAAACCTGGCTTTAAATTTCAAACAGCAGTATCAGTACTTAAAACCTTTTAACGAAACCCTCATTTTGTCTATAAAAAACTTTTAAAATAATTCCCTATCCAGCTCGATATTAGATTTCCTGAAGTTATAAACTCCTGAAATGGAACAAAACTTTTCAGTAAAGAGAGCTTTCAATGTAAATTCACTCTTTACTAAATATTGTTTTTGAAAAGCGTAGTCCTAAAAGTCAAAATTCAGAACAATAAACGAACTGAATATAGAGGGCATTAATCCGAATAGGATGTTTGTAAGTAAGGGTATTATTTTCTTTTTAAATATGTTGATTGCGAAACAATATATTATAGTAGTTTGTACAACAAGAGTGGATATGCTTCCTATATCTCACGAGGAAGCAACTTCCTAGTGCGCTATGGACCATCCACTTGAGTTGAACAGTAGCTATATTTTTTCTACGGCTAAACTTATGCTAAATTTTTTTTAAAACGTTTGCAGGCTGCTTCGCTTGAACTCACGACCATTGGTTTGCTGTTTTGATATATTAAATTAATACCATATTGTACAATATATGTACATATAAATTATATAATTTATAGTATCTTGAAAGGAGTCTCAGTAAATACAATAAACTATAATTGGCCAGTACTTTATAAGGACGTTACAGAGGAATCTAATGTTTATAATAATGTTGTCAACTAATGAGAAATTTCTGGATTAGTGAGAAATAAAGAGCTAAAGCACAGATTAACAGTAGATCGGCGCTGAAAAGAGAACTTTTTACGCACAGTGGTATATTTATAGGATATTCTTTAGGATCACTTGTTGTTGTGATCTGCCAAAAAATAATTTTTTAGCATTGTGCGAATTTGTAGAATTTTTCTTAAAAAATGGGAAATTTTATTTTTAAAAGTTGCAACACTGTGCAGCATTGAGTGTAGTGAATATGAAATTTTGCCGTACTGTTAACTGGACTAGCCTGCTTTTATCGTCACTTAAGTGTAAAGAAAACAGCAAATTCATGCAAGATTAAAAAAAGTGTTTTTTCTACCTTAATCGTGCTTAAAAGAAATAAAGCCTAATGATTTTTTTTTTATTTTGGTTTAATATCAAAGTTTTTCGATATTGTTTTCTGTTTCATAATAGGCTTTTTTTAAACAGTTATTTTTTTTAAAATGGTAGTGATAGTAATTAGAAATTAATTCCTTTGCGACTGCAATAATTGCAATAAAAGGGTAAAAATAAAGTTTTATTAATTTGTGTAATTAAAGACTTACTTTATTTTTTATTTTTGTTATAGGTAAGTTACATGAGAATACAACTAGAAGCCTGAAAAATTGGTATGTATTTAATTTTCTTCCTAAGAAATTATTTTCAATGCAACCCTAATAAAAACGAAAATAAACGAGCATTAAAAAGTCCTAAAATAATAATTTCTTCTTTAAAAGGAAAAGTTACAGCAAAGTTTTAAGGACTTTGAGTGTTATTTTAGCTCTTGCAAAGTAAGTTAAAAGTTTGGTAAAAAAGCTTCTCGCATTAATTAATATCGAGCAATATTTCGTTTTAAAATACTGAAGAAATAGTGGCCCATGTTTTTTAAAACTTTACTAACCGAAGAATTTACATTTTTAATTAAACTTATGTAGTATAAAAGTAAGCACCATGTTTTACAATAATTTAAATAAATTCATACAAGGTAAAAAAATTTTTTTCATTTCTGAATCTATTTATTCATTCATATTAGTTTGTATATAAACTAATAATAAATAAAGTTCCTATGGGTACTGGTACCCCGATCGCCCACAAGGTAGCGCTGTGGTGGCTGATGTTAGCCTTCGGTATGTAAAAATGTGTTTTATCTACAAGCCTTATATTTCGCTTTGATAAGTGTTATGCAATATGTTTAGTAATCCTCCCATTGTATGTTAAAGATTTGTATGTAATATTATTGGTGTGTTCTGAACCCGGGAATGTTAATCTAATTGCTTTGGTGTTATGTTTCTTGACGATAATATCATCTATCATCTTGGGTTGGTAACCATTATTTGAAGCAATTTGTTTAATAATGTTAAGTTCCTTATCGTAGTTTTCTTTTGATAATGGAATATTCATAAGTCTGTAAATGAAAGAATTATATGCCGATACTTTATATGAGTACAGGTGACTAGAAGTACTATGTATAGTGGTATCAGTGTGTAACGGTTTGTGGAAAATAGAAAATTCGTGTTTATTATTTACTTTAGTGATTGTAAGATCTAAAAAATTAATTTCATTTTCTTGTTCGATTTCTAATGTAAAATTTATATTGGGGTGTATATATAAATTTTAGACTTATGAATATTCCAATATCTAAAGAGAACTACGATAAGGAACTTAACATTATTAAACAAATTGCTTTAAATAATGGTTACCAACCAAGATGATAGATGATATTATCGCCAAGAAACATTACAACAAAGCAATTAGATTAACATATCCGGGTTCAAAACACATCAATAATATTACATACAAAACTTTAACATACAACGAGAGGATTACTAAACATATTGCACAACACTTATCAAAGCGAAATATAAGAATTGCATATAAAACAAATAATAAGTTCATCAGGGAAATTCATATAAAATAATAAAACTAAAAATAACAAATAGGCTAAATATGGAGTATATAAACTAAAATGTGGAAGTTGCCCTAAAATTTACATAGGATAAATAGGTAGATATTTAAATAAACGCATTAAATACATAAATATAGTTATAACAAAAATAATACAGATTCTCATTATGCATTACACTTAAATACAGAAAAACATAATTTTGACGATAATTTCCAAACATTACACCAAGAAAATAAATCCATGAAGTTAAATCTACTTGAGTCAATGGAAATTAACAAATATAAAAAATTGAATGTTTTGTTAAATGATCAATTGGACTTGAATAGTTCCCCATTATTAAACTTATAGGTTACACCCTGTATTCGTTTAGGTAATTACTACATCCATTGTTAACCCTTGTCGGGTTTTTCCTTCTTAGTATTCATTAAATAATAAATTTATGGTATATTTAGATATTTGATTTGTTTACTGGCGTTAAGTTATTATTTTATTACATTTTAATTATTTTGCAAATGTTTGAAAAATCTGTTAATCTTAGTTAGATTAGACCATCTGATGAAGACACTGTGTGTCGAAACAATTATTATGGCAATTTAACATAAATAGTGGAAATTATAACAGTTTTGTTACTCATTAATATTATTTCTGTACTTCCTATTTTAGAAACATCAATTTTAAAATAAGCCCTATCACCCTATATAAAAAGAACATAACGTGAAATCACATACTTTGTATTTACTGGTTCAAGAGACAACCTACCCAATAAATTGAAAATGAAACAGATTGATTAAATTTTAATGAAAATATGGCCTTTGAAATTTTTTAACTATTCCGTAATTAATGGAAGCAGTGTAGTGGTTGTCAGAAAATATCAGCAGTAAAATTTAATTAAACAAGTATAAGTTTAGTATCCCTGAATAGCTACACAGAAAAAAAATTATGCCAATACCAATATAATAGATTGACTGCCTTTAAATTGTTTCAATAAAATATAAGCTTAAATTATTAAATATTTAATCAATAAAATTAACATATTTTGTTCAGTACATTGCCTTTAACTAAATTAAATTTTTATTTTAAGTTCTACATATATTTTTTTTCACTCTAAACCAAAATTAAAATGATTTTTTTTTATGATAAAACACCTGCACTGTAGGAAAAATCCTTTAAGGCGCTCTGGGAGCGGTGCGAGTGCGAAAAACGCGATTAACGTTGGTCTTGAAACGTTGAAGATTGTATTCATTGGGAAACACGACCTCAGGAAGATCATTCCACAAAGATGACGTTCTCCAGATGAAAGAATTCTTGAACAATGAAGTTCGAGGAGTACTAAGCTGAAGAACATATATGATGATGATATATAAAGTCTAATGAAAAAAAGCTTAGCCGCAAGCGGACAGAGTAGTGAGTCTATCTTTTGCATTAAAGTACACAGGGTCGCCAAACGTAATGGAATCCCTGGGGCATAGGTAGACAATGACAGGCTGTTTCGTTCTTGTTAGAACTCATCAGAAAGTCATAACCCGTAAGCGACCCCCAGTATAGCAAGCCTGTTCTTTCAAGGCGTTTTTAAGAAATAAAAACGCGATGAAAACCCAGTAACGCCATCAGAAGGAATCAACTCAATGCAAAAGATAACCATCTAACGTGAAAACGTAGAAATATAAATAAATGTAGATTTATAAATTATTTATATTTCTACGTTTTCACGTTAGATGGCTATCTTTTGCATTGAGTTGATTCCTTCTGATGGCGTTACTGGGTTTTCATCGCGTTTTTATAAAATAAAATAATAAATAAATAAATGTAGATTTATAAATTATTTATATTTCTACGTTTTCACGTTAGATGGCTATCTTTTGCATTGAGTTGATTCCTTCTGATGGCGTTACTGGGTTTTCATCGCGTTTTTATTTCTTAAAAACGCCTTGAAAGAACAGGCTCGCTGTACTGGGGGTCGCTTACGGGTTATGACTTTCTGATGAGTTCTAACAAGAACGAAACAGCCTGTCATTGTCTACCTGTGCCCCAGGGATTCCATTACCTTTGGCGACCCTGTGTACTTTAATGCAAAAGATAGACGCACTACTCTGTCCGGTTGGCGCTAAGCTTCTTTTCTTTATATATTTTAACGGACACTAAATTCCACTATTTTATAAAGTCTAATATTACAATTCTTTATTCATTTTAGTCTCTTCTCCATGATAATGTCCTTAATAATTTATTTTTAAATAAACAATACCCAAATTCTTTCGTCTCCATATTATTGCATTAATTTACTTCGGTTGTTTGCTTATTCGTTTATATAAATTCACTTATTCCAATGTAACTATAAAGCTTTATTGAGGTAACGTTTATCAGTTTTTTTCACTGTTTTATTTTACATAACTGCCGATGACGAACATAACTAAGTCGGAAATAAACAGTTTTCTTAACTTAATCCTTTTAACATACCGGTGAAAAAACGAGATAGACTTTGGGCTTCTCATGGTTCTCCTTTTAACTTATCACTTCCTTTCGAGCATGGATTGTTTCTTCAATTTGTTTATAATTTTTTATGAAAAATCACTAAAATATGTTCTAATTTAATTTAATGGTTCTGTCTCTACTAGCGTTCTCAGGGCAAGTAAATATAATATCTGTCTTTGTTGTCTGACCAACGTCCGTATTAAAAAAACATAGCTACAGGGGTGTTGTTTAAATTCGCGAAATTTTTAGGTTAGTGGAGGAAAAATATGTCATTTTTTAAATTGACTTGGCAATAATCTCTTAGCCGAAAAGAACAATCTCAATAAAGCTATTTGTGATTGTGATTAATAATGTAAGTAAATACATTAAATTCTTTGATAAATGTCGAATATTTAGTTTTGGACGGTTCAATTCAATTCTCCACATAGGGGGAATAGGTAAATATCATTGTAAACAAAATGAGATGTGCTTTTATAAAAAATAATGGCTAAAACAAAAGTAAAATGCAAAAACATTAAACATTTCTAAAGCAACTGCCTTAAAAATTCTTTTTGAATAAATTAAACTGTTTAAAATCAGAGCACAATGGGTTCCTCCAAACATTAAATCTCATTAGAAACAATACTGCAATCTATCGAAAAACGCCACAGTTCCAAAATGTTCTAACTGACTTTTGTTTGTCGGTTCTAATATGAATGGTCAGTTTAAAAAATGAGGGTCTTATAAGGCTAGTGAGGATAATACAAAAAATGTAAGCAATACAGAATTGTGATTGAAGATGAAACACGGGTTTATTTTAAGGATCCTGAATCAAAACAAGCGTCGAAGAGTGGCATAGTGGACCAGTCTCAAAAGTCAAGTCATCGGATGTAAAAGTGATTGCGGGTTTATTTTAAGGATCCTGAATCAAAACAAGCGTCGAAGAGTGGCATAGTGGACCAGTCTCAAAAGTCAAGTCATCGGATGTAAAAGTGATTGCGACAATTTTGTGAGGCTGTCAAGACATTCTGATTTTAGGTTACAAGCCTCCCGTTAAGTCGGCTGTCCGTCGGCCATCAGTCTGTGGTGTACTGTTCGTCTGGCGGCCGTTATTAATAGTCAAACTACACCTTCAGTTTTGTTCACCGATAATGGCCGGCAGTTCTCGACCGGTTTCGATTGCGGCCTTCATTTCACTATACAGGCACATGATAGAACTACGGCCGGCCGACTGAACGTGAGTAGACTACTTATGTCAGAGACCAGTATAGGAGCATACTAGACACACATTCTCTTAACAACTCATTTGTAAGAGAAATTAAAAGAGAGAAGGTGGTAAAAGATGTTCTCTTCCGCAATATGATAATGCATCTGTTTACAAGGCTCACATTGCCGTATCTGCTTTGGCATTATGTAGCTTTGACGAAATTAAACCCTGATCTGGCCCCTGGCTCCTACAGCACCGGCATTTTGAAGTCGAAATATCATTGTAATGGCCGTAATTGAATATTTTGAGAGGAATTCATAAAATTTACTTTTTAGTCGGTTAAAAAAATGAAAAAAAATTAATTAAAAAATATGCTTCTTCTTGTACCTTACTCACGAATTTAAAAATCGACCCTCGTTATATAGCCTCTTAATACTTCGGTTATTGATATTGTCAATCATTGATATTTCTCCTATAAGCGGGCCACAGACACAGAAATATGTAATCGTGTATCATTAACCTATGTATGTGAATGTAAATAATGCACGCTCATTTAAGGAAGTCCGTTATGTGGACAATTCTTTACTTTCTTCAACGTGCGTTGATGTACGCGTATATATCTTTGTGTCTGTGGCCGGCTTTATGATATTTTCCAAAGTATCAAAAAAAACACTATATTAACTAAAGGTTAATCAAATTAAATTTTCTTATTTTATCATTTAATTTGCAGTAACCATAAATAATATTTATTTAATAAATATAAATTAAACAATAGTAATCCTATATCAACAATACATTTAATATTGGACTATAAACCTAACACTTTTTTACTACCGCTAAAATTTTACAAACTTTTTTTCTGTGTGTCTTTTGCAAAATCGGTTAGGTTTAAATCAAGCATTTTGTCTCTTGAAAACATGCTCTGTTTAATTACTTAACCAGTGGAACGTATTCGAGTAGATACCAGGCCAGAAATATAAATTACATGCAATCATTGCTTTATTTGTAGAAAATAATTACAATTTGGGTTTAGCTTGGATTTGAATTGAAAATAAAATAATCCAATTCCCGACACAATGTTTCAACTTAATAGAATTTTGTGACCGAGTCTGGTGCATAATTTTCCATATCGCGATGGCTCTAGGGAATGCATATACTGCTGCATTATACAGTGTGCTTCAGTGGAGAATGACCCGATACAGAAACTTATGATTATTTACTAACTAGAAAATTTATGTTTGTATCTACATTCTAAACATTGTATTGCTATTGGCTAACAATAAAATATTGTGATACAAAATATATTTATATTTACAATTTAAGCATACATTTGTTATCGTAGTCAAATACATATCGTCATATTATATCAACATAATATGGCACAATATAACAATATTTTATGAAAACAGCATGTAAATAAAGGCGGGAATACACATGCTCGGAAAATAGCATGTCAGTGCCCAGTACCTTGTATTATTTTTTTTCCGAGGTTGGCGGAAGAGTCAGTCTACTATATAAGGCCCATTGTATCTCCTATCGTCTGGGTAATGTCAGCCAGACGGGACCTACAGCAGCTTAACGTGGAATCCGAACCACGTGGATGCATTAATTATCCTTTTTAAACCCCCCCTCCCCCCCCCCCCCCATGACGCCCTTCTCGGTTCCAATATTAGAAATCACTAGTAACATACTGCATTGTTAAATCCACTGAATTTCGGACATACTTTTTTTTATTGTACGTATGCCCACTCCGGGAATCGAACCCGGGTCGCCACGTAACTCACTTCTAAGCCACTTCCGCGGTTAGTACCTTGTATGCTAACCACTGTTATGTCAGTCTCTGGAAACATTAAAAAAATTAGTTAAAATACAGTAGCCATTGGTCAGATGCGACGTCCTTCACACACGTTTTCAGACACAACTTGCATGCTTCTTCCCGCCATCTGCTCGATGAAAACCTGCTACTTGCACGCAAAATCAAATGTCATGCGATCAACTGGCGTGCTATCTTCTTGCTTATTTTATTACTGGCAGCGAGAGTCACACACTTCTCCGACATTCAGTTATACACACTATAGGTTAGGTTAGGTAGGAGTGGCAGACCTATGGTTCAGACCAAACAGTCTCACGTAGTCCTATAAGGTCCGTTGTGATGCCACACGTGTTCCGTGGAACCCACCTTCATCAAATCTCTGATGGTTAGTGCGCGTACACCGCAGAAGGATTTTAACAACTTATTCAAACCAGCCACTACTATTCAGAAACCTGCTCAGTCGTCCAAGTTGTAAGTTGCTTAGTTCCTACAGGCTATCGAAAAATGGTTCACCCAAAGCAGTGAACCTTCTTCTTGCCAGGCCAGGGCATTCACACAGAAAATGTTGAATACTTTCTTATATACACTATTAGTGTTAATGATATTCCCCCAGGTAGTTGGAAAAATTTATTCCATCATGGAATAATTACTGTAGACAATTCCTCTGTTACTCTGCATGATACAATTAATCCGATTATAATAAATTTAAATGGGGATAGCGACAGCAAAACAGAACTAAATATAGAATAATATTTTACATGTAAATAAATATAAGTTGTATTTAAAAATTATAATATTTTTCTTTATTTCGTTAACGCATTACAAAGACATCATACCAGTATGATTACTTAACTTCCTTAGTTTAACCCTCTGCTGCACCTTTATACTTTACTTATTAATTGTCAAACCCTTGTCCATACAATGGGATCGACTCTTTAGGCCCTGATATAATTTTTTAAGTAATTTTCGATAATAAAAGTTTTTATGCTGCTAAGATTATTATTTTTTAAATTTTCTTAAAAATAAAAAGTTCACAACCTAATAGTTATATTATTCTTTCTTCTTTATCTTATACCTAGGCTACCTTTTAAGAGTCATTATTTAAAATATGCATAATCGTTTCCATAGTGTACAAATTATTATTAATACAATATAAGACACACATTTTGACCTAATTAAATTGACATCAAAGCTTGATATCCGAACAATAGATTTTATGGTTTAATTCCTTTACCTGACCTGCATATTTGAGTACTCGGCAAATAAATTACAATCATCGGGTTATTTGTAGAGAATAATTACAGTTTGTGTTTAAATTGAATTTCAATTGAAACTAAAATAATCCAATTGCCCAAAGAACGTTTCAACTTAATACAGTTTTGTGTCCGATTCTGATACATTATTTTGGTATATCGGAATTGTTGTAAACAGTTTTTTATTCCTAGTTTTTAAAAATAATTTTACATATTATATGGTCACCATTAATTTTTTTAATTAACATTTTCTTTCTCTATGATTTATTTAGACAGTGCTTAATTATTATGTTTATACTTTTATATTATACAATTAATATACATATTCAATAATTTATTTAAACAAGAACTGTTATGATATTTGGTAAAATCTAAATAAGAACACAATTTGAATATTTGGTAAGTAGTGGAGTAGAGTAAGCGGAACATTACATTTTTAAGAGTTTTTGACATTTTAAATTATACAATTTCCCGGGCCTGGTGAATTAAAAATTCTTTTTTAACCAAAATGTTCAAGAAAATAATAATTTTTTATTTTCACGACACCTACTCTTAAATTAGCAACTTAATTCTTTAACTCGTCAATCATTTAATTAAAATTAGCAGAGACAGCGTTTACTGGGACGAAAATGCGTAGCCTTAAAAATATTAAGTTTCTTTCTTTACAAAACTGCTGTTTTAAAAATGGGTTTGAACGACAGTAGAGTTTTGGACTTGCATTCTCTTTATTTGTTTGTAATCACTAAGTTTCAACTGGTAAGCATATCCAGTCGTCCAGTCCAAAACTCTACTGTAATTCAAGAAACGTCATTGTCTCCAACCTTTAAAAAAAATGGGTTTGTTATACAACAAGATTCTGCTACTAATGGAACTAACTACTATCATAGAGAAACCAAACCCAGAGAACGGTCCAATGTTCAAATCTTACTGCTCATAAATTATTGTGGACGACGTCCAAAACGGTAGCGAGTTACGCCAAACGTTGTCTGTAATAAACATTAAGAGAGCGCGAATATCCGTCTAAACTCACTTCGCCTCTTGGCATTTACGTCAAGTCCTTGAGTCACGCTTCAGCCAATTTACGTGGAATGTCTAGGATTACTTAGTTTTATACCGATAAAACATTGTTCTAGGAAATCTGGAATTATTAGTGTAATACTTAAGCGGGTTTAATACATCAGCAATGTATTTAATATGGGTAATCAAGATTTAGCTATCAGTACAAACTTCAAGAGATCGTAAAACTCTTCCATAAAATCTATGACACTGGACATTTTCCTGAAGATTGGCTCTGCTCCACGTTCATCACAATACCAAAATCGAACAGCGCAACCTTATGTAAAGACTATCGCCTCATCAGTTTAATGAGAAACTTTTCCTTCAAGTTTTACACACAAGGCTTTATCAAAAATGTGAGGAAGTAAGCGGAGTCAGCCAATTCGGATTAAAGAACGGATTCGGATATTCATTCTCCAGACACTGGTCCAAAACTGCGAAGATCAAAGAAAGGATGTCTCCATGTGCTTTATTGACTATAAGAAGGCATTTGACAACGTCCACAATCTCCTGATAACATACCTTACAGGTTTGAGACTGGATGAAAAATATATAAGACTGATTGGTAATCTGTATTGGCACCGAAAAGCAGAAATTCGAATAAGCAAAACTGGAACAACTGAATATTTTGAAATTATAAAAGGGGTTCCTATGGTATTCAATTTGTATGTAGAAAAGGCATTCTTCGAGGCAATCTCAGATAGCCCTTTGGTATTAAAGTAAATGGAATCCCCATTAACAATATCCGATATGCGGATAATACCGTGATAATAGCAGAAAGCGCACAAGATCTCCAGAGTCTACTCCAGGGCCACAAAGAAAACCAAAGACTAGGTTTGAAACTTAACATCAGCAAAACCAAGCTTATGATTGTTAGTAGAAATGATATTTCACACACTCGAATACATATTAATGAAGAGAATATCGAATAGGTCACACAGTTTAAATACTTGGGATGCATGATCAAGAAATAATGGGATCCGGATGAAGAGATAAGGTGCCGGATCGAGCAGGCTAGAACAACCTTTTTTTTTTTTATGATAAAACACCTGCACTGTAGGAAAAATCCTTTAAGGGGCTCTGGGAGCGGTGCGAGTGCGAAAAAAGCGATTAACGTGTTGGTCTTGAAACGTTGAAGATTGTATTCATTGGGAAACACGACCTCAGGAAGATCATTCCACAAAGATGACGTTCTCCAGATGAAAGAGTTCTTGAACAATGAAGTTCGAGAAGTACTAAGCTGAACAACATATGGATGAGCGGCAGTGGTTCGCCGTGTATTTCTGTTTTGCATTGCTCTAGGTGGAATCAAGTGGGCAATGTCAGTCGAACACCTGCCATGGAAGTATCTGTAAAAGAGAGCCAAATCACCAACCTGTCTTCGATGCTCCAGGCTATCAAGGGTCTTGGTCAGCTCGGGGTCGCCGATCAGATGAACGGCTCTCCTTTGAATGGAATCCAGTAGCCGAAGGGTGTGCTTGGGTGCAGAGCTCCAGACATGAGAGCAATATTCTAATGATGGTCGAATCTGGGCTTTGTAGAGTGTCAAAAGTTGATGAGGTGTGTACAACCTTTTGGTGCGGAAAAGTACACCAAGTTTCTGTGCACAACAACCTTTATTTAGCACTATTTGTTTTGATATTTATTTTTAAAGTTCAAAATGTTTTTTTTTGGCGGAAGAATCAGTATACTTAGGCCTATAAGGCCCATTGTATCGTCTGGGTTATGTCAGCCAGGCGGGACCTACAGCTTAACGTGTAGTGCATCATGACGCCCTTCTCGGTCCCGATATTAGAAATCACTAGTAGCATACTGCATACTTTATCCACTAAATGTCGGACAAACTTTTTTTTCATTATGCATATGTCCACTTCAGGGATCGAACCCGGGCTGCCACGGTCGAATGCCAGGAACTTACCTCTAAGCCACTGCCGCGGTAAAAAAAATTATATGTAATCATCATATAAATAAATTAACTGTTTTGCTACGTGATCGTTACAATTATTTAATACGAGGCAACAATTTTTTGAAAGTAAGTAATTTTTCAAAAAAAAACAGCATTAATCAGATTTTATTGGATCCGTTGAGTTTTATAAACGTTAACACGTTATTTGTCCATGGCTAACCAGACCAATTTTAATTTAAAATACAGGTATCCATATTAATGTAATTACTCAATTTACTTTAACACACTAGTGCATAAAAAATTGCTTTACGCGTACACTATCTATAATACGTAAAGTAAGTTTTCCTACGATTACCTATGAAAATGAGAAAAAAAGCACTGTTAACTTGGCTCGAAAGCGCCGAATATCACACGCGTGTTGAAAGAAAATATTTCAACTCTAGATTGGAAATACAAGGCACACTATTTAATTTAGGCATATGATGCCAATTTGACAGACCACACACAAAGAACAAATTTTAGAAAGCAGTTTAGTTTATTAATCACGTATTTGTCGAGTGATTCAGAATTACAGTGTGAAAATACGCCATCTGAAATTATAAAAAAGTTAAGAATATACTGGAAAATTTATTACCAGTCAAAACAAGCCCCGCTGAAGAAAATTACATATATTAAACTTAAGTAGAAAATGTTTATGGGTCGCCATAGCCTAGAGACTGGAGCCATGACCTACGAATCGAAAGATCAAGATTCAAATCCCATCAGGAGCACTTGACTTTTTTTTATGAAAACATTAAATAATTTATAGAATTATTTTGAATTGAAATCTTCCTTGTTGGGTGAATTTTTTAAATTTATTTTTAATGCATCTTTCCTTGAATAAATAAAAAAAAAATCATTCAAGAAGGAAGATTTAAATTCAAAATAATTTTATAATTTATTTAATGTTTTTATAAAAAAAAGTCAAGATGGAATTTGAACATGTGACCTTTCGATCTATTAAATTGGCATTATATGTTTAAATTAAATAGTGTGCTTTGTATTTCCACTCTAGAGTTGAAATATTTTTTTTCAGCTCTAGAGTTGAAATATTTTTTTTACAAATCAAAGGTTTTTTTAATAATTCTTTGTGGTCGTAGGAAAAATAGTGTACATTACTCGTGTGAAAGTGATTATTCTAAAACTCGGAGAATTTCCGCACTCGGCTGACGCCTCGTGCTAAATATCTTCTCGTTTGAAAAGTATCACTTTCATCACTTGTTATGTAATATACTAATTTTACACACGATAGTATAAAAAATTAAGGTAAAAATTGCAAAAAATATTCATATACCTACTATACATATATGTAGATGATATCAGCTCAATTCAAGTTGAATTTCTCGAAACGAGGTCAGAATTTAATACATTTTAGTTCGTCTATAATAGTATATAATTCTCCATATCTCGAAGGCTCTAGGGAATGCGTATACTGCATAAAATAGAGTATTACGCTGCTGTACCGATAACAATCTCTTTCTTCCTAACCTGACGAAAATATTTCAACATTTTACTACGTACTTTTCTTTGTTCAGTTATATGATATATACAACAAAAAGATGATTTAGTTCAGTTAGTTACAGAAGATTCTGATCTTTTATCGGGAAAGCTCACCAATAAGCTTAGCTACAAAGATTCAGAAAAAAAGTGGAGATTAATAGCATTAAAACTAAATGCAATTCCTGGTGGACAAAAGGATTGGAAACAATGGCGAAAGACGTGGCAAGATATAAAAAGCCGTACAAAGTCAAAAAAAGCCTGTTTAACCAGATACGAAAGAGATCCGCCCTCCGCCAATAGGAAAAATTACGCCAGTAGAGGAGAAAGTTCTTTCCATTATAAACCCCACATCAATAACGGGAGATAGTTATGTTACTGAATCCCAAGTCGAATTTATTTATAAAGACGAACATATGGAAACCTTGCCAATAGATGCATTTCCACCAAACACTAAGTTTACAGAAGATAATAATAATTTGCTTGATATAACTGAAGAAAAAAAAACACCCTGTTAGATACCCCAAATCAAACAAAAAAACAAACAGTTGCAGCAAATCGCTTGATTACATCTGCCAAGTCGATAGCATCTTTAGCGAATCTGTCAGAAGAGAGATTGGCATTTGAGCAGCAGAAGTTTGAATTTGAAAAATATTACTGCGAGAGTAAATTACTTATTATGGAAAGACAAGCCAAAGCTCTTGAAGACTTGGCAACAAAATTTAAATTAAATCCCTAATTTAATGTTATTTTTGGCTATTTCTTTTTATAAATAAAATTAAAAGTTATTATTTATATATTATTTTAATAATAAAGTACAAAAATAATTTTTCAAAAACATCCTTGTTTTATATAACTGCGAGTATAACTGTTAATAATTATTAATAATACATCTTTGCATTTGTCTCCCAGCTTGTAGATCAGGGTTATTAACATTTATTTGTTCCACTATGTTTAAATTATTTTCAAAAATACCAAACTCGTCTGCATTATTAGCATAATCGTTTTCTTCAAGTTCTATATTAGCATCAATACACATATTATGTAACACTGCACAGGCATTAATTATCTTTGAGCATACTGTTGGATGATAATGTAGAAACCTGTGTTTTAATAGACACCTAAATCTCATTTTGAGTACACCATTACACCGTTCAATAAGTGATCGTATACTTTTGTGCCTTTCATTAAATACTTCTTCAGCTCTGGTCTGTGGATTGGCTAATGGTGTTAGTAGCCATGGTCTTAGAGAATATCCAGAGTCTCCTAAGAAATAAGATTATTTATAATATTGTCACTAACCTAAACTTATATATTATATTATACTTACCAAGTAAAAAGAATCCATGATGACCCCTCATATAAAGATTTCTCAAAATGGGCTCTATGTTACTATTAACCCAAATGTGGGCGTCATTAGTACTTCCTGGGAAACGTGCATTTACATGTAGTATTTTAAGAAAATTTCTTGCCAATTCCTTGCTCAAACGAAAATGTTTTAAAAAGAGGCAGTCTGAAATATTAAACCCATCCCGATATCGATAGTACTTGCGCTGAAATCTAACATGTTCCTGAATTTCTTGATGTTCAATTGCTGCAAGTATCTCTAACTCTTCAAATTCCGCCATATTTTCAAAAATTTTAATGATGTTGGAAAGCGACAGTTTTCATCGTAATAAATCTCACATCATTTTACCCACTCGTAATAATGTCGACCAGTATAATTCGCAGGCGTATTTCAAGAATACGCATTTGCGACATTTCCTTCGAGATTTGGATATCACGCATGCGACAAGACAAATCGTGACTCCAGAATTGGGTCCCTGGGTAGTGAATATGCTTTAGGTGTGTACAACTTTGACACTAGATGTCGCCTCAAGCAACATCCTACTATTGCTTTACTGTATATGTATAGCATTACTGATTAGCCATAATATGGCGAAACGCTGTCCGATGTGTTTAGAATTGACGCAAAATATATTTAAACGTTACATTGCCATAATAAACAAGAACATTCACCATATGTTTTTTTTTATTAAGACGACGGCGCCGGCACTGTGGAAGTTCTAAAGTGAGTGATAATGAAATATCATTTAGTTTGTTTTTATTTGAAATGTCATGTTTTAGAGGTCAGTCAACCTTGATTTACGGCGATGTTACCTATCATGTTCCAAGTTAGAAAATAAAGATTATAGATTTCTCAAAAATCCAAGACTGGTACAAAATATACATCCACAATAAAAATAAACAAATATAGTAGGTATCCTGAGTAGTGCATGTAACCTCTTTTACTAAAACAGTTAAATACACATTTCATTATTTAAAAATAAATTAAATGTCTTAATTGAGTGAATTTAAATAAAATATTTTTAAATATTGTTCCAAGAAATAGAATTAAAGTAAAATTTCAAACATGTAATTAATTAATAAAATATTTATTACCTATCAGAACTTGTTTTCTCTTGGTAGTTTTACATTACGATAATGTTCTTTCTGTGTAATCCTAAAAACAATGTTTCAACAATTTTGTGATCGTGTCTAGTGCATAATAAATCTTCATTTTCCATATATTTTAATGGCTCTAGTAATGGCATAATACTTAGTAATACAGTTTTATGTTCTGCCAATATACTGTTTGAGTTTTGTATAAATACTAATAAATCCACATTATGCGGATATAATTTCATATCCATTCTATTTAGGATATGAAACTGACCAATCACAGTGGTCAATTACAAAGAAACCAAATGTATATGTTGTAAATGTTACGAGTCGGTTTCTGACACTTGACAGGGGTGAGGTTAAGAAATCTTTTTAAATTAAATCAAGACATTTAACCCAAAGTCTATGCATACACAATTTTTTCCAAAAGAGTGCACGAAGTAGGGCGAAAATTAATACCGAACTATTGGTATTTTCTGACCGAACTATAGATTTGTGCATAGATAGATGCACTTTCTTATTTCAAACATCTTCAGTTTTTTACTCATTTCTAAACAATTACTATAAGATTTAATGCATACAATGTACTATGTACCTATAAAATGAACCCTTTCTTACTAACATTGGTTGGATTTTTGCCATAAAAATATTTGTCCATGGCGATATTTTCTGCTATATTTTGTTTTTAAGTTTATGTTATTTCTACAGTATTGCCACGTCTCTTTCTACGTTTACAGTGTTGTTGTATGTAAATTGGTGATTATTTTAAAAATCTTTATCATAGCGAACGTTAAAAGTTTTTATTAATGCCGAAAAAGCCGTTTCTAAATGTTTAACGAATTGTACAGCTATGTTGCTGTACTTTTGTAGATAAGTCTTACGCAACCAGGCAATCAATAATACATTTCAGATCCAGACAATCCCTCTTCTCTTTGGTGCATTTTAGCAGAACAATTTAAACAAACTAACTATGGTTGTGAAGCATAAATCGTTCATTTTTATTAATAAATATATCGTTTCTTGCCTGTTATTCTGTAAAAGGCCAAATGTGAGATATAGTGAGATATATTCAGAGTGATTTTGTTTAAATATAAGAAATAATCCAAATTGATAAATATGTTACAGTGTAATTTGGTCCATGGATTTGCCAACGTTTCTCGTAAGTTTAAGGTCAACTAAAATGACAAGTTATAATGCCTGATTCAAATAATTTTTTGAAATTTTTAGTATGAAGTTCGGAAGTTGTCTTTATTGCTCTGGGAAGTTCGAGCACTCCCCCTACACCCTAGTGCTCAATTTACTTCCTGGTGCGATACGGACATCACATCCACTCTTGTTATACAATTTACTATTATAAATTAAATAATAATTACAATCAAGTACCTATATCACCAGAAAGAATTATTGAAAAATACATTTTAATATTTATAGTTATGCTATCAGAATATCAGTTATCAATAAATATTGCAAAACACAAAAAATAACTAAGCAGTCCTTTTTATATTAGGTGCAAATTGCATAAAAGCATTGAGGGTATTTTAGTCAGCCGATGCAAGATCTTTCATTTAAAACTACTATTTACTTGCATTTGCACCTAATGTAATAGTTATTTATGTACCAAGGCAGTAAAGTGATTCTTTATCGGACGAGTCTGAAATTATGAGTGAGCGAGCGAGGCGAATAATAGGCGAGTCGATAAAGACACTTTACTGACGTGATGCATACAAAATTTTATCGCCAACCGTTCATCACCGTTTTATGTAAGCTAGACCGCTCTAAGAAAATAGATGTTTTTTCCCCATGTTAAATTAATAGAAAAGACGAGCTGTAGACCTATTTTAAAATCGGGTCTGCGTAAAATATTTAATAGTTCTTGCCTTATATTTGGTCAAAATGTAAAGTAGAAGTTTCATACTACCTATTCCATCCCATATCCAAGCTCGAAAGGTTAAAATAGATTTACAATTCGACGACAAAAAAACCCATTTTGGCCTAAATTTGACACATCAGAAAATTTTGGCCGATCACGTGCGTATTCCAAAGCACCCCTCAAAAAATTTGACCTATTATGAGAAATGGTAGGGTAATACTTTTTCCTACGACCACCTATGAAAATGAGAAAAAAAGCACGGTTAACTTGGCTCGAAAGCGCGAATATCACACGCGTGTTGAAAGAAAATATTTCAACTCTAGAGTGGAAATACAAGGCACACTATTTAATTTAGGCATATGATGCCAATTTGACAGACCAGACATATTTATTAAAAAGAACAAATTTTAGAAAGCAGTTTAGTTTATTTATCACGTATTTGTCGAGTGATTGAGAATTAGAGTGTGAAAATACGCCATCTGAAATTATAAAAAAGTTAAGAATATACTGGAAAATTTATTACCAGTCAAAACAAGCCTCGCTGAAGAAAATGTCATATATTAAACTTAAGCAGAAAATGTTTATGGGTCGCCATAGCCTAAAGACTAGAGCCATGACCTACGAATCGAAAGATCACAGGTTCAAATCCCATCAGGAGCACTTGACTTTTTTTATGAAAACATTAAATAATTTATAGAATTATTTTGAATTGAAATCTTCCTTGTTGGGTGAATTTTTTTAATTTATTTTTAATGCATCTTTCCTTGATTAAATAAAAAAAATCATTCAAGAAGGAAGATTTCAATTCAAAATAATTTTATAATTTATTTAATGTTTTTATAAAAAATGGATGGAATTTGAACCTGTGACCTTTCGATATATTAAATTGGCATCATATGTTTAAATAGTGTGCCTTATATTTCCACTCTAGAGTTGAAATATTTTTTTTCAGCGCTAGAGTTGAAATATTTTTTTCACAAATCAAAGGTTTTTTTAATAATTCTTTAATAATTCTTTGTGGTCGTCGGCTGACGCCTCGTGCTAAATATCTCCTCGTTTGAAAAGTATCACTTTCATCACTTGTTATGTAATATACTATATCTGTCGCATATTCGGATTATTCCACACTAGCGCATAATTCGCAAAACGACGATCGTGCCTCCTAGCGGTGGCAAGTGGAAATACGGAAATGAAAAATGACAATTTTGACATTAAGAACAATAAATTATTTAAAAATATTCCTAGCTGAATTAAATAAAAAGTGGTGAGAGTTTAGTGTGAAAGTTTTGTGGATTAATTATAAAAAAATAATATGGTGAGACAGTGTCGGGTTTGCAAAATAACCGATTCAGTGCCTGGATTTCGTCGTAGTCTACATATGCTGTCGCCCCTCTTATAAACACTGAGTTGTAGACTCGGCGCAAAAGTAATTTAATAGATGAGATGGGATGATTTCTCTTCGTTGGTATGGGGGCAAATCTCTTTTATTACCTTTACTGTAGCTAAAAAAGAAATGCGGGAAGGAAGAACTTGAAATATTTTAACAAATATAATTAAGTGTAAGGTAATAATTTTTACTCAATGATCCGCCAGCCCAAATTAAATTGCTCTAACGTACAATAGCAACGCGCCTCACTTTCGAACATTTTATTAAATTGTTACTTAAAATTATTTATCATTAGGCATTCCTGCTATTTAAATAATTAAGCTTTATTAACTCTGACAAAATTAGTTATATATAAGATGATAAATGATAATAATTCCAAGCTGGGGAAAATACAGATGGAAGATTTAAATAGGAGTGCCATAATTAGTGAAAATTTATCGAATAAAATAAATTTAGTGCAGAATGATAAATGAACTAACATTCGCATTGTTACAAGTTAATAAGTGAAAGATTTATTATAGGGTTCAATAAGTAGTTATACCAAATAAGCAATAAAATATCTTACAAAAGTAACGATAGCACAGAGAGTAGGCCATGAAAATTTTAAAATGGTTTATTTTAACACTAGCCGTAAATTTTGTTTTAAAATATTGAAACCGGCTTTTGAGCATTATTATTAATTTTTTCTACTCCCACATGGAAATTTTCCGTTTCCTTTACACTAAAGTAATTGAACAAGTGGGCTATTCCGGTGAACTAAACGGATATGATTTCATATCCATCCTAGTTAGATTATGAAACTCACCAATCACAGTGGTCAATTATAAAGAAACCAAATTTACACGTTGTAAATTTTACGAGTCGTTTTCTGACACTTGACAGGTTAAGAATATACTTAAAAGATATGTAAATCTGTCACATAATAGTAGATTCTGTAACGAGGTTGGAATGAAAATTTGACCCGAGTGGAAGATTCCGAACGCGAGCGTGAGGAATCACGAGTATCGAATTTTCATTTTAACCGAGTAGCAGACTATATTTTCTCCATGACCAAAAATACTATTCGCAATATTTGTAATTTCAGGTGGAGTATTATCCAGTTCCATATATCTGATTCATCCGATTTTTCACTCATATTTTGACTTGCACTAAAATTTGTCTGCAGACATTGACAGTTTCGAAATTCATAGCAACCTATGTCGTTTAGATCAATTACAGAATATTCATTCCGTATCTTGTTATGGAATGAAAATACACGCAAAACGCATAAGAAGCAAGTGTTTCAGAATAAATATTCCAACTCAAGAGCGAGCATTTTTACATTCTATTATCAAAAATGATTTTGGAATTATTGCATTCAGTAATGGTCGTGGAGAAAATGTGTTCTTTTTTAATTTAAATTAAAACATTTATCCCAGAATCTATATCAGAAAAATTAAAAAAAAAAATGTGTAGAAAACATGAGGCTATAGTATGATTTTATTCTGCATCCGTTGTTCTTGCTTGTGCTTCCTACAGGGTGTCTTAAATTTAAGGTAAAAAACTATTCTTATCTTTGCACCACATAAGCGTAAAACTGAAATCTGAATATAAAATTCTATTACAGTGCAGTTACCAAAAAAAAAATGCTACAGTTCAAAAAAAATTAGGTATCGAAATAGATTTATCAGTTCGCGAGAAAATCAACTTTGAAATTGAGCATCATTTTTGGTTTTTCGTTATTTTTGCGGCTAAGTGGTATAATTAAAAATGAAAATAAGTATATTAGCAATTTTCCTTAATTTTTAAGGAGTAACTAAATTTATATGCATTAGATGCACCTGATTCAATTTGAAATTTGCTAATCTTTTCTATTTTACACACTATACTTTTATGGTGGTAAGTAGATAAAATCATATTGGAATTGTTCCAAACTAAAGGTTTTTGCAAAGAAAATTGGAAGTATTTTAAAATGGAGAGATTGTAAGAATGGCGCCGACAACTGAAAGCAATGTGTTTACTCTTCTTTAAAATACCGATTATGGGATTTGTGAAAATGCTTTTAGTCGCCGTTGAATCTAGTAAAAGCCGTTTGTTGGTTTTTTCGTTCTATTAATAGAAATATTTCGATCTAAATTTTAATACAACTTGAAGAAATAGTTCATACTTAAAGAGGATATTTAGAAGAAAATAAATAAAAAGTCACGGTCTTCCTCCGCTGTTATATTAATGAAAAATATGTTTTAAAATAGAAATTCTCTGTTTCGAATGCAGAAGCATTCATCTTGAGGGGAATAAATGAAATTAAGAAGAAATAGGTAGATATCATCCTAACGGAGCTTTAAGATTAGACTATTAGATGAAATAAAGGTTCAATGAGTAGAACAGTAAGAAAATATTCATCTAACTACACGTCACATTGTAAAAAGATGTAAGGTTTGCAGCTTTGGGTGCTATAATAAGTATAGAATCTATAGGGCAGAAGAGTTTTGGACTTGCATTGTCTTTATTTGTTTTGAATCATAACGTTTCAACTGGTAAGTATCTCCAGTGGTCTTCAGGTGGATACTGAATTTAGATGAACATTATCATAACTTGTATTTTTAGTTGACCGTAAACTTGTGAGAAAGATAATAAAAAATAATTTAACAAAAACTTACTTCATTGGCAAATCCATGTAGGGATCAAATTACACTGCAACACATTTATCGATTTGGATCATTTCCTATATTTACACAAAATCACTTTGAATATATCTATCTTTCTCACATCCGGCATTTTGCAGAATAACGGACAGAAAGTGATACCTTTATTTATTAATTATAATGAAAAATTTATTGTTCTCAAACATAGTTGTTTGATTAAATTGTTCTACACAGAAAGAAAAAGGGTTGGTTTTTTTTTTCTACTTTCGTAGTAAAAATTATAACTCAAAAATTACGACAAAATAGTTGTAGAGTTCGATTTAAACAGTTAGAAAGGGCTTTTGTGCATTAATATAAACTTTTAACGTTTGCTATGGTAAAGTTTTCCAAAATAATCGCCAATTTACAAACTAGCAACACTGTTAACGTGGAAAGAGAAGTGGCAATCCTGAACAAATAACATAACCTTAAATTAACAAAATCATATCTACTCTCTAGAAGGGTCATCATTAACTGAATGAGAAAGCAAACTTGTTCTTCACCTTCTTTAATATAATATAAAAAACGACTGCCTACTACGCGTTTTGATTAAAAACCATCATCAGGGCTAGCAGGTAATTTTTTTTAGTGACTAAATTTTTGCACTACTAGCCCTGATGATGGTTTTTAATCGACACGCGTAGGCAGTAGTTTTTTATATTATATTAAAGAAGGTGAAGGATAACTTTGCTAAAATTACGGAACATAGTACAGTTACAGCGACACAGATGGCGCTCCGTGCCACTTCTTACTGATGTGTCCCACCAAGTGCTGCCTTAAGTAGCTTCGAGATTCCTTTTCTTTTCGTCGGATCTTAGCTCTACTGATGAGTCATGATATGACGAAACGCGTCTAGAGATGGATCTGGCGAAATGAAAAGAAAAATCTTCTTCTTTACATGGTATTTTGCCTATAGTCCTATTTATTCCGTAAATCCCCCTATAAGGGGTACGGTGTAACTGTATTGAATAATTACGCAACTAAACATGTTTTGTATCAAATAATTATTGTAAACATTATCATTCACCCCTATTATAAAGCATCTCATTTACGATTTCCCAAGGGTACCTACTTGATAAAGCTCTAGTATATTGGTAATTAAAGACCCCAATAAATTTAGATAGGACATATTATTGACCCACAATAATTGTCTTTTAGAGAATTTAGTAAACCTAAGCAGATATGGCCTTTGTCTACAAACCTCAAATTAAATTCAGATTAAAAATAATTCATAGAATATTAAGAGTGAAGTCTAGTGATGTATTCGCCATTTCATTTTTTAATAAAATATTTTTTATCTTTTTCGGTTTATTTAAAAAGGGGCCCAATACCCGTCCTTGAGTAGCAATTACCTAAATTTTTGAATTAAAGAAATTTTGGTTAACTTAATAAAAATAAAAAAAAAACGAAAGTTCCTGAAATTTATCAATAGCTCTCTTTCTGATTTTATTATTTTATAAATTCAAACTTGTTTAACTTTAAATTGTAGTACTGTATTGTTGTACTAGTATTGTATACTTCATATATGGGTAGTTGACCGATTTTTGAATAAAGTAAATATATGTTTTCCTACGACCACCTATGAAAATGAGAAAAAAAGCACGGTTAACTTGGCTCGAAAGCGCAGAATATCACACGCGTGTTGAAAGAAAATATTTCAAATCTAGAGTGGAAATACAAGGCACACTATTTAATTTAAACATATGATGCCAATTTGACAGACCACACCTATTTATTAAAAATAACACATTTTAGAAAGCATTTCAGTTTATTTATCACGTATTTGTCGAGTGATTCAGAATTACAGTGTGAAAATACGCTATCTGAAATTATAAAAAAGTTAGGAATATACTGGAAAATCTATTACCAAAAACAAGCCCCGCTGAAGAAAATGTCATATATTAAACTTAAGCAAGAAATGTTTATGGGTCGCCATAGTGTAGTGACTAGAGCCATGACCTACAGATCGAAAGATCACAGGTTCAAATCCCATAAGGAGCACTTGACTTTTCTTATGAAAACATTAAATAATTTATAGAATTATTTTGAATTGAAATCTTCCTTGTGGGGTGATTTTTTTAAATTTATGTTTAATGCATCTTTCCTTGATTCAATAAAAAAATTCATTCAACAAGGAAGATTTCAATTCAAAATAATTTTATAATTTATTTAAAAAATCAAGTACTCCTGATGGGATTTGAACCTGTGACCTTTCGATCTGTGAAATTCGCATCATATGTTTAAATTAAATAGTGTGCCTTGTATTTCCACTCTAGAGTTGAAATATTTTTTTTCAACTCTAGAGTTGAAATATTTTTTTCACAAATCAAAGGTTTTTTTGAATAATTCTTTGTGGTCGTAGAAAAAACAGTGTACATTACTCGTGTGAAAGTAATTATTCTTATCTTATTCTGAGAATTTCCGCACTCGGCTGATGCCTCGTGCTAAATATCTCCTCGTTTGAAAAGTATCACTTTCATCACTTGTTATGTAATATACTATTTGTAATTATACAACGTAGTTTTAAGTTATTCAGTTTGATAATGTAGTAGTACTACAGTCACCAAGTAATTTATAAAGTGATATTATAACAAAGTAAATTACTAATATTGTTTTTGTTAATCCCCGATATTGTGTGTTTGAAATGATTCTCTCTATAACATCAAACAAATTACTATTTGATTTATTCTGGTTTAATTACTCCATCTAACCGATTCTAATTGCTCAAAACTGTTTTTATTTATTCTAAACTGTTTTTTAAATTCAATATCGTTTCTTCAAATAAATTAAAACATCTATTCCGTCTTAATCTAAATTCATTTTGAAAAGAAGGAAACTATTGATTCTTATTATTTGTCATGTGTGTTGACAAGTTGTAATAATTATAACCACAATTTTAAAACTTAATAGCTTGTTATTTCTTATCAGCTCAAAATTTTATTGTTAATTTTAACTCTCTGATAAGGCTTAAAATCCAATGTTGAATACGAGAATTGAATTTAACAGGTTGACAAACATTATAAATCAACTATTGGTAAAAAATTATTGTTGGTTAATACGAGTATAGAAGGCACACACATTCATAATTAATTATGTAAAAATCTCTTTATGCGTTCTTCTGGATGTCCGTGCAACATTGTCATATTACAGTATTAAAAAGATTCCAAGCATTTTATTGGACAGATTAACTTATCCGTAATGTTCTGTCGGAATAAATCAAGAATCTCTTAATAGTATACAGGGTGTCCCGAAATTAGGTGACAATATTGTAAGAGGATAAAGTACATCCAAAAATAGGACTAAAATCCTCTATTAATATAAGTAGGCAAAGCGTCGCATTGTCGTGGGAACTTTTTGATGACCGTGGGAAAGGCGGTATCCCTTTGATAGATGCCGACAAAAGGCGGTATCCCTTTGATAGATGCCGACAGGTGTGATAGCCGTGGGAAAGACCACCCGTGGGAAAAATATTGGTGACCGTGGGAAAACCACCCATGATAGAAGTTTGATAGCATACGTGTGTGGCCCTTATTTTTTTTGTAGCAGCAAATTTCCGCGTAACCCGAGCCCCGTGTCCTTGACTGTACAGGTGGGCAAAGGTATTTTTTATTATCTTAAGTGATTGCAGGTGTTCACGACGTCATATGTCCTTGATGGTTATTTTTTGAAAGAGTGCACGTGTTCTTTTTCTTATTTGTGGCATTGACCGCAGGTGGGCATATTGTTTTTTTTTTGTTATTGGGTTCTCCGACCTTGAAAAAGTGGTGGTATGGGTGACTTTTAATCACTTCCAAACTTTTTGTACTTTGTTGTCCTTGTTTATTATGGTATATTCTTGGACCAGACAGACTATGCAATCGCTCTATCTCACGTGTGTAAGACCTCTTCTTTTGTACATGTGTAACCTGTCAAGATTTGTATTCTTTGTAACTCTTCTATGCTTTCTTTTATTATATCGTACGCAAACAAGGAGGTCTGTGTACTTTTGTGTAAATTTTTTGTAATCCGAACCAATTATCGTCATATGCATACGTTCTTGAGCCAGACCGATGTTTGCATGATCGCCCCGCGTGTGTTAGATCCTTTTTTCGTGCTTTAGGATTTTTTTTTTTGGTGAGACAGCAATATGTGTCCTTGTACACATACGTAACCAAGCTTGTTTTTATGGTCTTGGAAGTGCTAATGTCGGTGTTTCTGTCGTCTCTGTCTATCGGTGTGCATGTTTATATTTTTTTTTTTGTAATAATATATGCCCAATCAAGTAACTTCTTCAAATATACAACTTAATCTGTTACAGGCATTACGTAAAATGTTGTTTGTCTGTCTGTCTGTCTGTCTGTCTGTCTGTCTGTCTGTCTGTCTGTCTGTCTGTCTGTCGGTCTATCCATCCTTCCATCTTTTCATCCTTCCATCCTTTCATCAGTTCATCCTTTTATAATTCCATCCTTCCATCCTTCCATCCTTCCATCCTTCCATCCTTCCATCCTTCCATCCTTCCATCCTTCCATCCTTCCATCCTTCCATCCTTCCATCCTTCCATCCTTCCATCCTTCCATCCTTCCATCCTTCCATCCTTCCATCCTTCCATCCTTCCATCCTTCCATCCTTCCATCCTTCCATCCTTCCATCCTTCCATCCTTCCATCCTTCCATCCTTCCATCCTTTCATCAATCATATTTGTTTTATATTGTTTTTAGTTAAGTTAAAACCTAATATTTGAAATTTTGCCGCAATTTTTAAAATATCCTTATATTTGGTTTAAAATATCTCGTTAATTTTGTTTTAAGATATCTATCTACATAACGAATTCTCCATGCACAAGTCATATTATATTTTCTACACATCTTTGTGGAGAGAGATTAAAAAATACACTCTATCGTATAGAAATAAAGGTAGGTACGTATTATTACCCAGCCATAACACAGTTATTCTATGAGTAGGTACTTGTTATCTAACAAGATCATGGCCATGCAGATTATTTGTCATCCGGAAAGTACGGCAGTTCTCACCTAAAATACTCCCGCCCCTCTTTCCTCGCAACCCCCCTTCGACCGATTGTGTTCTCTATCGGGCGCCAACACGAGGCCTTGTATAATAGTAACAACCAACAACAGGGCCGGTGTATCCTTTGACTCTCTATCAGCTGTAGGAGGTAGTTTTTCTATAGGTACTTGAACATAATAATATATTATTTATGATAGGTGTATTAAAAAATCGATTGACGGGGGAAAATACCTACTACATCCCGATATCAACAACTGAATTGTGTTTTGTTAAATGTAATACACCATTTTGCGTCTTTTTTTTTTGTTGTTGAAACTGCGTACACTCTGTTACTATTTAGATGTAACACATAATGATTTAATTAAATAACTTATTACTCATTTCTGTCCTTTTGACCTCTCCTGCCCCGTGCACTTGTTATTAATTTATGTTTCCCATCACACTTCTGTATCGAATTGGAGAGAGCTTAAAATATGTTATATTGTATAGAAGTACACACTAGAATACATTCAATCACCCCAACGATACGAACGAACTGATAATGCTTTTTTTATATTCCCATCACCTAAAGATTTTATGTGCTGGTAGTGAAAAGCAGTTTTCAATTAGGAGTTTTTTTTTTTTGCAAAGGCTAATAGCTGTGAAGTGTCAGTTGCCAAATTAAAAGATTCTTTAATTCTGGCATATTTGTCTGGTATTAACCTTACAATGACCAAAAAAAAAAATTAATCGTTTTCCCCAGAAAAAAGTGATCACCATTTTATTTATCGTACTACATACGCTTTTAAACCAATCCTGGCTCTATACAGATATCTACCAATTGCATAATAAATCAATCTATACCCACTTTTTGCAGTATTATCATCATCATTTGTTAACTCAATAAAAAAATATTAGGCTTTACAGAAATATCAGACAGTGTAAAATATGCCTACTACATAATAGTTACCTACTTATTTTTAAAAATATTTTGTAAATATGTACGAATATTTAATAAGAATTCTTGTTTGTAGCTCATCATCTATATTATAATCTAAACCGTGAGTGATTAAATTGTGTCAAGGGGTAACTGAAAAATTAATAACATAATAATTGCAGGTATAAATACAATTCTTGGTTTAAGGAACCCCTTAAATGTTTTGTATTTAGGATATTTCCATTTTAAAGGTATAAATAGACCTATTCCTAGACCTATTTCTATTTTAAAGGGAGAAAATAGACCTATTTATTGGAACAGAGAGACAACTTAATCAATTTTTGGATTTTATTAATAATAATTTACACCCTAACATCAATTTCACCATAGAGAAAGAAGAAAATAATACAATAAATTTCTTGGACCTAACCATAAAAAAAGAAAATAACAAACACACCTTCTCTATATTTCATAAACCTTCTCATACTGACACTACAATTAACAACTCATCTTGTCATCCAATACAACATAAATTAGCAGCCTTCCATAGTATGATTCATAGATTAATTAGTATTCCATTAAAAACAATAGATTTTCATAAAGAACTAAATATAATCAAACAAATAGCTATTAACAATGGTTTTTCTTCCAAAGTTATAAATAAAATATTAAATAAAAAAATGTACAAGAAGGCAAGGGAAATGATATATCCAACTAACCAAGATAATTTTGAACGTTATAATGTTATAACTTATATAGGTCACACAAGTAATAAAATTTATAAATTTTTAAGAAGACTGGGTATTAAAGTAGCATTTAGAACTAATAATTCATTAGGCAAATTCATAAAAAATAATAAGTCAAAATAGGGAAAAATAATAAATCAGGGGTATATAAACTAACATGTGGAGATTGCCCTAAAACCTATATTGGCCAGTCAGGCAGAAGCTTTTATATAAGAATTAAGGAGTATTTTACTAGTTTCATAAATCGAAAAAATGATTCTAATTATGCTAACCATCTTTTAGAGACGAATCATAATTTCAATAATAATTTTAAAATTTTGCATATAGATAATAAAGGTATTAAATTAAATCTGCTTAAATCTCTAGAAATTAACAAACCTAAAACCTCTGGTTGTTTACTAAATAATCAATTAGATTTAAATAGATCCCCATTGTTAAATCTTTTCTAGGAGGGATAATGTCGGTAAAACCCCATTTTTAGGTACATTGTTATTATAAGTTCTAGATGGTATTTGTAAATGGTAATCCTTGTTTATATTTTCACACCTGAAGAAGCTGCCGTGCAGCGAAACATGTCGTAAAAATTCATTACAGTGCTTTAAATATAGTGGAAATTTTAGTAAAACAATACGTTTTTTACTTCCATTCGCCTAAAAATATAAATAGACCGTGGCCAGCAAGAAGTCTTTTTTTTTTTTGAAAATCTTGTTTTTTTTTGTCTCATAGTCCCTTTTCTCGTACTTTTCTAAATCCTACAACAAATACCGTATTACTCAGAAATAAACTTTTATTTTTTAGGGTTTAAAAAGTCAGAATCGTGAAGATTTATTGGTAGTAAATCCGTTATTTTATTACACACATTAAACCAAAAAAAAACGGTGCATTTGCTTGGTTCGAATCTTGGCCCTATTTATTATTGGGGTTTTTTAAAAACTTTTTAAGTAGGTACTACAGATATTGGTAAGTGTCAGAAAGTTATTCTCATAAAAAATAATTTGAAATATATTTTACAATCAATGAACTTTGGTCATTATTTAAGATTTTCATTGACATATATTTATTTTTTTCGAATTTTATTTCTGCATGAAAACACCTTTTCCACACCCAGATAGATCCTGTAATTAGGGCCAAGAAATACCTCAATTTAACACGGCAGATTTGCGGATCCATTTGATCTCTCTTCCTATATGTTCTTAAATAATATACAGAGTAAAAGTTCGACAGTTATAACTAATTCAAAAAAAAGACAAACATCAAGTGGTATAAAAATAAGGGTACTATTGACTCATCACTTCGCAAAAGAATATGTGCATGTATCTATGGTCAAGGGCACAAAACATATATACCCGTATTTACGTTCAATGCCGCCCAATAACAATAGGACACCTGTGTTCTAACAAAAAAAACTACCCAGGACTCTTTCAAGGTCGGAGAATCCATAACAAAAAGTACGTGTTTCTTAAGGTCAGAGAAGATTTAGAAAAGTACGAGAAAAGGGACTATGAGACAAAAAAAAACAAGATTTTTCAAAAGAAAAAGACTTCTTGCTGGCCACGGTCTATTTATATTTTTAGGCGAATGGAAGTAAAAAACGTATTGTTTTACTAAAATTTCCACTATATTTAAAGCACTGTAATGAATTTTTACATGTTTCGCTGCACGGCAGCTTCTTCAGGTGTGAAAATATAAACAAGGATTACCATTTACAAATACCATCTAGAACTTATAATAACAATGTACCTAAAAATGGGGTTTTACCGACATTATCCCTCCTAGAAAAGATTTAACAATGGGGATCTATTTAAATCTAATTGATTATTTAGTAAACAACCAGAGGTTTTAGGTTTGTTAATTTCTAGAGATTTAAGCAGATTTAATTTAATACCTTTATTATCTATATGCAAAATTTTAAAATTATTATTGAAATTATGATTCGTCTCTAAAAGATGGTTAGCATAATTAGAATCATTTTTTCGATTTATGAAACTAGTAAAATACTCCTTAATTCTTATATAAAAGCTTCTGCCTGACTGGCCAATATAGGTTTTAGGGCAATCTCCACATGTTAGTTTATATACCCCTGATTTATTATTTTTCCCTATTTTGACTTATTATTTTTTATGAATTTGCCTAATGAATTATTAGTTCTAAATGCTACTTTAATACCCAGTCTTCTTAAAAATTTATAAATTTTATTACTTGTGTGACCTATATAAGTTATAACATTATAACGTTCAAAATTATCTTGGTTAGTTGGATATATCATTTCCCTTGCCTTCTTGTACATTTTTTTATTTAATATTTTATTTATAACTTTGGAAGAAAAACCATTGTTAATAGCTATTTGTTTGATTATATTTAGTTCTTTATGAAAATCTATTGTTTTTAATGGAATACTAATTAATCTATGAATCATACTATGGAAGGCTGCTAATTTATGTTGTATTGGATGACAAGATGAGTTGTTAATTGTAGTGTCAGTATGAGAAGGTTTATGAAATATAGAGAAGGTGTGTTTGTTATTTTCTTTTTTTATGGTTAGGTCCAAGAAATTTATTGTATTATTTTCTTCTTTCTCTATGGTGAAATTGATGTTAGGGTGTAAATTATTATTAATAAAATCCAAAAATTGATTAAGTTGTCTCTCTGTTCCAATAAATAGGTCTATTTTCTCCCTTTAAAATAGAAATAGGTCTAGGAATAGGTCTATTTATACCTTTAAAATGGAAATATCCTAAATACAAAACATTTAAGGGGTTCCTTAAACCAAGAATTGTATTTATACCTGCAATTATTATGTTATTAATTTTTCAGTTACCCCTTGACACAATTTAATCACTCACGGTTTAGATTATAATATAGATGATGAGCTACAAACAAGAATTCTTATTAAATATTCGTACATATTTACAAAATATTTTTAAAAATAAGTAGGTAACTATTATGTAGTAGGCATATTTTACACTGTCTGATATTTCTGTAAAGCCTAATATTTTTTTATTGAGTTAACAAATGATGATGATAATACTGCAAAAAGTGGGTATAGATTGATTTATTATGCAATTGGTAGATATCTGTATAGAGCCAGGATTGGTTTAAAAGCGTATGTAGTACGATAAATAAAATGGTGATCACTTTTTTCTGGGGAAAACGATTAATTTTTTTTTTTGGTCATTGTAAGGTTAATACCAGACAAATATGCCAGAATTAAAGAATCTTTTAATTTGGCAACTGACACTTCACAGCTATTAGCCTTTGCAAAAAAAAAAAACTCCTAATTGAAAACTGCTTTTCACTACCAGCACATAAAATCTTTAGGTGATGGGAATATAAAAATAGCATTATCAGTTCGTTCGTATCGTTGGGGTGATTGAATGTATTCTAGTGTGTACTTCTATACAATATAACATATTTTAAGCTCTCTCCAATTCGATACAGAAGTGTGATGGGAAACATAAATTAATAACAAGTGCACGGGGCAGGAGAGGTCAAAAGGACAGAAATGAGTAATAAGTTATTTAATTAAATCATTATGTGTTACATCTAAATAGTAACAGAGTGTACGCAGTTTCAACAACAAAAAAAAAAGACGCAAAATGGTGTATTACATTTAACAAAACACAATTCAGTTGTTGATATCGGGATGTAGTAGGTATTTTCCCCCGTCAATCGATTTTTTAATACACCTATCATAAATAATATATTATTATGTTCAAGTACCTATAGAAAAACTACCTCCTACAGCTGATAGAGAGTCAAAGGATACACCGGCCCTGTTGTTGGTTGTTACTATTATACAAGGCCTCGTGTTGGCGCCCGATAGAGAACACAATCGGTCGAAGGGGGGTTGCGAGGAAAGAGGGGCGGGAGTATTTTAGGTGAGAACTGCCGTACTTTCCGGATGACAAATAATCTGCATGGCCATGATCTTGTTAGATAACAAGTACCTACTCATAGAATAACTGTGTTATGGCTGGGTAATAATACGTACCTACCTTTATTTCTATACGATAGAGTGTATTTTTTAATCTCTCTCCACAAAGATGTGTAGAAAATATAATATGACTTGTGCATGGAGAATTCGTTATGTAGATAGATATCTTAAAACAAAATTAACGAGATATTTTAAACCAAATATAAGGATATTTTAAAAATTGCGGCAAAATTTCAAATATTAGGTTTTAACTTAACTAAAAACAATATAAATCAAATATGATTGATGAAAGGATGGAAGGATGGAAGGATGGAAGGATGGAAGGATGGAAGGATGGAAGGATGGAAGGATGGAAGGATGGAAGGATGGAAGGATGGAAGGATGGAAGGATGGAAGGATGGAAGGATGGAAGGATGGAAGGATGGAAGGATGGAAGGATGGAAGGATGGAAGGATGGAAGGATGGAATTATAAAAGGATGAACTGATGAAAGGATGGAAGGATGAAAAGATGGAAGGATGGATAGACCGACAGACAGACAGACAGACAGACAGACAGACAGACAGACAGACAGACAGACAAACAACATTTTACGTAATGCCTGTAACAGATTAAGTTGTATATTTGAAGAAGTTACTTGATTGGGCATATATTATTACAAAAAAAAAAATATAAACATGCACACAAATAGACAGAGACGACAGAAACACCGACATTAGCACTTCCAAGACCATAAAAACAAGCTTGGTTACGTATGTGTACAAGGACACATATTGCTGTCTCACCAAAAAAAAAAATCCTAAAGCACGAAAAAAGGATCTAACACACGCGGGGCGATCATGCAAACATCGGTCTGGCTCAAGAACGTATGCATATGACGATAATTGGTTCGGATTACAAAAAATTTACACAAAAGTACACAGACCTCCTTGTTTGCGTACGATATAATAAAAGAAAGCATAGAAGAGTTACAAAGAATACAAATCTTGACAGGTTACACATGTACAAAAGAAGAGGTCTTACACACGTGAGATAGAGCGATTGCATAGTCTGTCTGGTCCAAGAATATACCATAATAAACAAGGACAACAAAGTACAAAAAGTTTGGAAGTGATTAAAAGTCACCCATACCACCACTTTTTCAAGGTCGGAGAACCCAATAACAAAAAAAAAACAATATGCCCACCTGCGGTCAATGCCACAAATAAGAAAAAGAACACGTGCACTCTTTCAAAAAATAACCATCAAGGACATATGACGTCGTGAACACCTGCAATCACTTAAGATAATAAAAAATACCTTTGCCCACCTGTACAGTCAAGGACACGGGGCTCGGGTTACGCGGAAATTTGCTGCTACAAAAAAAATAAGGGCCACACACGTATGCTATCAAACTTCTATCATGGGTGGTTTTCCCACGGTCACCAATATTTTTCCCACGGGTGGTCTTTCCCACGGCTATCACACCTGTCGGCATCTATCAAAGGGATACCGCCTTTTGTCGGCATCTATCAAAGGGATACCGCCTTTCCCACGGTCATCAAAAAGTTCCCACGACAATGCGACGCTTTGCCTACTCTCGGGCAATAATAATAGATGTCTAAACCTTGGTTAATAATATACCTACTATAATTCTCTCTAGAGGTACAATGAAAAAATAGTTTGTAACATTACAGTAAACTGATCGCACTAACAGCAGTAAATTTCTTGTTGCTTAAGTTACCACAAATTTGTGACGAATAGGAATACACATTAAATTTATCAATAAATTGTAAACGTTCTTGTTGTGAATACGCGTTGTACAAATCCAATACGAATTAACTATATTACAGTATATATGTATAGTTACGCTAGCGATGTAAATTCGCAAACTTATGTAATTATTAATGTAATGATACATATCCTATTAAAGTGTAAAATTGCATGTATGTTGTGATTACGCGTTGTACAATTACAAAATGATTTAGCTACATTACAGTATATATGTTTAGTTACCTTGGCGATGTAAATTCACAAACCTTATGTAAATGCTAGCAAATAATACACAAACCTGCGTCATCTATGTGTTCATTAATGTGTTTTTTATTTCAAAGAGTTTATTGACTCGTCCGTTACTTTGTGACAATACATTTTAACTATGTAAAATAAAACGAAAGTATCCTTTGTTATTGGTCACTATATTGTAAAAAATTTTGGCGTTACGGCCGTTTCGTAGTACAACTACATCTTCATGACGCTAACTAAAATTAAACAAACTAAGGGTATATATAGGTATACAGAGTAGGTACCTACTCTGTATATATAGGTTTTATTTGTTTTTAACTAATTAAATCAGGTAATAAAAATGCCTAATTATGATAACCATTCTCTTACAAGACATCTGTATTTTAATTAGACGATTTCATAAAAAGTTTGTGAAGAAAGTTTTTAAAAAAATGTACATTCCTATCCATCACATTTTTTATGGAAAATGTACTGCTTTTAGTGCGATCATAAAATTTTTTGTAATTTCACAAACAGTTTTTTTAGTGTATATAACAAAACGTTTATTGAAACACAAAATTAAAGTTGTAATATATCAAAACATTGGCAACATAATTAAATTATTAAAAATTAACAACTATTTATGTCACTAGTTCATATTGCATGGCTATATTTATGTTTATTGTTAAAGTTTCCAATATTAATTATTAATATATATATTTTTTTTAATTTTGACGTTCATATTACAAAATCGATGTAGTTTACTTATTATAATGATTTTAATTACATACTATAGTTCACCTGGGATATTTTTATATGTTGTGTTTTTCTATTTTTTTAGTCCTGGAAAAGCATTTGCATAAATATGAGACGTCGACTAAGAGAGAAATCCTGTGTTTTATTTTATTTTATCCTAAATGCTTCTTGTAATTTTTCGTCTTAAAAATGGGAAATTGTAAGTGTTTATATTTTTTGTTCCCAAAAGTGTCATCTTGAGCTCCTAAACGAACGCTTTAAAGTTTATTTTATACAATTTTTCTTAATATTTGTCTCAATGTACATAACATTTTGGCAATTATCCAAAATAATGTATAGCGTTAGCAGTAATGCCTGGGATAATAGCTAGAGAAATCGGCATGAATCTGTTTACTTTTTCTGAATATAATGGTGTAAAAGAATCCTGACCGCATTTTCTCAGTGATAAACCTCTATAAAGCTCTTCTTTTGTGAAAAAGTAATAATTAAATACTTAAAATACAACCTTACAGAATTATTTGCTCGCAGAACAAAAGTTTCCACCACAATATCTTTACTGTCGAAAACTGCATAAATAAGCTGGTAAGTTATACAGGGTGTCCCGAAATTAGGTGACAATATTTTAAGGGGATAAAGTACATCCAAAACTAGGACTAAAATCCTCTATTAATATACCTTCAAAAACGCTTCGTTATGAGGCTAGAGCCCCCCGAATGGAAGCTATGATAAGCGGTTTTTTCACAATATCTCAGAAACTGATTGAAGTATCAAAACAAAATTTGATACATGTTTTACCCATGACAAGACGCAATAAACGGTTTGTTTAGCTTAGGTGTATTTCTTCCAGTGGGGAATTTGAGGGGATTTTATACTTTTAATGTAATTGTTAAAAATTTTTAAATTTTTTGTTAATAAAACCTTCCATTATTGTAATTTGACAGAATATAAGGTTTTCAACAGATTTTTTGACTTTATTTTTTAAATATTTATTGGTATAAGAGACTTAAAATAAAACAAAAAGGAATAACAAATTGCAAATCAAATTTAATTGTAAAACCACACGGGAAACTAATTCTTAAGCAAATGTTCGAAATGATTTCCATTTTGTTGGATGCAAAATCTAGATCTGTGTGTTATGTTTTGTGAGGCACGGAGAATTTGAAAATGGTGTAAAAGAAAAGCTCCTCAAATAAAAAAAAAATAGTAATATTTACTTTAGGCTCCAATCCGTGCGACACCACTGAAAAAATATTTTAATGTTACATCCTTTAATAAATATGCCTTGTCGCTAGTAGAGCTTCTAATAAATTTCATGTTTTAATATCAAGTGTTTGCTGAGATATGCAAAAAACACCTTAGTCTTTTCAACGGCTTGTAAAAAACCAAAAATTTTTATATCGATTTTACTGAAAAATGGTAAATCCTACCAAAATGAAGCAAGAGTATGTTTTTTCAATAGAAGACTTTAGTGCTTTTAAAAATTGCACCTGGCGTTAAAAAATCCTACAAATAAAAAAGTTAGGGCAATATTCTCCTCACTACCTACCCAGTGGGACGCCACTGGAAGAAATACACCTAAGCTAAACAAACCGTTTATTGCGTCTTGTCATGGGTAAAACATGTATCAAATTTTGTTTTCATACTTCAATCAGTTTCTGAGATATTGTGAAAATACCGCTTATCATAGCTTCCATTCGGGGGGCTCTAGCCCCATAACGAAGCTTTTTTGAAGGTATATTAGTAGGCAAAGCGTCGCATTGTCGTGGGAACTTTTTGATGACCGTGGGAAAGGCGGTATCCCTTTGATAGATGCCGACAAAAGGCGGTATCCCTTTGATAGATGCCGACAGGTGTGATAGCCGTGGGAAAGACCACCCGTGGGAAAAATATTGGTGACCGTGGGAAAACCACCCATGATAGAAGTTTGATAGCATACGTGTGTGGCCCTTATTTTTTTTGTAGCAGCAAATTTCCGCGTAACCCGAGCCCCGTGTCCTTGACTGTACAGGTGGGCAAAGGTATTTTTTATTATCTTAAGTGATTGCAGGTGTTCACGACGTCATATGTCCTTGATGGTTATTTTTTGAAAGAGTGCACGTGTTCTTTTTCTTATTTGTGGCATTGACCGCAGGTGGGCATATTGTTTTTTTTTTGTTATTGGGTTCTCCGACCTTGAAAAAGTGGTGGTATGGGTGACTTTTAATCACTTCCAAACTTTTTGTACTTTGTTGTCCTTGTTTATTATGGTATATTCTTGGACCAGACAGACTATGCAATCGCTCTATCTCACGTGTGTAAGACCTCTTCTTTTGTACATGTGTAACCTGTCAAGATTTGTATTCTTTGTAACTCTTCTATGCTTTCTTTTATTATATCGTACGCAAACAAGGAGGTCTGTGTACTTTTGTGTAAATTTTTTGTAATCCGAACCAATTATCGTCATATGCATACGTTCTTGAGCCAGACCGATGTTTGCATGATCGCCCCGCGTGTGTTAGATCCTTTTTTCGTGCTTTAGGATTTTTTTTTTTGGTGAGACAGCAATATGTGTCCTTGTACACATACGTAACCAAGCTTGTTTTTATGGTCTTGGAAGTGCTAATGTCGGTGTTTCTGTCGTCTCTGTCTATCGGTGTGCATGTTTATATTTTTTTTTTTGTAATAATATATGCCCAATCAAGTAACTTCTTCAAATATACAACTTAATCTGTTACAGGCATTACGTAAAATGTTGTTTGTCTGTCTGTCTGTCTGTCTGTCTGTCTGTCTGTCTGTCTGTCTGTCTGTCTGTCGGTCTATCCATCCTTCCATCTTTTCATCCTTCCATCCTTTCATCAGTTCATCCTTTTATAATTCCATCCTTCCATCCTTCCATCCTTCCATCCTTCCATCCTTCCATCCTTCCATCCTTCCATCCTTCCATCCTTCCATGCTTCCATCCTTCCATCCTTCCATCCTTCCATCCTTCCATCCTTCCATCCTTCCATCCTTCCATCCTTCCATCCTTCCATCCTTCCATCCTTCCATCCTTCCATCCTTCCATCCTTTCATCAATCATATTTGTTTTATATTGTTTTTAGTTAAGTTAAAACCTAATATTTGAAATTTTGCCGCAATTTTTAAAATATCCTTATATTTGGTTTAAAATATCTCGTTAATTTTGTTTTAAGATATCTATCTACATAACGAATTCTCCATGCACAAGTCATATTATATTTTCTACACATCTTTGTGGAGAGAGATTAAAAAATACACTCTATCGTATAGAAATAAAGGTAGGTACGTATTATTACCCAGCCATAACACAGTTATTCTATGAGTAGGTACTTGTTATCTAACAAGATCATGGCCATGCAGATTATTTGTCATCCGGAAAGTACGGCAGTTCTCACCTAAAATACTCCCGCCCCTCTTTCCTCGCAACCCCCCTTCGACCGATTGTGTTCTCTATCGGGCGCCAACACGAGGCCTTGTATAATAGTAACAACCAACAACAGGGCCGGTGTATCCTTTGACTCTCTATCAGCTGTAGGAGGTAGTTTTTCTATAGGTACTTGAACATAATAATATATTATTTATGATAGGTGTATTAAAAAATCGATTGACGGGGGAAAATACCTACTACATCCCGATATCAACAACTGAATTGTGTTTTGTTAAATGTAATACACCATTTTGCGTCTTTTTTTTTTGTTGTTGAAACTGCGTACACTCTGTTACTATTTAGATGTAACACATAATGATTTAATTAAATAACTTATTACTCATTTCTGTCCTTTTGACCTCTCCTGCCCCGTGCACTTGTTATTAATTTATGTTTCCCATCACACTTCTGTATCGAATTGGAGAGAGCTTAAAATATGTTATATTGTATAGAAGTACACACTAGAATACATTCAATCACCCCAACGATACGAACGAACTGATAATGCTTTTTTATATTCCCATCACCTAAAGATTTTATGTGCTGGTAGTGAAAAGCAGTTTTCAATTAGGAGTTTTTTTTTTGCAAAGGCTAATAGCTGTGAAGTGTCAGTTGCCAAATTAAAAGATTCTTTAATTCTGGCATATTTGTCTGGTATTAACCTTACAATGACCAAAAAAAAAAATTAATCGTTTTCCCCAGAAAAAAGTGATCACCATTTTATTTATCGTACTACATACGCTTTTAAACCAATCCTGGCTCTATACAGATATCTACCAATTGCATAATAAATCAATCTATACCCACTTTTTGCAGTATTATCATCATCATTTGTTAACTCAATAAAAAAATATTAGGCTTTACAGAAATATCAGACAGTGTAAAATATGCCTACTACATAATAGTTACCTACTTATTTTTAAAAATATTTTGTAAATATGTACGAATATTTAATAAGAATTCTTGTTTGTAGCTCATCATCTATATTATAATCTAAACCGTGAGTGATTAAATTGTGTCAAGGGGTAACTGAAAAATTAATAACATAATAATTGCAGGTATAAATACAATTCTTGGTTTAAGGAACCCCTTAAATGTTTTGTATTTAGGATATTTCCATTTTAAAGGTATAAATAGACCTATTCCTAGACCTATTTCTATTTTAAAGGGAGAAAATAGACCTATTTATTGGAACAGAGAGACAACTTAATCAATTTTTGGATTTTATTAATAATAATTTACACCCTAACATCAATTTCACCATAGAGAAAGAAGAAAATAATACAATAAATTTCTTGGACCTAACCATAAAAAAAGAAAATAACAAACACACCTTCTCTATATTTCATAAACCTTCTCATACTGACACTACAATTAACAACTCATCTTGTCATCCAATACAACATAAATTAGCAGCCTTCCATAGTATGATTCATAGATTAATTAGTATTCCATTAAAAACAATAGATTTTCATAAAGAACTAAATATAATCAAACAAATAGCTATTAACAATGGTTTTTCTTCCAAAGTTATAAATAAAATATTAAATAAAAAAATGTACAAGAAGGCAAGGGAAATGATATATCCAACTAACCAAGATAATTTTGAACGTTATAATGTTATAACTTATATAGGTCACACAAGTAATAAAATTTATAAATTTTTAAGAAGACTGGGTATTAAAGTAGCATTTAGAACTAATAATTCATTAGGCAAATTCATAAAAAATAATAAGTCAAAATAGGGAAAAATAATAAATCAGGGGTATATAAACTAACATGTGGAGATTGCCCTAAAACCTATATTGGCCAGTCAGGCAGAAGCTTTTATATAAGAATTAAGGAGTATTTTACTAGTTTCATAAATCGAAAAAATGATTCTAATTATGCTAACCATCTTTTAGAGACGAATCATAATTTCAATAATAATTTTAAAATTTTGCATATAGATAATAAAGGTATTAAATTAAATCTGCTTAAATCTCTAGAAATTAACAAACCTAAAACCTCTGGTTGTTTACTAAATAATCAATTAGATTTAAATAGATCCCCATTGTTAAATCTTTTCTAGGAGGGATAATGTCGGTAAAACCCCATTTTTAGGTACATTGTTATTATAAGTTCTAGATGGTATTTGTAAATGGTAATCCTTGTTTATATTTTCACACCTGAAGAAGCTGCCGTGCAGCGAAACATGTAAAAATTCATTACAGTGCTTTAAATATAGTGGAAATTTTAGTAAAACAATACGTTTTTTACTTCCATTCGCCTAAAAATATAAATAGACCGTGGCCAGCAAGAAGTCTTTTTCTTTTGAAAAATCTTGTTTTTTTTTGTCTCATAGTCCCTTTTCTCGTACTTTTCTAAATCTTCTCTGACCTTAAGAAACACGTACTTTTTGTTATGGATTCTCCGACCTTGAAAGAGTCCTGGGTAGTTTTTTTTGTTAGAACACAGGTGTCCTATTGTTATTGGGCGGCATTGAACGTAAATACGGGTATATATGTTTTGTGCCCTTGACCATAGATACATGCACATATTCTTTTGCGAAGTGATGAGTCAATAGTACCCTTATTTTTATACCACTTGATGTTTGTCTTTTTTTTGAATTAGTTATAACTGTCGAACTTTTACTCTGTATATTATTTAAGAACATATAGGAAGAGAGATCAAATGGATCCGCAAATCTGCCGTGTTAAATTGAGGTATTTCTTGGCCCTAATTACAGGATCTATCTGGGTGTGGAAAAGGTGTTTTCATGCAGAAATAAAATTCGAAAAAAATAAATATATGTCAATGAAAATCTTAAATAATGACCAAAGTTCATTGATTGTAAAATATATTTCAAATTATTTTTTATGAGAATAACTTTCTGACACTTACCAATATCTGTAGTACCTACTTAAAAAGTTTTTAAAAAACCCCAATAATAAATAGGGCCAAGATTCGAACCAAGCAAATGCACCGTTTTTTTTTGGTTTAATGTGTGTAATAAAATAACGGATTTACTACCAATAAATCTTCACGATTCTGACTTTTTAAACCCTAAAAAATAAAAGTTTATTTCTGAGTAATACGGTATTTGTTGTAGGATTTAGAAAAGTACGAGAAAAGGGACTATGAGACAAAAAAAAACAAGATTTTCAAAAAAAAAAAAGACTTCTTGCTGGCCACGGTCTATTTATATTTTTAGGCGAATGGAAGTAAAAAACGTATTGTTTTACTAAAATTTCCACTATATTTAAAGCACTGTAATGAATTTTTACGACATGTTTCGCTGCACGGCAGCTTCTTCAGGTGTGAAAATATAAACAAGGATTACCATTTACAAATACCATCTAGAACTTATAATAACAATGTACCTAAAAATGGGGTTTTACCGACATTATCCCTCCTAGAAAAGATTTAACAATGGGGATCTATTTAAATCTAATTGATTATTTAGTAAACAACCAGAGGTTTTAGGTTTGTTAATTTCTAGAGATTTAAGCAGATTTAATTTAATACCTTTATTATCTATATGCAAAATTTTAAAATTATTATTGAAATTATGATTCGTCTCTAAAAGATGGTTAGCATAATTAGAATCATTTTTTCGATTTATGAAACTAGTAAAATACTCCTTAATTCTTATATAAAAGCTTCTGCCTGACTGGCCAATATAGGTTTTAGGGCAATCTCCACATGTTAGTTTATATACCCCTGATTTATTATTTTTCCCTATTTTGACTTATTATTTTTTATGAATTTGCCTAATGAATTATTAGTTCTAAATGCTACTTTAATACCCAGTCTTCTTAAAAATTTATAAATTTTATTACTTGTGTGACCTATATAAGTTATAACATTATAACGTTCAAAATTATCTTGGTTAGTTGGATATATCATTTCCCTTGCCTTCTTGTACATTTTTTTATTTAATATTTTATTTATAACTTTGGAAGAAAAACCATTGTTAATAGCTATTTGTTTGATTATATTTAGTTCTTTATGAAAATCTATTGTTTTTAATGGAATACTAATTAATCTATGAATCATACTATGGAAGGCTGCTAATTTATGTTGTATTGGATGACAAGATGAGTTGTTAATTGTAGTGTCAGTATGAGAAGGTTTATGAAATATAGAGAAGGTGTGTTTGTTATTTTCTTTTTTTATGGTTAGGTCCAAGAAATTTATTGTATTATTTTCTTCTTTCTCTATGGTGAAATTGATGTTAGGGTGTAAATTATTATTAATAAAATCCAAAAATTGATTAAGTTGTCTCTCTGTTCCAATAAATAGGTCTATTTTCTCCCTTTAAAATAGAAATAGGTCTAGGAATAGGTCTATTTATACCTTTAAAATGGAAATATCCTAAATACAAAACATTTAAGGGGTTCCTTAAACCAAGAATTGTATTTATACCTGCAATTATTATGTTATTAATTTTTCAGTTACCCCTTGACACAATTTAATCACTCACGGTTTAGATTATAATATAGATGATGAGCTACAAACAAGAATTCTTATTAAATATTCGTACATATTTACAAAATATTTTTAAAAATAAGTAGGTAACTATTATGTAGTAGGCATATTTTACACTGTCTGATATTTCTGTAAAGCCTAATATTTTTTTATTGAGTTAACAAATGATGATGATAATACTGCAAAAAGTGGGTATAGATTGATTTATTATGCAATTGGTAGATATCTGTATAGAGCCAGGATTGGTTTAAAAGCGTATGTAGTACGATAAATAAAATGGTGATCACTTTTTTCTGGGGAAAACGATTAATTTTTTTTTTTGGTCATTGTAAGGTTAATACCAGACAAATATGCCAGAATTAAAGAATCTTTTAATTTGGCAACTGACACTTCACAGCTATTAGCCTTTGCAAAAAAAAAAAACTCCTAATTGAAAACTGCTTTTCACTACCAGCACATAAAATCTTTAGGTGATGGGAATATAAAAAAGCATTATCAGTTCGTTCGTATCGTTGGGGTGATTGAATGTATTCTAGTGTGTACTTCTATACAATATAACATATTTTAAGCTCTCTCCAATTCGATACAGAAGTGTGATGGGAAACATAAATTAATAACAAGTGCACGGGGCAGGAGAGGTCAAAAGGACAGAAATGAGTAATAAGTTATTTAATTAAATCATTATGTGTTACATCTAAATAGTAACAGAGTGTACGCAGTTTCAACAACAAAAAAAAAAGACGCAAAATGGTGTATTACATTTAACAAAACACAATTCAGTTGTTGATATCGGGATGTAGTAGGTATTTTCCCCCGTCAATCGATTTTTTAATACACCTATCATAAATAATATATTATTATGTTCAAGTACCTATAGAAAAACTACCTCCTACAGCTGATAGAGAGTCAAAGGATACACCGGCCCTGTTGTTGGTTGTTACTATTATACAAGGCCTCGTGTTGGCGCCCGATAGAGAACACAATCGGTCGAAGGGGGGTTGCGAGGAAAGAGGGGCGGGAGTATTTTAGGTGAGAACTGCCGTACTTTCCGGATGACAAATAATCTGCATGGCCATGATCTTGTTAGATAACAAGTACCTACTCATAGAATAACTGTGTTATGGCTGGGTAATAATACGTACCTACCTTTATTTCTATACGATAGAGTGTATTTTTTAATCTCTCTCCACAAAGATGTGTAGAAAATATAATATGACTTGTGCATGGAGAATTCGTTATGTAGATAGATATCTTAAAACAAAATTAACGAGATATTTTAAACCAAATATAAGGATATTTTAAAAATTGCGGCAAAATTTCAAATATTAGGTTTTAACTTAACTAAAAACAATATAAAACAAATATGATTGATGAAAGGATGGAAGGATGGAAGGATGGAAGGATGGAAGGATGGAAGGATGGAAGGATGGAAGGATGGAAGGATGGAAGGATGGAAGGATGGAAGGATGGAAGGATGGAAGGATGGAAGGATGGAAGGATGGAAGGATGGAAGGATGGAAGGATGGAAGGATGGAAGGATGGAAGGATGGAAGGATGGAAGGATGGAAGGATGGAAGGATGGAAGGATGGAAGGATGGAAGGATGGAATTATAAAAGGATGAACTGATGAAAGGATGGAAGGATGAAAAGATGGAAGGATGGATAGACCGACAGACAGACAGACAGACAGACAGACAGACAGACAGACAGACAGACAGACAGACAGACAAACAACATTTTACGTAATGCCTGTAACAGATTAAGTTGTATATTTGAAGAAGTTACTTGATTGGGCATATATTATTACAAAAAAAAAAATATAAACATGCACACCGATAGACAGAGACGACAGAAACACCGACATTAGCACTTCCAAGACCATAAAAACAAGCTTGGTTACGTATGTGTACAAGGACACATATTGCTGTCTCACCAAAAAAAAAAATCCTAAAGCACGAAAAAAGGATCTAACACACGCGGGGCGATCATGCAAACATCGGTCTGGCTCAAGAACGTATGCATATGACGATAATTGGTTCGGATTACAAAAAATTTACACAAAAGTACACAGACCTCCTTGTTTGCGTACGATATAATAAAAGAAAGCATAGAAGAGTTACAAAGAATACAAATCTTGACAGGTTACACATGTACAAAAGAAGAGGTCTTACACACGTGAGATAGAGCGATTGCATAGTCTGTCTGGTCCAAGAATATACCATAATAAACAAGGACAACAAAGTACAAAAAGTTTGGAAGTGATTAAAAGTCACCCATACCACCACTTTTTCAAGGTCGGAGAACCCAATAACAAAAAAAAAAACAATATGCCCACCTGCGGTCAATGCCACAAATAAGAAAAAGAACACGTGCACTCTTTCAAAAAATAACCATCAAGGACATATGACGTCGTGAACACCTGCAATCACTTAAGATAATAAAAAATACCTTTGCCCACCTGTACAGTCAAGGACACGGGGCTCGGGTTACGCGGAAATTTGCTGCTACAAAAAAAATAAGGGCCACACACGTATGCTATCAAACTTCTATCATGGGTGGTTTTCCCACGGTCACCAATATTTTTCCCACGGGTGGTCTTTCCCACGGCTATCACACCTGTCGGCATCTATCAAAGGGATACCGCCTTTTGTCGGCATCTATCAAAGGGATACCGCCTTTCCCACGGTCATCAAAAAGTTCCCACGACAATGCGACGCTTTGCCTACTCCCGAGTGTCGAGTTTAAATTACGAGGAGCGAAGCGATAAGGGATTTAAGATGCGAGGGCTATAATAGTATAGCTGTCTAAACCATGGTTAATATAATTTTTTTCCACTACTGACACATTTACAAGATACCTATTTTTACAGTAATAATAATAATTATAAAAAAATATTTAGGTACCTATATATTTAAATGACCGTTTTTTTTTTGGAATGGAACATGCTTATTGTGTAACCTAATACATAATTAGCTATTTCTTTAATTCAGAAGAAGAATTTCTCTTTATTTCGTCAGATCCATCCCTAGACGCGTTTCGTCATATCATGACTCATCAGTAGAGCTAGGATCCGACAAAACAAAGAGAACTCAAAGCTGCTTATGGCAGCACAGTGGTGGGACACACCAGTAAGATGTGGCACGGAGCGCCATCTGTATCGTTATTAGACACTCTTGAGCATACCAGCACCTCCAACAAACTTATAGAAATAAGTAAAAATGTTAAGAGGAAATCTCCTGTAAAGACATTCGTCACAATTACAGGAGTCCCGCTAGGCAGCGCTAACTCGCATCGGTTTATTAACCGAAAACAAGAATACAGAAGAAGAATTTCTCTTTATTTCGTCAGATCCATCCCTAGACGCGTTTCGTCATATCATGGCTCATCAGTAGAGCTAGGATCCGACAAAACAAAGAGAACTCAAAGCTGCTTATGGCAGCACAGTGGAGGGACACACCAGTAAGATGTGGCACGGAGCGCCATCTGTATCGTTATTAGACGCTCTTGAGCATACCAGCACCTCTAACAAACTTATAGAAATAAGTAAAAATGTTAAGAGGAAATCTCCTGTAAAGACATTCGTCACAATTACAGGAGTCCCGCTAGGCAGCGCTAACTCGCATCGGTTTATTAACCGAAAACAAGAATACAGAAGAAGAATTTATCTTTATTTCGTCAGATCCATCCCTAGACGCGTTTCGTCATATCATGACTCATCAGTAGAGCTAGGATCCGACATCCGACATCCGACATTTCTTTAATTGTTTTTATTATCACACAAGTTGTAATACCTAAATTAAATAATTTAAAAAAATTAGTATAAGGTTCGTAAGTTGGGTCGAAGAAAAAATATATTGTACAACCCAAATGGCTTTGAGGTACTCCGTCTACGGCGTCGTGCTCAATTAACTTCCTCGTACGATATAAACATTACATCCATTCCTATTATACAAACTACTATAGATTATAATCCGAGAGATTTCAATTTCAACTTGAAACTCTAAAAATAGAGACTTAAATAGCCTTATAACCTACACGGAGTTTAAAAAATATAATATATCCTTTGAGTGTTTAAGAAACCCCTCAACCATTAAATAGCATTTTATCGTTCCTATACGGATATTAATTTCAATGTGAAACTTTCGCACACAAAATTCCTAAAAATACAAATCTGAAACAAGCTCTGACAGGCCATTGTCACCCGATATTTTCAAACATTTGTCTACAAACGGGTAAAAATAATGTTGGCTTTGTTCCAAAAGCAAAAATCTTGTCGATAAAAACGTGTAACGGCTTAAACTCAAATGTCTGTGGAAATGGCAAAAGTAGCCGCTATCCGATTTATTATCTACCTTTTTTGGTGTAAGTTGTTGGAAAAATTTTGGAAGTATCCAATCAAAGAAACGAACAAGCAGCTAAAGAATTTATTAGGATTTATTAAATATATTGGCTCACACACACCAATTTTTATCTCCCTACTAAAAAAGGCTTGTCTAAATTTATAGTTTTCTTTTTTACCTACTTTACAAAAATGAACGTTCTGGTTTCTCCTGACTTCGTTACCTGTCACTCTTATTGTATAGAATATTCACTGTTTTCTTTGTCTAATACACTACCATAACATTCTTTCTGACTTTATATTGTTACTCCTGGCTACTCTTAAATCTGTTAGCTTTTGACATTGCATTCACATTTTCTCTTTTTAAACCTTTCAATCTTCCATTTTGTGCTGTGACTACCATCAGTTAGCACGTTCTTGATTTTTGATTTTGATTTTTAATATGATTCCAAAGATTAAATTAAAAATGTTTCCGAAAGTTATACTTTAATACGTTCTACCTCTCTTATTTTAATTTTTTTAAAATTTTAATTCTAATCACATTATGTGAATAAATTCTCAATTCTTTCTTTCGTTTTTCTGTTCCTCAGATAAGAAATAGGTTTCACTTCATTTCCTTAATCTAATATATTTTCTTCTTTATATAAAAATTAAAAATCAAATTTTTAACTTAATTATTCCAATTTTTCTCTTTCAGTTTAAACATGCAATGTCGAGGGTCTCTCTTCATGTAGTACATTAGTTTGATACCGCTGATGATGAAGGTTTTTGCCTTCGAAACATGTACGATATTAAGGCTTTTCTAAAAAAATAAATCCCCTGATAAAATAGTGGAACAGACTGTGTTTATAATTTCTCTTTCTTAAAAAATAAATGTTCATGCATACTTTGTTGATTAAAATATTGTGCAAAGTGCTTTTGAAAGATCGATTAAATATATGAATAGCATTGGTTTTGTACTAGTTATCAATTATTGATTCAAAACTTTAAACAAATTTTAGGAACCCGTATATCGGGAAAATTATTATTGAAATTAGGCTTTGGTCTGACAATATTTTTTCGATTTTATTCGTACGATTTTAATAACGTATAAGTTATGACGCTCGGGTCATCATTCACTGAGAATAGTGTACACTGCTTTGCCACTCTGTGGGCTTTTTCCGAATATTTTTTCGATTGAAGTTTTGATGGACGTTATAATGTTATAGAAACGTATGAGAAAGACCTTAAGAGTTGCATTGAAGGAGTAGGAGTTTACTTTTTGGGAGAATCTCGTAACCTTTATAATGTAAGGTGAAAAAATTATAATACTTTGGATTTTGAAAACTGGTTGAAGTTTAACATGAACAGTCGTCCACAATCTAATTTAAATATAAGACATACTTGTAAGGAGAAATAAGGAGGTTCATTGAAATTTTCGTAAGTCTATGTACGATTTTTCTGAGAGTTTTATGTACTTGACGACGAGACCAATAATTGATTCATTATACTGCTCAGTTAGCAAGGTGACGTCCTAAAGTCATCTTTTTTTAGTCATCTTCTGGAGGTAAGTGACCAAAGCGATGACGTCTTATGGACCTCCGAGTGACGTGAACTTGTCACAGCCAAAAGACGTATTTTTCGGACGCCAAAAGGCGTTTTTTGGGACGCCAAAAGACGTCTTTTTGAGACGCCAAAAGTCGAACTTGTGGGACGCCAAAAGACGTATTTTTAGGACCTGAAAAACTAATGTGCTATACTTGTTAGGAGAACAGTAGGTACTCCAGTAGTAATAAAGCTTTAAATTGGTACCTAACGTCACAATAAATTAATTAAAAACGGACTTTATCACTTCATCATTCAACAAAAATTAATATTCACAAAGTCACCTGACAAGACCAAATTAAATTATCTTGGCAATTCCAAAGCACAGGTAACTTGATTAAATAAAGTTATAGAAGCTATGCTACGCTCCTCGTGATTTAAACTCTACGCTGGAGCAATAATGGTAGCTGTCTAAACGTTGGTTAATAATATACTATTCTTATCTACGTCGAATTAACCTAGACACTTACTGTGAAGTATAAGAAGTTTTAAGCCGAGTTGTTAGTTATTATTATTCTTTTGATGTTTTGAAGTTTAATAATGAGATGTGGACAATGTGATGATGGCTACGAGTACTGTGAAAAGTTTCGTTAGATTTTATCAAAACACCATCGACTGCGTTCTTTTATTCTAAAATTCTTTAAACAACCAGTTGTTGATGTCATTCCAACAGCTGTCAATAATAAATTCATCAGTTCCACCACTGCTTGAATTCAGCGGTGAAAATAAGAATATACCTTTACTTATAAAAGTGACGTATATGATAAAGCCGAGAAATGCAGTTTTAGAAATTAACATGTATTTTCCTATATACATCCTCAAGTGAGAGCGTTCACTTGTTATATAGTATCCCATATACACAGTATTTTAAAATGACCTTTGTCTCCTTGGTGTGTTGACAATAAGTAAAATTATCTCTGTTAGTATACCTATAAAACTTTGGAAATAAAAAGTATTCCCTCAAGGCGGAAAGGCTGTGCATGAAGTTCGACTTGAGTAAACAAACGGCTTCTAATGAAACCATTAGAAGGGCACACAGTGATGTGAATAATAAGGAAATATGGACAAAATTGCAAAACGCAACGAGATAAAATATTACACAAATGCTGAGATATGTCGATTTATTTATTCCAGTCGGATAATCCGGGCAAAACGTCTTTGAAGGTTATTTCAGATCTTTCGGGTATGTGTATTCCCAAAAACTCGTCAGTTTGTTTAATACATTTTTTATAAAAGCCATGAAGTTCTGAATAAAATAAATCGTACCACCAGTTCCCAAAATAACATTGTCGATAATAAATGTTCGCTTTTTCTTAAACCTTTGCGCAAGAACGATGTGGTTTATTTATATTAATAACTCTAAATTAAAAAACAAATGGTCTGCTGGCAATGACGACGTCCATTGAGGAAGGTCGGTTTGACAATAGCGAAGCCACTTGTCTATTTAATTAATTTAAGTTTTTTATCTGTTAGATTTCCTAGCACCCTTAAGACCGGTAAAATTGCCTTTATCTTTAAAAAGGGCGACCATCAATTAATCGAGAATTATGGGCCAATGTGTATGTCCTCCTCATTTTCAAAGATTTTTGATTCCTTTTTTTGAAGAACCCGTAAGCAGCATGTTAGTGTTGCGCATATGATCAACGGTGGAAGTACTAAGGCACTGGCATGACGCAGGGCTCCATATTGGGACCAATACTTTTTATATTGTATGTCAATAACCTAGTCAGAGTCGATCCAAACATTGATTAGACCATATACGAGGACGATACTTCTATGGTTGTATCTAACAAATCCTTGGATGTGTTACCGGAAGAGTATGACAGTGATTTGAAAGCTTTGCGTGAATGGTTCAGTAGTAACGACCTTTACGTAATTGCCAATAAAACTCAGGCACTCCTTTTGCAGTTATGTTAAAACCTATACAAATGCCTCCAATTCTAAATATCAGCGACAGTCCCATCTCATTTACCAAAAATGCTCTTTTTTTGGGTATTAATATTAATAGTTTTCTTTCGTGGAAACAACATTGTCAGTCTATTCACGCCAAGCTAAATTCTATTTCTTACTACTTCAAAATGTTACACTGCTACGCTTTTCTTTGCGCCTGCGCACAGGTGCGCATAAAGATACAAATAAAAAGCAAAATCTTACTTACCAAGTTTAATGAATTAAATGAAGTTAATCTAAGTTAAGCTGAGGGAGAGGGGCTAACTGAAAGCGTGCAAAAAAAATGCCCTAGCTCAAAATGCCAGTGAGTAGGGGGGGTTAAATGGCGCCACCGATTTGTCAGCCGGGCAAATCGGAATCCCTCCAAGATCGCGTTGGGACCTCGCTCTCAGCCACACTTACTACTAAAAGAAATTAAAGAAAAACTGATCAGCCCTGAAATGAAGGAAGACAAAATAACATAACAATTGCCCAGGAAGTGCCCTACGGTTTCTCAAATCAAACTCACCACTTTCTAAAACAATTTATTTATTCAAACATCTGTATCATTACCAACATTATAGAGATAGAGAACAATTGCTCTAAATGTTAAAAGAGGAATAAGAACAATTAATGATTATACTTCCGCAATTAGTCCGCAATACAATCTGCGCAACCGCGGTGATATCACTTGTCGGTTTTACAAGGCGCTCTGAAATTATTGCGATAAACTTGACCCGATAAATGATTAAAAATGAAAACAGATTGTACAAATAAATATTCAATAAGCAAGGCAATCGTAATTGTACGCGTCGCCTAATTAGTCACTTAGCTGTTACGACGACGCAAGCTTGGTACGCCAGCACAGGCCAAACGTATAGGCTGCAAACAGTGTCAGCGGTGAATATCGAGTAGGCTGCTACCCGCTTATGAGAATGTAGAACTGGTTTGTACCCGTGCAAAAGAACAGGATATAATATAGGACTCTTCTATCCGACCCAACGGGAAGAACAGGCGAGTGCTTCGACCCGTCCAAAGATAATTTATCGGTGGGTGTTTGGACCCTCTGTAAAGACCCTATAAAGAAAACAATCCGCGTCAGAAAGATACTTAAATAAAATTAAAACCACGTGCGCGACCTGAAAACCCCACATAATAACATGGCTGAAGGCCCACCCGACTTCAAAACCATATTGCAACGCTGTAAAAATAAAATAAAAATACTACAAGTTAATAGGCGCGAGAAAAATCCCAAAAGTGCACCTGCGCTTAATAAAAACAATACCCCAATAAAGAAAAGCCCATTACCTGTTAATGACAAAAAAATTACTACTGCGCATGTGCGACGCGACTGCGCATAAACATATGCTACAATGTCTGATAATAATTTATTCAACAATGAGAATCAAAAGCAACGTTTTAAACTGAAGTTAACCGAAATATCTACCGCGCATGCTCGAAATAAACGCTAAAATTTATTTAAAACCACTTAGTATTCAAGCAGAAAACCCACTAGACTCGAATACGCTAAAATCCCGAAAAGTATCTACTGCGCATGCGTCAGGCGATGGCACATTTTATTAATGAAAATTACCACAAATGAATCTGGGATACTAAAATAATTATTTAAATAATTTAAAAGTGGTTTTCTACTTGAAATACTAGCCAAAAATACCGAAGAAATAAATTGAACATAATGCGCATGCGCCCAAAAATCGTACGATATGGGGCTCTAAAAACCCAGAATAAAATATACAATAAAACCCTCAATACCCTTTTACTAAATGACGTTCAGTTAAATTAACAGCGCAAGGCCGAACAAACATGAAAGATAACTACTGGAAATAGATTATAAATTACAACATTATGGCTTAGAGCGCAGAAAGAATTAAAATCCGTGATATTAAGAAAATTTTACTACCACGACCAATACTAGAACCTACAATATCACCCTATTGGTGATTCCCCCACTTAAATTTTTATTAACCTGAAATTCGAAATGTGGTTTTATAAGACCGTTATTACTGGATGAAGGCAAAACTACTTATCCCGATGTTGCAATATGAAGAGATAAAGTAAAACGCATTAAATTAACGAAATGAAATCAGTACTAACGGGTTTAATAGCAAAACTAATAAATTAATGCGACTTTAATCATCAGATAACAAAATTTAACGTACAAAATCAAGTAAATTAATAAGTAATTAAAGTAAATCAGTTAAACACAACTTCCACAAGCCTTCTAAAATATACAAAGGAGGTTTCAGGACACCACGTGACGCAGTATTAAACAAAATTTCCATAAATCAGTTAGTAAAATCAAATCAAAGCATAAAAACAATGACGTAAATCCATGAAATAAAATAAAATTAAATAACATGATGAAATAGCAACGTGGTTTTACCAAAAGGAGAGCAAAAAAAACAAAATGATAGCCTTACCCGTTGTTACTAGGGGGTCTGCTTGGCAATTAGCGGCTTCGACGCAGTAAAATCGGCAATCAGCCTTAATGACCTTACTTTTGACCCAAAATCAAATATTCCAACAGTCAATCACTTAGAAAGGTCACTTTATTAAGTTTTCTGCCCGAAATCCCAAAAATAAGGAAGTTAAAAAAAACTTTTAGGGGCGAACAAACTTTACGTCTGAAGACTAACGGAGCCAGCTAAGAAGTAATGCTTCCTTGACCACGCTAACAAGATGGCGAAAACGGCGGAAGTACTACGTGAATAAACCAACGCATTCACATTAAAATTAACAAACTAATCGGAGATGATTGAACCCTTGCACAACTAATTAATTTACCAAACCGGTACCCCATAACCAGACCAACCCTCTTCAAACAAACAAATAAAATTAGATAATTCAAACAACTTTACCAATCCCTCACTTGACTATGTAATAAAAATCAGAAGAACACGTGACCCCTGCCCTAGGGACGTGCACCCGAAACGAGAATGGATCTGGCCATCGATATTGGCTAATGCTCCAAAACCAAGGAAAGCGGTCGAATTTCCGGACAGAATAAAAACTCCCAGACCACTAAAACTCAATAAACAAGAAAACAGCCCCTTCCAGGCGATGAAGTTATCCCCATACAGAGATCAAATAATCAATCGAAAACCCAATAAACCTATCGATATGGCCCAGCACTAATATAAATGAACCTATTTTCATACATAGCTCGATGCTCCTTTGAATGCAGTCAAAAATGACAAACAGCTGATTAACGTCAAAATCGACTGCTGGCCAAAAGAAAATACAAATAACAAAATGGGCTTTCTTTAGGAAATGATGACTTGAAGAGTCAGAAAAATACGAGAAAAAGGCCCTACGACGATAGAGGTAACCTTTACAAAAATTTAACATTTTAAATAACCTATAAACATGACATAAATCATTTAATTCACAATTCCAAATTTACCGGATTCCAAACTATATTTTAGGGGAGATTACACAATAGACAGTAAGGAAAATTGACTCATTTCCCCGGGTAAACTATCGAAGAAGGATCTACCATAACTAGAGGTACCAAACTGAAGGAGATATACATTACAGCACTGTCGAAACAGGATCGAAACTAGAGATAAAAACTGACTTTAATCATGGAAATCTAAGGTAAAACTACCCTCAAGGTAAGAAAATAAGGCCCAACCACTATTACTTACTACTCTTAAGGCCACTTAAAGCAATTAATCCCCAACCACATTAACTATGGTAACAAAAAAAACCATCTCCCCGACAGGTATCGAAGGCAAACAGAAGGAAATAATAATCTAGAGATTCAAAACCCAATCGAAACAATATTTACCACAACCAGTCTAACCTGGCACCACATAAAATCAATTCCTTCCTATGGGACACAACGAAAGCCAAGAAAACATACAGGGTGAGCAAAGAAAATTGAAATGTACCGCCATTCCGTAGTTAAGGGGAATTTACAGAAAGTAAAGTAAGGTCAGTAATTTTAGATCTAAAACATAAATGACTTTCATAACTAAGGTCATACTTATACACAGTATCTAAAGAAAAATAGACCGATTGATCAGGTCTGTAAGCCAGAATTTCTTGACAAAATGGTGAGTCAAAATAAAATAAATCATTAAATCCCTTAAAATTTGAATTGTCTGGCATTATTAATTATCCATATGTAGCCATATAGGTCACTCACTTTAACGGCTTTTTCAAACCGTTACAACTCCCCTCTACTACGGAAGGAGGAAAACTTCCTCTAAGAAGTTTTACGACGATAAGTCCAATAAAAAAAATTATCAAACTGGTCCAGATATTAAAGAAAAATTTCCTACTACAAAAAAAAACTGCAAGGTACTCAACCACTCCAATACTACTTATCATTCGCCAAATACTTGATCATCTACTTTTATAAAAATACTGAAGGTACCTAAAAATAGTCACAAGGGTATAACCCGCAAAAATAACAGTTACTAATAACATAGCAACTCCACTACTATTATCAAAAATAACCCCAAAAAAAAACTAATCAACCAAAAAGAAAACAAAAGATATTCCAGTGACTGCCCTGCTGTCGGAGACTCCCGGAGTCCCCGGAAGAGGAAGGAAGTGATTCTGAGCTGCTTGCGTGGTGAACGTAACTCCTAAGGAAAATCCGAAAATGGAAAAGCGGACTACATTAAGCACTTGTTGGAAAACGGACCCGTGAGCTAATATTGCGTTACAACCAACTTTGGCTTGGCGAACCTCGTATATTAGCCTCACACAAGCAAACCCAAAACACAACCAGCCACCCCCAAGAAAACCGAAAAACCCCGACAACAAGACAATACCTGAAAGGTGGAAAACTAAAAATAACTGAGAGTTAATATAGACCAACAAACTGTAACCCAGATGTTCCACCGATCAAAAGGGAGTGCATTATAGCACACACTAAGCTAAAAGATACAAATGTGTTATACACTATGATATGTACCGCAGCCTTTTTAATGAAAATGAAAAGGTTGTTCCGAAAGGCGCCACTGCCCCAAACTTGCTGTCTCACACTGACCGGCCAGAGTAAGTCACGCACAGTAGTTTCGCCCTCCCCTGGGCTGGTATTTCGCAGACTGGTCCTCCAAGAGGCTCCAGGGGTCAGACAGCCACCCCCCAATACGTAACCCTTCCAGCCGGCCTGCTCACCACCGGACCCAAATTCCACTAGGGACTGAAGGTCCCGCAAAAAGCGGTGAAGCAACACCCTGGGGCACCCAACGCCCCTCAGCCTATAAAAGAGAAAAGAGAAGGCTGAAAAAAAAAATCGTCAAAATCGGTTAGGTAAATTTTTCCAGAATAGAATCAACCATCTATTCTGAACACAAAGGTAAGTCACAATCAGTATACTCAAATTCAACAGAACGCCAACGCCTCTTTTGCCCGCAGACAAAAGATCGCTAGCGACGTCCAAAAGACAATCAATCAAATAAGTCAAAATCAGGTTACTTTGTTGCTTTCAATCTGGTCATACAGTGGCACAAATCCCTAAAAAGGTATATCTCAATCTAAACAACACAACGCCATAAGGCCAAAATCAATACAACCAAATCAACCAAAAATAGAAAGAGAAAACCAGTTTTCAATGTAAAAATCCCGAAATACGGCTCATAAAATGATACACTGAAAACCAAACCACTGACCAAGATAAAAACACCCAAAGTAATAAACTAAGGGGTAAAGGCGTGAACGTTAACCGCAGAAAACTTCACCCTAAACCAAAGCGAAGATACTAATATCAAACGCAAAGTCACAATAAGCAATCAAATAACGTCCACGAGGACCAAGTCAAAATAAATCTAATAAAGTCATAATCAGGTAATCAATATCAAACATAAGTCTCACAATAAGGTTAAAGTAGTCAAACAACGTAAGGTAAAGTAAAGACAAAGAGAGAGCAATAAAACAAAGCAAACTGAAAAGAAAAGTTAAAAGGAGATTGCAACTTAAGGTTGACTCCTTAAACACAATAATAACTACCGAGCTGAAGGCAAAAGTTCCATTACCAAAGCTGAAGGCTGAACTATACTGACAGAAAAGCAGTGCAACTACTGAAGGTAAATTACACGACTCACAAGTAAAAAGGTAAGAAAACTGAAGGTTTAACTTACCAACACAAAGTAACGAACCGCTGAAGGCTGAATTCACTACTAACGGAATAGACCAGCTGAAGGCCATTAGCCTATGCCTGCACTCGATGGAGTTCTACCATCACTTAGTACACAGTGCGGAGTATTTCTAACTGAATCCACCCAGCTCTGCCACGTTTCGCGCCGAGGCATCACTGAGCTTCACTCAGAAACCCACATCCGCTGGGGGCACAAACACTGTAGTGAACAGCTGATGGCTTTGTTCGCTACACAAGAATTAGGTCAGTTGAAGACTTCGACGTAATCCAGCACTCGGCGTACTTCTAACGCCACGGGTTCTCCGTGCAGCACATTCCTAACCAACTTCACTTGAATCTACTCTGTTTCGCGCCAAAGCAGTATCAAATGTAGTTGGAACCCCGTAGCCGCAGGGGGCTTAAAGGAAATCAAAACTAAAGAAAAGTAAACAGCCATAAAGCATCGCAAGCAAAACAAATAAAACATAGCCAGACTGCTATATCACTCAAAAACTTACCTGAAAAATAACACATCGCAATCAAACTGCATCAGTCAAAACAGACTTACTACATCAATCATCAAACAATCAAAAACTTAACTAAGTAGTGATCCGAGCACCAAGACTTGTAATCCGTAGATAATCCTAGTAACTCATCCAACTACAAGGTCAGAGCCCGCAAACAAAGACCTTCCATGATCCAAAATCAAGCAAAATCGAATACCAAAAGAAACAGGAGTCAGATTTGAACCGTAGTAAAAACCTACTCCATACAACAACGCACTAAGGCAAGGTAAAGTTACACAACAAAATCAGAATCAGGTTGAGGCCGTAACGACAACCTACTCCCTACTCAAAACAATAAATCAAAAGTAAAGTAAAGCAAAGTTACACAAAAAAAATCAGGGTAAGCCGTAGCTAAACCCTACGCCATAAAGTAAAGCAAAGTTAAAAAAACAAAATAAAGGTAAAGTAAAGTAATAAATCAAACAAGGCAACAAAACAAAATAAAATAAAAAAAAAGGTTTGACTTTTAGCTCAGCTCTCATTTCTTGTAAACGGGTCCTATATCTTTTAAAAATTGAAAATCGTTACTAAGTACCATAATACGTACGCAACGCAATAAATGTCAAAATCAAATAATCAATAAATCGAACAAAACAATGTCAAAACAATGTACGCAAATATCAATAACGCAATGTATCAAAACGCAAGTAATAAAATATAGTCATCAAGTAATTAAACGCAAATCAATAAAAATAAAGTAAAGTAATTATGGTACTTAGAACGTAGTCATAAGTCGAAACACTGTCCGCGCATATGCGATATTACGTATCAATGTTTTATTTGAGTTTCCGCAGCACTTCCTGTTTAAACAAAGAAATCCTGAATTAAAAATTTAAAAACTTTGCCATCCTTCCAACAAAAAATCCAAATATAAAAATTCAAAAATATAATCAAACAAGTCAAAAATATTTCAAAACAAGCCCCACGTTGGGCGCCAAAAATTTGCTACGCTTTTCTTTGCGCCTGCGCACAGGTGCGCATAAAGATACAAATAAAAAGCAAAATCTTACTTACCAAGTTTAATGAATTAAATGAAGTTAATCTAAGTTAAGCTGAGGGAGAGGGGCTAACTGAAAGCGTGCAAAAAAAATGCCCTAGCTCAAAATGCCAGTGAGTAGGGGGGGTTAAATGGCGCCACCGATTTGTCAGCCGGGCAAATCGGAATCCCTCCAAGATCGCGTTGGGACCTCGCTCTCAGCCACACTTACTACTAAAAGAAATTAAAGAAAAACTGATCCGCCCTGAAATGAAGGAAGGCAAAATAACATAACAATTGCCCAGGAAGTGCCCTACGGTTTCTCAAATCAAACTCACCACTTTCTAAAACAATTTATTTATTCAAACATCTGTATCATTACCAACATTATAGAGATAGAGAACAATTGCTCTAAATGTTAAAAGAGGAATAAGAACAATTAATGATTATACTTCCGCAATTAGTCCGCAATACAATCTGCGCAACCGCGGTGATATCACTTGTCGGTTTTACAAGGCGCTCTGAAATTATTGCGATAAACTTGACCCGATAAATGATTAAAAATGAAAACAGATTGTACAAATAAATATTCAATAAGCAAGGCAACCGTAATTGTACGCGTCGCCTAATTAGTCACTTAGCTGTTACGACGACGCAAGCTTGGTACGCCAGCACAGGCCAAACGTATAGGCTGCAAACAGTGTCAGCGGTGAATATCGAGTAGGCTGCTACCCGCTTATGAGAATGTAGAACTGGTTTGTACCCGTGCAAAAGAACAGCATATAATATAGGACTCTTCTATCCGACCCAACGGGAAGAACAGGCGAGTGCTTCGACCCGTCCAAAGATAATTTATCGGTGGGTGTTTGGACCCTCTGTAAAGACCCTATAAAGAAAACAATCCGCGTCAGAAAGATACTTAAATAAAATTAAAACCACGTGCGCGACCTGAAAACCCCACATAATAACATGGCTGAAGGCCCACCCGACTTCAAAACCATATTGCAACGCTGTAAAAATAAAATAAAAATACTACAAGTTAATAGGCGCGAGAAAAATCCCAAAAGTGCACCTGCGCTTAATAAAAACAATACCCCAATAAAGAAAAGCCCATTACCTGTTAATGACAAAAAAATTACTACTGCGCATGTGCGACGCGACTGCGCATAAACATATGCTACAATGTCTGATAATAATTTATTCAACAATGAGAATCAAAAGCAACGTTTTAAACTGAAGTTAACCGAAATATCTACCGCGCATGCTCGAAATAAACGCTAAAATTTATTTAAAACCACTTAGTATTCAAGCAGAAAACCCACTAGACTCGAATACGCTAAAATCCCGAAAAGTATCTACTGCGCATGCGTCAGGCGATGGCACATTTTATTAATGAAAATTACCACAAATGAATCTGGGATACTAAAATAATTATTTAAATAATTTAAAAGTGGTTTTCTACTTGAAATACTAGCCAAAAATACCGAAGAAATAAATTGAACATAATGCGCATGCGCCCAAAAATCGTACGATATGGGGCTCTAAAAACCCAGAATAAAATATACAATAAAACCCTCAATACCCTTTTACTAAATGACGTTCAGTTAAATTAACAGCGCAAGGCCGAACAAACATGAAAGATAACTACTGGAAATAGATTATAAATTACAACATTATGGCTTAGAGCGCAGAAAGAATTAAAATCCGTGATATTAAGAAAATTTTACTACCACGACCAATACTAGAACCTACAATATCACCCTATTGGTGATTCCCCCACTTAAATTTTTATTAACCTGAAATTCGAAATGTGGTTTTATAAGACCGTTATTACTGGATGAAGGCAAAACTACTTATCCCGATGTTGCAATATGAAGAGATAAAGTAAAACGCATTAAATTAACGAAATGAAATCAGTACTAACGGGTTTAATAGCAAAACTAATAAATTAATGCGACTTTAATCATCAGATAACAAAATTTAACGTACAAAATCAAGTAAATTAATAAGTAATTAAAGTAAATCAGTTAAACACAACTTCCACAAGCCTTCTAAAATATACAAAGGAGGTTTCAGGACACCACGTGACGCAGTATTAAACAAAATTTCCATAAATCAGTTAGTAAAATCAAATCAAAGCATAAAAACAATGACGTAAATCCATGAAATAAAATAAAATTAAATAACATGATGAAATAGCAACGTGGTTTTACCAAAAGGAGAGCAAAAAAAACAAAATGATAGCCTTACCCGTTGTTACTAGGGGGTCTGCTTGGCAATTAGCGGCTTCGACGCAGTAAAATCGGCAATCAGCCTTAATGACCTTACTTTTGACCCAAAATCAAATATTCCAACAGTCAATCACTTAGAAAGGTCACTTTATTAAGTTTTCTGCCCGAAATCCCAAAAATAAGGAAGTTAAAAAAAACTTTTAGGGGCGAACAAACTTTACGTCTGAAGACTAACGGAGCCAGCTAAGAAGTAATGCTTCCTTGACCACGCTAACAAGATGGCGAAAACGGCGGAAGTACTACGTGAATAAACCAACGCATTCACATTAAAATTAACAAACTAATCGGAGATGATTGAACCCTTGCACAACTAATTAATTTACCAAACCGGTACCCCATAACCAGACCAACCCTCTTCAAACAAACAAATAAAATTAGATAATTCAAACAACTTTACCAATCCCTCACTTGACTATGTAATAAAAATCAGAAGAACACGTGACCCCTGCCCTAGGGACGTGCACCCGAAACGAGAATGGATCTGGCCATCGATATTGGCTAATGCTCCAAAACCAAGGAAAGCGGTCGAATTTCCGGACAGAATAAAAACTCCCAGACCACTAAAACTCAATAAACAAGAAAACAGCCCCTTCCAGGCGATGAAGTTATCCCCATACAGAGATCAAATAATCAATCGAAAACCCAATAAACCTATCGATATGGCCCAGCACTAATATAAATGAACCTATTTTCATACATAGCTCGATGCTCCTTTGAATGCAGTCAAAAATGACAAACAGCTGATTAACGTCAAAATCGACTGCTGGCCAAAAGAAAATACAAATAACAAAATGGGCTTTCTTTAGGAAATGATGACTTGAAGAGTCAGAAAAATACGAGAAAAAGGCCCTACGACGATAGAGGTAACCTTTACAAAAATTTAACATTTTAAATAACCTATAAACATGACATAAATCATTTAATTCACAATTCCAAATTTACCGGATTCCAAACTATATTTTAGGGGAGATTACACAATAGACAGTAAGGAAAATTGACTCATTTCCCCGGGTAAACTATCGAAGAAGGATCTACCATAACTAGAGGTACCAAACTGAAGGAGATATACATTACAGCACTGTCGAAACAGGATCGAAACTAGAGATAAAAACTGACTTTAATCATGGAAATCTAAGGTAAAACTACCCTCAAGGTAAGAAAATAAGGCCCAACCACTATTACTTACTACTCTTAAGGCCACTTAAAGCAATTAATCCCCAACCACATTAACTATGGTAACAAAAAAAACCATCTCCCCGACAGGTATCGAAGGCAAACAGAAGGAAATAATAATCTAGAGATTCAAAACCCAATCGAAACAATATTTACCACAACCAGTCTAACCTGGCACCACATAAAATCAATTCCTTCCTATGGGACACAACGAAAGCCAAGAAAACATACAGGGTGAGCAAAGAAAATTGAAATGTACCGCCATTCCGTAGTTAAGGGGAATTTACAGAAAGTAAAGTAAGGTCAGTAATTTTAGATCCAAAACATAAATGACTTTCATAACTAAGGTCATACTTATACACAGTATCTAAAGAAAAATAGACCGATTGATCAGGTCTGTAAGCCAGAATTTCTTGACAAAATGGTGAGTCAAAATAAAATAAATCATTAAATCCCTTAAAATTTGAATTGTCTGGCATTATTAATTATCCATATGTAGCCATATAGGTCACTCACTTTAACGGCTTTTTCAAACCGTTACAACACCCTGTACCAACTTCTCAACAGCTCTTGATACTTTATTATGCACACATGGGTAGCAGCATTTTCTATGGTGTCTGTTTCTGGGGTAGGTCACCTATGGCTTCTAATATTCTTTTATGCCAAAAGAAAATTTTAAGAATTATTAATAATGTACCTTCTACGTATTCCAGAAGAAGCCCTTTTAGGGCAACTTGACTGTCATATCTGTGTTTATTTATGAAATGTGTATTAATGTGTTTACAAACAAAATGAAGTTTAGGAAACATTTTATGAGTCATAATTTTCATACCAGACATAAGTCAAACTTTTGTGTTTTGCACTGTAATCTTAGCATTACCAGGGACTCCCCAAATATTTTAGGACCTAAATTATTTAACACTCTTCCTCCGGATTTAAAAAACGCTATTAATTTAGTGAGTTTTAAAAAAGGTCCGAAACATGTACGGATTACAAAAATAAACTAGTGAAGCAGACTGGGTGTTTTACTTTTTCTATTAAAGTAAGAGGAACAACTAAAATTCAAAAGTTGTGGGCCAGTTTTTGCACTTTTGTCTACTATCGCAACCCTGTGGGGCGGCTTAGACGAACTGTTGACCAAGAAGATTTGATCCAAATTTCAGGATTCCGAACTGATAGGGCTTTGTTTACTAAAGCCTCAAATATGCTTTATCTAAATTGATTTGTGGGCGATTTAATATTGCCGAAAACTTCTGAAATCCTCGTACAAAGTTAACACCGCTAAAATGTAATCAGTTTTCTTAGATCTACTTGGTAAAATTCAAAGATTTCAAATAATGTTTTCATTTAGTGGCAGTTTGCCATAAACTTTACCATGACAAAAGGACATAATTATGTGATTTATGGTGTATGTTATTATACAGGGTGTTTCATTAATACTGCGAAAAAAATCAGGATGATTTTTCCTGCTTAAAAATATTAAAAATAAAAATTTCTTTTAACCCATGTTCGAACAGGCTATATGTAACAATATGTTTCTATTTGTTAAGAGTTTATTTTTGTATCATTTTGTGTGTGTTGTTTGTTTAACTTTTCGCAAGTAAGTACTTGCACTGTTGTAAAGGGAAAGAATAAAATTGCAAATTTGTAAAGGCGCTTTATTTTGAATTCCTATCTATCTATGTATTTTGATAACTTTTTGTTCACGTCGCTTACTCGTTGTATGCAACTACAGGACGGAAAGTTCTTTTTCAACGGTATTTTGGGCGCCACCCCTTGCATTAATATGGTAAGAGGACCACAAATGCCTCAGGGAGCTTTTAGACCGTAAAGAAAAAACCATACGTTTAACTGCACCGTTTTAAATTGCAGATCGGCAACATATGCTTCCTGTTTATTGGTATTCGGCTGGTCTCGGTGCTGGTCGGTTGGTGGTATTGTCTACCGGTCGCGAGGTGAGAACTCGATGTTCTGATTTCAGTACGGTATGATTTTGCTAAGGAAGGCTCCAGAATTTGGCGTCGTGCCATCGAGAGGTACCGTTGGCGACGGTGGTTCCGCGCAGATCCGTGCTATGAACAGCAGAGAATGAAGGAAAACAAAGGAAAGCTATTTCCCGATATTTCGCGACGGAAAACTGTAGCAAAGTAAAAAGTACAAATAATATGGATTATTTACAAACAAGAACGAACTTCGTATGATGAAAAATAAGAAAGTTAAGTACGGATATGTATACAACTCTGTAAAAATTATGTAACTTCGTTACACTGTAGAGGCGGGGAACGCAGTATTGCGCAGTTAAGGTAAAGAGTGACTCCCCTTGCGTGCACAAGCCTAAAAAAAAACATTTATGTAGATAGCCACCAAAAAAGCCCCGATGCTAAACAGTTAGGACAAGAAAAACGAATAGATTAGTATTATTTACTAGATCTGTCAATTACATATTGTTTTTTTTTAAATAATATAGATTTTGCCGAGGTAGACAATGTCGTTTTACTTATATTGTATGCCACTGAGGCAGGCCACTGGTATTTACTGCATTCTTTAAGTTTAAATATATGTTTAATGTAAACTGAGCTTTCCAATATTTTTCATTGGTGTCCAATTTTGCCGCAAACAATAAAAACACTTTATCCCGACTGATGCTTCTGATATTAGTTCGAAAATATATTATGAGCCTTAAATACCAAGCACAAAAGGCAATTTTAGATCGATGTGCCTAAAATGCATTATAAGGAATGTTCAATAGAAATATTTGTCGAAATTTTTCTCCAACATAAAATAAAAAGTAAGTAAAATGATGGTAAAATTATGAGCAAAATTGTATTATCTACTAGTCAAATATGCAATAACGCTTAACAGGGAAGTAGTTTTAAACTTAATTTAATAAGAAATAAGACTAAAATTTGTTATATTATAGATAGCTTTTATCGGAATTACATTCTAGCCAATAGATTATAGGAATACTAAAATGTTTGCTTCACGAAAAAAAACAGTTGATTTTAACAAATGCTCTATTTTGACCTCTTCAATGATAAATCACCATGAAACCGTTGGTTATGAAATAAACAATTATATTGAAGTCGTAGTCTTATAGTAAAATTCGAGCATACTTTCTTAAAAATGACTTGCTATTTTAAACAATTTTTTATTTGTTCTCATGTTTACGTTACCAAAAATATCTATTTTTGGTTTGGAAAACAATAAAGGTATGATATCTCCGTAATATTTTATCAAAAATAATGCCAATAAAACAAAAAAAATACTTAGAGGTAGATATTATTTGGTAATGGTTAGTAAAACATCTTAGAAGCTTAAGTTTTAAATTTGACCCACGCTTCGACCTGAATGAAGTCATCCTCAGGGCACTAGAAAGGAACTGCATTTGTTAACAAGTAAAATGGCATAATTTAATTCTTTTTATACACAATAATTTAAATGTTTATTATTAATTTAGATTTCGGAATAATAATTTTAAATAGGATATACTAATACAATAAAATATGTATAAATAATAGTAGATTCTGTAATGAGGTTGGAATGAAAATTTGATCCGAGTGGAAGATTCCGAACGCGAGCGTAGCGAGCATGAGGAACCACGAGTTTTTTTTTTTTTTTTTTTTTTTTTTTTAATGATAAAACACCTGCACTGTAGGAAAAATCCTTTAAGGCGCTCTGGGAGCGGTGCGAGTGCGAAAAGAGCGATTAACGTTGGTCTTGAAACGTTGAAGATTGTATTCATTGGGAAACACGACCTCAGGAAGATCATTCCACAAAGATGACGTTCTCCAGATGAAAGAATTCTTGAACAATGAAGTTCGAGAAGTACTAAGCTGAATAACATATGGATGAGCGGCAGTGGTTTGCCGTGTATTTCTGTTTTGCATTGCTCTAGGTGGAATCAAGTGGGCAATGTCAGTCGAACACCTGCCATGGAAATATCTGTAAAAGAGAGCCAAATCACCAACCTGTCTTCGATGCTCCAGGCTATCGAGGGTCTTGGTCAGCTCGGGGTCGCCGATCAGACGAACGGCTCTCCTTTGAATGGAATCCAGTAGCCGAAGGGTGTGCTTGGGTGCAGAGCTCCAGACATGAGAGCAATATTCTAATGATGGTCGAATCTGGGCTTTGTAGAGTGTCAAAAGTTGATGAGGTGTGTACAACCTTTTGGTGCGGAAAAGTACACCAAGTTTCTGTGCAGCTGTTTTGGCAATTGCGGCAACGTGATCATGCCAAGATATATTACCTCCCAGATTGACCCCCAGCAAATTAATAGACGGTGCCAGGGGAATTGCGTGTCCTGCCATGACTATATCCGGTTCTGCAATGTTAACCTTTTTGGAGAAGACTGCTGCCTGGGTTTTCTTAGCATTAAATTCGACTTGGTTACTGTCACCCCAAGCCAAAATTTCTTCCAGGTCCTTGTTGAGGCGCAATACTTCATGCTGCCTGCGAAGATGTGCATCGGCAGCGGATGTTTGGGGAGTCAAGGTAAAAGATGAGACAAGTGTGCTGTCATCAGCAAAGCTATAAATTGGATTTTGGGTTTTCACTAAAAGGTCGTTAATATACAGTAAAAAGAGGGTAGGCGACAATATGGACCCTTGAGGAACACCGACATTGATGGTAAAGGTGTCTGAGAGAAACCCGTCAATCGCCACTTGCAGAGAACGGTTCTTAAGGAAGCTGGTTAACCATAAACAAAATCCATTAGGCATACCGTAGGATCGCAGTTTACTTAAAAGCCCATCGTGCCAAACACGATCAAAAGCCCTAGAGATGTCCAGTGCAACAGCCCGGGATTCTCCATGATGTTCGATGGTGTTGCTCCAAAGATGGGTGACATATGCCAGAAGGTCACCTGTTGATCTGGACTTACGAAAACCGTATTGATGGTCGCTGATAATGTTAAGCCCTTCCAGATACTTTAGTAGTTGTTGGTTAATAGCTTTCTCCATTACTTTGGAAATTACTGAAAGCAATGCGACGGGTCGGTAGTTGCTTGGCAGGGTCTTTTTACCTTTCTTTGGAATGGGCTGGACACGCGCCGACTTCCAGCAGGATGGAAATATTCCTTTTTTGTAGGATAAGTTCAAAAGTCTACAAAATACTGGTGTAAGTTCATCGGCGCATGTCTTGAGAACAATGATAGGAATTTCGTCTGGACCAGAAGCTTTATTGACGTCGAGTCCTTTAAGAATCCGTTTAACAAGACGCTGACGGACACGATTTCAGACATTTGCGATTGAACTGAGGGAATGTTGGGTGGTGGTTTTCCCTGAAAGTCTACAGTGGAATGCGAGGAAAACAGTGCAGCAAGTAGGTTTGCTTTATCCCCGACTGTGGTTGCTATTGTGCCGTCGGAACGTGTTAGAGGTGGAATAGTTGACTTTGTAAAGTTTTGGCTGACGGCCTTAGCGACTGACCAAAAGGACCTTGATCCGTTAGGACTGGCAAGAAGTTTGTTTTTGATTCTCTCGTTATGAGCTTCTTTGCTTTGGTCTATCATTTGCTTACATTGGTTTCGGGTGGTAACAAAGATGGCGCGATTTTCAGGAGTAGGGTTTTTACGCCACTGTCGGTAAGCCAGGTTTTTAGATCTGACAGCACGCTCGCAATTCTTTTTAAACCAGGGCTTGCCGTTGGAAGGGGCTTTTTGGAGAAAGGAATAAAGGCCTCCATGCTAGTTAGAATGACGTCGGAGACCTCCTTTGCACAGACAGATGGATCATTCGAAGAAAAGCATACGCTTAGCCAGGGAAAGTTGCGAAAATGGTCCTTTAGGTCTTCCCACTTAGCTGATGTATAGTGCCAAATTTTACGGGGTTTAGGAGGTTGTTCAGAAGTAATTGGCAGCTCGCTTAGGGTTGAAATAAGTTTGTGATCGGAAGAGCCCAATGGTGGTTGTACGGTGACCGTATATAGGTCTGGATTTGAAGTTAAAAAGAGATCTAAAAGACTAGCAAAATCCCCAGCTCGGTCTGGAACCCGCGTTGGTTCTTCTACGAGTTGAGTTAGACCAGAACTGATCGCAAAAGATTCGGCCTCACGGCCTTGCTCATCGTTGGTGTTTGAGTATTTAAGCCAGTTGACATTGTGGACGTTAAAGTCGCCAAAGATTGCAACTTCGGCATTCGGATGATTGGTTTGCAAGAAGTCGATTGTGTTGGCTAGTGATGAGAAGAGGGCCCTGTAATGCATGTCACTTGGAGGACGGTAAAGGCAGCATATAAACTTAGTGATTTTTTGTGAAGATATTTTAAACCACATTACATCAAAGTCTTTCGGTTCCAGTATCTCCTCTCGTTGGCAGCAAAGATCATCTCGAATGAACAGACAGACCCCCAAGTTGCGTCTAAAACGGAAGTGAAAATCATATCCAGGATATAAATAGCTGACGGTGTTCGTTGACGCTCTGACTTTTGTCTCGGTCAGTGCAAGCACATGAGGCTTGGAAGATTGTAAGTGCTGGTGGACTGAATTGATGTTAGTATTAAGCCCTCTAATATTGCAGAAATCAATTTGGAAGTTGTTACTTTTGGGTCTGTTAGCAACTGCAGGCGCCACACCATTTCCTCGTTGCGAGTTGTTGGAGGAACCCAGTAAATTATCGGAAATGGTGGATAATTTATTAATTTCGCTTGATGAAGCCACAGGACAGAGTATCGAATTTTCATTCTAACCGAGTAGCAGACTATATTTTCTCCACGACCAAAAATACTATTCGCAATATTTGTAATTTCAGGTGGAGTATTATCCAGTTCCATATCTGATTCATCCGATTTTTCAGTCATATTTTGACTTGCACTAAAATTTGTCTGCTGATATTGACAGTTTCGAAATTCATGGCAACCTATGTCGTTTAGATCAATTACAGAATATTCATTCCGTATCTTGTTATGGAATGAAAATACACGCAAAACGCATAAGCAGCAAGTGTTTCAGAATAAATATTCCAACTCAAGAGCGAGAATTTTTACATTCTATTTTCAAAAATGATTTTGCAATTATTGCATTCAGCAATGGTCGTGGAGAAAATATTTTTTTAAAAAGTTTCTAGTTAATTAGCAAAACAAACATCACAATTTATGCAATAAAAAGGTACTTTACAGTTATGAACTTCTGTATTACAAATAAACTTCTTAGATGCATTATTGAATGACAAATTGGTATATCATAATAAAAATTACTATCTTTAGATAATACACATTTAGATTATTAGATATATGTATAAAAAAAACTAATGATAAAATGAAATTATAACTCTCCAAATGGTTAATAAATATAATCCCTTTCCAGCGCTCTCAAGATGGCCTCATAGAGGTCGAAACGTTAACGAAAAAAAAAATAATTGAGCTTCCAAGTTGTTTTACTGACCATTATTCAACAATATCTATCTCTCCATATTAGTCAGTTGGTCACTAATTAGATCCAAAAAAAATACCCTATTTTCAATATTTTCATATAAATTAGGAGAAATCAATACTTTTGTATATGGTTTTAAGGTTAGGTAGGTATGTTTTTCGTTTTGATTTGCACAGAAAAAATGATTCGCTTGGGTTTATTAGGCTAGCAGGTAGAGGCGATGGTTAAAAAAAAAGAAATAGTCCATTTTTAATAATAAATATATCGCTCTTTGTTATTCTGCCAATGGCATGCATATTCAAAGTGATTTTGTGTAAATATAAGAAATGACCCAAATCGACAAATATGTTCTGTGTATTTGTCATTGTCATGAATTTGTCATATCCACATCATTTCCACTCTTGTTGTACAAAGTATGTATGATTAGGAATACACAACATCGAAAATCCAAGTATCGAATTTTAATCTATCGATGTAGTCAAACCATCAATCTTAATCCATTGTTAACCTTAATCCAGGATATCGATGTTTTTAATCGATACACATCGATGGATTAAGATCGATATATCAGCCGAAAACATCAATGTGAAAAATGATTTCTAAAAAAAAAGTCGTCACTCCAATTGAGGACTTGCATTGTTTTTATTTGTTTTGAATCACGTTTCAACTGGTAATTATCTCTAGTCATCTTCAGGTAAACTGAATAAGTACAGTAACTATAGATTAACTGGGGCATAACTGAGATGGGTGCAGTCATGCGTTTAGTTCTTGTGTGATATTTTAAGATTACATCTACTAACAAACGCCGTATGTCCACTGTCCAGGCATGGTCAGCTGCACCGGATTCTTCAGTCACTTCTTTTAGGGTGTTGCTTGATCCTTGTTTCGAGTGACCTTAGTGTCTTACCAATGTAAGATCGGCCACATTCGCAGGGGATCTGGTAGACACAATTTTTCTGCCTTTTTGGTTTGTTGGTTTCGTCTTCGTAAGGTGGCTTCCTAAAGTGTCTCTCGAGCTGAATATTGTATTGATATTGTATCGTTATCCTAGTCTTTTAATTCTAAAAGAGTATCTAAGAGTGACCATGGACACACGGTAATCATATGAAGTGGAAGAACCACACCGGAGAAAGGGGAAAATCAAGTTACAAGAAATATCTGGAAACCCTTTTTAAGTAGGTGTAAACGTAAAATATCGCGCACGAACTGAACACATGACTGCACACATTTAAGTTATGCTCCAGTGCATCTACTTATTTAGTGTTCACCTGAAGACGACTGGAGATACTTACCAGTTGAAACGTTATAATATAAAACAAATAAAGACAATGCAAGTCCAAAACTCTTCTATCATTCAAGACATGTCATTGTCCCAACCTTCAAACAAACACTATCACTTTTTATTACATTTTTTTAACCTAAACTAATATTTGGCCTCCTGTTTAGAGAAGATAATATGTTTTTTTTTTCTTTTAACAAATTTTACATATGTGACTTTAATTTAGAAATATTTGTAGGATGCTCTTAAGTATTTCTTTGTAAGCATATAATTCTTAAAATATTGAAGATACAGAGTTGTAGTAATAATTAAGTAAGATATAAATGCAGTGTACAAGTGAAAAATATCAAAAATCAGAAAATTTATATTTTTTTTATATAACGTCAATTCGCTCCCTGTCATCGCCGAAATATTTTTTGATAGGTGTCCTATTTCACCAAAACCACGGAACGTCTTTATTTCAAGTGCCCCCAGTGCATATATCGCTTAGTAATATATTACTGGCTGTAAACGTCAACCAAAAAGCTATTTTAAACTCATTCAGTTGAAATGCGTGGGCGTAATATGTTGGCAGCGACGCGAATATCTAGTAAATAAAAGCACGCTTTGCCGTCACAATTTCGCTGTATGATTTTTCCATTAAATGAGACATTTTAAGTGAATAATAGAAAGCAGTTTTACTCGATTGAGACAAATAAGTCTGTATTTTATTTGCTAATGGTTTACCATCATTGTTAGCTATTTTCTACTTGTGTTGCAGGTTCTGAATTAGGGATGCCGATTTTTAATCGATTATTTTTATTTAAAATCGATTACTTTTTTAAAAGTAACTTTATATAATGCGCCCGTTTTTGAATTTTTCACAATTGTAATTATTAGAAAGAAAGTCTTTAGCGGCAGGCGGACAAAGTAATGCATCTATTTTTGCATCAAAGTACACATGGACGCCAAAGGTAATGGGTTACCTGGGGGCACAGGTACACAATGACAGACTGTTTTGTCCTTGTTAGGACTCATCAGAAAGCCAAAACCCGTAAACAACTCCCAGTACAGCGAGTATATTATTTTAAGACATTTTTAAGAATAAAAATGTGATGAAAACCTAGTAACGCCATCAGTAGGAATCAACGCAATTCAAAAGATAGCCATCAAACGTGAAAACTAGAACTAAATAAATCAAATACGGTGGCTAGTCCTAACAAGGACGAAACAACCTGTCATTATCTACCTGTGCTCCAGGGAACCCATTACCTTTGGCGTCCCTGTGTACTCTAATGCAAAAGATAGATGCACTACTTTGCCGCCTGCCGCTAAAAACGTTCTTTCTATTTATTTATACGGACGCTAAACTCTCTACTTTATTATAATTATTAGTTCAAATAACTATCAAATATTATTCGGACACTGATTTATTTCTGAACCGATTTTTGGAGTTATAATTCTAAAAATCGATTTTTCGAAAACATATCGTCATCCCTATTCTAAATAATACTGAATTACCTTTTTATTTGTTAATCTATAGCGACCGCCAGATATAAGTGGGCAGCACATGTGATTTTTTTTTAATTCCCGAATTTCATAAATTTATTTTATTTCGAAGAAGTGCTGCATATTTTCAAACCAATAATCCGGTGAAAGGTGAAAGGTTCATGGTATACGAGGAGCACTAAAAAAATTTAAAATGCTTTGAGGGTAACGCGAGAGTAAATAATTATACTCATTTTTTATTTTAGAAACAATAATGCATTAGACAAAATTTTAAATTCAAAGTTAAGCGTAGCCAATTTGTCAAATTTTACTTACCTTAAACTAAAAATAGGACTTGATCATTTTTTATGAATAACCAACTTTGTATAAAAAGTAGAATGCAGTCATTGAGTACTTAAAACCCAGATTTCTGTAGACTTTATTAGATATAACTGCAAATGTTATGTCAGAGTAGTTAGTAAGTTTCAAAAATATTATGGCCTTAAAAAACACACTGTAATTTATTTTTTTGGTCACAAGTAGGTATTTGTCCAAAATAAGCGAAATTTAATATTTGGATTTAACCTCGGATTTAACGTTGAAAATTGAACAATATTTTTTTTAAAAGTTCAAATAAAAGTACCTACTAAAACTGACCAGGTGTATTAAGCCCTAAGCGCATTAAAGCGCAGCGAAGCGCGCCAAAAATGGTACAATGTGGATTTGCGGACATAAGCGAAGCACGACGCGTCGAATTCAATGCTAAAATCGCTATCCTCATATTTCGCCGCGTTGTGCTTCGAATAAATACACTCTTAAAAATAACATAGTATGAATTAGTAAAATTTGTTTTTATCAACCATTTATTTTCGTGAAATCGGACTCAACCTAAATAATTAATCTATACAACCAAAAAAAAAATGCCGTTATAGAACTGTTGAACTAATTAATAACATGAACCAACCCAACCTACAAATTTTAGTTGTCGCAACGAATGTTTATATACAAGTATCTAAAGCAATTTTTACATGATACTACTCCTGTTTTTAAACCATACCTTTTAGTTTTCACAACTAATGTGTAAATGTGGAATATTGAAATTTTTTTTCATGGAAATATCGTTTTTGTTAATGATGCAATCTACAAATATTGCCAAAGCAATCATTTATTTGGGCCAAACCTAAAATTTTCATAGAGTACCTAATAATCACGTATGTAGTCACAACTTTGTGTTTATTATATTTTTTCTGTACATTCTAATTGTAAGAAAGAAGTTGAATCATAAACAAATAACATTTTTATATTTTTATCGATTATCGTTGCAGTTGCATATTAGAAAGTTTAAATGAACTGCTTATATAGCATGATACAATTAGCAAGTTGATTTGATAGAAATAACTTAAAAATAGTGTATGTTTCATTTCTAAAAAAATGCCATATGTAATTTATATTTAGTAGCGAAAAATATTACTTTCTAAAGTTTCCATTTAAATAAAAAAATGCCTTTGTATTACTACTCTAATAGGTATGCGTAACCTAATTGGAATAATTATCAGGGATATTAATTAAAATTATTTCCAATGTCCTTGTTCGCTCATGTTTTTTTATAATACATACTTATGCAATATAAAACAAAAACACTAATTTCAACAGTGTTTTTTAGTATTAATTAATTTTTAATTATCCAAAGTGTGCCCTCCTTTGTCTTTGTATTTTTTGACCTTATTGCCTCATGTCCTGATGATGGCCCTTTTGGACGAAACGTGTAGGCACTAGATTTTATTTACAGTGGTCGATTTGTGAACCAATTTGGTATTCAATGGAGGGAGGTTGTTGGGAGGGGTCAAATAAAACAGGGAAACCAATTGGTTTCAATGCCGACGTTTCGGCGTTTATAGCGTCATCCTCAGGGCACTACAATGGATGTACATTATTAGTATTTTTGATTACATAAAAAAAATGGACAATAGAAGTAAAAATGTTAAACATTAGTTACTTTAGTTAAATTTTTAAAATATGGAAAATTTCTATATATATATATAGGTAGAAACTATACACTAGTAGGTGTATATTATTATAATTATGTTTATGTGGTTACTATGATTCTCAAGAAAATATGTTTATAAATGTGTAGACACAAAATTAATTAATGCTTATCTGTATTTTCCTGATTATAACATTGACCAGGGAAGCCTGTCTTTTTCGGTGAGTCTATCATTGGTTTGTTAGTTTTTTTTTACATTGTTTATTTTTCTGAAGACTAGTACTTCACGAAAAGGAAAAAAAAGTTTGAAAAGCAATAAGAACATTTTTTTTAATACAGTTGAACTAGTACTTATTTGTTGTTACCTAATTGATCAATGTCCTGTAACTTTTACTCTCGTAAAACGTTTAATTTTGTGTCTACACATTTATATACATATTTTCGTGAGAATCATAGTAACCACATACACATAATTATAATAATATACACCTACTAGTGTATAGTTTCTACCTATATATATAGAAATTTTCCATATTTTATTTATTTTTCTATTTGTTTGTGAAAATTTAACTAAAGTAACTAATGTTTAACATTTTTTACTTCTATTGTTAATTTTTTTTATGTAATCAAAAATACTAATAATTTACATCCATTGTAGTGCCCTGAGAATGACGCTATAAACGTCGAAACGTCGGCATTGAAACCAATTGGTTTCCCTGTTTTATTTGACCCCTCCCAACAAACTCCCTCCATTGAACTAGATTTTATTTTTAGTAAATTTAAGAATGAAGATAGGACTTTCTTTCCAAACCACTTATTTACAATGTCCCCTCTGGAGAGTAGTTACGACTTCGTTATGAAACAAAATTTAAAAAATACTATTTTACCACCCGATGATATATGTTGGCTGTATAGTATTCGGCTCTCTGCTGTTTTGCAGGTCATAAATTGCAACCAAAAATCTTACCATTAGTCATGATAATAATCTGCATGGTACGTACAATCGTACATGTCACATTTTAACAATCAATTTGTCAACACAAATATACAAACTCAGCGTTCAAAGACCCTATTAGTCTAATGCAAGCACGTGAGTTTCTATAATACACTGAAGTACCTACTTAATAAAAATAGATTTAAAGCCACTTTAACTTGGTTTTGTTTTTAGCTCATTTAAATGTTTCTTCTTGTGAAAGTCACTGACCCTGATGCGGCTGTTAAATGTAAATCAATTAGGAAACAGTGAAATTGAGGAAGTAGAATAAGTATCTTTACAATAAGTTGCAACTTTGTATACCCCAAGGTATTAGGTATGTTCTATTTTATTTACTAAGGGTAATTCTTTGGAAGAGAATTGGTACAATTTTTTATATGTATCAGTTTTATACCTATTGTTATGTGCTTGCACTCCCCTCCCCCCTCTCCCTGACTGGCAAAAAAGTTAATATCAAAATTATCGTTGCATTGACTACATTTTCTGCACTATAAAATCGACTCATAATGTGTAGTAATATTACAGTAAATTTGTGTTTACTAAAATGTATATTTTTAATGAACTAATCTATACTTTTTGTTGTATATATTAAAATTACATTTTAGTGTAACGCACAGAATAGTACTTTGTACAACAAGAGTGGATATAATGTCTATATCTCACGAATAAGTAAATTCTGAGGGCGATATGGACAAGCCACTCGAGTTAAATAGTACATTTTTCCAAAACCAAACTTACAAACTTTATGTTAAAAACAGTTTGCAGGCTGCCGAGCTTGAACTAACGACCATTGGATCCAAAGTTCGACGCTTTGCTGTTTGAGCCACCGGATCACATTAGAAATTATGGTAAAACCAACTCAATAATATTGCTACAAGAAATTAATTTTCAATGCACATTTAACAGGTTGCAGTGATAAAACTAGTATAGATGGGTATATATTTTCTTATATTAAATACATTAATAATATACGCACAGTGATAGATATTGTAAATCATTTTTACCCTTTTTAAACAACAACATTACCGTTTCGGCAACCAGATGTATGCTTTTCAGGCGGCTGATTAATACCTATCGGTTCTTTTTCGTAAGAAAATAAAGTATGTATATATCTTAAGATGGAAAGTTCTTGTGTATAAACACCTAATTTGAAATTCAGAAAAAAGTATTTCCTCGAGCCGGATTCGAACCGACAACCTCCGTATATCCAGTACAGAGCGCTAATCAGCCGCCTGAAAAGCATACATCTGGTTGCCGAAACGGTAATGTTGTTGTTTAAAAAGGGTAAAAATGATTTACAATATCTATCACTGTGCGTATTTCAGTAAATATTTGAAATTTTCGGACAAAAGTGTTTCCCGATTTGCCGTTGTGATCCTACTTCCTTGATGGCGCAATTGGTTAGCGCTCTGTACTGGATATACGGAGGTTGTCGGTTCGAATCCGGCTCGAGGAAATACTTTTTTCTGAATATCAAATTAGGTGTTTATACACAAGAACTTTCCATCTTAAGATATATTAATAATATATTGTGCCATATACGTAAAAATTATATAATTTAGTTTCTTGAAAAAGAAGGCGGAGCAATAAACTGTGATTGGTCAGTACTTTATAAGGATGCCATAGAGTAATCTTATTTTTATAACAATGAGAAAAAAATTGCCACAAATTTTAATAGATCTTATTTTACTATGAAGTTTTAATTAGCTTCTAATTAAAAAACTAAATGTACGATTCCTTCTATGCGTGCTCGTAAATAAATAAACCAGCGCCGTCTTAAAACTATGAATATTTGTATCTATTTTTTACGTCATCAACAAAATAAGGCGTAAACAAACCTAGGCAATTTCTCTATCCTGATGTAATTCCGACATTTCTATCTAATTTAGAATATATCACGCTTCCTAAGCCCTGCGAATTCCAAATTCTCACATTTCGTAAAAGCTGTTGTTTACACCACCTGTTTCAAACCGATCTATTTTCATCAACCATGGCAAAGCAGTCAGAGCACTTTCAATCCAGTAAGCCAGTAACGTTTAGGTCAACGACTCTACTTGCAAAGGGGTTAGATAAATAAATTTGTGGCTGGATATTGGTTTTTTCTACTCCCATATGAAAATTTGCTGTTCCTTTTACACTAAAGTAATTGGATAAGTGGGCTATTCCGGTTACTTGCACAGACATAATTTCCTATCCATTCTAGTTAGGATATGAAACTCATCAATCACAGTAGTCAATTATAAATTCCGTGCCGTTTTATGAAACTGAAAGATATTTGTATTGCCTTTGTTGGTTTTTTGCGCTGACAGGGCTCCAACCCCAATCAACTCTGGTGTAGTATATTTGACCAGAAAGCTCAATAAAATTAAATCTTAAGAAAAATGAATTTAGGAACAATTATATTACCATACTCGTTTTAAGAACGTAACCATAATGAATTAATCCCCTTTTTTATATTTTTCTTTTCTCTTTTAATATGTTGGCACGTGCAGAGTAACACCAAGTTAGCTCGCTCTGCACAAAACGTGAATTTTTATTAGTTTCTTTAATAATAATAATAATAATAATAATAATAATAATAATAATAATAATAATAATAATAATAATAATAATAATAATAATAATAATAATAATAATAATTGTTTTTATTGTTGAAAAATTAGTAAAATACAATTAATCATTGCAATTACAACAACACATACATTTTCCAACAAGGGCAGAGTTCGCACTCATCTGTCGAGACAGTGAGCAGCGCTTTTACACTCAACCCTTTCACAAAATAAATTTTCAAACAGTACCTGCTTGCGGGATTTTGATCAGTGCTATCCAATTTTTTAAATAAAATGGGTCAAAAATCAAGCAATCAGTCTGAAATCAAAAAATTAAAGAAGTCGTGGCCGAGTTGTTCTCTGAAGAATCGCCATTCCTTAGCAGGCTGTTGGAAAAAATTTCGATAAAAACCGACAAAATTGAAAAAGAAGTAAACAACTGCTCCGAGAGAATTGACGTGCTGAAAACAGCTCGACAGGATACTTAACAAAAGGTAGACGTGCTGGAGGCAAAGATTGAGATGATGCAGCAGCAAAATAAACAAAACAACATGTTTATGGTTTGATGGAAGATATTGTGACAAATTAAAAAGATTGTCGAAATATGTAAAGACTTTCTTAGTTTAAACTTAAAGTACGAAGATATTATCTACTCCAAGAGAATAGGAAATGTTAGTCAGAAGCCACGTCCTGTTATTGTTAAATTCGAAAGGTATTCTACCAAAGTTGCAGTATTTAAAAAACGAAAAGACTTAAAAGGAAAGCAAATTGTAATTGTTGAGGACTTAACTAAGAAGCGGTTGATATTTACCTAAAACCTAAAAATCATGGTAATGTATTTATTAGCATAGACAATACCAAACGAATTATTACCGAAATTTCTCAAATTAACAACTTATAAGTTTTTTTTCTAGAATATAAGAATGTGTAATATATCAAATAAAATTAGAATTATATATATCACGAAATTATTGAGGTAGGAGCGAGCTTGCTATTATTATATATTTTTTTATACTACATTTTTGTTTAGTATCATCAACACTTTTTACATTTTAGGTTACAATTTATATTCCTTATTTATGGATGAACTTAGGTTAGGAAAAATAATATTTCTGTTTTTATTTTAATGCTGTTTAATGTGTTTTGTTGTACTATATGAAGGAAAGGAAACATTCTGTACTCTGTGACCGAGGAAGTGCAAGCTGCCACAAGCTTCCTGGAAGACTTAAATGTTTGCAACTCCCTTTGATACATAAGAATCTTTATTAAGAATAATTATCTATAAGTTATTATATTTTTACTTACTATTCAAGGAATGGGGTTTCCATATGTATTTTGTAATATTTGTAAATTTACCTAACATCGAATAAAAGATTTTGATTTGATTTTGATATATTAGTACCATACAATAATATGATGGTTTGTTTAGAAAATGGTAAAGTTACTCTGAGGATAACCCATGGGAATACAATTTCAATAAAATTATGACTTTTCTAGACCTGCAGTTTCAAATTATTATACCCCTCCATTCACTCTTATAAATCTGCTCCAGCTTTAGTGTTCTCTTTTGTAAATAAGACGAACCCTTTCTGAAAAGATACTTAAAAGGTGTCTACAATTTTAAGCGTCAGGCTCAAAGATTACACCACCTGGGATCATTTGCCAGTGTTTACTTTCTTAGGATAAATATCACCTCTAGAACTCCTAAATTTAGTACGGGTTTCACATAAATTAGTTCCTCTTCTGGCCTTGATGATCACCGTCAAACCTTAAAAAAAAACATAGTTAATACAACCATAATTAAATATGATGACAGGATAGAAATCCTGCTTCTAAAAAAATTAAAAGCGCAAAACCAAACAGTCAGTTCTAAAATGATCCTTTTTCACATGCAACCTAGCCTTTGTCTCAGTTCTATAGTTATACATTACACAGAAAAAAAACAGCTCATAGCTCAAAGGGACTGAAAATCCCCTAATTCACAACATACAAGAACCCGTTCCATAAAGCCACAGAACATACTATCTCTAGATGGATAAACACACACTTCGTAATAGTGGCATAAATACAAAATTGTATAGCTCTCATAGTGTACAAGGCACGATTCCACATCAGCAGCTAATTTAGATCGAGAGAGTCAACGTGGAGGAAATTCGGGAAAGAGCAGGTTAGGCTAAAAATTAAAGTTTTTAATACCTTTTGTAGTCACCGAACCAAGCGTATATGGAACAAGTCTTGAAAAAGATTTTAGTAATAAAAATAGGTGTAGTTTAAATACTCTTTTGTAAACCTATGGCTTGTAATTATAACCATGTTCCAGTATTTTGCAAATATATATAATACTAAACTCGGTTGCTTGATTATCTCTAAACATCTGTAAGTATTAGGTAATACCAAAGGACGAAATCGTGTAATGCAATTAAAAATGAAATAACTTACCTGTAAGGGAATTTGATAATAATTACATAAACAGTCCCATCCGCAGTTATGTAGTTAAAATAAGGCAAGATAATTGATTTATATATGTGTAATTTGGACCATTTACTCAGGTAAAGATTCAATTTTCTCAGAAGGTGGATCTTCATTGCGATTTTTTTTCCATGTATTGTGCATGACTGAAAATATTTGATCATCATCGATTATTATACATAAGTATTCTCTACTTTTTTAATATTTTTTCTGTTTATGGATATTTTAGTGGCTGTCTCTATTTCAGTACTATTTTGCTTACTTCTTATTATTATATACTTTGTTTTTTCTACCTTTACACCTTTACTACTCCGTTCCGAGTTATCCATTTATGTAGAATTTCTATGTCGTCGTTTATTATTTTAACTACAGTCCTAACATCTTCTCCAATCCGATATATTAATGTGTCATTAACAAATAGGTAGTTGTATACTGCATTTTGACAGACATTTTAAAATATCGTTTATGCATGGCTATACACAGGTTTAGTCCTAATACCATTTTGTGTGAGACCCCAAATACATTTTCCTTTGAATTAAATGTACATACAGGGTCCTGCGCCTCACCTCCCGTCTTCTGTAGCTCACTTATTAATTTAGTTAGGATTATGACGTTTTGTAGGCTTTACCTGTATCCTAGGGCGCATTTCAAGAACATATTTTTGTTTATACAGGGTGTTTCAAAAAAGTGTGACGTCATAAGGATAGGTTTTTTTAGATTACATGCCATATATTTTCTTACTTATTTGGATGCATCTTGTAGTTGCTTACATATCCCTAAAATTTTAATGAAATCGGTCAAGTATTATAGGCGAAAAAAAATAAAAACTAAAAAAAATCAGTTTTGCACCACTGGTTTTAAAAATTAATAAAAATTAAAAATAATGTCTCGGTAATAAAATTATACAAAGTTACTTAATAAATAAGGTCTCGCAGTTTCGTTAACCAAGTTTGATTAATACGAATTGTACAGGGTGTCCAAAGTTTAGTGTCAAACTTTGCAAACTTTAAAGCAATTTATTTCTCTTATTTCAAATTGGAACCCCCTTTATATTATTATGTCATTCGATGCAGAATTAAAGTTCAAACATTTATTCTTATTACAACCCTATCGCAATTTCTAATGCATTTAGACTTATTTGCAGAAAACTCATTTTATCAACTATTCCACCAGTCATTATTATATAATAAATATTAAAGGTGGCTTTTAAAAACAATTTATTAATATTAAAGTTTACTAAAAGGACAAATAAAAATTCTTTTAGCATGCTCCTAATATGAAAATCATATCTACGAGCTTTTCTTGGTTGTATTCCATTACAAAAAATAATATAGCTTAAATAATTAATACTAATCTAATAATATTTGAAATTATAAAATAACTAAAGTCAAAATGGGCTTTTGTCACTTTAATAAACCATAATACCAATAAATTGTTTTTCAAAGCCACCTGATGATGACTGGTGGAAAGGTTGATAAAACGAGTTTTCTGTAAATAAGTCTTAATGCGTTAGAAATTGTGATAGGGTTGTAATTTGAACAAATGTTTGAATTGTAATTCTGCATCGAATGACACAATAATATACAGGGGTTCCAATTTGAAATAAGAAAAATAAATTGCTTTAAAGTTTGCAAAGTTTGACACTAAATTTTGGACACCCTGTACAATTCGTATTAATCAAACTTGGTTAACGAGACTTTAGGACCTTATTTATTAAGTACCTTTGTATCATTTTAATAACGAGGCATTATTTTTATTTTTTATTAATTTTTAAAACCAGTGGTGCAAAACTGATTTTTTTTAGTTTTTATTTTTATTCGCCTATAATACTGAACCGATTTCATTAAAATTTTAGGGGTATGTAGGCAACTACAAGATGCATCCAAATAAGTAAGAACATATATGGCATGTAATCTAAAAAAACATATCCTTATGACGTCACAATTTTTTTGAACAGCCTGTATAAACAAAAATATTTTCCTGAAATGCGCCCTAGAATCCTAACTTAATTAATAAGTGAGCTACAGAAGACGGGAGATGAGGCGCAGGACCCTGTATCTTGTTTCTTGAGATCTATCGAAGAGGTAACCATTCTAAACATTCTCTTTAATGCAATATTTTCTTAATTTCTGAATTAATAATATCCTATCTATGGATTCGAAAGCTTGTCGAAGGTTTCTTTCAATTTAAACAATATCGTTTGTAGTGCACTTTCATATGAATTGTTTTTCCTGATTAATACACACGTAAGTGTTTATTTAAAAAAAAAATCCTTCATTAACTACTACTTCAAAAAAAAATTTCATATGACGAAACCATATTTATGGGGCGGAATTCTTCGTATTTAATTTTGTTTTTCAATAACTCTGTTTTGTTTTTGCCCTCCAATGATTCTAGCTTCAACTAAAACTGACACGCTTATCAGACAATTTGAGAATAGAGGAGAGAGCATTTAAGGATGATATACTATGCTGATTGTTTTTTTCAAATTCGACAGTGGCTAGCTTAGTCTATACAAAAGCATAGGTTAAATTTCTTTTTTTCTCTTCCCTTTCTCTCTAGTACACATTTGAATACCACCCATAAACTTAACAAATTTATTCAAAAATTATTTAAGAAATCATTAAAGTAGGTATTCCCCAATGTGACTAAATTTTATTAAAGGTAAAATAAAAACTTATTATCCATCGATGCCAATTTTAATAAATAATGATGGGTTAAAATATTGATTAAAATATAATCAGTAATCATTTTTATGTTAATCAGTTTTAAATAAGACAGATTATTTAATTTAATCAGCAGACAGTGTTAATTTGGGTAAGTCATGGCAGGACACGCAATTCCCCTGGCACCGTCTATTAATTTGCTGGGGGTCAATCTGGGAGGTAATATGTCTTGGCATGATCACGTTGCCGCAATTGCCAAGGCAGCTGCACAGAAACTTGGTGTACTTTTCCGCACCAAAAGTTTGTACACATCTCATCAACTTTTGACACTCTACAAAGCCCAGATTCGACCATCATTAGAATATTGCTCTCATGTCTGGAGCTCTGCACCCAAGCACACCCTTCGGCTACTGGATTACATTCAAAGGAGAGCCGTTCGTCTGATCGGCGACCCCGAGCTGACCAAGACCCTCGATAGTCTGGAGCATCGAAGACAGGTTGGTGATTTGGCTCTCTTTTACAGATATTTCCATGGCAGGTGTTCGACTGACATTGCCCACTTGATTCCACCTAGAGCAATGCAAAACAGAAATACACGGCGAACCACTGCCGCTCATCCATATGTTGTTCAGCTTAGTACTCCCCGAACTTCATTGTTCAAGAATTCTTTCATCTGGAGAACGTCATCTTTGTGGAATGATCTTCCTGAGGTCGTGTTTCCCAATAAATACAATCTTCAACGTTTCCAGACCAACGTTAATCGCTTTTTTCGCACTCGCACCGCTCCCAGAGCGCCTTAAAGGATTTTTCCTACAGTGCAGGGGTTTTATCATAAAAAAAAAACTATCTGGTGTGGACCTGGATTAAATCAGTACTGAGTTGATGTTGATTTAAAATTTAATAATTTTTTGTTAAGTATTTATAAGGAACCTGTAGAAAGTTATAACCCGATACAAATTCACAGATCGCGAAGCCTAATATTTAAAACTAATTTATGTAGCACAGTAAAAAATAACTTTAATGCAAAAGATAAATTCACTGAAATATCAATTTAAGAAAAACAAAATAATATGCCCAAATTTTCTTTTTGCTTATATTTATCGACACAAAATGTCTACCTGTTTTCTTCTACATATTTTAAAGCATTATGGATATTCCAGAATGCATATAGCTTATGCAAATTTAGGAGGATCAGTCAACGCTTGCTACCCCTAAGCAAACAAAAAAAAATAACTTACTTATTCCTTATTTCATAACAGTTTTTGCCTGGCGAGTAGTAGTATGGCATATGAAGGTCTACAGTAGGGTCAAAATGCCTAAAGGCGTACGGTTTTTACGAAGTAAAGAATCCATCCCGGACTAAAACTTGTAGCTAAATTATAAAATGTTTTTTGCTCGCGAAAGCATACTAATATTGAGCGCGTTAAAGAATGAGTGTGTTTACGTAAAAACTAAGCGTGTAGAGCGCCTATAAATTGCACAGTTTTAGCTGAAGTGCATTCACAGTTTGGTTAAATAAAGTATTCTGAGCTTTTTAAGTTTCAAAATAATATATTTAAAATGAAAATGTAATTTCAAAAGAAAAACATTGCAGTAGGTACTTTAGCTGGTTTAAGTAAAATAATGATAGATAAAAAACGGAAACTGCTATTTTAGATGATGGAATACGGAGAACTCTTTTGTATACTCCCACATGGATACTGTCTGTTTTATTTATAACCAAGTCATATAAGGGCTATACCAGTTAACTGAACAGATATAATTTCATATCCATTCTTGTTAAGATATGAAACTGACCAATCGCAGTGGTCAGATCATTAAAACTTGAATGATAACAAAGAATCCCAATTTGGACGTAAATATAACGTATTTTTTAATGAAGCTTAAGCAAAAGTAAGGTTAATAATATGTAAATATGTCAGATTTATTATTTGAATCAAACCATTTATCGCCGATTTTTATAAAATTTATATATACTTAATGCTTTATCAAAATGAACATTTATTTTTGCTTTTGTTCTTTTTGTTTGCAATGTAAATAACTTCTCAGCACCACTTTCTACTATTTTCAATGGAGCTCCAACTCTAATCAACCTTTAAACTTTTATTATACGCAACAGACTAGAAAAATAACTGGAAAATCTTAAATTGGGTGTAGCTTTAGTATTGTATTTACTTAGAGACATGTATAGTTTTTGTTAAGATTTACCAAAGAAAATTTTACCAAGGAATTCTGTATTTGGCCCGTGTATGCATTATAGTTTTAATATTGTTAACAAATTATCTTTTTTATGTAACCATTATACCTTCGAATAAATGTAATTAATATATACATATTTACATAATATTATTTATACTATTTAATCTCACCAAAATTAAATCCAACTAAATCCAGAATAATCTTTACATCTACAACTATATTAAGATTTGTAAGGGGGATTAAATACTGTACAACTGTATAACGACTATATTTATCATGTATATTAAGTTAACATCTAAGAAAAAAGCAAATATAAAAAATCTTTATTTCAAACAAACTAATTCATGTTTTCCTTTCATGAAGGATCACATATTATCTCTTCAACAGTAATAATGGCCCATCAAGGCTGGATTCCATCGTCCTTGGTATCAAATTTGTATTGTCTTGATGTAGCTTTTCACCCTGCTCGCCTAAATTCTTGGAAAAAAATATTAGATAGAAATGGAGAAAGTGCAATTTTAATAACATTCGGCAACCAAGTTGTTCGTAGTTTGCAGCCATATTGTTACCTAAAAGTCCCCTCACTACTCGCCAAAATTAAAACAAACTAAATCCAGAATAATCTTTACATCTACGACTATACTTGTAAGGGGAATAAGATAGTATAATGTACTTATATTGGGTGTTAAAAACAATACGAATATACTGGAAACCGCTACTTAATTAAGTTTAATATGTTGAGCATGGAGGAAATATATTAAAATAACTCTACAGAGTACATCGTAAGTTTTACCAGCTGCTTCATTATAAATTAGCTATAACTTGGAATAGTTTATTAAAAATTAGCTCCATAATAACTAACAATAATAACAATGTTTTATAATTTTTTTTATGGCGATATACTTAATTTTGACTTGTTCGTAAAATTATTCTTTTAATTAATAGACAATGAAACTTCATCAATTTGTTCTTTTGTTCTATTTTTTTACGCTTCATGAAGAAATTGCTTTTTAATGCATAGCATATATAGCACTATTCTCAACAAAACTATTGAATAGCAACTTCAGTTCATTGACGACCCCGAATAATCAATACAATATTCTGAAAAATAATATGCTTTAACGAATTATTTTCTTGTTTCAGGTATGTACCTATTTCCAAACAGTGGCAAATACAATAACTTTGTCAGCAGTGTAAGTAAAAGTATTGTTATAGTTATTTACATTAAAGGTGATAATGATACTGTGTTTACAGATGGCAAATTTTCGTTTCCTATGCGGGTACAACTACACCTAAATATAATTATACTACATAAATAGGAAGACAAAAATCACAAAGTCATGGTCTCAATCATGCATGATTGAGACCATGACCATGTGATTTTTGTCTTCCTATTTATGTTGTTACTTTGGTCTCTTTGAGAAAATGGACGATTTTTTCGAATAATTATACTAGAATGGCAGTAGAGTTTTGGACTTGCATTGTCTTTATTTATTTTGAATCACTACGTTTCAACTGGTAAGCCTCTCCAGTCGTCTTCAGGTGAATACTATTGTCTATTTCTTTTCGATTGCGAACGATGACAGAAACCCGTTTTACAATAAAAAAATGCAAGAATTTTCATTTTTGACAAGTTGAAAAAGTAAGGTTAGGGATTTACGTCATAACTGACATTTTGTTGTTTACTGTTTATAGCGGTTAGAATTTTAAATAAACACTTATTAAGGCCGCTTTACAGTTTGCAATTTTTCTTTCACGCAAGGAAAGATTGCCTGGGAGTATGCGCAGAACGAGGCTAATGATCAGCTGGCGCAATTTGTATTGCTTTTAAGAAATATAACTCGGACTGTATTTTTATTGCCATTGCAAGCGCAATTCTGAGAATTTTCTGGTGATTTATGAGACACCAAACTAAATATAAAAATCCCTGACATTTATTTATGTTTTTTCTAACCTATAGCGGGTACGTTTTGTTTTTGTTGGTTTGCTTTCATGTCCTGTAATGATGTTTTGTTAAAATGAATGCACAAAAAGCGCCGGTAAGTCCTACCAAATGTATTTTTATTTTAATGGTTGGCAAGTGGTACATCACCTACGATCTTGGCAAGTCATTGCACGCTGTAAAACGAAGTAAAATTTTTATTGCGGCAATATTAATTGCTGCAAGACAACTTGCGTGAAAGAAAAATTACAAACTTTAAAGCGGCCTTTAAGAAGATGAATTTTTAGGTTATGTCACAATGTTTGGCGTTTGGCATGGCCTTCTATATTTTGTCGATAAATCGGGCATCCTTTTTGCTCCTACACCAGTACTATCCATTAATACATAGAAATAGCAAGCTAAACACCCGCAACAAAGTTACCATCTACAAACTATGCATAAGACCAGCACTACTATATGCCGCCCCATCATGGTCAACACTCTGCATGACGGGGAAAAGCACAATACAAACATATCAAAACAAATTGCTACGAATAATAACTAACGCACCATGGTTTGTACGTAATACCACATTACACAGAGACCTTAAAATGGAAACGATCCAAGACTACATCACGAACACCAGCCACAATTACTTCAACATAGCAGAACAAAGCCAGAACCCGTTAATCCGCCATTCCCACCAACCACAACACCAGGCAGGTCCATACAGGCTACCACGACAATGAGGGACCCAGGTTCAAACCCCTCACACAACACGAACTTAATGTACTAGTTTTTAGCTAATGTTTTATCAATAATTAAGAGGAGTTATAGGCCTAGCCTCGCTTAAAATTTTAATCAATGAAGATCCTAGTCATCCTTTTTGCTTCAACACAAAGCAGGCATAGGTTTACTATTTTATGTTGCAGAAAAACGTGAAATTAACCGATTTTATGTACAGAAAGTTTATAGATTGTTTGTTTCGTAATATAACTAGAGCTAAAAGTTATTTTTAATTGCTAAAAGGTTTATAATTAGCATATATGTATTTTCTAGAAATTAATCAAACGGAAATTTCGTATTCTTCTTCTGTGATTAAAAAAAGACCTTTAATAAGTTGGCTATGCATTTATGTAGTGTAAATTGGTCCATGATTTAACCAATTAGGTAAATTTTTGTTCAATTTTTTTTTCTGTCATCGTTCGCAATCGAAAAGAAATAGACCATAGATTCAGTATTCACCTGAATTCAGTAGTGATTCAAAACAACTAAAGACAATGCAAGTCCAAAACTTTACTGTCGTTCAAGAAACGTCATTGTCTCCAACCTTTACACATAATTATACTATTTGTCGTTGGCAATTTATTACCACAATGTATACTGTAAAAATATGACACTATTAGTTGTACAAGTAGATTTTATGTAATTTTGTAGAGTATTTATATTGTAATACTACACAAGTTCTTTGTAAAAGTACGCTTTATATAGGGTAAATATTGTTTATTAAAATATATCATTTTTAAGAAATGCATGAAAATTAAATTTCAAACAAGGAGACGCTATTACCATTTAATTTAGTCTGCGGAAAACGGTACCAGGGGGCGAGGCTAAGTATCATACCAATATGGCCGATTCATAAGGGCCTGATTAAATTTATTTTGAACAATTCTAAAAATGCTTGGGTCAATTAGAATAATATATTTTCATCAAACAATGAACAGCTTTGTAATAGAAATAACGGATAATGGTATTATTTATACACATGTTTGTATATTGTGTACTTGTCAGTAGCTAGGTTGGTGAAACCCGTTTGCGCTCATTAATTTGATTAGTGACAATGATTTCAAACCACCTAAAGTGAAACTTTACTATCGGTTGCATATCTCCACCTACAGACCGGTTTCGAATCGTTGTTCCCGTTATTACAGGGTTGGTGTTTATACCATAACAGTGAAAGTATCAACGTTTTTGGGTTGTATATCTTTTGATAGTCCATCACCGACTTAAAAGAAACATAGAACCGCTATTTCTATTTGCTTTGTAGGTACGTGTCAACCTTACGCCTGTTATTTAGGAAAATAAATACAACAAACTTCTACATGTATAATCTCTATCTATTTTTATCTTTAGTCTGTTTCTGTTGTCATTCTAACTTCTAATAAAATTGATGTTTCGGTTAGGCCAAATATACAATCGATGTACGTAACTGAAAAGTCCACAGACGAAATTTAGGAAAGCCAAACCGTATCGTGATCCTCTAAATCGATTATTAGCATTAAAAATATGAATAATTCAGTAATTGGGAGCTGCTTTACGTACAAATGTGTGAAATAAAATGTTACGAATTCGTCAATTGAGGCCCTGACAGATGTTTCAAATTTCCTCGTTATTTTCATATGAAATAAAAAGGCTATGATTAATAAAGGGATGGATACTTCTAATATTATAATATAATTATTCCCAAGATTTGTAGTACATATTACCAATATTGCTTAGTCAACAAATATTTTAAATTAACCATTTACAGAATATGAATAATATAATAACTCATTCCGGCTAGAAAATATTTTTTTATTATAACATAAAGCTGAATTTTATTAGAACGAACCAATCTAAGTATGAAAATGGCCATAGAAACAACATGTAACAAGACGTTTTTTAATCCTGTTAAAAAACAAACATAGAAAATGTTTATTTGAAACATACCAATTCTTTGTTTTCCTTTTATGGAGGATCACATCTTCCCTCTTCAAAAATCAACAGTAATAATCACCCATCAGGGCTTGATCCCATCGTCCTTGGTACCGAATTTCCATTGTTCCGATATCTTGATGGAATTTTTCACCCTGCTTGTCGCAGACAATGGGAATGGAGAAAGTGAATTTTTAATAACATTCGGCAACCAAGTTGTTCGTAGTTTGCAGCCATATTGTTGCCTAAAATCCTCCTACTACACTTACAAAAGAGTTCCAAGCTCTGAGTTCTTGCGCGGTGAGTTTTTCTATAAAATTACCATTTTCCAACAATTTTCTAATTTGTGGTCAAATAAAAATGACTTTTTTTAATTTGGCGTCACTTAACTGAAGAAACACTTGTCGTAGGTATTTAAATCCTTCACCCTCTTTATGTATAGCTTTTACAAAGTTTTTCATTAATCCAAATTTAATGTAAAATCCCGGTTGAAATTGAGTGGGCAACTGGTATAGATAGTTTTAAATTTTCATTATGTAATAAGACATCTTTTAAACTATATTCCGATAGGTCTATGAACAAGGAACATTTACAAGGAGGCTGAGCGATATTGAGATCCTGCATTAAACCATCAATATCAGTACACACCCATAATGTATTCTCCACATGGTAAAATGTAGCATTTCTTTCCTAATCTTTCTAGTAACTTCCACTTTTTAAGACTGGAACCAAGGAGTTCTGATTATTGCTTTGTTACCCCAAATCATGTACAAAATTATTTAACTCAATTAAATGTGGCTCGACAGAACTGAGACGGACACATTTAAAAAAATAATAATTTATTTTAATATTATTATTGTGATAAAATAAAGTACATTTTCGGATTAAGTACGAAAGCGAGTCTGCGAGAGCGAATGTTAGTTCTGAAAGTTTTTTTTAACTGAATTTAAAACATAGTAAATTTAATAAATCACTTAAAAATTTAGCATGCGCATTTATATATTCACTTTACAATCACACTACCCGGTATAAAAAATCTGGTAAATCTGGTAACGTTCAAAATAAATCACTTAAATTGCAGTCATCACACTTTTCCACACTTCCTTACATTTTAACGTAAATCCATTTACGCTGATATATGCGATAATTGAAAAATCATTTTAATATGATTTATTTCTATAAACTCCATGTGCCGACAACCATAAATTCAAAAAGGTTTTACGAAAAAGACATTGTAATTTAGTGTTTTTCCGCTCATGCAAAATATGCGAGTGTTGGAGTTGTGCCAAAAGATATCGTTATACAATAACCGGTTCAATAAAAATGCTTTTATACCGGCGATTGTTATGCCAGTTTATAAAAACACAATAAACATAGAGAGCAAGATCAAAAAGACAGATTTCTACTAATGGACGGTTTAAAATTGTTTCAAATACAGTTGTAAAATGTTTGTTTAGCCTAGTCTTTTGAAATATGCAGGAGCATCTTTTGACGCCAATAGTGACATTTTGCCAAACAACAAAATCAAACCATTTTTTTTACTCCCACATGAAATTTTACTGTTTCCTTTACACTAAATTGATTGAGAAAGTGGGCTGGCTAATCCGGTTAACTGAACGGATATGATTTCATATCCATCCTAATTAGGATATGAAACTAACCAATCACAGTGGTCAACAAAGAACCCAAATTTACACGTTGTAAATTTTACAACGAGTCGTTTTCTGGGACTTGACAGAAGTGAGGTTTAGAATTTACTTCAAAAATATGCAAATCTGTTTTTTAAAGATTTAAATCAAAACATTTATCTCAGAGTCTATGCATACACAATTTTTTCCTAAATAGTGCACGAAATAAAGCTAAAATTGGAGGTATTAACTATATACTAAGATATAGTTCTACCAAACTATTATTTTCTGACCAATTTAAATATTTGTGTACAAAAAATGCACTTTCGTATTTTAAAAATCTCCAGTTTTACACTTATTTCTAGACAAGTACTACAAAAATTAAAGCATGAAATGTACTATAAACCTACTAATTGAAGGTTCTTTGCTAACCTTGGTGAATTTTTTGCCATGCAAAAAACGCGATATTTTCTGATATATAATATAATCGACCTTAAAACTTTGATTTTAAGAAAAGATATAGAAAAATAACTGGTAAATCTTCCTTCAATGAAGGAACATGAAGATGAGTACATAAAACCAGATAAAAGAAGTTTTCTTGAAAAAGTTAACTCAATTTTTTACTAAAGGTTTTAAGGGTATTTTTACAGTATTGCCACTTCCCTTTCCACGTTAATAGTGTTGGTAGTTTGCAAATTGGCGATTTAAAATAAAAACTTTACCATGGCGAACGTTAAAAGTTCACATTAATACACAAAAACCGTTTTTAACCGTTTAAAACAAATTGTACAGTTATTTTGTTGTACTTTCGGAGTTATAATTCTTACGCACGCAGAAAAAAATTCAAACAAACCCTTTTTTCTTCTGTGCATTTTAGCAGAACAATTAAATCAAACTAGCTATGGTTGAAAAAATAAATTGTATAGTTTTATTAATAAATATATCGCTTCTTTTCTGTTATGCTGCATGTGAGAAAGATAGATATATTCAAAATAATTTTGTGTAAATATAAAAACTGACCTAAATCGATGAATATGTTACAGTGCAATTTGGTCCATGGATTTGCCAATGAAATGGATATTTCTTCAATTGTTTTTTTATTATCTTTCTAACAAGTTCACGGCCAAATTAAAAGACAAGTTATGATTCCTAATTTAAATATTTTTTTGTATGAAGATCGGAAGTTGAGTAGTAGAAAAATATACTGTACAAGTCGAGTGTATTATCCATATTACGCCCGAAAGTTTACTTCCTCGTGCAATGTGGACATTATCTCCACTCTTGCTGTACAAACTACTATTGTAAAAACCTGTTTCATATTTAGCAGCAAGTATAATTCTTTCCATCGAGTTCATCCTGTTTCAGGCGTCAGCCACGAGGAACCCTTAGCGCCTGAAAATTGATTAGCGGGATTTTGTTGGTTGACTAAATGTCACCAATGGGTGGGTGGAATACTAGTTAACGATAACTTAAAATTTTGCTTGCAAAACTCTGTTCAGCTGATTGTTTCATTATTAATTAAACTGGAGAATAGAAATTATCTAATATACCTTGGATGAACGATTAGAGAGCTAGGGTGAGTATTGATATCTATGGCTCAGTGGTGAGTTACTGACATTCGACAGAGACGGTCCAAGTTCGATCCTCGGAGACGCTTAATAAAAATGGTAGGCCCGGAACGGCTGCAATTTTTTGAAGGTTGGAGACAATGACGTTTCTTGAACGGCAGTAGAGTTTTGGACTTGCATTGTCTTTATTTCTTTTGAACTGGTAAGTATCTCCAGTCGTATTTAGGTGAATACTGTATTTACTTAAAGACGACTGTGTCATTTATAATATAAACAAGTTTTAAAATTATATTACAGATTTATTTCACACCACATATTGTACTATTATTTTAAAACTTATTTTGATTTTTACATTCTGGTTTTGTATAGTACAGCGCTTATCTTATTGTGTCTTGTTTAAAATCGTGCAGCCGTATAAGTACTATGATAAACTTCTAAATACAAACCCTATTCAGGTCGAGTGACCAAATGTATTTGTTTTCATTTCTTGTCAGTTGGATATAAATAGACTATAGTGATTAAACCTATTAAAATAAATTTGTTTGCATGTAATACAATATTATAGTAAAAAAACCATCCCACAATCTTTGATTGATTACTTTAAACTATCAAATTATTGTACGCTCTTTCAGTTCGCATGGCAGCAAAGCTTATCTTAAAGTTTGATTTAATAAACATTGCCAACATTATTTCCTGTGTGGTTGCATTGTCTAGAAAATTTCTGCGCAATTTTCTATTAATTACTTCAACTTCTAATGTAAGGATAATTTATCCTTTTGTTCCATCAGTCCTTTATGTTCTATGAAAGACACTGCGACAATTTAAAAATAAACCGCTGAATCGCCACATTACAAAAACAATGACATTTCAGATCTTCCAAAGTTGCAAAAACCATACCACCAGACACAAACAAAATAAAGTTCTTCTTTGTTTTCTATACTTTTTCCAGAGTCCGTAATAAATTTAATACATTAAAAGTAATGGACAGAAACAAAAGAAAAGGGAGAAAAAGTGAAAAGAAAAGAAATCTGCAACCCAAATCCGGGCGATTTTCGCGCTTATGTTGTGGAGGAACAGCTGGTGCCCCCATAAATTTGTAAAATCCATGACCTAAATGTTGGGAATATATGAGGGTTGTGTCATTTCGTTTAATAGAAAGATTTTTAAGCCTTATTATTGTACATTTGAAATTTCATTCATTTGGTAGGTTTTGGTAGTTTAGTTGCTGGGAGTTTTTTAATAATTAAAGAATGATATAATAATTGACTATTTCACTATAATCGAATTTATCATATTTAACACTAACATCCTGAACTAGACCTTATTTAAAGAGTATCACAAACTTTTAAAAACTATTAAAAACATTGCGGGAAAGCTGCAAGTTTAGAAGCATGAGGCGAGAAGGAATGTACGTCATCCTATTAACTGCGCAATTATTTTACTTGCGAGTCGAGCGACCGATTATATTGTTATCCTTGTTTCGATAACTTATATAGAAAAGAATAGATTATAAATAGAACACCAGCCTCGAGAGATTAGTCAAGTCGGAGATGGGTCCAAATGAGTCGAATGAAGGCTGTCCCGGGCCCTTTGCCGGTTTTGTTGTGACGTCAGTATCTTCTACCGCGTGTTTTTATAAGAGAGCGTATATTTTGTTTTGTAGAAAGAAGGTTTAGTTACTTTAATAGCGAGAAACAATAGTTATAGGCAGTTGTAGTAGTAGTAGTAAAAATAAATGCATTTAGAATATTAGTCCTTAAATACAGAATGGTGTTCCCGAACAGGGCACATGGGATCCCATGTAAATTTCGAGGTGGTTGGCTCCCGTATATATTTTAACCCAAAAATATACCTAAACTTTTTAAAGAATACAATAAGAAATATATCCTTGTAGAATTAAAAGCGGTTTTTCCTAGTAATTTAAGACAAATATGAACCTAAAAAATCAAAAGTTTTGACCATGGAAAACGTCACAAGTTTTTGAAGGAAGCTCCAGACGACACGTTTCTGTTAATGAAAGTGATATTAATTTTTGGGCTGAATGGCACATGTCGGCGTGCAGAACTATGCAGTTTAACATCTGAAAATATAGAGGATTCAGGAACAATGCTAATAGTAACGTTACATGATACCAAAACAAAGAAAAAACGTGTATTTACCGTAGGATCAGACGGCAATGGCTATAAAATTTACGTACTTACTGTTAAGACCCAAAACAGTAAGGCACAATCGATTTTTCCTGTTTTGTCGTCATGGCAAATGTATAGTACTGCCAGTTGGCATCAACACTTTCGCAAAAATCCCGCAGAAAATTACGAAATATCTAAAACTTCCTGATGCTTCAAGCTACACCGATTATTGTTTAAGAAGAACATCTGCAACTTTTCCTGCTGACAATGGCGCTGATATTCAGGATCTCAAACGGCATGGGGGATGGCGGTCCACAAGTGTAGCTGAAGGATACGTAGAAGAAAGCATTTAAAATAAAAATTCTCAAAGGGTATTCAAAAATGTCCAACTGGTACTACCCCAAGAAGTCCCCATAGGAATTATGATGAATGAAAAAAATGTTCAGCAATAACTACTTAATACAGCGAGGTCAGCAGTTGCATCATTTTCTAACTTAAATAATAGTTCTTTTAATATTTATTGTAATAAGACTTAAAATAAACGAATTTCTTTCTTGTAAAGTTGTGTTTTGAATGACATTGACGTTTTATGCAGTAATGGTTGTTTTGCTGTAATGGTTGCTATATAGGCTGTAAAGTGACCCATTACTGTACGATTTTGAGGTCATTAATCTAGTGCATTACTGTATAAAATGCGAAAAAAAATATTAACAGACAAACATTTTTTTTAGTTTACACTATACAATAAATAACCAGAAAGCTAATGATAAATTTGATACAATATTTAAACAAAATTAATCAAAACTATTTCCAGTCGTAGGTTTTATTTTAGTTAATGTTTGAGATGTTCAAACAACCTTATGTTTGCCGCCAAAATATATGCTAAACGATATACAAAACTCCCTTGTTGGATTGGCCAGTTGGTATGGCGAGATCCTATCACAAACTGCTGAAATTGAGTTTCTTAATTGGTCCAAATTTTCGTGCCGAGCATTTTGATAAATTTTATCTGTTATGTGTCTCCATAGAAAAAAAGTCGTTTAAAAATCTCTGTTATTATTACAACCATCATTTGAAAACAATAGTTTAATCTTCGTTCTTCATCAACTTTCCGAAATTCTTCATGTCTCTCATACTTGTATGAACGGTATTGGTGTTTCTGTAAAACTCGTAACGCAGTACTGTGATGTTTGCCTACGGGTTTTCCTAGCATCCTAGTACTAGCTATACCTTTATTTTCTTCAAGATGAAGCAGCATATTTGGGTCACTTAAATTATCCTTCTCTTCGTCACTATTATTTTCATTATTGCTTCGGCATTTACTTAGCAGGATACCTTTATATTTAAATTTTTAAATATTTTTTCTTGTCTGGAATGGGTTGGTTAGGAAAATTTACTGAGAATTAGTCAGATACCACTTGATAGCTATTTTGGACGTGGTAATCATTATAACTTTTTCCTTAACTGAATAGCTCATGACGATTAGAAATATTCAACACACAATTATTTGAAAAAAAATTAAGAACGTTGTCAAATACTGACAAGTATAAACCTAATTATAAAGGTGATTACTGGTATTTTTATTTTAACTGCATTATAAAAAACCCAAATTAAAATAAAACAGAATCGTTCTTTAGATTTAAGCTAGTTTGAAGAGTTTTCTTATTACCTCAAAAATGGCATGCCTAAAAAGTTCAAAATTGGCAAACATTTTACTCTCACTAAGCCCTTTAAACAGTCTTTGAAAAGTTTTCTTTAAAATCATTAGGAGAACGAATAATTGACCACCTAGAAATTTACATGGGAATTCACATGTGATCTGTACGGACTCATTACCAGGTATATAAAAATAGTATTTTTTTTATTCTGTTTTTTTTAAATAAATATAATTTTTTTTATAATTTTCTTTTTAAATTGTAAATTTAATTTAAATGTCAAAATTTTGGTATTCACAAAAGCATTTTATATCAATAGTTTTGATACTCTACCTAAATAAAAATCCTTATAATGCCTACTTGAATGGTTATGATTTTAAAAATTTCGAGTCATAAAATCTTTTAAACTTATGTTGTATTTGGAAAATAAAAATACAAATCATAAAAAATATAAAATTTATTTTCTGGTATGTCTCTACACTTGAAATTATTCGCACCGCTATTTTTTGCAAAATGTGCAGTTTATTTAATACTCAGTTATTTGCTGTATATAAAATGGTTGTACAACATCAAACCTGAAGTAAATTTATTGTGTTAGATTGTTTTTCTTGAAACTAAACTTAAATTTTAAGTTACTCTTTATTTTAGCCACAAGATTTGCAAAATGAAATTCAAATTTTAATTTAGAATCTAAAATTATATTATTAAAATGAACTAGAGCTTAATATAAAAATCAGTATAATACATTTTACAGCCAATGAATAACTACTACTATATGGGATCTCAAAAGTTGCCCAGGATTACCAGACCTTTATAGAAAAAATTTTCTTTTGAAAATATATTACCAACCTTTGGAAGTGACTTACTATAACTATACTTATTTGCTTACCTCTACGGGATGTCTATGAATAGCATGAACCAGATTTTTCCTTAATGTAAGATAAAAATTAAATTTAAAACAATAACAAACAGAACTGATTAAGAGTAAGGCACTACTTTGTATTAAATTTTCCGTTCTTTATTATTTTTTCCTTTCCTTAACATGTGCCTGGAAGCTTGTTAGGCTTTTATTCAGCATACCAACTGGGAAATTTAATAGAAATGGCAAACTGTTTGTATTTGACCTAATATTTTTCTAAAAGTAAGTTGGTTGATGTGAAGCTAAGTGTTTCTTCAAACTCGCGTTGGTAATATAAATAGACCGAGTCAAATAATGTATTGCATTTTTATTTTGGTATACAGGATGTTACAAATTCGATGCCTCAGCATTGTTATCTCCTTATCTACCGGAGATAGAGAGTCTGTCAAATGAAGAAAAAGTTGCATAATTTATCGCTAGATAGTTTGTTAAAATAAAATATCAAAATTTCCGATGATGATTTTAATTTTTTATTACAATAAAAATGTTAATAGTTATAAACTTAAGCCCTCCTTTTCCATCAATAAAGAAAAAAGTTGACGGTTTTTAAGAAATAAGTGATAATGCCAGACAATGCAGGAAAACTTAAAGTACGAAGTTTAACAATGCATGCAGTCGGTAAAATGAGTGCCTTGCCTAATATTCTATTTTGTGTTTGCATATGCATATCCTGTGTAATGCCATGAAAATACGTTCGGGATTTAAAAAAGTAATATTTAGTTTTTTCTGTTTATCTACTCGTTTTAAGGGTCGCTAAACAGACTCGAAATTTTATTCATTGTGTATTAATTTTTTAGAAAATAATACAACCATACACGGTTAAATTGAAATAAAATATAGGAAAATAGTAAATTATCACGAAGGGAAAACCTAAGATTCCCAAACACATTTTGTTAAATTTTCAGGAAATAAATTGTGATATAGACTCAATTGTTTTTTAACGCCAACCAAAATGTACAACAAAAGTGGATATGAAGTAAATTGAGCACGACGCTGTAGGTAGAGTGCTTAAACTTACGAGTGCGATATGGACAATCCACTCGAGTTTAACAGTATATTTTTGCTACGACCAAACTTACAAACCTTATGTTAAAAAGATTTGCGGGCTGCTAGGCTTGAACTCACATCATCGTATCCAAAGTTCGGCGCTTTAACGTTAAAGGCACAGGATCGTGTTAGAAAGTATGTTAAAACCGACAATAATACTATATGAAATAAATTTTCTATGCACATTCAGCAGGTTGCATTATTACGTATATATTTTGTTCTATTGAACAAAGTAATAAAATATTGTGTCATATACATATAAATTATATCATTTAGTGTCTTGAAAACGAAGGCGGAGCCTCAGTAAATACCATAAACGGTGATTGGTCAGTACTTTATAAGAACGCCACAGATGAATCAATTTTTATAACAATGTTGTCAACTAATGTCAAATTTCCGTATTCGTGAGAACCCAGCACAGAGGAATGATAGGTCGGCGCTGTCTCCAAAGGGAATAGGAACATTTTTACGCACAGTGTTATATTCGTAGGATATTCTTTAGGTTCACTTGCTGTTGTGATCCGCTTTCTGCTAAAAATATACTCTTCCGTATTCTGTACATTCGTGAAATTTTTCTTTAAAAATGGGAAATTTTATTTTTAAAGGTTACAACACTGTTTAGCAGTGACAGTAAGAATATGAAATTTTGCCGTAAAGTTAACTGAAATCGCCTACTTTTCTTGTCACTGAAGTGTAATGTATACAACAAATATCCATGTGGGAGTAGAAAAATTACATAACGCACAATAAGCCACTGGGCTGCAGTGCAGGAAGCTTAGGCTACAGGCCTTACTTGCGCTTTTATAACATAACTAAAAGATAAAAACATTGACAGTTGGAATATACATACACCATTAGGAACATGAAGAATATCGGCCTTAAAAAACTCGACAAGGTATTGACTCTAGAAAATGCTTTAGTTAAAAAACGAGTTGTTTGTTGCCTGCCCTCATTCCTACTACACTCATCCTATATTTAATACATTGACAACCTCTACAATCAAAATACGAAACTTCCTGGTAAACCATTGAAAGCAGTGGGTAATTACAAACAAAATTATATTTTTTATAGGTTGTAGGGCTTTTATAGATAATTTTTTCGCGCTCAAAATTTTTCAAAATGCCATCGAGTACACTGGAACCAACGAAATAAATCAGTCCAGCTCGAAGGTCCGGGCCCAATTCTAAACACATTTAAATGCGTTAAATTAGGTGTCCACTAAACTAAACGCGGTTTCCACGTCGTCAGTGTGAATAAATATGATCTTAGAATTCGAATATTCTGAGCTTACTAGAGAGTTTGATGTTTGGTTTAAGGAAAAAGTGTAGTAAAAGTAATTCAACAGTTTTATTTTAATGTTAATGAGAGATCAAAACATCTTGAAGGTCTGCCATTGTATAAAACAATTTTAGAAAAAAAAAATATTCTTGACATTAAAATATTTCCACATTTTTGTCTAAAAAATGTTACTTAACAGTTTTTTATTAATTTTGATTAATTACAAAACTAATTATTATTATAATTTTCAAAACAATTTACCAGTAACATAAAAAAAATATGTTGAATCAAAATGTTGTCAATAATGCTCAAATTTAAAGTGTCGGCGGACCCTCAAGATATTTTTTTATTTTAAAAATCAATAGACCAAATGTAAATAAAAGACTATAAGACAACTTTTGAGTAATATTGGAATTGGGAAATACTACTACTAACAAATTAAAAATACCTATCAACAATAAACATACATTATTTTCAACAACAAAACATTAAAAAACAATAAAAACTAATTTTATGTCCAGTCTCCCTGATGGAGCGGATTTCTATTTTGTGCCCTTGTAAAAAAAACTTCTCAGGAATTGAGTTTCACTCCTCCTTTATGAGATTGAGAAAGTCTTAATATATCATACCTTCATATTATATACATCTCGAAAATAAGTGTAAACCTTGCATAGAATCACAAAGATTAAAAGCACCGTCGAGACTCAATGACGGCCATTTTACAGTGAAATTTTTTCGGTTGCACTGGTTGTGTGGTCACAGCACACTGGGAGATCGACTTAAACGATCGGGAAAACTTGCATCAAATTGGATACTAAATTTGTGCCATGTTTAGGCAAGAGTAAACTTTGGTATAAACCTTTCGTTCTTAACCAATATCAACAAAAAAAACATAAACGTCAATTAAAAAACCATGTCAACCAAAAACATCATCTCTTTTTGATTGTTGTAACGACTAGTACGCGCGCAGTGCCTCCCTAAACATTTCACGACTTCTATACAGGGGTGAAAATTAAAGGGGGTTGGGGAAGTTCCCAACACTTGTTTTAAAAACTTCTTCGAGTCAATGCCTATTTTTTTTTTAATTGTTACAATTTTCTTTTTTTTTTAATCATTGACTGACATAAAGCATTAAAAATTAACAAATTTATTACATGCGACGCGCTTAATTTCATATATTGTGGGTGTTATAAAATGATGTCATAGTTCATATCTACATTTCGTGGCATTTTGGCAAAAGGATTTTAAAATTGGCAACTAGAGTAAAAATGTCAGGTCAATAACCGAATTATTTGATAAAAATATGCCATATCGTATAAAAGAGAATTATTAATGCTTAGCTACAACTTTATTTTAGAACAGAATTTACAATAGAATAGTTGAAAGGATCAGGTATCCATATTTTCAAATCTTTTTAAAATTTAGCATCACGTCGCTAAAATATAATATAATACTTATTTGTTAATTTCAAACAGTTCAGAATTATTAGGTTATAGAAAGCCCAGTACCTATATGTTTTGAGTATTCTTCGCATCGCGCATGTTTCACCTGTGTCGGACGATGGCAATAGTTTTTTTTTATACAAAATATTATAGAAACGAATTTCACGAAAATTAAGGGGCGTCAGTGGAGATTTTGAAGCTAACATCGGGGCATTGTTTGTAATTTTAATGAAAAATAAGAAATTAAAATGAATAGCCGCAATATTTCCATTTTTATGTTCTGCATGGCGAATGATATAATTTAAACGTACCTATATAATTGAAACTTTAAAATAAATTTTCAATTTTTTCTTTTACCAAAAATAAAGAAATCATCCGCCAAACTAGAAGTTCTTGTGAGCCACTAAGTAAATTTTTTTTTTACATTTTCATTTAGACAAGTCAGGAAACGATACCGTGTTTCATGCTGATATGGAAGGCTCCTAATTAACATTTTTAATTTATCCATTGCCTCTTTAAAACCAAAAATAACTATTTTGTACAACCATCAAAAGTGTCAGTGTTTCAGACATTATTGTTTCTATTCATTCCCACATAGATTTCTTACGTGATTGAATAAGTGGATAATTCCAGGTAACTGAACTGAATACAATTTCATATCCATCCTAGTTGGGATATAAAACTGACAAATCACAGTGGCCAATTACAAAGAAACCAAATTTACACGTTGTAAATTTGACTCCTTATTTTATGACACCTAATAAAATTGAGGAAATTTACTTTAAAAAGATGCAAATCTGTCAGATCAAATTAATTTTTTATATATGAATCAAAACATTTATCTCGAAGCCTATGCATACACCAATTTTTTCTCAAAGAGTGAACGAAATGATGCAAAAATTGATGGTATAAAACCAAAATATATTTTTACCAAACTATAGTCCAGTGTTACAAATTTTACGTATGTTGGTTGGTTGTTGGTTTTTTGCCCCAACCCCAATCAACCTTAAACGGATTATACAGATATAGAAAACTGGCAAATCTTCCTTGAATGGTGTAAAATGAAGATAAGTACATAAAACTAGATATAACAGAAAAAAATATAAGATTTTTAGAAAAAAATTAATTCCGTTTTTTAAGACTATGTTATTTCGTTTTTTGTGCATAAAAAAAGGGTTTGTTCGGGTTTTTTATGCAAGCAGGCAAATGGTTTAGAAATAAAAATTTTCCATTTTTATTGCTTTTTCTTTGTTCTTTCTGTAAAAGGCCAAATGTGAGGAAGTTAGATATTGCTCAAAGTGCTTTGATAAGAAATGACCCAAATCGACATATATGTTACAGTGTAATTTGGTCCATGAATTTCCCACGAAATACATGTTTCTTCAATTGTATTTTATTATATTTCTCACACGTACACGGCCAACTAAATTGACAAGTTATAGTGCCTGATGACGTTCGAAAGTTGAGTCGTAGAAAAAATATATGGTACAACTCGAGTGGATTGTCCACATTGCGCTTAGAAGTTTAAGCACTCTATGTACGGCGTCGTGCTCAACTTACTTCCTCGTGTGATATGAACATCATATCCACTCTTGTAGTACAAACTACTATTGACGCTATTTTGCGCTCTATATTCCAGGTTCAAAATTACTGTCAGTAACTCATCGCTCTTACTTCAAGAATTAGTTTATTTTTTTAATTTTAATTTATTCCAAATAAGCAATTTCATATAGGAATTAATATTTATTTTTTACAATAATGATATTAATAGCATAACCACGGTATGTACCGATATTTTTTATTTCTAAGCTAGATAACGCTATACCATGGAATTTGCAGTTATAAGATTAATTTAATTTGAAGTAGATGGGATAATCTATAAATTTAAATTTTAAGAATCTAAAGTTACATTAGAAATCTTGTTTTTTGCCGACTGAATCCTTCAAAACCCATTAATCACGGTTGAAGATTTCCATCCTCCGTGGCGCTTTATAAGAAACATATTGGCAAGAAGAGTATAGCTGACTATAGCTTCTAAAGCGATGACAAGTATATGCTTCGGGATTTGGTAAATGCAGCTACTCTGCTATTACGGCAGGGATTCTTCCAATAGTAATAATTCCAACAACTTGGATAAAGCATTTTTTGTTTTAATATTTAAAAAAAAAAGTCGGCTAGTCGAATGACTAGAATGGAGAGCTGCCTACGTGGCTCCATAAATTCTTTATTGGAAATTGTGATAGTGCGATGAATTTTAGTTTCTGTGTCAGGTACATTTATAATTAAAATATGTCTCTTATTTTCCATATCATTCACAGTTATTTGCATGGGTTCTGAGACGATTCACCCAAAATACCCATAAATAAAACAATTTATACCATGTATAACCAATATATTGCTAATAGCAAGTACAAGATTTGTGATCCGAAGGAGGAGTAAAAGGGTATAACGTTTTGTGCATTTCACATCATTTGTTTTTAAATATGTTACCAACTTGATAAGTTTCCTAATATTAATATTTTTCATGTGCACGCACAAGATTTAAAATTACAAAATTCGCTGTATCTTGTATATTTTTGTCCATTTTTTAAAATTTAATTTAAAGGCAAAAGAAGGCTTGCAATAAAATTTCATTCTGGAATTGATATCTACTGGCAGAAATTATTTTTTCACAATCAGGTGATCCGATTTACCAATTCTTTATTGGCTCATACAACGTTTTTGATTGTGATTAAATTATTTTTACCAACGTTATTGTGTACAATCAAAGTTGTGTGGTTATGTATGTTACTGGCCTGCAAAAAAAACTTGCTTTTAAAAAAAATTATTATTTTTTGGCGACCTGCGAAAACAATTTGCTTCCACCATTACACATAAAGTTGGGCCTAATGAAGCAGCTTGTTTAAGCAGATCAGATATGGGTTACCTTTTTAAAAATTATTTACAAAATCATGCAACCAGGACTGAACAGGTGCCTATTTTTTGTGTTTTTGTGCATTTCTATTAAAAGTAAAGAAATTTTAACACACAGTCTGCTGCACTAGTTTAATAAAAGGGTTTCTATTCAGAAAAACCTCAATATTAAGCAGTACATGTTTCGAAGGTAAAAACCTTTATCATCAGCGGAATATTACTAATATATTACATGAAGAGAGACTCGACATTGCCCTAAAAGAGAAAATTGAAATAATTAGTTTCAAACCGTGCAATGTCTCTCTTCATGTAATATATTAGTAATATTCCGCCGATGATGAAGGTTTTTACCTTCGAAAAATTGAGGTTTTTCTAAAAAGAAACCCTTTTAATAAGCTACTGAAGCAGACTGTATGTTATAATTTTTTTACTTTTAATTACATTGCACGGAAACACAAAAAATAGGCACCTGTTCAGACCTAGTTGGATGATTTTGTACATAATTTTTAAAAACGTAACCCATATCTTATCCGCTTAAACCAGCGTTGCTCAAACTGGGGTCCGCAGACCCCTTGGGGGTCCGCGATCAACCCGTTAGGGGTCCGCGAGTTATGTAACCACTGAAAAAAAAATCATGGAAAATTGGATAAGGCCGCAACGCCACTGCAATTAAATTACGTACTTATCGTTTAAGCGCCAATGACAGGTCTAGACTTGTAGAAGTAACCGGTTGCAGTTATTTTAAGTTAATACAATATTTGGTTAAATACGATATTGTGTGGGTTCGAATAGGTTGTGAAGGCATTTTTTTTATATGTAACATAGATATGTGGCTAAAACGGCCATCCAAGTCCCCTGCTAAGGAATTGGATCAAATATCCGAAGGTCCAAGGTCCAATCTTAAAAAGTGTATATTATTTTTTATTTACGTTGATTCATTTCCAGCAATAAAATAGTTTTGGGAAAAAGAATTAGAGAGGAACATACCCGATCAACTTTTTAATGAAATCTATCAACATTTAAATGACGTGCTTTATTCAGTAAAAGAGTACTTTCCAGAGAGCCAGGAAAAAAACCTTCAAGAATATAAATGGGCTCAAAATCCCTTTGAAGTAACTGAAAAGCCAACAACCCTCCCAGCAGCTCAGTATGAATCGTTGATCGATTTAACGTCTGATTTAGTTTTAAAGACGAGACTCATAAGGTAGGAATATACTGTAATGAACATTTGCAAAAAGCATTTAAAATTTATAAAGTAAACAGTAAAAATGATCTTCGAATTGGTTTTTTTTTTCTTTGTTTTTTTTTTTTTTGCTTTGTGCATTACTCTGGATTACTTAGCAAAGATAAGTGAACAATAGGAATGTTCTGTATGAAATAAATTACTTCTAGGATACGGGTTTTCGTTCCCATATATTAATTTAGACTTGGATTGAAAGATTACTTTTTTTTATTTGTATAAATTAAATTAAAATTATAATCTTTTAGGCAAAATATCAATAATAGTATAACTGTTATATGGTAGGTAGGTACATTAAGAAAGAAAACAGAAATTATTATTATTTTTTCGTTTTTAAGTATTTAACTATGGAAATATTAGTACTTCACCTATTATTTTTAAAGACTAAAAGGATATAGTAGCGGTGATAGCCCTTGCCGGGTACTTATAGCCTAGAGATACTGTTTGTATATGTGTTTATTCTTTTATTTTTTTTTTGGATGGAGCGCACATACAAAACACCTAATTATACTTAAGTTAGGGTATGAATCAGCGATCTAATTTTGTTTTTGCACACTTTAATATTCGCTCATTATGCTCAGCTTTTGATATATTTTCTGATTTTATCGTAGAAGAAGATTATGATATCATTGGGCTTTCTGAAACATGGCTGCACAATGGGATTCCCGACAATGGGATTTCCATTCCAGGTTATGATATTTTAAGGACAGACCGGGATGGTAGAGGTGGAGGAGTCGCTTTTTATTATAAGAATAGCTTGAAATTGAAAATTCTTACCTTGCCTCCTAGTACCAGCGCACTAGAACAAATATGGGTAAGTGTAAAAATACAAGGTAAACATATGTGCCTGGGTTCCTTGTACCGTCCGCCAACTGCTAATCTTAACAGCTGTGTCAACGATTTGGAGTCGGTTTTAACAACTTTTTTACCTCAGTATGATTGCATCCTATTTGGGGGTGATCTTAATGTAGATTTTAGCAACATTCTGAGTAACGGATATAATACTGTGTCTCGATTATTAACTAATTATGGTCTACATCAACTAGTTAATTCTGCCACTAGGATTACTAACAACTCAAATTCTTTATTGGATGTACTTGTAATTTCAAACCGTGATATTTTGGAGGGACAGGACGTTCTTAGGATGGACAATATATCCGATCATCGGCTGGTAAACTGTACTTTAAAGCTAATGAAAACTCGACCTAATGTCTGTTTTCGTACCTATAGGGATTACTCTAATTTTGACTTCAACAATTTTTTAAACGATCTATTTAGTATTGATTGGAACCACATCTATACACTTAACAATGTGGACAGTATGGTTGAATTTTTTAATATTAATCTATTGAACATTTTCAATGCGCATGCTCCAACTAAAACCTCTAGATTTACTAAACCACCACTACCGTGGATAACTGATAACATTAAACTGATGATTAGGCTAAGAAAAAAAGCCCTCACAAGATATAAAAAGTTAAAAACTGATGCAGCCTGGAATGAGTATAAGGACTTGAGAAATTTTATTACTGTTGCTATTAGGAATGAAAAGCGGGCATATCTGCAACATAAATTTAATGTGGACCCGGCCGGATTTTGGAAAGTATTAAAATTTCTCAACATAAATTCTCAATCGAGACCAAACCCTGCGGATTTTGGCACATCAGATACTTATAATCGCTTTTTTATTGATAATGTTCCATCAATTAATACTCATAATAATAACTTTATCAAAGATCATTACGAGGGCCAGAAATTTGAAAATATTCAAAACGAGTTTCAGTTTTCTCTAGTTGCGGAAGAGGATATTCAAAAAATAATATATGATTTTAAATCAAACGCCATAGGAAGTGACGAAATTAACCTTAAAATGATTACTTTAATAACCCCTTATCTTCTTAGCCATATTACTTTTATTATAAATAGTTGTTTATCAATGGCCACATTTCCATCAATATGGAAACAAGCCAATGTGATCCTGGTTCCAAAAGTGGATACCCCGAAGGAGTTGAATAATTTTCGTCCAATAAGTATTCTTCCGACCCTCTCGAAAATATTGGAAAAAATAGTAGGCGTGCAGCTTACCGATTTCTTAAATTCATATGAAGTTCTCTCTCCCACTCAATCAGGTTTCCGTCCCCTTCATAGTACTTCGACCGCTCTACTGAAGGTTTCTGACGATCTTTACAAGGCTTGTGATCAAGGTAAAAATAGTTGCCTTATCCTTTTAGATTTTAGTAAAGCTTTTGACACGCTGAACCACAATGTTTTGTTAACTAAATTAAAATTCTTTGGCGTAAGTAGTGACGCACTTAAATTTTTTAAAAGTTATCTTTCGGATAGGTCTCAGCGTGTCATTGTAAATAATTCAATGTCAAATTTTTTGTCACTTGATAAAGGCGTCCCACAGGGTAGTATCCTTTCCCCATTATTATTTTCCTTGTATACATCCGATTTTAGTAAATTTTTAAAAAAATGTAATAAACACCAATACGCGGACGATATTCAAATCTACTATTCATTTTTTCTTAAAGATACCTATCAGGCCTCTGAAGTTATCAACTATGATCTTAAAGTTATATCTATTTACTCGCAGGCACATGGTTTGGTCTTGAATGCTGGTAAAACTAAAATGATATTGTTCGGTAAACAAAATGACTTGTTGGTAAATAACGCTAACTTTCAAATAAAAGTGGATGATAAATTACTTGAAGCTACGGACAATGCTAGGAACTTGGGGCTGGTCATGGATAATCAGCTAAGATTTGACAAACATACGGCCGGACTTCTTCAAAAAGGCTATGCCAAACTTAAAATATTGTATTTGCACAAGGACTATTTACCGTCGGATGTCAAGGTCAAACTATGTGACACCTTAATTCTCTCGGCTCTGTCCTATGCTGATGTTGTATACTGGCCGGCCCTATTGGCAAGAGATAGGCTGAGCTTGCAGAGGTTGCAAAACAATTGCTTGAGGTTTTCCTATGGAGCTCGCAAATATGATCATATTACACCCTTATATAATAATTCAAAGTGGCTTAAATTAAATGAACGATCCAAACTTCATTTTGCAACTCTGGTGCAAAAAATTTTAATCTCTGGGATCCCTCATTATCTTAGGGAAAAACTTGTTTATGGGATTAATATCCATGGCAGGGACACTAGACATAACCGACGGTTAACAGTACCACGACATGTCTCAGCCATGTTTCAGAGATCCTTCTCGTATAATGCAACAAAAATCTACAACAGACTACCTGCACAAGTTATAGCTATTCATAAAATACCAGCTTTTAAAAAGGCTGTTAAACGCTTTATTGTTGAAAATCAATAGCTGAGCATGGATAAATATATGATGGTGTTCATAAAAAAAATAAGAACAAAAATTATTCCGTTTAAAAATTATACAATTACCTAACTCTAATATAATATATTAATAATATAATAGTTTGATTTCTAATTGTTCTAAAAACTGTTAAACTTATTTTAAGTATATTTAAAAATCTTCCTTACATAGAATTTTTAGTTTAATTTACTGAATACTTGCATTTACAATACTGTTTATATTTCTATTTTTTTTTTTTTGTATAATACTAATATAATATTACCTAGCTTGGAGGTTGGACTGAGTATAAGGAATATTTTATTTAAGTTACCGAATACTAGTATTTACAATACTGTTTATATTTCCATTTCTGTATAATACTAATATATTATTACCTAACACGGAGGTTAGATTGAGTAGCCTGGCTAGATCTCGCCTCCATCTTACTTTTGTATCTTGTATAAAATTGTGAGATAAATAAAAGACATTTATTATTATTATTATTATTATTATTATAAAGGAGCAATTGGTAGATTTTTGGTGCAATATTGAAGGTGAATACCCAGATCTGACTCAACAAGCAATTTCAGTCCTACTGCCATTTGTGACAACATACTTATGTGAAGGGGGATTTTCGACATATGTTGCAACAAAAACAAAATATCGGAATCGACTTAATGCAGAACCAGACATAAGGCTGCAGCTTTCTTCAATCAAACCCAACATCAGGAAATTATGTGGAAGTAGAAAGCAGATCCATCCATCTCACTAAAAACATTTGCTGCAACCAGCTTACTGCTTACTGATGTTTTTTTGCTTTGTTAAAAAAAATAACCTTTGAATAAAAATAATGTGTAGATTAACCACTAACTGTAAATTATTGGGAATATCATTCTGTACTGTGTCATTTTATACTAATGTAGCAAGCGCGGGATGGGGGTCCACAACAAAATTCTGAAATCAATAGAGGTCCGTGGTCAAAAAAGTTTGTGAAACGCTGGCTTAAACAAGCTGCTGATTTCTTTACTTATAATATCACTTCACTGAGAGATGGACTACTTCCACAAATTTCTATTAAAACCAATATGACCATCTTGTTTATTTTGACCGTAGATTTTAAAATTTCTGCTTAAAAAGTAACTTTGTTTAAAATTAAAGAATTGTGGCGTAAATTTTGTCTTTTTTCAATGAAACACACTACTTATATATTTTTTTATTTATGTGAAAGGTCTTTTTTTCCTAATTCCAAAAATATATAATTTGTCTATATTAGCTCAAACCGTTTATTAGATATAAGCATTTAAATTTTTTAAATGATCCATCAATTCTAATTTAATACATCTGAAATGCATTGGAAATTAAAATGTTCAATATGGCCCCCATAACGTTATTCTATTACTATTTATATGGTTTTGTTTTCCAAGGCACTCTAGACATATTTGAACTTTATCCAACAAGATGTTATCATAATGCACCGCTACTACGAAGGTTTTACTCCTCCAAGGCATCCTAGATGAATTAAACTTGAATTAATACAGCATTTTAAAAATTTGCCCTCTCATACTTAAAAAACGGTGTGAGCTAATATAGATGAAAGAAAATGATAATAATTAGGTATGTGTGATATACAGGGTGTTCTATAACTTATGGGCCGTAGAGTAACTGGAGATACTAGACATCAAACTAAGCCGATTAAGTCATATAAGTTTTTTAGGATTGTTACTCGTTCTAGAGATACAGGGTGTTGAAAGTAAAAGTTTATTCTCGAAAATAAGCCATAATTTTAAAACGGGTTAATGAATCGAATTGAAAGTTGGCAATATTATGTTTTTATGAGCAAGAAATAAGGATTTGTAGAAATTTTTAAGTTTCAAACTAGAGGGCGCTAATTGCATACACTGGGCTTCATAAATCTATGATTTTTTTTCTTACCTGTGATATTTCGTGTTTTACAATTAAAGTTTCTTAAAAAAGGGCATTTTCTGAGTCAAAAAGGTGATTGATCTTAATATCTTTAACGGCTTTCGAGATATTTCCCTGTAAACATCCCAAAGCATAAAAAAACATAGTACATAATTAAATTAATATTTTAATTATCAAAAAAACAACTTATATGACTTAATCGGCTTAGTTTGATGTCTAGTATCTCCAGTTACTCTACGGCCCATAAGTTATGGTATATATCATAGCCAGTTAAAAGTTTTCAAAATAACAGCATAAATAAATCTTATAAATGCTATTAATCCCTTAATTTGTATACATTTTGATGGCGATTTTTTTCATCTTACTAACTGCGGGATTAGTTATTTACGTAACCCCCTCCATACCTTTAACATTAGTCCACATAATCTTTCCTAAAATTATCGACTCCATGACATAAATTTCCCGGATGCGGTACTGCCATGAAAGAAAGCTAAATTCACCCTTGTATGGTTATATACATAATTAGAATATAAAAAAATATATTACACCTTTAAATTTTTCTGGTTGGTCTGAAATCACCAAGTGAAACGCAGAATTCATAAGAGATGAATAACACATTAGAAATATATTTCTGTTTTTAACACACCAACTCTCAGTATTATCACGCAAATGTCGCAGAGTCAAATTTAGTCGGCTTAAAATTAGAATAGTAATGCTTGACACTGGACAACAGGTGATCTCAATGACATTATTAGATCGCACAACAAAGTTAACCTTTTTAATTTTCTTTTACTGACGAAATCGTGCATAAAATTGTGGTCAAAACAAAAACATTAATATCATGCGTGTAGGTTTCTTAAATACGTTCTCTGATTGTAAAAATACAAATTTAAAAGATCGAAGTGACCATATAAATTTATTACGTAACATTACCTACGATCAATAATCTATAGTTTTTTTTACTACTGTTAAATAATTTTGCTTACTTATAAATATATGGAGGAAAATATAGTAAATTACTAAAATTTCTAACATAGGTCAGTACTTCCATTATTTCATTCATAAAAAACCTGAACTAAAAAACCATATTAACCATTTACATATTAGCCGTTCTTACCCTCCTTTCGAATTAGGCTTTTTTCCTCTTCGTTCGCTGCCAGGGCCATTCCCGAGGGGACCTACAGTTTAACGTGGGTTCCGAACCACGATCCTCAGTCATGCGACACCCCCCAAAGGCTATCAACCCTTGGTTTATTGCCATTGCATGACCTACCGATTGGGGATTGTGTACCTTCTTCCGCACCCCCACGAGATGTCCGATCTCATCCGGCCTGGTTACCGGCGTGAATGGGGTGGGTTGGGAGATGATACCTTTTACACTCTTCCCTGCATTCTTAAATCCACTAAATTTCGGACATACTTTTTTTATTGTACGTATGCCCACTTCGATAATCGAACCCGGGTCGCCGCGGTCGAACGCCAGTAGCTCTACCTCTGAACCACTGCCGCGGTTTCATTTACATATTACGCAAAGCAATACTAACAAGCATCTAAGAATACCTTATAGTAACACTACAATCAATTTACGTTTCTTCAATTACCTGGCTCCTAAGATATATAACATATTACCTATAGAAATTAAAAATATTAACAATATTAAAAATTTCAGGAAGCGTTGCAGAACATTTATATAATATACAGACAATCATAAATTCATTGCCTTATTCTAAAAACCGATTCTTTTTTTCCGGCGGATATCAGTTTAAAAATTTTAGTCTAAAGATGAGTTTATAATGGCGTTCCTTTGTTTAATGCACATTAACTGTGCAAATATTTTAGGATATTTTTATTTGCTTTTGCACATTGTTGGTGCAACTATTTTAGATTAAGTTTATTTAGCTATTTATATAATTAATTACTAAAACAATCAAACAAAATGTTACTGATAATTTAAGTGCTTTTAACATACCATTGCACATACGGGAATTTAGTTCCCTAGGTGCAAACCCAAAACTCCCTATAGACAATTATTTACACTGTTAGATTTTATTTATATATACACGATTTGCTATAATTTATAACCAAGTATGTAATATATATATATATATTTCTATTTCTATTGTACAGGAAGAGAACTTATTAATTGACCACTATTGGTTGGTTGGTTGGTTTTAGGCGGGGTCGGACGTTCGGCCCAAGCTTCTTGCATTGCAGCCTAGTGGCTTATTGTGCTCCCCTATCTTGCTAGGTTTGTTCCTTTTATAAGGTCCAGCAAATTCCCACCAGTTTGTCATGTGGGAGGTTATCCCCACATTGGATATCTCCGAAGATTTTGAGTCTTCCTCGGGTCAGTGCTTCGCAGTTATATATGATATGTGAGGCGGTTTCGTCCTCATCGCCGCAAAGCCTGCATTTAAAGAGACCATTGTAAATTCGTCGTGAACTTGTGAGAAAGATAATTTAAAAAAATTGAAGAAAAATTAATTTCGTTGGCAATGCCACGAACCAAATTACACATAATTGTCGATATACGTCATTTATTTCCACAAAATCACTTTGAATATATTATATTTTCTCACATTTTACCTTTTGCAGAATAACAGACAAGAAGAGACATATTTATTAATAAAAATGTATAATTTATTTTTCTCAATCATAGCCAATTTGATTAGTTGATTTGAAATTTGAAAAGATTAGCAAAAAAGCTGTAAAATTCGTTTTAAGTTGTTAAACACGGCTTTTGTGCATTAATATTAACTTTTAACATTCGCAATGGTAAAGTTTTTTAAATAATCGCCAATTTACTTACTAGCAACATTGTAAACGAGGAAAGAGAAGTGGTAGTACTATAGAAATTACATAACCTTAAAATCATTAGTCCTTCAAAAGTGAAATTATTTTTTTTCTAGAAATCTTATAATTTCGTAGTTTTTTAATTCTGTTTTATATAATAAAAGTTTTAAGGTCAATTGGGTTTGGATCCCCGTTCTAAATATATATAGATAATATCGCGGAGGACAAATATTTGCATAGCAAAAAATCAATCAAAGTAACTACAAAACATTAATTTTGTAGTTTATTTAATAAATCTTGTATTAACTGCCTAGAAAGAAGTGGAAAACTGGAGATTATTTAATTCGGTCATAAAATAACAATAATTTCGTAAAAATATATTTTGGTTTTATATATATAAACCAAAGAAGGTACCGGAGCGGGGATTATTGAATGTGCATACGAAAACAATAGGAGGGCTTACCTCAATAAGCGGATCCATACATATTCTGACAGTCAGATCGCTAATATGCAACAAGGTAACCTCTTGACTGGTATGGGAATGCCAAGAGGAACTGGAGGTCCTGGCAAAAGTAATACTGCAGTGGGTACCAGGCTACGAAGGTATTACAGGAAACGAAAAAGCCGATAAATTCGCAAGAAAAGGTTCCGAAAATACATTCATTGGTTCAGAACCGGCATTCGGAGTACCAAGGTGCACAGCACGAGATGCTATAAAATGATAGATCAGGAATAAACACAAAATCCACTGGAACAATAGACAGGAATTAAGCCACAGCAAAAGCTTCATTGGGGATCCAGACCCAAGACTTACGAAACAGTTGTTTTAAATGAACAGGAATCAGCTGAGAATCATTACAGGAATTCTGACAGGACACATGGCTGTCAAGAACCATCTGCACATAATGCAACTGTACAATGGAGACCTTGACTGCAGATTATGCGGATAAGACAAAGAAACTGTGCAGCACATAGTTTGCCATTACGAGTCACTAGATCGGAAGAGGCAACAAATACTCGGGCAACCAAAACTGGAACCAGAGGACATCCTTACCCTCTCCCTAGTTGATCTACACAAACTAGTGCAAGGAACTGGGATCACGGAGTGGATGTAACAACCAAACAGGGTAAGCACATTAGGCCAAACCTGGTCTAAATAAATTAGGCGCACGGGCGTGCTCTCGGCAAAAAAAATCCTAACAAGGATCGATAAGATATTATTTATTTTTTTATTTATTTATTTATTTCATACACTGTTTTACAGTTTCCCAGTTACAAAACAGGTAGAAAACAGAATTTAATTAAGTAAAAATAAAACAAACTATTTAACAATAAACATAAAGATTAGTAATATTTAAATTTATGAAACTAACAATACGGTAGTAATAATAGGTACCCTACAACAAGAAATAATTAAAAAAAAGTAATTAATTACATACGTAGTATAGGTACTAGTGATAAAAATGTCTTTTGACAGCGCTTAAGCTACAATTAAAGACATCATAGGCATGGACATTGTCATTGTAACATGTACACATCCTATTGATGGGAGAATATTTGAAGACATTGGTTCGTGAAGGTGGTAAGTAGAAGGTATATAAGTTACGGGCATTTAGAGAAGGAATTCTAAAGTTCAGTTTGTGCAGCAGCTCTTCACAAATAATATTGTTATTGAGCAGTTTATGTAAAAATAACTGCGTAGAACATGTGCGTCTATCATGTAATCTAACAAACGAGAATCTTTGCAGCAGCTGGTCATGAGGAAAACCTCTGTCGGGATACACTCCATCAGATCTATACCACAAAGCTTTCAAAAAACGTCTCTGAACGCTCTCAATATTGTCAATGTGAACTTTATAAAACGAAGACCAAATGATTGAAGAGTATTCCAATTTAGATACAACAAGAGAACGATACAAAGTTACTAACGGATCAACTGACCTAAAATCTTTAGTAGTTCTAAGGATGAAACCAAGTATTTTATAGGCGGTGGATACGACGTGATCAATATGAGGAAAAAAGAATAGTTCTCTATCGAAAATAACTCCTAGATCCTTAAACACAGTAGGTCTATCCAGAATCTTACCATTTATGTTATAATTGAAATCAAAAGTGGTGTTTTTGTTTGTATATGTCATAACATTACATTTAGCAATATTTAAATTCAATCTGTTTTTAGTGCACCAATCATACAACAAATCCAGATTACGCTGTAGCTTTAAACAGTCCATTAAACTTGATATTAAACAGAAAATGTTTAGATCATCTGCGTATAGCAGACAACAAATAGTAAGGCTATTGACAATATCGTTTATAAATAATGTAAAAAGAAGAGGACCAAGGATGGATCCTTGGGGAACTCCAGATGTTGCGAAATATTCGATAGATTTGACCCCGCCATAAGCTACAAACTGTCTCCTATTTTTTAAATATGAGTCGAAAAATGACAGTAAATTATTAGAAAACCCAAAGGTTTGTAGTTTGCTTAATAATATGGAGTGATCTAGCTGATCGAAAGCCTTGGAAAAGTCAGTATAAACAACATCTGTCTGCATGCGTTGATCAATGCCTTCAGCCAAGTATTGAGTAATACACATTAGATTCGTTGTTGTTGAACGACCTTTTACAAATCCATGTTGTTCAGGAGCAATAGCGTTTTTAACTTTATAAAAAATATTATTATGTAATAACACTTCAAAGATTTTATAAAAATTCGATATAATTGATATAGGTCGATAATTTGAGATGTCCAATTTATCACCTTTTTTGTAGACAGGGCACACCTTTGAAGATTTCCATATGCTTGGTATTTGACAGAAACTGAGACATTTATTGAAGATTAAAGACAAAGGACGTGCAAAAACACCCGCACAATCCCTAACAATAAACGCAGGAATATTATCAGGCCCGGTGGTTAACTTAGGTTTGATCCGCCTGATTGCATTGAAAACCTCAATCTCGTCAAAACTGACAATATCAACATCTAAATCCGATATTTGAGGTTCCAGGGTTGTACTCGAATTAGAGGGTGCAAGATATGAACGGTTAAAGAAATCAGCAAAAGCGTTGGCTGTGTCTTCAGAATTGGAAAACGTTGCATCCTCAGAATGCATTCCGCGGGCCATAAAGTTCGAACCCCTTTTGGAACCAACAAAAGCCCAAAATTTGTTAGGATCACGAGTTACATTATTTTCGATACCCTGAATATATTCCCCATATGAAACATGTATGTCAGACTTTATCTGGCGTCTTAATTCGGAGAAAATTTCATAGTCTAATTGATCACCAGTTCGCTTATATTTACGCCAACAGATAGCTTTTAGTCGAATATCACGTTTAATATTTGGAGTGAACCATGGTGGGTAACTGCGAAGATTTGACATGCCAAATCGGAGAACACATGCTTCAAAAACAGTATAAATCTTATCGTAAAATAATTTACAACAATCTTCTGGATTGTTCTTTTGCTCCAAAAAAGTCCAGTCAATATTAAGAAACATGTTATACATATCTGGAAAATTCGCCTTTCGGAAATTATAGAGACCCGTTTGCTTCTTAGGAATACAATTATTTAGACTAACGCTAGTGTTATACGAAAATGAGATAGATAGCGCTGGATGATGTTCATCAATTCTAGTAAGAGTGACTTCAGAATTTTTAACTTCGCAGTGTCTACCAAACATGACCAGATCAAGCAATCTGTCGTCATTATTGAGAATGAAATTGTTTTGATTTAAGCCTGTGATATTTAGGAAATTAATTAAAACATTGACATAATTATCCTGAGGTCCACCCCTCAGATAAAAATTTGCATAATTTGATACGTTAAAATCACCAAGTATGAGTGAATTGGCATTGCATAAATAATCTAAGGACGACAAGTATTCAAAAAAGGTTTCATATTCTTCAACACTTAAACGCGGAGGTACATAAAACAACAAAATATACAGACTATTTCTGTTAGAAGTGATCTTAACTCCCACTGCATCAATAAGCAGAGAAACATTTGCATTGGCCAGGCCAATATCAATTGGCTCACAGAAGAATCGGTCTTGAATCGCGAGCAATACTCCACCTCCACGACTACGTCCAGCAGCTGCAAAGTCTCTGTCACATCGAAATAAATTAAATTGGGTAGGGCATATCTCCGCATCGTTCACCGTAGAATCAAGCTAAGTTTCAGTCATCGCTACAATATCATATTCAAAATGAGTTAAGGAATTATAAATATCAACGGTACGATTTTTAATACTTCGTACGTTTTGATAGTAAACAATATTATATCCATGTGTGAGTAAAACAAGCTTTTTATCTACTTTCATTTAGTAATATGAATTTTACAGTTCTGTAAATCGTTTTGTAAGGGCATCTATTACAGCACTAGTGCTGTAATAGATGCCTTTACAGCACTAGTGCTGTAATGAAAAAAAAACGGTTTTATTAAAATTTTGCTGTTAAATAAAACCACACTTTTTAGAAGAATGATTTATTATTAACAATTATATCTTGATTTAGCTTGACTGAAATAATAGTTCTTAACATTGAGTAGTGAGTCCATAGTGTAGATGGTTTCTGGGAGCGTTGCTTCACGGAAAAATAACCCAAAAGGATTTTCTCAGACAGATTTTCTCTTTTATTTTGTTAGCTTTGCACCAATCTTCAAACTTCTGATACTCCAACTCATACCGCGTCTTGGATTTTGTCGGAACTAAACTTGAGATCGCTTCGTTTGCCGTTGCTTTTATATCAGAGGGTAAACTTCCATCAGAATCGCTCATTTTGAAAAACGCTTTTTATATTTTTGAATTTGTTTGACAAAGTTTCGACAGTAACTTAATAGCAGGTGCATTTTTATTTTTAAAAATGCCTTTTGCCAAATATTTTTATTCATAGATGAAAGTAGATAAAATTTTGTACAACATTCTTGTTGTAAATTCATATTACTACACTCGATGTTTTATTAAACTCGGCTGACGCCTCGTTTGAAAACTTTAACTTCTCGTGTTGTAATATGAATCTTTACACCACTTATATCGTAAATAACTATTATTATCCCGTTATTTCATTGCCGAATTGTTTTTAAATCATAAGATTTGTTAAAATAATTTGGTAAAAACGTCCACAATTGGTTTATTTAATAACTTTTTTTTTAAATCAAAAAGAAGTTCAAACTTGAACATTAGATTGTATATCATATGTTAAGGATTTTTGTATCCCTATATATGCACTAAATCAAGTCATGGATGTGACCTGATTTGTCCAAAGATAAATTATCCGAATAACATAAAAATCAATGAACCCATAAGGACATTCGCTGCATATTGATTCCTTCTTCCTGGTGTATAACCAGCCGGAAATTCGTTTTTCATGATGGAAAACGCCATTGAAATAAATTTAAATGACAAAGAACAAAATGGACCTCGACGCCATTCTTTTAAAAACAGACACTCTCATTTTGTTTTTACGACTTACTACTCGAGTTCTGTCTGAAATGGTAGGTACACAGAGTTTTTTATTACAATGCTCTTGTAAAGGGAAAGGGCCATATTTTAAAGTGGAGAGTGGCGGAACATAAAAATGATTAACTACGAGAGCTTTTGCGGTAATAATTTATAAATAAAATAAAGCCCTCGGTAGCTTATGTAAATATGTTAGAGATAGAAAGCGTTATAGAAAGTTATATTTCTGAATATTGTAGGCCCCAAAAGTTTTGGCACAACTTTAAGCAGCGCTAAAATGGATGGTAATCAGTAGCGCACCCAAGGGTGAGGCTGCCGGGCTATTAGATATTGATTCTGTCCAATTTCCCCTCTTTTTGAGCTATTTTAAATTAACGAAAATATAACCACATGCAACAAAATATTTTTACAACAAGAAAAAATGACTGTAAAAACACAGAATTTCTTACTAGTCAGGTAGAAGCAAACATTTAAGAAAGCGTGAAAAATAAATTTTCCAACCACCTGAAAGTGCCTTATACTATAAGGTTGTATTTTGTCTAACACTGTTAGATAATTAAATACAAATCGGATTGCATGGTTCTACCAAGAAATGAAAACTTTCCATTGGTAGGATGTCACCACCTGCAGACCGGTTTCGAACTCTTTTGTTCTCGTCAGTACAGGGTAGGTGTTCATACCATACCAAGTGAAACTTTTAAAACCTAATGTATATAATATCAACCTTCTTCGGTCGTATATATACGTTAGCGCCATCAGGTGGTTTGAAAATTTATGTTTCACGCTTTCTTAAATGTTTGCTTCTACCTGACTAGTAAGAAATTCTGTGTTTTTACAATTCTTGTAAATCCCTTGACGGGTATACTTAGATAGATTGCATGGGACTACCAAGAGATGGCGCTAACGTATATATACGACCGAAGAAGGTTGATATTATATGCATTAGGTCTTAAAACTTTCACTTGGTATGGTATGAACACCTACCCTGTACTGACGAGAACAAAAGAGTTCGAAACCGGTCTGCAGGTGGTGACATCCTACCAATGTAAAGTTTTCATTTCTTGGTAGAACCATGCAATCAGATTTGTATTTTATTATCTAATAGTGTTAGACAAAATACAACCTTATGGTATAAGGCACTTTTAGGTCTTTTGAACATTTATTTTTCACGCTTTCTTAAAAGAAAAAATGACAACCATCAGTTTCCTTTATTTACTTTTAAAGAGAAAAATTTTAATTGAAATAACAGAAAAATTGGTTTTTATTAAAGATGTGTAAAAATTTCCAATAAAAAACAGTGCGGCAAGAAACATGAATGCTTCATTATGAATCCAAAACCTAACCTTTATACAAAATGGCGTTTTAAGAAGAAATTTTTCAAACGCATTGCTTTCAGTAATTTAAAAAGTAATGGAGAAAGCTATTAACCAACAACTCCTAAAGTATCTGGAAGGGCTTAACATTATCAGCGACCATCAATACGGTTTTCGTAAGTCCAGATCAACAGGTGACCTTCTGGCATATGTCACCCATCTTTGGAGCAACACCATCGAACATTATGGAGAATCCCGGGCTGTTGCACTGGACATCTCTAGGGCTTTTGATCGTGTTTGGCACGATGGGCTTCTAAGTAAATTGCGATTCTACGGTATGCCTAATGGATTTTGTTTATGGTTAACCAGCTTCCTTAAGAACCGTTCTTTGAAAGTGGCGATTGACGGATTTCTCTCAGACACCTTCACCATCAATGCCAGTGTTCCTCAAGGGTCCATATTGTCGCCTACCCTCTTTTTACTGTATATTAACGACCTTCTAGTGAAAACCCAAAATCCAATTTATAGCTTGGCTGATGACAGCACACTTGTCTCATCTTTTACCTTGACTCCCCAAACATCCGCTGCCGACGCACATCTTCGCAGGCAACATGAAGTATTGCGCCTCAACAATGACCTGGAAGAAATTTTGGCTTGGGGTGACAGTAACCAAGTCGAATTTAATGCTAAGAAAACCCAGGCAGCAGTCTTCTCCAAAAAGGTTAACATTGCAGAACCGGATATAGTCATGGCAGGACACGCAATTTCCCTGGCACCGTCTATTAATTTGCTGGGGGTCAATCTGGGAGGTAATATGTCTTGGCATGATCACGTTGCCGCAATTGCCAAGGCAGCTGCACAGAAACTTGGTGTACTTTTCCGCACCAAAAGGTTGTACACAACTCATCAACTTTTGACACTCTACAAAGCCCAGATTCGACCATCATTAGAATATTGCTCTCATGTCTGGAGCTCTGCACCCAAGCACACCCTTCGGCTACTGGATTCCATTCAAAGGAGAGCCGTTCGTCTGATCGGCGTTCCCGAGCTGACCAATACCCTCGATAGCATGGAGCATCGAAGACAGGTTGCAGCATCGATCGGAAATATTGACATTTTTGATAACATTTCTGAAAGAAAAAGCCAATATTTTTTTTACACTTAGTCGTTGCTAGGCAACGGAAAATAACTGTTAGGAAATATTTATTATTGTACTGTAAGGAAATATTATTTCTGTACGGTTACTTGTAAACTAAAATGTGTTAAGCTTGACAATTCAATATTACTGTGTTTCCATAGTTACAACACAAATATTTAATGGCATCATTTATTTGTGAACAAAGTTAATAATACGTATTTAAAAATTTTAACAAGTTGCTTGTAATAAGTTATGTCCTTTTAATAATTTTCGATTTACGGAAAAATAATATGTATAGATACCTCGCAGAAAAAGCCACATTCCCGGACTCCGTATTGTCAGTCTCGGCTTGCGCCTCGCCATACAATGTTCAGCTTTTTTTACTAGGTATACAATGTACTATTGTATTTAAACAATCAGTAAAAATTCTTCACAAATAGTTTCAACGATTTTTTAAACGTAAATTACGAGCAAAGTAAAGATTGTAAAACACAATATTCGGTTTGCTAAAAATCAATGATATCAACTGTTTTTTTAACACGGACCGGGGGACCCTTACTCAACTTATTAGATGGTTGAATTTAAAAAATGGAGAATTTACCCAATTAAGTGTAATAAGTAATTTCCGTACCATGTACCATCAAGAGTTAGAAAGGGAGCGGGCCTGGGAAGTTGGACATTTTCTAAGATTTTTAGAAAATTGACATACCAACCGGTAGAAGCTTATTTTAGTTAAAATAATGCAAAACAATTTGCAAAATCAACTGAATCAATCAGAGTAAATCTGCGAACCAAACTAATGCCAAATAATAAAAATGTTCAAAAAAACATTTTTAACAACTTTTTAAGATAACTTCTCTATGTCTATCTCTATTCAAGCACTTTGTATTTTTATACTATTGATTTAAGACCATCCTACCAATATTTCTAAATACTTCTCCACCGACTTCACGCCAACCGACAAACTAACCAAAACTACTGCTACTGTGTGCTTTCTTTTGGAAGCAAAGAAATTTGTACTTTGCAATCGGTGCGAGGAAAATGTTATTTTATGTTTCTTTATACACTACAATCAAAATAAAAATTTAGGGAAAATCCCATATCAAGCGAGAAAAAAAGTCATGAAAATATAAAGCCATATATACAGGGTGTCTCGGATAAGGCTACATTCTACAGAAATCTCACAAACCACATAAGATACAAAGATAGTTAAATTTAAAAAAAGTTGCGGCCTACTAAATGTTTGCAATATTGTGTTTTCAAACTTAAAAAACCGAATTCTTGCGATTTCGTTTTTTTCTGACTTTATTTGAAGATATGTATATGTTAATATAGAGTTTATATCCCTATTGCCCTTTTTTCTCCTCTACAAGTATTTAGATTTTTAATCTGACGTTTCTTTTTTTCAAAACCATCATCAACTTTTTCTTTATTAAATACTCGTCTTTATTATTTTTTAATTTCCTTCCTCCTTTATAATTTAATAACGTATCACACCTAGTATTATTAACACGTTTCGGACCTAAACACCCATCATCAATAGGAATAAATGCAAATTCATCTCGTTTAAAACTATACCTATTTTATTTTCAATCTCCGTAACCTAAACTAATTTTCATCTGTCTTGACTGTATATAGTAGGAGGTTTATAGATACAATTTGCACTTATTCGTATTGATGATGGAGTTTTAGGTCCGAAACGTGTTATTATTACTAGGGTGATAGGTCGTTGAATTATAAAGGAGGAGGGGAGTTTAAAAATAATATAATAAAATTCCCCGACTATTTGAAAAGCAAATTTAATGATGGTTTTGAAAAAACGAAACGTCGTAGAAAAAATCTAATTAGACCAACTTATAGAGGAGAAAAAATGATCTATGGAAAACTTCATTTTTACATATCTATTTAAATAGAATCACAAAAAAAATTAAATCCCAATCGCGAAAATGCAGTTTTGCAAATATCTATCTTCGGAAGGATTCGGAGTTTTTTAAATTTGTACAACACAATGTTGCAGAACTTAGTAGGGCGCAAATTTTTTCCTATTTAACCATCACGGTATCTTCTATAGTTTACAAGATCCCTGCATTATTATTTATTTATGTATATATTATTATGTAGGACACCCTGTATATTAATACAATCGCCTCACAGAAAACAATAATTTAAAAATTGTTCGATAAAACGAAGTCTTGTTAGGGAATTGCAGCCCTGTCTCGTTCAATTATGACCGAATAAAACGATCGAGATTTTGCAGTGAGTATACGTACCAAACGACTTCATGAAATTTCATGTTTCCACATTAATGGAAAACGGACTTTTGTTCGGCAAAAATTGTAACGAGCTCATTTAATTACAACCGAAATGGAAGCGCATTTAAAAAAGACCGTTAATGTGGCAATAGAAAAAGTGTAATGGAAAACTTGAAGAGGTGGTCATTGTTAGACGAGAAGGATTCTCTTCGAAAAAGCGGGAATGAAATAACGGATTTCTTTGTGACAAATGCAACGAAAATGTGGCCTTTAGTTTTAGATTGCAAGTTTCGACTAACTGTAAAAATAATGGTTTAAAAATGTTAGTTTTAGTTTCTAAATCACAGGATAAAATTTAACAGAATATATTAAGGAGAACCCGAGGGAGGGGCATAAATATAACGGAGGGGGTACAAGGGACATTTGGTATAGTGGTAAAAATATTTATTTAGCACAAATTTAATGAAATTAAATTTAAATGATATTTTTTGATATGTTTTGTTCTGCGCGTTAATAAATATTTTTTAAAGAATTTCTTAATAATCCTAAGCTTTCTTTTTGGGTTTCATCATTCATCACCAATTGTTATACTTGGATAAGCTCATCTTATGCGGTGCGCCCTTACAATTTATGTTTTATGAACGAAAATAGTACCAGAAGACTGCGTATTTAGGGGGGAAGGGGGCTGCCGAGCTGCAGCCCCCGCTCCCCTCCCCCTGAGCCTAGCAGCGAGCTCGGGTTTAAAAGTGAAACCTAATTTTTCGTGTCACGCTTGGACTCTTAATACAAAACGGCACTTAAAAAAAAGTAGGTATTTTAAAATCTAAGCATTTGCACCAAATACTACTCTTAGATCTACGATCCTAAAATACATTATTTCTGAAAAATCATCAATTTTGGCGTGGTGGGCGATATTTACTTTATTTTTAATCATAAAAAAACGAGCCCGAAAAACACTGGTTAGAGTCATATTATAAATATATTTTAAAATTTGGATTCACACCAATATTCATATTTTTTACAAAAAATATAAAAAATGTTACTAAGAATATTAAAAAAAAAATTACAAAAACAAATTTAATCCATCCGTGCAGAGGAGGGAGGTAATAATTTAATTTTCGAAATTTGATAGTAGTTAGGGGAATTTTAAAGGGATTTTGGGCGTGGCCTCGAAAATTTTCATTTCTCCTCCAACTCGACTTCCGAACTTCTTACTTAAAATTTAAAAATATTATTTAAATTATGCATCATAACTTGTACTTGAAGATGGCCGTGAACTTGTGAGAAAGATAATAAAACACAATTGAAGAAAAATTCATTTCGATGGCAAATCCAATGACCAAATTACACTGTAACATATTTATCAATTTGGGAAATTTCTTATATTTTAACAAAGTCACTTTACGGCGCATCTTAGGGAAAAAATGTTTTCATAGTTTCTTAGTTTTTATTTTAAACCATTTTTTATGTTCATCATATTAAACTGAAAGTTGATCTCTGTGGATAGACAATAAAAAACCAAGATATGGAGCTAAAACTCCCTTTTGTCTAAGATGCGCCTTTCCATTGCTACAGCCTGTCAAAGTCCGAGAATGCCATATTAACGTTAACATCTCAAAAACAATTGAATTTAAATATATGACATTTTATACAAATCCTTTAAAAAAAGTATTTTGAATAGGGTGTTTTTTTAGGTTAGATAGAACTTTAGTTAGTTGCCGCTGTTTATAAAATGTATATTTAGTATAGCTTGGTAAATCATCATGCACAGACTTAGATACAGAATGTTTCGCTAATTGGGCTTTTGAACAGTTGGAAGTTGACCCGTTGTTTTACCGCAAAATTGTGTTTATGAAACAAGATTTGGTGATAAGTTAATCTCGAGAAATGGACCTGTTAACTGGCCACCCAGGTCCTGTGATTATTTCCTATCAGGCTAAGTCAAGTCATTGGTTTATGCTAATAAACCATCAACAATTGACGCCTTAGAAGCCAACATTGTTCAGATTATTCATAACATACGGCCGGCCAGCAGTGCTCGAAAAAGTTACCCAAATTTGGACTTAAAGAATGCGCTACCTCGTGAATAGCCGCGGTGGCCACAGGCCCCAAATCATTTTTAAATGTTAATGCCATAGAATGATGTTTCAAATAAAATTGGTTTTTTGATCACAAAATAATTTTATTTCTTATTTTTCGAAGTTTAAAGTGTTATCGTTCTTTAAAAAAACACCCTTTACATGCCTCTTTATAATTTAAAAAATGTTTTTGCAAAATTTTAAAATGTTGAGTAATTTAGATGCTATGGAATCCTGAGTTGAGAGCGGGCCACCCTGTATTATTCAATAATTAAAAAATCCTGTTTCAATCAATCAATCTTTACAGCTTAATTTTTTTACCAATTAAAAAAAATTGATTCTCCCGACCTCAATATCATCCTAACCAACATGCAGCTTTTCATTTTCGAAAAAAAACTCTTTTATCTTCTCTCACCCTCGCCCTACATTTGTTTGTTAACATCCATAATTGGTTTCCTTGACCTCAAAAACCTCTAAAATTACATAATTGAGACTTTTGCAAACACTTTAATTGATTCTTTAAACGCAAATTACGCAGTCTGGGATCTAAAATAAAATATTTTATTTGCTGCTGAAAATAAGAGTGTTTACTTCGGAATCAGAATTATTTGTTGACAAAATTGCGTTGTTGATTTCAAAAATCGAAAAAATTAAGTATAATTCTATGGGTTTCCATGCGGCATTATTATAATAAATTCGATGGTTGCAAGAGAATTTAAAAATAATTTTGAAAAATATTATTTTTGTTCTTTGGCCGATAGATTTTCCTTTTCGTCGTGCATAAAAACTAATACAAATACAAAATTATATTTTAGGTATTATAAATGATCAATCATCTTGGTTTTTGGGTATTTTTCAATCGAGCATCGCGTTTATGATGTTTACTAGAAAACGACTGAAACTATCGTATTTATTTTAAGATAATATTATTGAGACATAGGTACTGAATAATATTTGTACATTTGACGCTTGTGCTGAACACAAAGATAAATATTTCAAAGTTAGTTGCAGAGGTTTGGCTGTCGCCGCTAATACCTAATTAGAACCAAAAAAAATTGTTAAATAAGAAGTAAGGATGCGTGTCTTTTAGCTGAAATAAATTGTGTGTCCCGATTTCACAAAAATCAGTGACAGCGACGACAGAAAAGGATTTATTTTAGATTTGGTGATAAAATCGGTCTAAAAATATGACGACCAAGTAATACAGATCCATAATTTCCTTTTATTACAATACGACGACAAGACATAATTATGCTAACATCCACTAGGTTCTTTACGAGTTCTTGAACCTACATAGAAATATGAGCTCAAATGTAGTTTCACATAATAATAATAATAATAATAATAATAATAATAATAATAATAATAATAATAATAATAATAATAATAATAATAATAAGAATTATAATAATAATATAAATAATAATAATAATAATACTATTCTTTATTTTAAATTGGTTACAATATAGGACACAGCAAAATAAAATGAGATGACGTCCCACTAAAGAAAACAGAACATATAGCAATAATTCTAGAGTTTTACAAGTTTCCACAAAACTCCTTTATGCTTAAAGGTTTTTCGGCTAGAGTTAGTGTATGTATGGGATACTTAACTGTACTTATGATCTTATACTGTACTCATGCTTAGAATCTACGATATATCAAAATAATTTTTATATTTGAAAAAGAACATTAAGCATTCTCAAATACTTAAACAGCGTATGTTGTACGAAAAAAGGCACAAAGTCTCGGCCTCAAATTGTTTTTCGGTCTGTTTATTATGGTCACATGTTTCGCCTTAAACTGGCATCATCAGACCTTATAAACAGTTAAAAATGTTAAAATTGTTTTTAAAACAAACACACGTACATTATAACAGGAATAAAACGATACTGATCAGTATATATATAGTAAGACAGATTTACGCAACCAAACATAGACGACTTATAAAGCATGTTGCAAAGGGTGCGGTTGTACTACCCCATCTTCACCGGTTAATTAAATTTGCTTTTCCATGAGACGGCTAACCTAACATTCCTCTGTGACCTAGAAAATGTTATTTTTTATTAAATATTCGGGGACAAGAATTGAACTATTATTCCTCTATTCTTATGAAGTTAAACGATCAAAACAGGCCATGCCAGGTGTCAAAACTAATATATTACCAACCTTTAAAAAACAAAAAAACGGTTTTGTAATAGATTTATTATGAAAACTAAAAACGCTATCGTAATAGATTTCATAAAAAACAAATTTAAAATAAATTATTTAGAGCTAACCTTAGTTAAAAGTAAATCATATCATTCTTTAAATATAACACGTGTTTCACCATAACATGGCTCATCAGTAGAGCTAAGATCCGACAAAAGATTATTGACTGCTTAAGTAGTTTTTATGAAATCAATCAGCAAGATGTTGCATGTTCCTCCCAGGCTTAACTTCGACGTAAATATTTACAGCGTGATTCACGTTGAGTGGCCTATTAGAAGATCTCGGAAACGAGTAAACTTATCGTTCTAAAAATTTGATAGCAGGCATAATTGGCTTTGTGCTTTTAAAACATTATATTTTGACGTTTTTATTACTTTCGGTTATACCGGAAGTTAGTGCCAACTTTGCTATTTCAAATAGAACACCCTATATATTTTAGCTCTTTTGATTACCTTAATAAAATCTAAATAACTTTTGTTAATAATAATCTATCTTTAACCGTTTTTGTGCAAGAGTATTTAGTTAAGTGATTAAGCCCATTTATCTAGTCACTTGATTGCAAAAAAAACAGAAAATATACATGTGGGAGTTAAATCGACTTTACATAATTAAATGTCTTGTTTATTGTTTGCGAATAGCATCCCAATTTTGGTTGATCATCCAGGATGAATAACCCAATCGTTAATTTATTTACAGCGTACTTTATCAAATTTCATGTCTCCATAATAATGGACATCGTAGTTTTGTCCAGGCAAAATTGTGACGGCATTACTTTATTACCGCCCGTAGAATAGCTTAGTTAGTAAAACAAAAATGTAACGGAGCTGTCTATAGGGTAGCCTTATGGGCAAGTCCTAAAATACGATAGTTCAAAAATTTCCACAAATTTTTGTAAATACGGATTTGCAGAACAAAAATCAAACAAATTTTTTTTTTAATAGAAAATTATTATCATTATGAGTGAGGTCTATTTAGGAAATTGCTACTCAATGACGGTTAATTGGCTCCTTTTTGAATAAGGCGAAAAGGATAAGAAATATTGATCACAAAATTAAATAGCGAATGCATCACACACACAATTTCTTATGAATCACTAGAATTTAAATCACTATCATCATGTGGTGCACTCCATTTTTGCGTGCCACAAGTATTAGGTTGATTACATCGCTCCTTTAGTATATTTAATATAATCAGAGAAACATTTTATCATTCATTGAACCACTCAAATCGTGACATTTATCTTGCGTTTTGAAAATTTGACATTGACATTGTCATTATTTGAGATTTGAAGTTAAAATCGATACTTTACAAATTATAAACCGATCTTTAATTTTATTTATCTACAAGCGTGCGGTAAGTAACTACTTACCGCACTGATTTGAGTGTGAGTGTAAGTATCACTTTACCGCACAAGTGCTGTAAGTAATTACATATTTTACACCTGTCATATAAAAGCCAACTATTAAATTTCTATAATTTATTTCCCTATTCTATTCTATAATTTAGTTTTTAATATTGGTGCCCTTAAACATGCTTGTACAATACACTTACGGTAGGTGTCTTTACCGCATTTGCGTGATTTATCAAACTCGCCTTCGGCTCGTTTTGTTAAACATCACGCACATGCGGTAACCACGTACCTACCGTACTTGTATTGTAATATACTATCAGTCAATACTATTACGTATTGCGTGTTGTAAAGCAACTACGCACTCATGTAACTACCGCACTCGTCGCTAAGCGGCTAGTTCGCAATGTTTCCATTCGTGTGTAATATGCTTTTCACCACACTTAATATGTAATATACTATTATACTTTGTAAACCAAATAAACCAAAATGGATAACAAGTGTGTTTAGCTTGTTATACTGTAATATTTCACATTCTATAATTTAACTTAAAATACAGTTATCTGGTTCAGGACGGCAGTTTAATATGATAATTATCTAGATAAGAACTATTTAACATAAAAGCTTAAACTTTATATAGTGGAAACACAAAGTATACAACTCATCTTTAAAACACACACAAGTGTTTTACAAAGAGCTTTTGTCTTGTATTAGTATTTTAAGGGTGTGAGAATGACGCGACAGCCGTTAAGACGTAATTTCTTGTTGCTCTATTTATGTTGAATCTAATTTAACTATAAAACCCATTGACACATGTGTAAAGCCTGTAGCTACTGACTGTGAATTTTGTTGTGCCCAGGTCATATGAGGTAATGATGTTTGTACTGTGGTTTCTGTTTATCTCGCTACAAATGGCAATATGCCTGTGCATGATGAAATTTTTAGTGGGTGTAAAAATTTGTATGTGTATGATGATTTTATTGTAAGGTTTGATGGACCTGATGGTGATGCCATGGATATATGTGAGCTGTTTTTAACCCTTAATTTACAATCAAACATTTCGGGATGACTAAAGTAACAAATACAAGTAGTAGTCAATTAGATAACATTTTTTCCACTCTAAACGATGATGGATATTTCTGATCATTACGCACTGGTATTAAAAGTTATAAACTTAAAGATCTAAACAAGGAGAACTACATGTTGGCGTATACATTTTAACAATCAAAATGTTGACAGATTTAGGAATGCTATTAGAAATGAAGGCTGGGATGACCTCGCATCGGCGCATGACTGCAATGCAAGATATGAAACATTTTATAACATATTCAGGTACTATTTTGACATTTTCTTGCCACTAACTGAAGTTCTTATTAAGTCCAGCACTAAAAAAAAAGTTGGTGACGAATGAAATGAGGGAGTGGTCCTCGAATCTGAGTGACATGTATGCGCTGTATAAAAGGACCAATGATGAACGCATTTTAAACCATTATAGAGATGAACGTAAAGCTTTTAAAAGGTATATCAAACAAAGTTTCAATGGTAATGTAACATCTAGTTCTGGTAATGTAACCAAATAAATGTGACTTCTTAATGGCATTCAGAATAGTAATAAAAAACTAGTATTGAGCTTTTATATAATCAAACCCATATCAAGGATGCTAGTGCATTGACAGATCTTATCTTATAACAATTTAGTAGTAATGATCTTTCCAGCGGATTGGATGATCATGTCTTTGACCCTATGCAGCCAGTACTATTTTTTTTATCAACAACAACTGCAGAAGTAAATCAGGTAATTAGGCTGTTGCCATTAAAGTATTCCACTGGTGTGGATGCCTATCAGTGTTATTAGGGCGGTGTCTGAGATCATTAGTGCTCTCATAGCGGGTATTATTTATTTAGCGTATGGCATAAGACACATCTTACAGTTATAATATACATTCGTACTACAAACAAATTTGCATTAAGTCTATATAGGCTATTGATTCCGGAGTCGCCAACAGGAAATCTTCAGGTGTCCCCTCGTAGGCCGATCCAGGGCACTCTTCTGTAATGTGCTTAACTGTTTGGTTTTCGTCACATTCGCAGAGAGGAGATGGTATCCTGCCCCATTTGTGTAAGAAGTAGGCGCACCTACCGTGCTGAGTTTGGACTCTGTTTAGGGTGGACCAGGTCTTTCTTGGTAAGTCGTACCCTGGGGGTTTTTGGGTAATACATGGCATTAGGATGTTCTGATGCTTGGTGGTACATTCTTGGTGCCAGGAGGTGGTAATATCGAAGCCCTCCTCTATGGCAGATGCTGCTGTTTTGGTGGGAGGCTTTCTAGAATGGAGGCGGTTATAATTGGCGTATTCAATGTCTTCGTGTATTGGGAGATTTGGGTTAGCCAAGATCTTTTTGTACTCTCTGGTAAGAGCATTCACACGACGCAGATTTGGAGGTTGGATGTGGCTTAAGACTGGAAGCCATTCTGTGGGAGTGGATTTAAGGACAGCGGCGATCATTCTCATTGTGTTGTTGAGCTGAGTATCAATTTTATGGGCATGTGGGCTATTAAGCCATACAGGGGCACAGTATTCTGCAGTTGAGAAAACGAGACCCAGAGCTGATGAGCACAAAGTGGATGCTGATGCTCCCCAGGTTGTTCCGCATAGCTTTTGTATTATATTATTTCTCGTTTTTCTGCTGTCTTGGATAAATGCTCCTTGAACGAGAGTGTTCTATCGAGTATAACGCCCAGGTATTTTGGGGTTTTGTTATGAGTGAGCCATGTGTTTTCAAATTGGATTCTAAGTTCCCTATTAGCAGACTTATTATTTAAGTGGAAGCATGTTACCTCGGTCTTGCTTGCGTTTGGCTGTAGTCTTCATTTTCGAAAGTTCGGTCTTGCTTGCGTTTGGTTGTAGTCTCCATTTTCGAAAGTGCGGTCTTGCTTGCGTTTGGCTGTAGTCTTCATTTTTGAAAGTACTTTCCCAATTTTTTTCAGATCATCTGACAGGATCAGCTCTGTCTCCTCAAATGTCTTACATGATATTGTTAGGGCCCAGTCGTCGGCGTATTATAAATGAATGTTTTGAGTCTGGCGTTTTTTCCGAACAAACTAAAACTAGCTAAAGTAATGCCAATCTGTAAGAACGGAAACCACAGTGATTATTCAAATTATCGACCAGTGTCTAGTTTATCAGCTTTCTCGAAAATTTTTGAGAGAATATGTTATGTTAGACTGTTGGACTATTTTACGAAAAACAATTTATTCTATATTGGTCACCATGGCTTTATTCCAAAGCGAACAACGATAACAGCGATTTTCGAGTCACTTAATAATATTACAAAACAAATAGACAGGGGAGGGGAATGATGGTATGTGGTCTATATTTTGATTTCAGTAAGGCATTTCTCTTTCCACGTGAACAGTGTTGCTAGTTGTAAATTAGCAATTAATTTTTTATAAATTACCATAGCGAACGTTTGAAGTTCATATGAATGCGCAAACGCCGTTTTTAACTGTTTAAAACGAATTATACAGCTACTTTATTGTATTTTAGAAGCTATAATGCTTACGCAAGCAGAAAAAAAAAACCAACAAGCCCTTTTCTCTTCTGTGCATTTCAACAGAACAATTTAATGAAACTAGCCGTGATTAATCAATATATCGTTTTTTGTCTGTTATTCTGCAAAAGGCCGAATGTGAGAGAGATATATTGAACGATTTTGTGTAAATATAAAAAATGACCTAAACGATGAATATGTTACAGTGTAATTTGGTCCATGGATTTGCCAACGATGTGAATATTTATTCAGTTGTTTTTATTATCTTTCTCACAAGTTCACGGCTAACTATAAGGACAAGTTAATTAATTAAATTTGTAACATCAAATGATATTAATTATTTCCTAGTATACCACCTCTAGAGACTATTGGATTAGTCAAAGAATTACTACACACTAACAATGTAAACGTAATTATCATAAATGAAATTCTTAATTTACTGGAAATATGTTTGGATCAAAATTATTTCCAGTTTAATGATACATTGTATACCGCTAAAAATGGATTAATTATGGGGAATCCACTAAGCCCACTTTTGGCCGAAATTTTTATGAATAACTTAGAAAAGATTATTCACAAACATCATATTTGTCCAAATATTGTCAATTTTGGTACAGATATGTAGACGATATTTTTGTTTCCTTTACTGGCACTACTAGACAGCTCCAAATATTTTTTGATTACATTAATTCTATTCATCCTAATATAAAATTTACCATTGAACATGAAAATAATAATTCCATAAATTTTTTAGACTTAACAATAATTAGTCGTATTAATAATAATAATTTTGATTTTTCAATATATCATAAACCATCACACACGGACACAACAATTAACAATAAATCACATCATCCCTATCAACATAAAGTAGCAGCTTACCATAGTATGGTTCACCGCCTTATCAATGTTCCTATGTCAAATGAAAACTTTATCAAAAAATTTAACTTAATAAAACAAATAGCAATAAACAATGGATATAATCATGAACTAATAGATAATATATATTCAAAAATAAAGTATAAAATGACAATAAATGAAGTATTCCCTACAACAAAAGATCAATTTAAGTACACAACTTTAACATTTATCGGCAAAGCTAGTAATAATATAAAAAACTTTTTAACTAAACATAATATGAAAATAGCATACAAAACAAACAATAATTTAAGCAAAATCATAAAAAATAATAAAGATAAATTTAAAAAAGACAACAAAAGTGGAGTATATAGGTTAAATTGTGGTTCTTGTTCCAAATATTACATAGGTCAAACGGGTCGTTCATTTAGAACTAGAATTAAAGATCACCAGGATTCCTTTACCAAAAATAATAAACACTCCACATATGCAGATCATTTAAATTCAGAAAACCACATTTTTAATAATAATTTTGATATTTTACATGTAGAACAAAAAAGTCTAAAATTAAATTTATTAGAGTCTTTAGAAATCAACAAATGGAAAAATTCACCAAATTTATTAAATGACCAGTTAGATAATTGCACCTCTCCTTTGTTAAATTTATTCAATGCATAATTAGTTTAGTATCCACCTACCTGTCCTTATAAAGTAGTACCTTAATAATTTTATAACTTGGTTTTACCAACATCTGTATAGCTATTGTCAATTAGGACCTCTATATTTTAAGGAAATTTTGTTTTTAATATCACATCTGATGAAGCTGCTGTGACAGCGGAACCCGTGTCATGTTGACATTATACGAGTGAAAATTACAAACCACGAGTGTTTTATTTCATAATACTATTATGGATTTTCATCAAGTAAAGGCTGAAACAATTCGTTTTTTTATTTATTATAATGTCCAAATAATGCAACAATGCAATATAAGGAAAATTAAAGTCGGTTCAAAATAAATGAACCGTAATGTCAGAATTCAAAAAATTGTTTTTTAATTCCATGTGACCCGAAAACGCCAAACACAACTATATTACGTAGTAACCCTAAATACTACGTAATTTTCTCCATGTCCAAAAAACGTCGATGAAATTCCGTAATATCCAAAGAACGTGTTCAACAGCCACTAACTATAGTAAATGTTAAATTTATTTTTATCGAGAACGTGCATCGTGCCACGAAATCGTTTTCACTAACATGTATTCCATCACGCTCTAGAATTTACTGCAAACTAGTACATGCCTCATTTCAGGTATCTCTTGTAGATGTGACTGTAAGGCAATTCAAATAAAATACTAGAAATAAAGAAAACAATTATTTATTTTTCAGCTGCTGCAAAAAATATACAGAAATATCATTAATAGGATTTTTCCAGGAATGTTTTCATTATACGTTTAACCCTTTCGGTACGGGTATATTTTCCAAAGAATTGCCGTACAGACGGGCATATTTCGTGCACACACCCGTCTCCCGTCCCTAACAGTTAACGGGAAAAGCCGGTTCCCGTACATTAGGCGAGTACGTATGTGACGAGAACAGACGTTACCCGTATGGAATGCGATGACGTAGTAGGAAGGGTACCAACATTTAAAATGAAAACATATATTATAGTGATGTCACAATCTATATGGCCGCGTTTTAAGACGGCTCCCGGACTACGGAAACGGAAAACTCAAACGTATTACGACGTTTCCCGTACCGAAAAGGTTAAAGAAGTAAAATTGTTAGAGATAGTACAGAGGTGTTACTTCAACTCCAAATACTTTTTTTTGCAATATATCATCTAAATTGCCAATTTCACTCAATATGTGTCATTGCGTGTAATCATAGAAACCTAAAATATATTTCATTTAGTGAAACAGTCGTGATTGGTTTTTTAATTAATTATTAATAATATATTAATAAAGATATCAAATAATTAGAAGTTTTATAATAACAAAAGGTGCTACCTCAGAGTTCTTCTCTTGGTGAATTATTATTTTTAATATACACTTTTGATAGTAATTTGTATATTTTTTATTAGTAGATGATACTCATGTGTCTGTTTGAAGGTTGGAGACAATGATGTTTCTTGACTGATAGACGAGTTTTGGACTTGCATTGTCTTTATTTGTTTTATATCACAACGTTTCAACTGGTAAGTATTTCCAGTCGTCTTCAGGTAAATACTAAATAAGTAAAGTAACTACAGCTCTATTATACTAGCTAGATGCACTGGAGCATAACTGAGATGGGTGCAGTCATGCGTTTAGTTCGTGTGCGGTATTTTAAGTTATCATCACCTTAACAAAGGCTTTCAGATATTTCTTATACTAATGAGGGCTTACTAAAACTATCTGGGTTCTGGTATATGGTAGCAGCTTCCTTAAACTTCCTCTTCCTCCAATGTGTTTCTTTATGCAGGACTTGAAACTAGGGTCAAGGAACATAGAAACAACCCGCTTAAAGTAGAAACCGAAAAATCAGGTGCGGCTAACCATGCCTGGACACACGGTTATCACATCAAGTGGAAAGAAGCTCAAATCTTGCATAAAGAACCACATTGGAGAAAGTTCAAGGAAGCTTCATTGTCTGCTAATGACGATGCGGAAAATCAAATCGACGAAATATTTATCGAGCCCCCTGGTCCTAATGTTGACACCAATGAAAAATCCGCTGACGAAGATGACGGAGGCATGCTAAATAATTTAACAGGTCGACAATTACGTGCACCTGTGGAAATAAAATTGACGAATAATACACGTTGAGGCAATAATTATGACGACTTTTCCGCAGAAAGTCCTAACCAATCATCTTCAGCGCCGGCTAATCAATCCGTAACCGAATCATCTTCTGCATCGACCTCAAAAGATACGTATTGTCCGACATCAAAGAACAACGACTGGATTCGAAATCGTCTAGCTCAGAAACCAGATACTGTCTGGATTGAAGGCGACATTGAACCTGGAACCCGTTCATTTTTGGTAAAAGATTACAAGCGGTTCGAACAAATGTCTTGTACAGATATTTTTGAATTATTTTTTTTCAACGATATCATGCAGCAATAAACAATATATGTTTCTGTATAGAAAGAATCACAACAAAACCTCCAACATAGAGTTTAGAAGGGAGTTGGTCCAAGTATACTTAACACGTTATGGTGTACCGGCAAAATCAGCAGGTCCTGCAAAAACGTCTGTTTCACGCACACTTGCTCCATGTAATAGACGACGTAAGAATAACAGAACATTTATTTTCGAACAGGAGAGGGAGATGTTTCTTGTATCACCCAGTATATCCACAACAAAAGTGGTGAGTATTGACAAACTAGCCCAAGGATTTTCTCATCATTCTGCTAAAATTGATTATTTTTTAAAAGAAAACACAAGAATGTAGTCATAATACTAAAATAAAATTTTTATTTTATCCCACACAACTTTTAAAGTGATAGTTAAAATAGAAGTGGAGGTTTTATTCATTTTGAAATTTTACTACCAGATTATTATTTCGAAATAAAAGTTTATTTTCAGTTTTAGAGAAATGTTTTGCAATTTAGCTCATAAGTAATGATGGAACTATTTTTTGTTTATAGAATCACGACACTTCAGACACACACAAATATTATCAAGCAAGATAAAATAATTGTGTTGATTCACATATCAAAATTTTATATTTGGTAGAAGTTCAATAATACTCTTAATTTAGCCATTGTCAATTACCGACAGTAATTTTTTTAAAATTCGAAGTATCATCTAAATACCGTCCATTTTGACCATTACGTTTTTTCTTATTTTTTTTAATTAATAAAACACAGCGTTATAACCTTCAAACTGTAGGTATCTAAAAAAATATGAGAATAAATTTCAAACCACCTGAAAGTACCTTATACACTATAAGGTTGCATTTTGTCTAACAATGTTAGATAATAAAATACAAATCAGATTGCATAGTTCTACCAAGAAATAAAAACTTTACTATTGGTAGGTTGTCACAATTTCCAGACCGGTTTTGAACTCTTTTGTTCTAGTCAGTACAGGCAAAAGTTCATACCATACCCAAAACAAGTTTTTAAACTAATGCTTTTAATATCAACTTTCTTGGGTCTCTTAGTAGTCCCACGCAGAGTATACCCGTCGAGGCTTTACTAGAATTGTAAAACCCCAGAATTTCTTACTAGTCGGGGTAGTAACTATTTAAATGTGTTAAAAAATAATTATTGTAAAAAGGTACAGATTGGATAATAAATTAATGAATCAATAATAACAGAAATTAAAGTCGTTTATTACGTTTTTAGGTGAATTTTAATTTTTTTTGAGAAATAAAAACCAGGCAATATACTCTACATCAACCTATACCCATTTCTTTTCCTCTATAGATTGGTACTACAAGATATTAAAATATGAAAATTCAAAAAATAAGTAATAATTTTTTTTTGTATTGTCATATTTTTAAAATAATATTAATTATTTAATGCGCCTATAAATTTTTAAACATCCTGTACATATTTTATTACTATATAAGTGAAAGATAACCTAAGGCCCACCTTTTCACAAATAAAGAAAAATATATAAACTGTTAGTTTTCAAGAAACAGGTGAAAACTCCAGACAATGCAGAAAATCTGAAATTAAGAAGTTGCCAACTTTAAAAGGCCATAACTCAAAAATTAGTCATAGGAGTGTATTTCAGCCATGGACACTTCACTAATCAAAATGTCAAGATCTACAAAATACTAAAAATTCAGAAAAATGAGCCAAAAGCCATTTCCCATAAGCTTTGTGAAGGGTCCTTCTGACTGATTAAATTGAGACCTTTAAAAATCCCTCAAAACCAGATATATATTTTATGCAGTAGATCGGTACCGATTAAAAATGAAATTAAAACAAATAATCAAACATACTAAAATGGACATTCCTCGTCGTATAGTTCTATATCACTGAATAGGCACAGGGACTTCCAAATAAATACACAATAATTTGGAGAAATTCAGTGACACTAGACAACAAAAAATTGGTTTATTTTACATGCGGTGATGAATTCTTAGTTCATTAAAAGTTCTTTATTGAAGATTTCTGTTTGAACTTGCATTGCGTCGTTCTTTGTTGCATTTTATTGTCAGAATAAGTTTTAACAAGCTAAGTTCAAATTGCGTTTGCCTTGTTAAAAATTTAAAGTTTACCCATTTCGTGGAAATTGGAATATGCTGGTTGAATGTATGAAAAATGTTTTAGGGTCTTTAGAAATATTATATTATTGTTGTACACAGAAAAAATATTATGCTCATAGCAATAATAGTGTTTTTATGGACTGTCTTTAAATTTTTTTCATTAAAATATGAATTTAAAACAATAAATTACATTTAAATCAATAAAATAAAAATATTCTGATCAAATATTCATTTAATTGACCTGTTAGTTTAAGAAAATATTATTTAATCAATTAAGAATTGTTTTCCAATTACAGTATACCGTATTGGCAATCTCGAATCTAGAGCGCCGATAAAAACGCATCAGACAGAGATTATTAGTAGCGTGTAACACGTTAAACAGAGAACACGCTATCCCACTTTCCATTCTTTGGGACATGCGGTCGAAGCAGGCACGGGAGTGATCGACTCGGCCACAGCACACTTATCCCCCCTTTCAGAAATGTAGGAGAGTGGTTAGGTGTCTCTTTTTAACTTAAGGTTTTGCCCATATGTGCCTTCTCTCTTTGTTGCATTAGAGATTTCGCACCCTAGATTCGAATTTGCCAATACCTACGGTATATTAAAAACCGATAAACTTTAAGAATGCCTGTAAAATCCAAAAACAATTAAATCAAAAGCATAACTAATTTATATAAAAGTACTGTAATTTAATTAAATTAAATATTGTTTTAAGCAAATGAATATATTATCCAATTATTTACTAGGAAATATTAAAATACATTTAATTTCTTTTATTTCAATGGTACCTACTTATGTTATATTCAATCATAAAAAAGGTAGGCAACAATAATTATTCACCTGCATAGCGGGGATGAAGGACATATTTCTCTTTTGGCTGCCGATGCCGTCGCGTCGCTTTGTTGCCTTGCCCCCTATGGTATTTATCTATTTGTTGCTTTGTATATTTTGTAACAATAAGCGAGTTCAATTTTAATGCATTGTATTATGGAAATTTTTCTTGTCTATTGGGAATATCAAGAATGATGTCTATATTAATAATTTAGTTTTAACAGATACTATAGGAGTCTAAAATATTATTCATCGAATTAATTAACTATCTTAGCAACATTGTTTATATATTTGTTTAATCGTCCATTAAAACCAATTTTATTTATGTCAAGATAAGTTTATTGGGACCTTAATTTTATTGTACTTGATAAATCTTTTTTTTTCAGGTAAGGGGATAGGAGCATGTCTAGACTACAATTCGTGGTAAGAAAATAGGCCTTTTAGCTTTAGGGCTCTGTGCTATTAATAATGTGTACTTAAATACACTGCGTTCATTAATTATTATGGAAAAAATGTCATTGCCGATATTTTCATCAAAATTTTTCATCATTCCGTTCCATTTTCAATTTATTAAGTAGGCTCTCTCTTGGACCACTAAATGACTTCACAATAGGATGTTGGTTATCAAGCTGTGTAAAATGTGCTGATTTTAAAATTGAAGTTTCTAAAATACGATGTTTTTTAAATCGTAAATTAATTCGGGTATGAGTTGTTAGGTACCAACAAAACGAAACGTCGTTACCATGGGCGCACATAGGGGGGAGGGGGGGGGGGGGGGGTTCTTAGGTCCTGGGCAACATCCGTAGATGTACGACAGCAATAAACTTTTTTTTATAGGTTATATAACTTGATGAGAGGTTGACCCTCCGAAATTTACTGTATAGGGCCCATGGTCGTTGCGTTCCCAAGAACTCTGAGAAAATATATAACAAATGTTAAAAAACATCCTATCAAATATAAAAATAATTGCACTTTACTTCAATCGAAATCAAATATATTTTGTTAGCTTATTCAATCAAAACTTGATCAATCCATAAAACCTTCAAGCAAAAGTTGAAAAAAACAAAACGACTTTTTTAGCGTTGTTCTTAATTTAAATTTAACGCTGATTATACGATAGAGAAACCAAACAAGGCCCTATTTTATGGTATCTTATACAAAAAAATTTAAGTATTTCACACAGTTTCCAAAGAAATGCTTTAAGTACTCAAGATTAACAAAAAGGGTAAGGGTAACTTTTGCGAGGTTGCTCCTTACTTAATCTTGCACTCAAGCCATATTCTAGTTCAGCAGCCAGCATTACATTTTAAGGTAACACCCATTTGTCATTGAATTGTGGGATTGTACTGAGCTATTATCTTAGTGTACCAAAAATTAGTATGCATTTATTTTAGATGCTAAAGCGAATAAGGATATTGTAACTTAACTCGGTAAATTCTAATTACACTTTTAATTAATTAAACCAAATCACATAATTTGGCACCTTTTCTTATCGTCATTTAAAGTATTTTGGAATCGTATATAAAGTCGTTTCGATGCTGACGCCAAGTTTATCTGGAAAATGTATTAAGGCTAAGTCATGTCCGAAAAGATTAATTGATATTTGAAAGTGGGTTATTCTATTGTCACACAATACGTAATAAATAAACAAGAACTTTTCCATACATGGAATTACTTTCTATACTATACAGGGTGATTCCTAAGATGATACTTCTGTTTTAGCTGTGTATAGAAGGCATTAAAAGAAACAACATAGGCGAGCTCCAGAAGTAAAAAATCTAAGAGCGGGCCTGGTCATCAAAACGTAGCCTGCTATACTTTATGTTGTTTGTCTTATTAGTCATGCAATTTACGGGTCAGTATTCAGTTATTTGGCAACGCTGCGGTGCGTTTTTCTGAAGCAAGTTAATTTAAAATTGGTGACACGTAAAAAAGATAAAATTTGAAAACTATGAACTAATAGATATGATACTAATTTACGACGAGTGTCGTCAAAGTGCGGCTGCTGCTTCGAGCTTATACGCAGAACGCTTTCACTTGCAGGCTCATCCTACATCCAGTAGTTTTCTTAATGTTATTCAACGGGCAAGTTAGGCAGGACCGTATTTGATCCATAGTGTAATAAATGCATGTGTAAGTACCTTATTTTTGAGTTTAAAAAAAGGTATTTGATAATGTTGTTTATTTTAATGCCTTCTATACACAGCTAAAATGGAAGTATCAACTTAGGAATCACCCTGTATTATACAAGCACCTTGCTAACTTATAAGAAGTTACACTCAATATCTATTCTCAATAAAAACATCATAGCAAAAATTGTACAAATAATTTCACAAATTATGATTTAAGTCCATACATTATTAACAAAAATCTCCACCATGTTCAACACACTTTTCATAGTGTGTACGACAAAACAACTTGGTAAAATTGAGTTAGGTATTTTACATTGATCAGAAATGAATCCAAGTAAGGTACAGGGACATTATTTTAAGTGTCTCACCCGATTGGTGACTTTGCTATCGACCACAATAAAAAAACAATTATGTATTCCCTAATAGCTTTTAGTGAAGAAGCCAAATTTGATGTCAAAAAAAATCTATGTTTACAAATTTGACAGATACGACGCCATATTGGATTTTCTTAAATGGCAACCCTACCTGATAGTAAGCCAGCAGAATTTGCTTATTTGTTCCAACATTAAAAATGTATAGTTGTCAACATTTATTTTCAGCCGTTCCCGAGATACGAGGCTTCAAAGTTGGTGATTTTGTTATCATCGAATTTACAGAAGCGTTGAGATTAGAAACTCAATTTTTTCTGGAGATACGTAATTTTTGATGGCGGAGCCACCCATGCTATTGCCATATATGTCAGATGTCAAAAAATTACAAATACGACGCTATTTTGATTTTTTTAAAATGGCAACTCACATTTATAACTACATCAGTAAATAGCATATCGCGGTCCGATTTCAAAAATATATAATTGTCGATATTTATTTCCAACCTTTGCGGAAATGCGACTGTATCAAAAACTGCATCGTATGATTATGTGTTTTAAGTGTCTCACCCCATTAAAAAATAGAAGCTTTGTGATTAAAAAATCAATTTTTTTTGCAGATACGTAATTTTTTATTGCAGATCCACCTATGCTATTGCTATATATGTCAGATGTCAAAAAATGACAGTTACGACGCCATTTTCAATTTTTTTAAATGGCAACCCACAATTATAACTATGTCAGTGTATTGCATTTTGCGGTCCGATTTCAAAAATATATAGTTGTCGATATTTATTTCCAACCCTTACCGAAATACGACCGTATCAAAAACTGCATCGTACGATTATGTCTTTTAAGTTTTTGATACGGTCGTATTTCGGTAAGGGTTGAAAATAAATATCGATAACTATATATTTTTGAAATCGAACCGCGAAGTGCAATCTACTGACGTAGTTATAAATGTGGGTTGCCTTTTAAAAAAATTGAAAATGGCGTCGTAACTGTCATTTTCTGACATCTGACATATATGACAATAGCATGGGTGGCTCCGCCATCAAAAATTACGTATCTCCAGAAAAAATTAAGTTTCTAATCTCCAAGCTTCTGTTAATTCGATGATAACAAAATCACCAACTTCGAAGCCTCGTATCTCCGAAACGGCTGAAAATAAATGTTGCCAACTATACATTTTTAATGTTGGAACACATAAGCGAATGCAGCTGGCTTACTATCAGGTAGGGTTGTCATTTAAGAAAATCCAATATGGCGTCAAATCTGTCAAATTTGTAAACATAGATTTTTTTTGACATTAAATTTGGCTTCTTCACTAAAAGCTATTAGGGAATACATAATTGTTTTTTTTATTGTGATCGATAGCAAAGTCGCCAATCGGGTGAGACACTTAAAATAATGTCCCTGTACAATAAAAATTACAGCTGCTGTACTGTATAAACGATAGAAAGGAAACTTCCTTTCTTCTTCCTAATTTTTTAATATTATGTAACGAGTTTGACTTTATTTCTACATAATTTTGAAGTTTAAATACAAACTTCCAGAAATGAAAAAACATAGTAAGTCCTTTAGTTCTTAACTAAAAATATGTTTTTCTACCCCCCCATGGATATTTGGATAAGTGGGCTATTCCTGTTAACTGAATGGATATAATTTCATATCTATCCTCGTTAGAATATGAAACTGACTAATCACAGTGGTCAATTATTTATCCAGCGCAGAAATCTAGCTGGTCCAATTTTCTCAGTGAGAGGGCAAGGTTGATTCTCGCCTTGAAAACATGAAGAAATGGACATGGCTCATCTCAGTGATCCTTCCATACCACGACTCTCATCGTAAAGCTAGTTCGCCTCCACGTGGTGCACCCTGGGGAACGCTAAATGAACTAGCGCATACTGGCAGTCAGACAATCCTAGGATCTCCTGACTACAAGACACAACAATAACACAACGAATGAATATGAGAACACACAAGTCAAATGGTTCTTCTCAGAACTTGCCATACGATAAATAAATAAATAAGATAGATAGATAGAAACGTCTTTATTTTTGACTCGGCGAAGGTCAGCTTGCTGTTTGCTTAACCGAGCATGTATGATTCATTTACAAAAGTTTTAAATTTTACAAAAAGAGACAAAATTGCTAAGTTATATTAAGTACCTAATCTAGTTAAGGCAGAAACTTAAATATTGGCAACCTTAACTAATGACATACTTACATAATATTGATCTTATACATATTCAAGCATAATTACCCAGCAAAAAACTGCGATAATTGGTCCTAAAGGAGTTTAAACTTAGGTTGACAAATTTGGTACATATATCAGTATTAAAGATTTTATGAGCTATATATGAAAAACTGCGTTGAAAGAGGGCAGTTTGGTGTTTCGGTACGTTTAAAAGACCATTATAACAGGTTGTACGATTGTGTGTAGAATGCCGGAAATGAAGCTTTTCACGTAGGTATTGGGGTACACCCCTCACAAGCACACGATACAAAAAACAAGAAAAATGTAGTCTTTGTCGATCGGCCATTTTAAGCCATTTTAACTCGGGCAATCTATAGCTAACATGTTCTCTTGCACGTAGTCCATAAACAAAGCGAATGCAAGAGTTCTGAACCTTTTGCCGTCTAGTCTTACACTGCAAATCCAAACAGGGGCCGTACACGAAGCTACAATAGTTAGCGTGAGATAAAACAAGAGTTTCACACAGTTCCTTTTTTAATTGCGGTCGTAAGATGTGTTTATTTTTGTATAAGTTTCTGAGTGAGAAATACGATTTTTGAATAACTGTACCTACCTGACTTCTAAACCGAAGCTTGCTATCAAAAATGACCCCCAAATTTTTATATTCCTGCACAACGGGTAATACTGTATCGGCCATAACTACATCCATGTTGTCTGCTGCCCATTGGCTATCAGGTATAAAATAAATGATTGCAGATTTTTTAGGATTCAACTTTAGACCATTGCTTTGAGAATAGTCACAAATCGATCTCAGGCACTGGGTAAGATTACTCTTTGCTTCAACAGCAGTGGCTTTACTAAAACTGGTGCGCAGTTGCGTGTCATCGGCATATCTCTGCAAATCGCAACCCTTAACAAAGTCGTTAATATCGATTGTATAAATTACGAAAAGTAGCGGCCCCAAGATCGAACCCTGTGGTACACCCATATGCACTGCTCTAGAGGCGGATCGACAGCCTTTCAGAAACACGAATTGGGATCTATCTGTCAAATAGTCTTTAAAGAAATTTACCGAAGATTCCGAGAAGCGAAATGAGCGAAGCTTAACACATAAAAGCAGATGGTTAAGTGTATCGAATGCTTTACTATAGTCAATAATGTTGTCATCGTCAACAGTTGTAGTTCGGAATATAGTTAAATTGCCAAAACAGCGTTAACGTTAGTTATATATGAGGAATAATTTTACTTGAAAAGAAAACTTAGTTTTAGTAACTAAGAATTAACTAAAACGACAAAAAAACTATAAATTCATTATGTGTTATTTAAACAAGTTTAATTGATAAATACAAGGTTGCAGGAACCTTGTTGTAATATTTAAATATAGAGTTAAATTCAGCTAAAGAAAATGTTTTGCTTCTCGTAATTAATATTAAATAAAGGTATTTTTTTAACCCATTAGCTTTATCTTTAATTAAATATAAATTTTTTTGTTTGCCAAATCAAAAATAATTATTTTCAGTAACGTAAAAATGAGAACAAATAAAAATTAATCCAAAATATCAAATCATTTTTAAGAGTATGGGATTAGGTTCTTAAGATTTACATAAATTGTAAATATTTTAAAAACAGTTGTTGCTATTGATTAAAAATACTACTACTACACTCTATCTAGGTGCAAAGTGCAGATCAGGGGCAATCCAATACAACCCCCTTTTCTGGGCACCACGGCATCAAATAACTTTTAGTCCTAAATATAATACCCATTACATTATATCACTTTCTATAATTAGGAGAACGTCTGATATTTATTTAAACCATGGCGCAACGACGAATTGAGTAAGCATTTGCTCTTTAAAGTTAATACGCATTGCATTCGGCGTGTTCTTAACAAAGACATCAGGAAATGTCATAATAATGAATATTGTATAGGTAACCGCAAGGTTCACTCTAAAAACTGACCTAGTATATCATACCAGAATCGTAGTTTCCGTGAGAAGAAAAGTTAGTTAAAATAGCCTCAAGAGGAAATTTAGGGAACGGATACTATATTTTATTGCTAGAGCAATTCCGGCATTGGTTACTATTTACTTTTGTCACTAGCAAACGAACTGCATCTTAATTAAAAGAGTTTGTTTGTTGCCAATATTAATTTTGTTGTTAGTAACAAGAATTACAGTAATGTTGTCTTGACAATCTTCTAATATGAATATGGAGTGATTTGTATACAATTAGATCTTGATCCCTACGTCACAATTTAATTCTTAACCCAGCTGTGCTTCTTCTGTGCGTCTTCAGGCGAATACTCACTATTCACCTGAAGACGACTGGAGATGCTTACCAGTTGAAACGTAGTGATTCAAAAGAAATAAAGACAATTCAAGTCCAAAACTCTACTGCCGTTCAAGAAACGTCATTGTCTCCAACCTTTAAACAGACACTAATGATTTTTATACCTTTATTCTTAACGAGTAAGTCTCACTATATTTAAATGGAAGCATAGCTGACTTATTGCTGATTCGGCTAAACTTAGCCCTTACACAGTTGCTTCATGCACATTTTTTGTTCAATTTTCTTGTATGTTGCTAATCTTCTTCTTCTCTTCTTTGTCAGCCTTAATTGGTCCACTTCTGGACATATGACTCTCCGAGTCTTTTCCATTCTTGTCTATTCTGAGCTAGTTGTGTCTACCAGCGACCTCCCTGATATCCAGCCAACCCCTCTACGGTCTTCCTTTACTTCTTTTTGTTTCTCTGAGGCGCAAGTGAATCACTTTGTTGGTCCATCTACTATCGTCCTGTCTTGCAACATGTCCTGCTAATAAAAGTCGATTTATTATTATATATTTTGTCTTAAAAAAATATAAAGTTTTAAGAATAAAATGAACTATTTATTCCATTAAACTCACGGGCAAGGGCCTGTCGACATATTAAGCACCGGTTCTCGCAGATCACCGAAGTTAAGCTGTGTCGAGCGCGGTTAGTACTTGGGCGGGTGACCGCTTGGGAACACGGCGTGCTCTTGCCTCAGGGAAGAATGTAAAATGAATCGACACCTAGCCATCCTATTCACGCCGGACAGGCCGGATGAGATCGGATATTTCGTAGGATGAAGGTGCCGTTTCACACTCCCCAGTCGGTGGATCACATTTGTGGTCGATGACCGGTTCAAGATGGCCCACGTAGTCGGCGAACTGTAAACAAAAAAAAATCCATTAAACTCTCTTTTTGTTCACGTCCAGGGTGTCTTGCTATTTTTAAAAATTAATCTTCACACATATTATGTAAAAGTATGTCTATTACCAGGAATGTATTTTTAACTAAAAATACTTGGGTTTTTAGTTGACTTGTATTCATAAGGTCAACAAAAATCAAAAGTATATTAGTGCAATTGACAACAGTAATACTTTAAAAAAAATATTAATGAATTAAGTATTACATCAAAGACTATGGGCTAATGTATACCTAATACAACTTTTTTTAGAGTCATTCCAAGCGTTATATCTACAATTTATGTAAATTTTACTCTGTACCAATTTATGCATTCTGTGAATCATCATAAAATAGATGATCCTATTTCCATCGACCTTGACAAAAAATCTTGGCTAGCTGTAAGCTACATTCTTGGCAAATATTATTAGCACGAACACCTAAAATATATGGGCGATTCTATTCATATTAATTGTTCATTATTGTGCTGTCTGGCTGGCAGTTATATTGTGCAACTGGAATAATTAGTTCTGTTTACAAGCGGGCTCCTAGTTTTAATTAGAGTATTGTTAGCATAAAAAATTTAAAATATTGCCGGCTGTGAATCAGTTGCCAAATTTTAAAACGCAAGGCGGTTTTCGAGACTGAATTGCTAGGTACTATCTATTTTAAAGCGCGTATAATGGAAGAAATATTGATTTTTTTCTACTACAACATGAATATTTGCTATTTTCTTTGCATTTAAGTGAAAAGAAAAGTATGATATTCCAGTTAACTGTACGGCAATATTTCATATTTATTACTGTTAGTGCTGCACAGTGTTGCAACCTTTAAAAATAAAATTTCCCGTTTTTTAAGACAAATTCCACAAATGCACACATTACTGAAAAATATTTTTTAGCAGATCACAAATACAAGTGATCCTAAAGAATATCTTGCAAATATAACACTGTGCGTAAAAATTTTCCCTTGAAGACAGTACCGACCTATTATTCCTCTGTGGCTTGGATCTTTATTCTCACGAATCCGGAAGTTTTCCATTAGTTGACCACATTGTATGACCAATCACAGTTAATTGTGTTTACTAAGAGCGTTTTCACACGGCACCATATATCGCGCGCGACAAATGGTCGCAATATTGCTTTTACACCAAATTATGTGTTTTCTAATGAGCCATTTTCACACACAAGCGATATTAGAGAACACATAATTTGGTGTAAAAGCAATATTGCGACCATTTATCGCGCGCGATATATGGCGCCGTGGGAAAACGCTCTTAGGCTCCTCCTTCTTTTTCAAGACACTATAAATTATATGTATGTATATGGTACAATAGTGTCTGTTTGAAGGTTGGATACAATGGTGTTTCTTAAGTAAGTTTTGAACCTTTCTTTATTTGTTTTAAATTACAACGTTTTAACTAGTAAGTATCTCTAGTCGTATTCAGGTGAATACTGAATAAGTACAATACAGTACAGTTCTATTTATACTAGTTAGATGCACTGGAGCATAAGTGAGATGGATGCAGTCATCCGTTAAGTTCGTGCCTGGTTATTTAAGTTTACATCTACTTAACAAAGGTTTCCAGATATTTCTTATATTTAATGAGGGCTTACTAAAACAATCTAGGTTGTGGTGTATGGTTGCAGATTCGTTGAACCTACTTTTCTCCAGTATAGTTCTTTATGCACGACTTGAGCTTCTCTCAACTTGATATGATGGCCGTGTATCCAGGTATGGTCAGCTGCACCTGATTTTTCGGTCTCTCCTTTTAGCGTATTGTTTCCGTGTTTCTTTTGAGTGGCCTTAGTGTCTCACCAATAAAAGATCATCCACATTCGCAGGGAACCTGGCAGACACAATTTTTCCTATCTTTTTGGCTTGTTGGTTTCGTATTCGTCCGGTGGCTTCTTAAAGTGTATCTTGAGCTGAGAACCGTATTGATGTTGTATCGTCCTAATCTTCTAATTCTCTTAGATACTCCTTTGACATACGAAATGTTGAGTGTTGAATGTGACTCTATTTGCTTCTTTTGTGTGTTTAACCAATTCTTATGATTTTCTAACAATTTATCAACTACGTACGTACTTTATGGACGGCCAGTTATGTAGCTTTGTCCTTTTAAGCTCAGGGATCTGCAACCACATAAAACAACACCTTTAAAACTAGACACACAAACGGAAACAAAGCCCCTTTCGCAATTCTTTTGATTTTGTTAAAGACAACAAACAAATTGTAAATAAGCTTTATTGCAAAGCCTTGTTCAAGTTTACGGCATAGTCTGCTTAGACGCCGAGCCACGCTCGCCACAAAAAGGGATGAATAATGAATGCGACCCAAAAGAATCAGCATCACGAGAGAAGCATCTGTGTCGTGCGGTGTCCGGGGCGGTTCTCTTTGTCAAGTTAGAAGCTCGGCCGTGGTTTCTCGTTTTTCTGGCCCGAACTCGCTTCTGTTTAATTGATGATGCGGCTAATGCCTTTTCTAGGATGCATTGAATATATTGCCGTTTTTGTTAAAATACATATTATCGTTTAACCTTAGAAAATTGAACTTATTAGCATTACCAGTCCATTACAGACTTTTGCCTCCGATGTCTTGTAGTAACATTTATTGCCTTTGTTATTCAGAAAATATAAACAAACTTTTGTATGTTTATTTGTGCGTAGAATATAAATTAGGTTTTGTAAAGTAAATACTCGAAAAAGCGTTTTAATGATGTTTCCTTGATTAAAACAAAATAATAAGTGATAGCACGAATGGCGGTACGGCAAAACGCAGGTTTCCCTACGCATGAGCAGCAGCGTATGAATTTCGCAAAGGTACGCGTTTTGAAATTGCAGCAGTAAGACAGAGAAGTTATGGTGTATGTGTAAAACAAAGACGGTAAGACATGTATACGTAAGACAGAGATAGGTACGTATAAGTACTATGTATAATATATGCGTAGACGGGAGAATGTGTCAAAGTGAAAAAGGTAGTGGCTTGGCCACAGGGGGACAAAGGGGAGCGATCGCCCCACCTGACTCCTCAGTTCGGCGAAGAAACTATATTTGCAATAAAAAAATCTATATTACAAAAATTATCGATTTTCAAAAAATTCTAAAATTATCATTTAAATATATATTTTTTAAATTAGTGCGAATGGGATGTAATTCCTGAGAAAAGTTTACAATATTTCTCAAGGAAACTGTGAAAAATATATTCTGGCTAGCGACGTTTAAAGGAAAAGGTGCCCCAGGATTCTTAAAAAACCGAAAATTGAAAACATACAAACAAAAGTTATTGTATAACAAAATAACCCTAAATCAAGGCCACAAACTATTACTTTCTATTATCTACCTTATAGTGGAAATTGCATAGCTCATATTGTAAAACAAAAACAACTTGTCAAACTTCGGAGCAAAAAGAGTAGTGTCAGTTGATTAATCGTTGAAATGACGTTGAAAAGTATATTTTTATAAGCTAAGTTCCCAATCTGATCAATATTATTGATATATACTCTGTCAGACATAATTTATAGGCATACCGACGCCGACGTCCATATGTGTTTATTACGTCGGTAATGTTTAAGAATTCAGAAATGACTCGCATCTCTACCCGTAATAATAATAATAATTAAAACCACACATATCCTGTTATACAAACCGAACTTATGACGATTCGATCAGGTGGTACAAATCAGCGTGGTGCGTCGCGGCGACACAGACGCTTAATCGCCGAAACGGCAGTTTAATTGAAATGCGGCCGACGCTAAGTTCGACGCGCGGCGTCGCGTCGGTCGTGAAAAATCTCGTAAACGTTATGAAATGATTGGGTTTTTATGAATTTGTGTCTGCGTAGTTTAATTAGTAAAAATAATAATATTAGTTTTATTATTTTATGTTTTATTATATTTCTTAAACTTAATTAGTGGTATAAAAACAGATTAAGTGTTAATTATTTTTAAAAAAAGTGCAGTACAGTTTTTAGTTAGTGACAGTTTTTAGTGCAATAGAAATATTACTTGACAAGAGGCAACTAGTTTATAGTCTATCAAAATAAAGTGTTTCTGTATAATATTACATGTTCAATTTCCAGAAGTCGAAATCAGTTTCAGAGCAGAATTAAAAGTTTTGAGATGTGAAGAAAACAATCATTTCTGATTCAAATTATTTATCCAAAAAATTGAAGTATTCTATTAACTTTTTCCATTTACCATTAATGTACCAAACCTTTAACCATAACAAGCTTTATCTCAAAATAAACGCTACAAAAAAAGTTTTTACCCTACAAGAAATTTTTAATAGCCTGGGAAAAGAAAAGTTTTGAAATTATTGTTGTTAAAATTAGAAGGTTGTCCAAAATAATTGCGAAGGGTTTGACATTAATAAATTTAATATTACGTCCGTTTTAGCCTGTTTATCATCTAAACAAAACTGATGGAGTTAATAAAATAAACCACAAGTCCACAGGAGTTCGCAGATAACCCCCATTTTTTTTATTATGAAAGGAAAGACACAAAGTTTCGATCTCTTGGTCTTCTGAGACCGACTACCGTGACGTAGACTTACCTTGCTGCAGTGTATATTAAGTTACATTTAGCTTCTTATACTAAATGACATGAACTTAACAATTTAATATTTTATAGTCATGTATTGTTTATATCTTAGTTTTTACTTTCTTCGCGTTTTAAAGTTTATTCTCCATCTTTCCATATACTATGCTGGTGTAACAGGTATACACGATACAAGCTAATTTTGTTGAAGTAAAGAAGTCATTGGTTTTATAGAATCAATCATTAGTTTTGTTTTAGTTTATTCGGCTAGGGATTATCATAATTGGAAAAAGTGTTTTAAAAACAATATTAAAAGAAAAGTGTTGAGTTTTGTGTCTAAATATTAATACAGTGATATTAGTGTATGCTCACTTTGGATATCACAACGAAATTCGCTTTTTAATATGAGTCGAAAAAATGTAAGTATATAAGTAAATGTATTTTGTGTATATAAACATAATATTTTCTTTAATAATATAAGGGTATTTAACTTCCCATATTTATTTATAATAATAAAGATGGTGAATAAAAAACCCAACATCTTCCGGGCACTATTCTATGGCGCACTACGTCATTGCCAATAGGACGCTTTACAGTTTGCAATTTTTCTTTCACGCAAGAAAAGATTGCTTGCGAGTATGCGCAGAATGAGGCTAGTGATCAGCTGACGTAATTTGTATTGCTTGCAAGAAATATAACTCCAACCCTATTTTTATTGCAATTGTAAGAGCAAATCTGTGGATTTTTTGGTGATTTATGAGACCTAAGTATGAAAATCCCTAACATTTGTTTTTGTTCTTTCTAACTTATAGTGAGTACGTTTTGTTTTTATTGGTTTGCTTTTGTGTCCTGTAATGCTGTTATGTTAAATTAATGCACGAAAAAGCGCAGGTAAGTCCTAACAAAATGTCTTTTTATTTTAAAAGTTGGCAAGTGGTACATTACCTATGACCTTGGCAAATCATTGCACGCTGTAAAACGAAGTAAAATTTTTATTGCCGCAATACTAATTGCTGCAAGACAACTTGCATCAATGTTTCAATAGCATTTAGAACTATTAATATATTTAAGAAACACTTGCTACATACAAAAGATATTATGTTACCGTTATACTAAAGGTAAAAAACTTTTGCTCGAAAAAATGGAAATAACTAAAGCACAAGTAAGCCCATCAGTATTTACCTGCCTGAATGATGCTTTCAATTTCCATCCCCATGTGATTTTTAATAACCTCAAAAGAAAATAGTTACCTATAAATTTTTTTAAAAAAATTTCCAATTTTTTATATATACTGATATGACATTTAAAGATTTAATTTTGGGTGAATAGGATTAAATAGGCAACTAACTGTCTTCGTTGTACGTTTTAGGCAAAATTTTATAAAGTTCTCTTAAACCTAAGTTTAAATCTAGGTTTAAACCGAAGAATAATTTTATAATCGTAGAAATCTCAGAAATAGTTGATTTATAATGTGTGATTGACGGAAAATTTCAATTTAGGAGTAATTAACCTGGTCATGACTTGTTATGTTATGTTACATTATATTAACTTATGACAGTATATTTTTTCTACGACCAAAATTAACGATTCCTATGCTGAAAAATGTTAAAAATATGCTTGCAGGCTGCCGGGCTCGAACTCACGACCATTGGATCCAAAGTTCAAAGCTCTATCGTCTCGACTACAGAATTATTTAAGAAATTATGGTAAAACCAACTCAATAATAATGCTACATGAAATTAATTTTCTATATGCACATTCAGCAGGTTGCATTATTAATAAATCTATTATAGATGCGCATAGATTTTGTTATATTTAACAAATTAATGACATATTGTACCATATACATATTCCATATCGATGGTTAAATTGCAAGATCTCTTAAGTCGATTTATTGAAATTTTACAGGAGGAAGGAAAAACGTTTATAGAGTTTAAATATAATATTTGAAAAACAATTTTGGTTACAAATTTGACTAAATAATATTAGTTTTTGGATAGTTAATAACATTTCCAGTAATAGTTGTGTATTAGAAAAATAAACGACTTACTTGGTTTTGACATATAATTGGTAAAATTTGCTTGACTTGCGAGGTTGTGTAACGTAGTGATCTTATTGGTATTGTTGGCAAAGGATAATTAAAATACAATAATAATCACATTAAAAAATATATTTGCAAAAATAAGCTAAAAAATCGAACTCGTGAAACTAGGAACTGATTAAACAACATAAGGGGACGATAGCAACACAAAAAAATCCCAAGACATTTTTTTAAACCTCTCTTGGTACCTACTAGGTAAAATTAAAAAAATAGGTAACTTATAACTAGGAACTACATGATATAACTAATCATGTAGAATACTTTCATAAAATTGCCTAAAATCTGCAGGTATAAATTTTTTCAATTCCTGTAGATGATTGAATTTATCAACTTTTATTTTGACTGGTTCGTGATGTAGTTGAGGAATAATTAAGTTTTTTTGCTGCTTTTTTATCCGCCTTGGAAGTTTCAACCAGTTGTCCTCATAATTTAATTTATAGTCAATAGAGCCATCTTTCCTGTAAGCTAGACATCGAATATCGGTAACTTTTGGATCGTTGGTCGTATTGCCAGGACGGATCGAGGAATAGTTACTTAAAACAGAATATTTTTGAAAAAAATCGTAGGAAATATAATAAACTATGTAAGGATCTTTTAGTTTTGCACTTTTGCAAATTTGAACGTAGCAACCGGGCAAGTAAATTTCTCTGTTTTTAAGTTTTCTTTCAATACAAGCATGCATAGAGTCACACTCCATTTGAGTGTGACCCTTTTCAAGATAGAATTGAAAGATTTCAAGTTTCTTATTCTCAGCAAAGTTTAATAATGCGTTCGATAAAGTTACGTTGCGGTTTTGATAACCACATCCGTCACTAAAAATAATTACAGTTTTAGAATGTGGAGTTAAATTTTTATCAATATAATCAAGAATAAGTGAGGTAAACTCATTGGCAGTTACTCCTCCAGCGCCTTCATGCCAGATATAACAGGCTGCTTGACCAGTACCCATGTTATAAAAGGTAAAATTATGAACGGTCAATTTCATTTTATAGTATGACGCAAAAACCTGCAATCGAGGGTAGATGGATTGGCCTTAGCTAGTTCTTTTTGTCTGTCTTTTTCGGCACGAGCCATATTTTTTCTTGTAATGTGCGTCTGATATTCATCTTCTTTAATAGTGCCCACAGAATATCCAATGCAGCTGTCGCATTGGTCTTTCCTAAAAAAAATACGCAAATTTATGTATGTCGTGTTTATAGCAAAAACAAATTATTGTCTTACTTTGGTTGAAAAAGAGAAAGATTTTGAATATGAAATTCTTCTCTAAATGTGGTATGATTTAGTGCATGAATGTTTTTCTCCACACATTCTTTACCATAAAATCTATAAAGTTCATTAATATTTTGCCACTGGGTATCTAAATATAATTTTTCTGTATCCTTGCGGCAATAATGGCTGCTCATTTTGGGAAGTTCAGACAAAAATCCAATCAGAAATTCTTTATCTTTAGATACTGGTTTATTATTTCGTTTCGTCATCTGCGTCGATTCTGTACTAGTTGGTTGGTGGGCTACTTCTAAATTATTTTTCATCCAACTATGAAAACTCCACTCCCCAATAGAAATAGTTTCAAGAAACATTTTTTTGCATACTCGCTTTCGCATGTTGTCTTTTTTAAGATGAAATACATAAGATGCATTTCTTGGCTTACTTTTAATATCTAAAAAAGTATAAGCTAGTATTTTTAAAAACTAAACAAAGTAACAAGAATCTTACTAGTCCGGTGAAATTTAACAGGTGCCGAATCAACCAATCCCATTATATAAACCTTTTTTCCATTCCAATCTAAATTTTGCCTAAAATTGTCAAAAATCTGTCTTTCTTCCTCGGAAAAGTCTTGGCAAAAAAAATTATTTGATTTTTTTGAAATTTTACAATTACAAGCAGGTCCCATTTCTCTTGATTTCTTTTCAACTTTGTTGTATTTTTTGGTTTCGTTGTCTAATTTAATTGTAGTGTACTTTTCTCCCTTCATTCTTTTAGTTTTATTTTTATTACGTTCCCAATTAAAACTATTTACATTTTTCCCCTTGGATCTTTTTCTTTTTTTAACTGTGGTTGCCTCTTGGTAATTTTTTGGAGAAATTTCAGACTCTAAAGAGAATTCACTTTGTTCAGATTCAGATAGTTCTGAATTAACATACTCAGAACCGCTGTCTTGGTAAGGTTCACTCTTATTCTCACTGCTCTCGTCATCACTTTTCTGATTTTCGGATCTAGTCATGTTTATATTGCATTGGTCTGGTTTATGGATATCTGCTACGGATACATGTAATGATGTGGGCACAGTTAATTCAACCGACAGGGTATCCCTAATATTTTTATTTTCTTGGTTAGGGGTTTTCCCAGGGATAAAGCCTATTGGTGATTGTCTCAGAGCAGAGGTATTCAAGTTTACATCATCTCTAACAATAGTGCTCCTACTTGCTTCTAAATCTTCACATAAATGCTCTTGAAATTTATTTTTCTTTTGCACACTACAAGGCATAACCTTATATTACAAACTAGGACTTTTAAACAGATGCACAATAACTTACCCATTGGTATTTTCGTTCACCGCTAAACTCACAATATATTTACCACGATTGGCTGACATAGTTATTTAAATTTAAGGCTTAAAAACTATTTTACACCTTGCCGAAATTCGACTTAACTAACACGTTTCAAGTAGTCGACGAAAGACGAAAGCTCGTAAGTTCGTATTTAACGATATTTACAAAATGGCGCCAAATATACTTAAATGTTAAAACCTCGTAAGGCAACTAATGAGGTTTCCTATTTTAATAATTTTTCATGTTAGTTTTACTAGCTTTTGAAAGATGGCGCTATAAGTATTAAAACTTAGTATTAACTTACGAGATTTTGCAGCTTAAAGGCAATCACTATTTTTAAACTTTTTCTGCAAAAACCGCAGAAATGACAAAAATCGACTTATAAGGTTTTGCAATTTAACCATCGATATATAATTAAGTGTCTTGAAAAAGAAGGCAGAGCCTCAGTAAGTATAATAAATTGTGATTGGTCAGTACTTTGAAGAATTCCACAGAGAAATATAATTTTTATATAATACAATGTTGTCGACTAATGCGAAATTTCCGGATTCGTGAGAATAAAGCACAGAGGAATTATAGGTCGAAGCTGTCTTCAAAAGGAAAAGGGAATTTTTTACGCCCAGTGTTATATTCGTAGGATATTCTTTAGGATCACTTGTGGTTGTGATCTGCTAAAAAAAGACATTTTTAGTAATGTGTGCATTCGTGGAAATTTTCTTTACAATGGGAAATATTTATTTTTAAAGGTTGCAACACTGTGCAGCACTGTTATGAAATTTTGCAGTACAGTTAACTGAAATAGCCTACTTTTCTCGACACTTAAGTGTAAAGGAAACAGCAAATTGCCATGTGGGAGTAGAAAAATAGTATATTGTATGCCTAGTAGGAAAAGCTGAACATTCCCAGACGACCGTAAAGATTGTATGTCGAGGCGAATGCCGAGACTGGCAATACGGAGTCTACGAATGTAGCTTTTTCTACGAGGTATACATACTATTTTTCCGTAAATCGAAAATTATTTAAATGATAACTTATTACAAGCAACTTGTTAAAATTTTTAAATAAATATTATTAACTTTGTTCACTAATAAAGTATGCCATTAAATTTTTGCTTTGTAACTATGGAAACACAGTAATATTGAATTGTCAAGCTTAACACATTATAGTTTACAAGTAGCCGTACAGAAATAATATTTCCTTACAGTACAATAATAAATATTTCCTAACAGTTATTTTCCGTTGCCTAGCAACGACTAAGTGTAAGGATATATTGACTCTTTCTTTCAAAAATATTATTATAAATGTCAATATTTCCTATCGATTTTCGGAAAATGTATATTTATCTTAACGTCTTAATAATTGTTATTAGCCAGTTTTTGCCACTCAATAAAACCCTGCTATTTGATTGTTCAGACGCTAAGATCTCCGAAGTGGATGACGCCTGAAACAAGATTTTCAATTCGATGGAAAGAATTGCCTTACCGCTGAATATAAAACAGGTTTTAAAAAAATTGTTTGTTTGGATTTCGAGAAAATATCGTTTAACGGGATTTTGTTGGTTGGCAAATGTCCCCATTTACTCGGTTGATTTACGCTACTCGTCTAAGCGCTACAGGCTTGTAGCTCGTGTCAAAAATTTCAAACTCTCAATTTCGCTTGTGCATAAGTTACTATTATTCCAAGTGTGATAATGCATGGCGTTTTAAACAAAACTGATCTTTGCCACAAATTTATTCCCATACCGCGTACTCCCGTTCTATTTTCATCAGATAGTTGGCATTGTTTCTCGGCCATTTAAGTCACCTAAATTATGTTTAACATAGGGTCAATTTACCTTGCTGACTTTATTGCTTGTTGAATCGATTCACGCAAGCACACGACAATAAATATTATAAGTAGCGAGAGAAGTTGGCAACAAAATAAGACATTACTTTTTGTTATCATCATTACTTCTTTTATACTTTCTTTAAAAGGTCCGTGAAGTGTACCTTTGTGCACAATGTGCTGAGTCCTGCTATAAAAGATTTTTTCTTACTTTAGATTGATAGTCGTCCACTGAGAGGAAACTCTATTAGTCGTTGCTAGAAATTCATTACTAGTAGCAAAAAATCCGCATTAAATTGGCGCAGAAAAACAACCCGGTTGTCACTACTAAGCTCATTTTTTTAAAATTGAATGTTAATAAGGTCATTTCTTTACCACTACAAGTCAACTCTATTGCTGTAAAGTTGCAGTTTCTAATTTTTCTGGGTGTTAAATGATAATAATGGGGTTTTCCTATCTCGGAAGTTGAGCTAGTAGTAGCGTTAACCCACTCACAGATACAGAGAGATGTATGCGTGAACCAACGCGCGTTAAGGCACGAAGTAAATTATTGTTTTGACTGCATTCTTAAAGTGCGCCGAGAAATGGTGCTTCGGATTTATCGCATGTAATAAATTATGGATACAAGCGAAGCACGGCTCGTCGAACTCAATGCTAACATCCCTATCCTCATATTTCGTCGCGCCGCGCTTCGCATAAGTGCGTGACAAGCTTAACACTTTTCTTGCGACTTCGAAACGGCATAATACAATCCCGCACGCCAAAGTCTCATTGACTAATAACTAGTCTGGATTTTTTCTTTTTTTTTAACATACCAGTCAGTGCTGCCTCGGATAAAAGAAGTTTTTCAAGTTTTTTTTTTTGCAGAAAAAAATCAAAGAAATTTATGAAATACGGAGAGATTTATAAGTACTCGACAAGATTATTTTTTCGGGGTTACTTACTACTGTCAGTGACTCATCGTTTTTTTTGTCGAGAGTAGCGGGTCGTACGAAGTCAGAGGAAAAAAATGTCATAAAAATAAATGTTCTTAGAATTAGAATTTCACAAATACACTAGAATTGTTTCCTCTAACTACGCACAACCCGCTGCGCATCCATATATGAAAGCGATGAATCACTGACAGTAATTTTGGACTTGGAGTATAGGATTAGAAATTTCAATGTTTATAAAAAATGTTAATAATAAACTGAAGGCGATAAAAGTTCAAAATAACTAAGATGTCTATAGTATATTTCAGAAAGGTGTAGAGTAATAAAATGTCAAATTCCGTCCAGTTCGGTTCAATTTCGGGTTCGGCCATAGGCGCACGTACATTTTGTGAATTAAATTATTTATGATAACTAACCAAAAGTTTTAGAGAATTAGGTTAACGGGTATTAAGATATAATAGTACCTGATCGATCAAACCGTCGACCGAATATTATAATTTTTTATAATTTAAATTCTGTATAATATATTTTTTGTATTTTGCATTTTTTCATAATGTTAAATAAAAAAATAAGTGTACCTAATACTATGTACATAATGAACGCAGTTGTCACACGATTTTACGTGTTTGGATGGTTGAATGGATAACAATAGGCAAAACCCTAACCCGGGTGGTACTACCTGCACTTGATGAAAAGAAATAATTTTGCAATGAAATCAACGCCAAATTATTAAAGTGGCCTAAATGTTCGTTAAGTTACTCTGTAGTCCCTTTTCATACCTAATGAGCTTTTATTACTCTAAACTTTTCTGAAATATACTATAATAGTTTAAAAAATTTAATTATAACTGTAGGTAAATTTCAAAATTATTCTAGTGATCTCGAATTTAGGTTTGAAAAAAAATAGTACACCGAATATTGCTTGTCACAACTTAAAATAAATGGCCAAGAAACGATGCCGAATGCCTGGTAAAAATAGAACGAAATACAAAAGTGCGCTGATAAAATGTGCGCGTGAAATATTTTTTCTTTTGACCCGCTTTTCTATTCTCCATTCTCTTATTCGTTTAATTAATGAGCTTTCTGTCGAGTAGGCGCTATTAAGGAAAATGCACGCAAAATGATTTAAGACGTTTTAGACTATACTTCCAAAATAAATGTTTAAGTTTTTCTTTTTAAGTATAAATTATATGGCACTAAATAAATACTTGCCTACGCTGAAAAAATAGTTTGTGAAATTACAAGAAATTTAATGGTAGCACTAAAAGCACCAAATTTCTTGTCACAATTCACAAAAAATGTGTCACAAATAGAAATATATATTTACCATTAAATTGTAATATTACAGTTTTGGTGTAAAAACACGTTGTACGCATACGAAATGATTTAGCAATATTACATTATATTTGTATAGTTACGTTAGCAATGAAAATTCACAAACTTTATGCACTTATTATAAACAGGGTGGCCCACTTTCAATGCATGATTCCATAACATCTAAACTACTAGAGTTTTTTATATTTTTTAAAAATACAATTATAAGAAGGCATTGGATTTACAATTTAAATTTTACATAGTGTATGAAATGAAGTGTGTATAGTATATTTCTGAAAGGTGTAGAGTAATAAAATGGGAAATTCCCTCCAGTTCGGGTCAATTTTGGCGTCGGCCATAGGCGTAGGTAAATTTTGTGCATTAAATTATTATGATAACTAACCAAAGAAAAAAATAAGATAATTTGATACAAAAGGAACTATTAGCTATAGCAAATTTACACAAACATCGTTTTATGAAATATGTCGTGGAAGATATAGCTGAAAAACATAGTGTAATTGTGCTGTGCACACCGCCATATCATTGGGAATTAAATCCGATAGAACTTACATATGGGCGCAAGTGAAAGGATTTTTAACAAGACATAACACGACATTCAAAATGAAATACGTTAAGCTATTGTTTGATTAAAGAACAAGAGAAAATGTGGGATTTTAACCACCTGATCGGTCGCACCGTCGACCCGTTAATTATGACGTCAAGAGGAGATGACAGTTCCTCAGATGATGAAGAATATTATATATGATTTTTATAATTTAATTTCTGTATAAGGTATTTTTTATACCGGGTCCGCCAACGTGGCGGGGATGGAAGATTTAATCATTATCGAGGAGCTTATCAAAAATACTAAACCAGCATAAGGTATCGACTTAAAAGCGGCATATTTTAAAAATATTTTACAATATACAGTGTGGCTCAAAAAAGTGTGGCGGACTAAACTTGCATTTTTTAAATGGAACACCCTATATATTATATTATTTTCTAATTCCCTATACAATTCCACGTATATTTTGTAAAAAAGTCATATGTCTAAATTCAATTGTTTTTGAGTAATTGACGTTTAAAATATGGCATTTTTTGACTTTGACAGGCTGTAACATTGGAACGGTTCATCTTAGAGAAAAATGGGTTTCACCTCCCTATCTTAGTTTTTGATTCTCTATTCAAAGAAACCAACCTCCGATTTACCATGTTAAACCAAAAAAACGGTTTTAACGGTTTAACATAGTAAATCGAAGGTTGGTTTCTTTGGATAGAGAATAAAAAACTAAGATAGGGAGGTGAAAACCATTTTTCCCTAAGATGAACCGTTCCAATGTTACAGCCTGTCAAAGTCAAAAAATGCCATATTTTAAACGTCAATTACTCAAAACAATTGAATTTAGACATATGACATTTTATAGAAAATATACGTGGAATTGTATAGGGAATTAGAAAATAATATAATATATAGGCATTTAAAAAAATGCAAGTTTAGTCCGCCACACTTTTTTGAGCCACCCTGTATAATGTAAAATATTTTTAAAATATGCCGCTTTTAAGTCCATACCTCATGCTGCTTTAGTAATTTTGATAAGTTCCTCGATAATGATTTAAATTTCCGTCCCCGCTTCGTTGGCGGACCCGGTATATTTAATTGTTTTTGTAATTTTTAATAAAAAATAAGTGTACCTAATACTATCTACATAATGCACGCCATTTTCAGTAAAACTGCAGTTTTTGATACGGTCGTATTTCCGTAAGTGTTGAAAATAAATATCGACAACTATATATTTTTGAAATCGGACCGCGAAATGCAATACACTGACGTAGTTATAAATGTGGGTTACCATTTAAAAAAATTCAAAATGGCGTCGTAACGGTCATTTTTTGACATCTGACATATATGACAATAGCATGGGTAGCTCCGCCATAAAAAATTACGTATCTCTAGGAAAAATTGAGTTTCTAATCTCAAAGCTTCTGTTAATTCGATGATAACAAAATCACCAACTTCGAAGCCTCGTATCTCCGGAACGGCTGAAAATAAATATTGACAATTATATATTTTTAATGTTGGAACAAATAGGCGAATGCAGCTGGCTTACTTTAAGGTAGGGTTGCTATTTAAGAAAATTCAATATGGCGTCGTATATGTCAAATTTGTAAACATAAATTTTTTTTGACATCAAATTTGGCTTCTTCACTAAAAGCTGTTAGGGAATACATAATTGTTTTTTTATTGTGGTCGATAGCAAAGTCGCCAATCGGGTGAGACACTTAAAATAATGTCCCTGTACTTATTATAAACAGGGTGGCCCGCTCTCAACTCATGATTCCATAGCATCTTAACTGCCCAACTTTTTTACATTTTTAAAAAATGCAGTTATAAGGAGGCATTGGATCTACAAGGTGTGTGAAATGAAGTGTTTTGCTTATTCATAATAAACTTTGCAAGTTAAAAAAAAATTTTCGATGAAAACTGTCGCTTTCCAACGTCATTAAAATTTTTGAAAATATGGCGGAATTTGAAGAGTTAGAGATACTTGCAGCAATTGAACATCAAGAAATTCAGGAACATGTTAGATTTCAGCGCAAGTACTATCGATATCGGGATGGGTTTAATATTTCAGACTGCCTCTTTTTAAAACATTTTCGTTTGAGCAAGGAATTGGCAAGAAATTTTCTTAAAATCCTACATGTAAATGCACGTTTCCCAGGAAGTACTAATGACGCCCACATTTGGGTTAATAGTAACATAGAGCCCATTTTGAGAAATCTTTATATGAGGGGTCATCATGGATTCTTTTTACTTGGTAAGTATAATATAATATATAAGTTTAGGTTAGTGACAATATTATAAATAATCTTATTTCTTAGGAGACTCTGGATATTCTCTAAGACCATGGCTACTAACACCATTAGCCAATCCACAGACCAGAGCTGAAGAAGTATTTAATGAAAGGCACAAAAGTATACGATCACTTATTGAACGGTGTAATGGTGTACTCAAAATGAGATTTAGGTGTCTATTAAAACACAGGTTTCTACATTATCATCCAACAGTATGCTCAAAGATAATTAATGCCTGTGCAGTGTTACATAATATGTGTATTGATGCTAATATAGAACTTGAAGAAAACGATTATGCTAATAATGCAGACGAGTTTGGTATTTTTGAAAATAATTTAAACATAGTGGAACAAATAAATGTTAATAACCCTGATCTACAAGCTGGGAGACAAATGCAAAGATGTATTATTAATAATTATTAACAGTTATACTCGCAGTTATATAAAACAAGGATGTTTTTGAAAAATTATTTTTGTACTTTATTATTAAAATAATATATAAATAATAACTTTTAATTTTATTTATAAAAAGAAATAGCCAAAAATAACATTAAATTAGGGATTTAATTTAAATTTTGTTGCCAAGTCTTCAAGAGCTTTGGCTTGTCTTTCCATAATAAGTAATTTACTCTCGCAGTAATATTTCTCAAATTCAAACTTCTGCTGCTCAAACTGAAATTTTTCTTTTTCAAATGCCAATCTCTCTTCTGACAGATTCGCTAAAGATGCTATCGACTTGGCAGATGTAATCAAGCGATTTGCTGCAACTGTTCGTTTTTTTGTTTGATTTGGGGTATCTAACAGGGTGTTTTTTTTTCTTCAGTTATATCAAGCATATTATTATTATCTTCTGTAAACTTAGTGTTTGGTGGAAATGCATTTATTGGCAAGGTTTCCATATATTCGTCCTTATAAATAAATTCGACTTGGGATTCAGTAACATAACTATCTCCCGTTATTGATGTGGGGTTTATAATGGAAAGAACTTTCTCCTCTACTGGCGTAATTTTTCCTATTGGCGGAGGGCCCCCACCAGTCCCTCTTTCGTATCTGGTTAAACAGGCTTTTTTTGACTTTGTACGGCTTTTTATATCTTGCCACGTCTTTCGCCATTGTTTCCAATCCTTTAGTCCACCAGGAATTGCATTTAGTTTTAATGCTATTAATCTCCACTTTTTTTCTGAATCTTTGTAGCTAAATTTATTGGTGAGCTTTCCCGATAAAAGATCAGAATCTTCTGTAACTAACTGAACTAAATCATCTTTTTGTTGTTGGCTACAATATTGATGTTTACCTTTCTTTTCCTCCATATTTAAATACTATCAACCAGGTTAAAATATATAAAAATGGCACAAACGCACAAACCAGTATTTACCACAGAACTCGAACAAAGGTATTTACTATTTACTGTACTAAAATAATTTTATTTTGGCATCTATAATCTATTTATCAAATCATCATAACCCTAACGGCCCTGTCAAAATAGATCAAAGAACTCTATTTGCTATGCTGCCACTTCCTGTCCTTCGAGAATATCTCGAATACGACAAAAAGATTCGCATTGTGATCGAGAATACAGTTTTGTGTATTCGTTCGACATGACACGTGCGACATTTGTCGAATTCGACATTTTTAAGCGAGATTCCAGAATTGTTTCCCAGAGCTTTTAATGAGTCGACTCGACTTACCCATCGCGTATCACTCAATGGTTTTAGGGTGTAAGTAACGTAATGTTTTTCAATCTACGAGCCGCCACTGCTGTATAATAGTGTAAATAAATGTCATTTTTGGAACGTTAAAAGATTTAAAACTTTAAACGACTTTACAAATGCTTATTTTGCTGCGTAAAGAAATTATATTTAATTTACGTATACCAATAGAAATTTTATAAGAGATTAAATTAAATTAATATTTATTTTTAGAATTTTATTATTAAATGTAACTTATTTCAGTAATTTTCTTTTGGACAAAAGTATCCAATTAGTTTAGCTAATTATGAGGTATTTTAAATTTTAATTAAATAAATTTTGAATTTAAATTCTCATTATTATTCAGTTAGATTATTGGTAGGTACATTGTATTGTTTATTAGCCGGATTTAAATTGTTCCATAAATTAATATTTCAAAAATTTAATATCGAATCTGATTAAATTATTAATTTAATTCGACAAAGGCATAAATTAGGTTGTATCTGCTAATAATTTATCTTTATTATCGATTTATTCAATTATACTAAAGCAATGGTCATTATTAAATAATCTAAGTTCATAATAAAACAAAAACAAAAAAATCAGTACCTTCTATAGATATAATATATTTTTTCTACTCCCACATGGAAATTTGTTGTTTTCTTTACACTTTAGTGGCGGGTAAAGTAGGCTATTCCAGTTAACTGTGTGGCAAAATTTCATAACAATCCTAGTTAGGTTATGAAACTGACCAATCACAGTAGTCAATTACAGAGAAGCCAAATTTACATGTTGTAAATTCGTTTTCTGACAGTTGAGAAAAGTTAGGTTAACAATATGCTTCAAAAATATGCAAATCTGTCAGATATGAAATTTGTTCCTTTTTAATTTAAATCAAAACATTTACCATGGTGCAAAAATTGAAGGTATAATAACAAAATTAATACCAAAATATATTTCTACCAAATTATTGTTATTTTCTGCCGAACTAAAGATTTGCACACAGACGCACTTTCTTATTTCAAAAATATCTTTATTTCCACTCATTTCTAGACAATTACTACAAGCTTTACATAAAATGTACTATATACCTACCAAATGAACGTTTTCTTACTAACGTTGGTAAGTTTTTTCCATATAAATAATATATATTATTATAAATATTTGTGCACGGGGATATTTTCCGATTTATTTTGAACGAGGATCGAACCCCAATTGATCTTAAAACTTTTTTATACGCAACAAACATAGAAAATTTACTGGTAATTCTTCCTTAAATGGTGGAACATAAAGATAACCCGATAAAACAGACGAATTATAAGATTTTTTACTAACACTTTTAAGGTTATGTTATTTCTACTTACACTATTGCCACTTCTCGTCTTCTCTTTCCACGTTAACAGTGTTGCTAGTTTAAAACGAATTCTACAGCTATTTTGATGTACTTTCGGAGTTATAATTCTTTCGCAAGCAGAAATAAACCCGGACAAACCTTTTTTTCTTCTGTGCATTTGGGTCAAACAATTATTTAAAATACCCACGGTTGAGAAAATAAATTGTTTATTTTTATTAATACATATATTGTTTTTGTCTGTTATTCTGCAAAAAGGCAAATGTGAGAAAGATAGATATATTTAAAGTTTAAATTCTATTTAAATATAACAAATTATCCAAATCAATAAATATGTTACAGTGTAATTTGGTCCATGCCGTCAAAATTAATTTTTGTTCAATTGTTTTTTATTATCGTTCTTACAAGTTCATAGCCAACTTAAAATACAAGTTATGATGCCTAATTTAAATAATTTTTTAAAATTCTTATTATGAAGTTCGGAAGTTGAGTCGTAGAAAAAATATACTGTACAACTCGAGTGGATTGTCCATATTGCGCTCGGCGTCGTGCTTAATTTACTTCCTCGGGCGATATGGACATCATATCCACTCTTGTTGTACAAACTACTATTTTCTAGTCCCACATGGAAATTTGAAGTTTCCTTTACATTTAAGTGACGAGTATAGTAGGCTATTCCAGTTAACTGAACGAAAACATTTCATATTGTTTACTGTCAGTGCTGCACAGTGTTGCAGCCTTTAAAAATCAAATTTCCCATTTTTAAAGTAAAATTTTACGAATGAACACAATACTAAAAAAGTATTTTTTAGCAGATCAGAACCACAAGTAATCCTAAAGAATATCCCACGAATATAACACTGTGCGTAAAAAAATCCTTTTTCCATATAAAGACAAAGCCGATATGTCATTCTTCTCAGCTTTGTATCTTTATTTCTCACGAATCCAAAAACTTCCCATTTGTTGACAACATTGATATAAATATTAGATTCCTCTGTGGCGTCCTGATAAAGTACTAACCAATCACAGTTTATTGTATTAACTGACACTTAGCCTTCGTTTTCAAGACAGGAACTTGTCGTGTCATATTTCCATATCTTCCATAAAAAGTCTCACCTTAAAAACCAATCACCCACAAAAATGCACTACTATAGTTCGGAGACCGGCATAAATAACAAACATAACAGATAAATGGCGGCTTGACAGAGGGTAGTGGTTAACGTGTATGTTGTGAATTACGCCTATGCAATGTTGTCAGGTGTGCGGGATTAGTTACGGTAGGTACACCTAGTTTCACGGCTAACTTCCAGGTGAATAAAATAATTTTAAATTTGCTGCAATTTTTAGCCGCAACAGCCTATATATTTTCGGGTCGTGAAACTTCGTCTTTTAGCGTCTTTACAAATCAATAGTATGCGTAAGACAGAGAAATAAATGCCTTTGATCACTATTAAACACGATATTGTGATTTAATGCTTTGCAATGAATTTAAGAGACCCGCTGGCAATAGGTTGCCGTTAATTAGATCACAAGAGTGGGGGAGGGGGGGTATAAGGGTTTAATTGTTCGCTGTTTGAATATTAATAAATAAAATTACTTGCTATTAAAACCAAATTAAATGTTACGCAAAAAAATCTATTATCAAAATTTGACATGTTTAATTGTAATGATCGACGATATTGATACAATGAACTATACGGACGCAAAGGGAAATTAGCCTCATTTCCTGAAGTAAATTATGATAGGCACCCTGTTTCTTTCTAAATTGAAAAATCTCGCAGGTTTCTACTGACCTATATGTGTTTTTTGTGCTATATTTTTTTAACAATAAATGGGCAGCGATTGCTTGTCTTCGTCACCAATGCCAACATAACAAATTTGCATTGTTCATTTGGACGTTTCCTAATTAAAGTTTGATTTAAAAATAAATACAGAGAGGACCCAAAGCCCCCCCCCCCCCTCTAACTTCTAAATCGTTCGGTATATTTTAATAAAATTTAGAACAATAATATTTGAGTAACGTCGGGTTGCACAAAGAATTTTAATAATAATTATTTAACCATCAAGTTTGACTGTGATATAAATGACTTTGACAGGCATTACATAGGTACTCACATTCAAAGGTGCATGATTAGTAAATTAAAAATTAAGGTAACCGAGCCAGTATGATTGTGAGAAAATGATTTCTGCCAATGTTACGTCTGTCACAGTCAAGCTTGCTGGTTAAATAATAATTATTAAAATTCTTTGTGCAACCCGACATAAATCTTGCATTTTTTGTCATACCAATGACAGCTGTAAATTTCTAGATGACATCTGGGTCCGCTTTTGGAATACATTCTTCTACTGATACCTCATTTTAATGCTTGAGACATTCTCTAATTTAAAAATAATAAAAAAATTTAATAAAAAAAAAATTAAAATTAGTTTTTGCAAAAAATTTCGGCATATTTTGCGTTCCGGATATCATTCATTGAACATACGAACAGCAGCTTGGTAATTTCGACTAGCTTCGCTAAAAATAATAACCGCTTCAAATTTATCTTGTAAAGAACAAGCAATTTAAGACAATTTAAGGCTAAGAATATTTTCTGTCTATCAGTCATTTAAAAATATTATGATAGCAACCATAAATAGTCATCTAATAGGTAAAAAAAATTTGCATAAAGTAATTTTAATTTTTTTTTTAATTAAAAAAAATATTAATTGGAGAATTGGAGAACCCCATTTTCATTTAAATATAAAAAAATATTCCAAAAGCGGACCCAGCTGTCATCTTGAAATTTACAGCTCTCATTGGTATGTCAAAAAATGGCAGACTTACTCAAATATTATCTTGTCTTGGCCTCCTAAGTAAGTAATCGAAATGAATAATAAATCTCAAATTTTAAACTCAACCTCCCTATTGTCTAAAATACTATAAAATAACTTTACCTCACTTTCGATCTTTGTCACAGTCAATCAACAGCCAAATTATTATTTAATTTTAACGATCGCACAACAACGCTAACGATCGCGCAACAATGCTTAGGCAGGCCGACACTATTAGTGGACCAGCGCAAACATCGGGGCCGTGTTGCCAGACTGGTCAACGAATTATTCTGCGGAGTGGATAATCTGCTGAATTGTATATCAAGGTTGTATTATCAAATATATTTTTATTGGCCCCTTGCCCTTACTTCGTCCTTATCAATATTTTCAGAAAAAAACAAAATTCTGAATATTTTCATTGTATATTGTGTTTTTAAATCTAATTGTTAAAGTATTTCTTATTTAATAAAAATTCTTTAAAAATCTGCATATTACAAAATGATTCTACAGCTCTGCAAATATGCTTTCAAAAATCTGCTAAATGCAGAAAAGTCTGGTAGGTATTTATACGGACGATAATTTAAAAAATAATGCTAATACGAAATGATTCTGCAGCTCTGCAAATAGATATGCTTCCAATAATCTGCTAAATGCAGAAAAGTCTGCTATTCTGGTAGGTAGGTAGTTATTTATACGGACGATAATTTGACAAATAATGCTAATTGACTTAAGATAGGTATATGAGTACTACGAGATCGTCTTAAACTGGGGGATTTGCTGAATCCGAAAAGTCAAACCTTATCGGAGTATGTGGTGCCGACCCGGCCATAATGATTTTGCTCCAATATTGACATATGTCTTTTGTTATAAATTAAATTAAAAATTATTATTAAGGAAACTATTTTAGTATTTATTAGTATGCCTAGTTTGAAAGCGTAAATTAATTTACGTGTAATGTTTAGCGGTAGCTTAGCGATAGACAGGAAGACATCAAAAGATCCGCCGCTAAAACTAAAGATCTGGCAACACTTCATCATATTAAAAACGTCATTGGCTGGCTGCATTACATTCGCTTCTTCCCAGAATTATATTAGTAGTCGGTTTTACTCGGCTGTATGTATAGTGCGTATCATATGAACAATCCACCAAATTTCGATATTTCCACCTGGAAGTTAACCGTGAAACTAGGTGTACATATTTAAACTAGTTGTGTGAACAAGTAAGCTAATTGCAATATGCCGACTTGGTTACCAATACTGAAATCCAGTTAAAAAGAATATGTAGTTCCTAAAACTAAATAATTTTGATTAAACTAATCAAGTAATAGCTACAATTATTGGTTCTGGTAACTAAAGATTATTGGTAGGTATACTAAAGTAAATCTGCCGACAAGGCAGGGAAACTGTACAGCACATAGTTTGCCATTGCGAGTCACTAGATCGGAAGAGGCAACAAATACTCGGCCAACCAAAACTGGAACCAGAGGACATCCTTACCCTCTCCCCAGCTGACCTACACAAACTAGTGCAAGGAACTGGGATTACGAAGTGGGTGTAATGACCAAACAAGGTGAGCACAATGGGCCAAACCTGGCCTAAGTGCATCCGGCACACGGACAGACCCTCGGAAAAAGTCGGAAAAGTCGATCTAGCAAGAAAGAATTAGCTTGAGCGACCAACTAATTTTGAGTGTGTCATCAAATAATATTTTTACAAACCTCTTACTCGTGACAGTGGCGGCTCTTCAGGTGAAGTAGGTGCAGGGTCTCTTCACCAAAAAAATAAATAAAACCAGGAGGAAAGTTTTTCGACAATATTAAATATTAATGTACCAATACAGCTACCATTTTAGCCCTTACAAAATATTTATGTTCGAATTAATAATATTAATTTAATCCGAATGTAGCTATGCATAATAGGGCCACGGTTAACTCCGATGAACAATAATTATAAACATTCGTACATTTTGGCGCGCCCCAGCCGACTGTGTACGTTAGCTCAAAGCAAGTGAAGACCCCACGCCCAACATGGCTTTGATATTTACCGTTGCTATGGTTACGTGACGTCAGTCGCGCAAACAGCATGAAACAAGTTGCATTATGATGAAGGGCAATTTAAAAATAGATAGGTCGTATGCACCATTGTTTTAGCATTGGTTCGCCTAACCTTAAGGTATTTATTTTGAGGCTTCGCGAAACTTATGGTTATAAATATCGTTTTAATGTAATTTACTGTGTGATTAAAAAGTTTTGTTTTTATTTTTTAGTTAATTTAGTAGTATACGTACCTACTTAGTTGTGTGTTTTAAAAAAAGCCAATTAATGACATAGTTTGTAATTTGTTGGAAACTCCATTCAGTCGTTGGACAGATGAGGATAAGAGAGACGTTTTGTTGCACGGGTTTTTAGTCATAGTACCCGCACTATATCTAGCTCTTCACTATTTTTTTAAGACCGCGAGTCGCAAATGACCCGAGTCTCAATTTCCAACAACTTGGTGTATTTTAAGTTCTTCAAATTAAAAGATAATTTTTCACCCTGATGTAACGACGACCTATACGAATTTTCTGATCAGATTTTAAAAAAAAATCATAATACATACAAAACGAAAAACCGTTGGTAATTTTGATAATTATTTTCCAAAAACGAACTAGTAAGGTTTGTATTTAACAACAAAGACAAATGATATCCATTAATTTATTTAAAGACGTGATCATTCGTTCTCAAAAATATTCACGCGGAATTAAGCTCTTCATCCCTCGAAAACAATCCATTTTCTTAGTGTTCCAAAATCTTGTCGTACATCTTTTGTTGAAATTATTTGCATAAACTTAGTTTTGCTGCAAATCCCACAAGAACTAATAATTATTCATGATGGAAAGCTCTCCAAATCCGAGAGTTTATAAAGACAAGTTGTCTCACTCGGATTCTATGATGGTCAATTACCTAAAAGGGTTACCACCAGCAAATGATTAATAGAGGTAGGGCACTACGGTATATTAATTTATCTATGACTGATGCTTGGATAACACCTAATATCCATATACAGTACGTAATTTGTCCATTACATCACCATTATTAAGAATCCTAGATTAAAAGCAAAGTTACCTTAATAGAGAAGACTTTTAAAAAAGAAAATAGAGGTAATTATTGAGATTGTTGACAAAAAAGTTAAGCGTTATAAAAAGATGCCATTTTTTTTATTGCGTTAAAATTATTTATTTTTTCAACACGGAGCCAACTTTATTATAACTGATTGTAATTTATTTTTTAATATTTTGTATTCTGTATATTACAATAATTATAAAATATAGAATTACATTTTATTACCTAGTAATATAAAATTATATTAAATACAATTTTCTAGAAAAATAATACTCTGTACAATAATTTCTTATAACATTAAATTACGATATTTTCTAATAAGAAACATTATTTTAATTTGCTTTTACTAGATTTTATTGTAAGAATTATACAACAATTTTATAGTTAATATATTATTAGTTAGATAGCAGGACTGCCAATAGGAAATTAATATATTTTATTGTAAAACATAAGATATATTTTCTTTTGACCGGTGGATTTGTCCTCTGAGGAGTTTCTGCTAGATCGCGCTGCACATTACGTTTCTTAAGAACGTGATTTCGTTGTTTCCTTAATTGCTTACGAGTATTGGCTTTCCGCAGACGAAACGTTCGTCCATTCCTACTATCATAAGATTTTTATTAAAATTGATTCTAGTATTAATTAAATTAAATGATATAAAGCATATAAGCGTTGTTGTGGTGCAAATTTCAATAATAAATATTCATAAAATAAGCTGCTTATAATGTAACTCTACTAGGCATAGCTTAATAAGGGATATTATAATCTACCGTTTCAATTTGTGTTAATTGTTCAAGGTATCAATTTAATACGTATTTTTTTTTGGGGTTATATATATATAGCTGGATGGCAATATTTTATTTATGTCATCTCTCACTCACAAGCAAATGTTGCAAACATCGAAAAAACTTAATATTCAAATAATCCTTTATGGAATCGTATTTTTACTGTAAACCAACCTTTACAGTAAACTCTCTCTTAGTTCCAAAAGTCGATAATTTCTTTAATTTATGATTGTTTCCAGCTACAATTCAAATTGTGCGCGATGAAAAATGTGTACAGTGGCTTTTATAATAATAAATTTTACAAGGCTATTAGCGATAGAGTAAATTGAAGTATGATTAGTTTAATTCTCTTTTCTAAGTCACCGTAATTTGAGTACCAACTACTTTGCTCGACTCGAAATTTTTTTCAGCTCATAACACAAAAATATAATAAATAGTAATTGAAAAAAATTAACAATGCATTTTTTATTCTAGGTAAGTCAGCGTCTGCACTGTGTGATAAATAATTAATCCCAAGTAAGGTAAGATTGGCGACTTAGAACCAAGGATATATTTTCTTTTTAAATTTGACTAATTTTCAAAAAAATTTAAATAATATAGATAAATACCTAATTCATACGTATCCTAGATCACTCCTGCTGCACCAGAGATTGGCAACGCTAACTTAGTTTTTGCCTGAAAACGCCTTATATTTTACAAGGACTGACAGCTGTCAACTTTGGCCGTGCCAGCCTCTGATTAAATGTTGTCTTTTTAATACGCGATTAAGCTAATCGAGAACGATTTTTCTTTGTGTAACCCGCTGTAAATAATTTAAAAAAGAAATTATTAAATAATGAGGTTTGGAATTTTGATTTTTACTCAATGGAGAATTTTTTACATTTTTCATTTCAACAAACACATTAATTACAAAAAACAATGCTTAGGGTTTCTAAAAATCCACTTAACTTTTGTTATTTTTTAATTATTTTTTACATATACAATTTAATTACAGATTAAACAATAAACCATAAATTCACTTTTTCGAATTTATAATTATTACGAAGCGCAGACATTTGAACTTTTTATAACTAGCCGCGCTTGCAAGTATTGTTCATTATTTGATCTTCATTTAATAGATGGCATCTGATGTGGCTAAACAAAACGCAGTATCCCGTTTTAGCCGACTAACTCGTTTTGACCAACTATCCCCTAGTTTTTGTTCTTACATAGGCGAACTGAGCAGAGCGGCGTCGATAAGGACTCGATTCCCCTCTCCAGATATTACCCAGTCTTAAGCTACTCTTTATATTATTAATATTTAATTAATATTTTATGAACTACAATTAGAAATTCAACCAGCGCCAATAAGGGGAAAAGTACGGCGTGGAGCTCCTTCTAGAGGCTGGAAATTCCTACATAGCGAACCCCTTATTATAATATTATAAAACATAAGAGGCACAAACATACAATTGTCAAGTCGATCATCTCCCAGAAATTTAGATCAGAAAAACAAGTATAATATTTTCGTAAGGTCTACATGACATTCCTTTTGTACTGATGTCAACCCTTGCAACTTTCTAAGAAAAAAATCCTTTTTGTTTTCAGTAACAACATCTTGACATTCTAAAAAAAATATTTTTATGTCAATAATAAAACCTTGCGACATAATATTACATAACATAACCTTGGATTGGCAGTTCGGAGAAAATAATATCGTAGAAAGGTAAACTTTTTGGATATATTTGCAATTGTTAAAAGTTATTTAGGAAGAGTTTGTGTTCCCTAGCAACAGATTATACTTCTTTCAGACTAGTTATATTCTCTTTTGAATAATGTACTATGAGTAGGTATAATTTAAATTAAGTGACTATGGTTCAAAAATATTTGAGTTTACCATTAAAAAAATAAACTCAGAACTGTGAGTGCATTATTTGATATCAGGAGTTTATGCATTTTGGCATAATATTAAAAACTCTATTTCAGCATAGAATTTTAAATCATGATTGTATTTTTAATTATGTTAGAATATGTAAAATGGCAATGCATACTTGGAAACAAACTAATATATCTTCTCAACATAATTGTTTAATGATAGAACGCGACTCGGCTTCCCTACTAAATTTGCAATGCTTCTGCCCTTGCATGGAGAAGATAAAATACAGCAATAAAGATGGAAAATGACAGGATATTGCACAAGCATTTGCTTTGCTGTTTTAATCATATTGCTTGGTTCTTCAGCGGTATTTTATGTTAAGGAGGTACCTTCAAAGAAATTTATAAGCAATTGTCACACGGTGTCATTAATAAAACATGATCTAAAATGGAATGCCATCCAATCATCCAAACCGCTAAATCAACTTTACTGGTTTACATCCTGACGCAGTGACGGCTGGTGTTTATTTACAAGTAAGACTCATCCATCCTCTATCTTTTATAATAAGTTCAGATAAGCCTTATTTTCTTTGTAATTTCTGTTTTAAAATTTAATTTAATTACTAACACATGTTTCTTTATCATTAATGTACAAGATTAATAATTAATACATGGCGTAATCAACATTGATTTTTATTAAATATAATCTGGATTGCAGCTATTACAGTTATGATATTTCTTGTTGTTCGAAGATTTAAATTGATCAAAAAATGGCAATTTACACACTTAATAAACTAGTCTTTTCAAATCTTTTCTGCTAAAACTACGGAAACACTTTCTTGTGTCACCCGGTAGATTATAAAGCTATTATAAAGCTACAGCGTAATTTTGATAAATTGTACGATTGGTGCACTAAAAACAGATTAAACTTAAATATTGCTAACTGTAATGGTATGACATATACCAACAAAAACACCACTCTTCATTTCAGCTATAACTAAAATGGATCCTGGAAAGACCTACTGTGTATTTTTATTTTCGATGGAGAACTATCCTTTCTTCTTCATATTGATCACGTCGTGTCCACAGCCTAGAAATCACTTGGTTTTATTCTTAGAACTACTAGAGATTTTCGGTCACTTGACCCTTTAGTAACATTGTATCGTTATCTTGTTGGATCTAAATTAGAATACTTCAATCATTTGGTCTCCAATTTATCAAATCCACATTGACAATATTGAGAGTGTTCAAAGACGTTTTTTAAAAGCTTTGTGGCATAAATCTGATGGAGTTTATTCCGACAAAGATTTTTCTCATGATCAGCTGCTGCAAAGATTCTCTTTTGTTAGATTACGTGATAGACGCACATGTTCTACGTAGTTATTTTTACATAAACTGCCCAAGAATAACATTATTTGTGAAGAGCTGCGGCACAAATTAACTTTAAAATTCCTTTTTTATATTCCCGAAACTTATATACCTTCTACTTACCACCTTCACAAACCAATGTCTTTATAGTATATTACATAACAAGTGATGAAAGTGATACTTTTCAAACGAGGAGATATTTAGCACGAGGCGTCAGCCGAGTGCGGAAATTCCCCGAGTTTTAGAATAATCACTTTCACACGAGTAATGTACACTATTTTTCCTACGACCACAAAGAGTTATTAAAAAAACCTTTGATTTTTGAAAAAAACTCTAGAGCTGAAAAAAAATATTTCAACTCTATAGTGGAAATACAAGGCACACTATTTAATTTAAACATATGATGCCAATTTAATAGATCTAAAGGTCACATGTTCAAATTCCATCAGGAGTACTTGACTTTTTTTTATAAAAACATTAAATAAATTATAAAATTATTTTGAATTGAAATCTTCCTTCTTGAATGATTTTTTTTTATTAATCAAGAAAGATGCATTAAAAATAAATTTAAAAAATTCACCCAACAAGGAAGATTTCAATTCAAAATAATTCTATAAATTATTTAATGTTTTCATAAAAAAAAGTCAAGTGCTCCTGATGGGATTTGAACCTGTGATCTTTCGATTCGTAGGTCATGGCTCTAGTCTCTAGGCTATGACGACCCATAAACATTTTCTGCTAAAGTTTAATATATGACATTATCTTCAGCGGGGCTTGTTTTGACTGGCAATAAATTTTCCAGTATATTCTTAACTTTTTTATAATTTCAGATGGCGTATTTTCACACTCTAATTCTGAATCACTCGACAAATACGTGATAAATAAACTAAACTGCTTTCTAAAATGTGTTCTTTTTAATAAATAGGTGTGGTCTGTCAAATTGGCATCATATGTTTAAATTAAATAGTGTGCCTTGTATTTCCACTCTAGAGTTGAAATATTTTCTTTCAACATGCGTGTGATATTCGGCGCTTTCGAGCCAAGTTAACCGTGCTTTTTTTCTCATTTTCATAGGTGGTCGTAGGGAAAATATTTTCCCATCAATAGGATGTGTACATGTTACAATGATAATGTCCATGCCTATGATGTCTTTAATTGTAGCTTGAGCGCTGTCAAAAGACATTTTTATCACTAGTACCTATGCTACTGGACGTATGTAGTTACTTTTTTATTTCTTTTTGTAGGGCACCTATTATTACCACTGTATTGTTAGTTTTATAAATCTAGATATTGCTAATCTTTATGTTAATAGCTAAATAATTTGTTTTTATTTTACCTAATTAAATTCCGTTTTCTACTTGTTTTGTAACTGGAAAACTGTAAAACAGTGAATGGAATAAATAAATAAATTATATTTTTTTATTTACACATATAATTCGGAAATTGTAACTGACGTTCTTAGCCACAATTATTTAAATTGCAAAGAAATAATAATAGTTACCGGTATATGTTTAGGTATAGATTTTTGTTAAAACCGAAAGAACAAGAATTGTGGTATTACTACCCAGCTATTAATTATGCGAAGCATAACTAACATCTTTTTAAAAACAGGGAAGGTCCTTGATCATCTCCATGAGCCGCCTCTGTACTAATATAGATTCAAAAAATCTCGCATAAATCATTCAAAATTTTCTTTTTATTTTGTACGCTTAAGATGGCAAGGGAGAAGAATTAAATCCAGACTGAATTACAAATTAGGGCAAATAAAGTAGAAGAATGGAAGAAGAGCGAAACAATTCGAAAGTTTTTCGACTTTGTTTACGCACAAAACCCTGAACATTAAAAATTCATGAGTTCTTCTAAAGTTGTCCTAGAGGCAGTAACCTAATTTGCAATTGTGGTCTTTTCACAAAAGTTCTTGCGGAAGGAGATACGAGTTGAACTTTGGGAATTATTACACTTTTCTATCATCCTTGAATTGACATTGGGTAAAATAGTCCATAAGTTTAAGAGTAACAGGTAACAAAATTTAAATTTTTACTGTGTGTTCAATTTTATTTATTTTCATATTCACAAAGGCTTTTAAAATTTGGTCAACTGTAATATTAAATGTTAAGGAAATAGTTCATTCATGTAGCCTCTTACTTTGAAAAAAAATAGACAAAGAAACTAAAGCGTATCTACTATTTAGTACTTTTAATACAATATTTTAGGTGCAGCTTTGCTTTATCTGCTTTATCCGGCTAGCCTAAACTGAACAGTAGTAAATTCAATAAATAAAATAAATAAAGAAAATTACCAGTCGTATCTATAATTAACTAACCAGCAAGTTTGACTGTGACATACCTACATGATATGGGCAGAGATAATTTTCTCACAATCATGCTGGCCCGGTTACCTTAATTTTTAATTTACTAGTCAGGCACCTTTGATTGTTAGTACATAATGCCTGTCAAAGTTATTTATGTCACAGTCAAACTGGCTGGTTAGTTGATTCTGGTTAAAAACCTATGTACAACCCAACATGCAAATATATACATTATACAGCACAACACGACAATCAGGTAGGTACCTTTACTTGTGAGCACATATTGCCAAGTTATTTATGTCATGGTTAAACTTGCTGGTTAGTTAATTCCGGTTAAAAATGTTTGTGCAATCCAACCGAGTATAAATCGGCAATAATTTTGAAATAACTCGATTTAGCTCGACGATACTTTATGCGTTAGAGTGGCGGCCCGTGGATATTGAGTATGAGAGTATAGATCTAGGTACGCAAAATTGAGTTTCTGCGGATATTTAGCTAATTTTTGAGGAAATGTCTAAAATGCATGACTTACTAATTCATATCGAGAATATTAGCTAAGAAAATTGGCCACGATATAATTGACATTTATTTGGTTTTTTAAGAGCATCCTAAAAATATTTCTAAATTCTTCTCCAAAGTTACCAGCTTTATGTGAATTTAAATCTACATATATTTAAAAACATTGGGTTCTCTGGACCCGAATCCTGGGTAATATTTATTAATAGCTTTTTGAAATATTTTTAAATTTAGACTCACAGAGGTTGAGGAGTGTAAAAAAAAGTTATTTTCATTAAAAAAAATAATTTTAAACGTTTTTAATCATACAATGAAATTAAAAAATAATTTTAATTCTCCAATTTCTTGCCTAGTTTAATTTGGGTCAAAACAGCTGCTATTTTACATGGCAACTTTGACCGCCGTCAGATCCACTTGCCGCGTCTCCCACTTCACGTTGGGACTTTGCCGTTTGCCGTGATACCTTCGCGGATAAATCAACGAGATTTTAGCTTGTTTTCACTTACATAGCGGGGGGCGTAGGGCCGTCCGAGGTCGCTTATTTTACGCGTTTATCAGAAAGGAGGTGCAGCAGAGAATTCGGTACCGAGCCACAACCGAGCGCATTACGAGATGACGAGTGGATTATCGTCAGGTGATGAAGGTGGTAAGAGAGTTCCAGGCAGTATTGCCAACCCTTCTGAATTATCAGTAGATCCACCAAATTTATTTATTTTTTCTCGATGAATTAAACAATAAACATGATGAAATGAAATTATCGTATTTCTGGCAGGCGGTAAGGAGGGTGCGCGGCCACTTGGCCGCAAAGAGGAGGTATACCAATTGGTTTTGTGTTGCGAACCGATTTTCACAGTATATGTCTAACAACGACACAGATATTGCTCTATTGAACATCTTAGTGTGTCCATCAGTTGTTCCTTTCGTGTCTAGGGATGGATCTAACGAAATAAAGGAAACATCTTTATTTGATCAGATAGTTTAAATAAAATATTATTTGAAAATATAAAAGCCATTAAAATCAATTTAACCAAGGCTGCAGCTATCAAATTCTTTCAGGGCTCCATCCTACAGAATAGAGAATCGATAGGTGGTTTTTGCTTTAAATGAAAAAATATTACAAGAAAAAAAAACTATGAATAAAATTAAGTTTAAGTACCTAACACTAAGTGTTAAGTCTTGATTCTGATATTTCACTCTCCGTCCCTCACCCCTCCCTCCCCACGCAATAACGGCTTTAAATTTAACTGTTCAATGCAGTATAATAAAACTTTAAATTATTACTTTTACGAATATTTTCAGGTATTAAAACAGCAACTACATTAAACTTGCAATAGGATTGTTAACAGCCGCGCTACGAGTAGGAAATTTTTAATTAATTTAAATGTTTGTTACATGTCAAATTATTTTAACAAAGCGAAAAAATTATAAAAGCAAAGTTCTGATGATGGATTTACCATTTCAACTTTTAACAGATTTTCCTATATATCAACTATATAGGATGCTACAAATTCGTGTGCGTACAAGGCTCGGTACAAGGGGATCTCGAAAACTGTAAGAGATACAAACATGATTAAATTAAGGTAAAGTAGCGTATTTTGGATCTTAAAAATTTGTTGAAAGAAAATTCTAAATATTCCTAATACTTTCGAAGATATGAGAAAAACATAAAATTTTTAAAGTGAAAAGAGTTTTGTTTCCCTTCCTTCATCGGACTTCATCCCTAGACGCGTTTCGTCATATCATGACTCATCAGTAGGGCTAGAAGTCGATGAGTGAAGGGAAACGGTCTACTGTATACAGTCTTCTAAGGATTTCATTGAAAAGTTTTCCTGGAAGCCATTTTAAAAACAAATGATAATGTGTGATATGTCATTTTAAAGGAAATTTGCCGTAGAATTCAAATATCGAATAAAAATAATAGGTTTCTATTTAAAATAAAAGAGTTGATACCACTTCCGGTCAAACCGGAAGTAATTTTAAAATTATGACTTTACTAAAACCTAACAAAATACACACTTAGAATCTTCTGAAATTTTAAAATTTGTATTAATAAAACTACGGAAAAAATAGGGTGGGTAACAACATTCGTTGTCACCCGGTATATACAGTAATTTCGAACGTAAAATTTCTTTAAAAAAATTATCATAAAGGTACGTTTTGTAGAGGCTCTGAGATCAGGAGAACCAAATATTAGTTTTGGGTTTAAATATCCAGATGGGTGAATGAAGGGTTAATTAACTTGGAGTGGTTTAGAAAATATATATTTAGTATATTATAATTTTTGTTGTTAAAAATTTCTTTTAAAAAAAAATTATATAATAAAATGTAAAAGAAGTAAGGATAAAACATTTTGTTGACTCTAACTCTAAAAATAAAATGGCAACCTATAGAACATTTTTTGCACACACTATTCTCTTGGATAAATGCTACGGCCTTACTTTGAGATTAGTCGCTGGTTGCTCTATTAGGCGTATTCTGAACATTGTCTCGTTATATTCGACAGTAAACGATTCGTGCACATTCAAATGGACTTGATGTCTATTTAGATTTGTACGACAGATTAAACTTTCCTTGTTTAGCAACCAGAATATTACTAAGATGAACCTGAAGCTAATAAGTACCATCAGTGGCAGCTCGCGGTCTTAAAAAATGGCAAAGAGCTAGGTATAGTGCGGGTACTTAAACAAACATTGACTAAAAAGTCGTGTAACAAAACGTCTGTCTTATTCTCATCTGTCCAACGACTGAATGGAGTTTTGAACAAATTACAATGTCATTAATTGGGTTCATTTTTAGTAGGTACTTACACTACTGAATTAACTGAAAAATAAAAACAAAACTTTTTAATCACACAGTAAATCACGTAAAAACGATATCTATAACCGTAAGTTTCGCGAAACCTCAAAAAAAAAATATCTTAAGGTTAGGCAAACCAATACTAAAACAATGGTTCATACGACTGATCTATTTTTAAATTGCCCTTCATTATAATGCAAATTGTTACATGCTGTTTGTGTGACTGGCGTGAATATCAAAGCCATGTTTGGCGTTGGGTCTTCACTTGCTTTTAGCTAACGGACACGGTTGGCTGGGGCGCGCCAAAATGCACGAGTGTTTATAATTATTGTTCATCGGAGTTAACCGTGGCCCTAATATGCAAAGCTACATTCGGATTAAATTAATAGTATTAGTTCGAACATAATTATTTATCAAGGGCTAAAATGGCGGGTGTATTGGTATAATAATATTTAATATTGCCGAAAAACTTTCCTTCTGGTTTTATTTTTTTTACCTGACGAGCCGCCACTAAGTACCATAAGCTTATCAAATTGGTAATTTTTCTTTATTTTATAACAATAATTTTATTCCACAAATGGCAGAAAAAGGCACTTAAATAAAAATAACAAGTATTTTCTTTACAGTACACGAGCTTTTTTTGGTTCAGGATTTTTTTTTGTTTTATTTTGTAGCCTCGTTGGAGCACTCTAATTAATTAAAACATCTTTTCGCCGGACAAACAGAGCTGTTAGCAAAACCTGTGTAATTTAATTCTGACTGTGATTTAATACCCAGTTATGTTTGTGAAGGTTTTCAACTCAGTAAACGGTCCTATTTCTAAAGAGAGTTTATTACAAACCAAATGTAATTTTATTGTAGCCTTGGGAGAAAACTGTTCCATATACAATATATACATTTTTACCAATTTTACAGGGCAGCGTTCAAGTTTCTGTTTAATCTTACTTATTGCTATTTCTTTAAAACTCGTCAATGCCCCGGGGTCTCTTATCATTGACCGATTAAGCTTTGAATATAGAGGGATATGGAATAGCAATGTAAATAACAAGAGGCAATACTATGTATAAGAAAAATAGTACATTGTATACCTGGCAGGAAAAGCTGAACATTCCCGGACGATCGTAAAGATTGTATGTCGAGGCACAAGCCGAGACTGGCAATACGGAGTCCGGGAATGTAGCTTTTTCTACGAGGCATACATACTATTTTTCCGTAAATCCAAAATTATTAAAAGGACATAACTTATTACAATCAACTTGTTAAAATTTTGAAATAAATATTATTAACTTTGTTCACAAATAAAGGATGCCATTAAATATTTGTGTTGTAACTATGGAAACACAGTAATATTGAATTGTCAAGCTTAACACATTTTAGTTTACAAGTAGCCGTACAGAAATAATATTTCCTTAATATTAATGTGCCAATACAGCTACCATTTTAGCCCTTAAAAAATAATTTTGTTCGAATTAATAATACTAATTTAATTCGAATGTATAATAGGGCCACGGTTAACTCCGATGGACACTCGCGCATTTTGGCGCGCCCCAGACGACCGTGTCCGTTAACTCAAAAGCAAGTGAAGACCCAACGCCCAACATGGCTTTGATATTTACCGTTGCTATGGTTACGTGACGTCAGTCACGCAAACAGCATGTAACAATTTGCATTATGATGAAAGGCAATTTAAAAATAGATCAGTCGTATGCACAATTGTTTTAGCATTGGTTCGCCTAACCTTAAGGTACTTATTTTGAAGCTACGCGAAACTTATACGGTTATAGATATCGTTTTTACGTGATTTATTGTGTGATTAAAAAGTTTTCTTTTTATTTTTCAGTTAATTTAGTAGTGTACGTACCTACTTAGTTGTGTGTTTTAAAAATGAACCCAATTAATGACATAATTTGTAATTTGTTGGAAACTCCATTTAGTCGTTTGACAGATGAGGATAAGAGAGACGTTTTGTTACATGGGTTTTAGTCAATGTTTGTTTAAGTACCCGCACTATAACTAGCTCTTCAACATTTTTTAAGACCGCGAGCCACCACTGGTCCGTAATTGTCTAGCTGTACTCCAGGAAACCCATTACTTTTGACGTCCCTGCGTACTTTAATGCAAAATATAGATGCACTACTTTGTCCGCTTGCCGCAAAACTTTCTTCCTAAAAATTTTTTTTCTGCAAAAATTACAGAACACCTTAAAATGTTTAGCGGCCACTGATTGAAATTAACCGATATCAATTAAGAGATTAAGATTAAGCCTATATTGCTTCTTGGCTATAAAGAAATGTTGGTTTGTAGAAAACTGAACCTATAAAGTTGGCAACAAATAACTTTGTAATTACGTATGATATTTTTGTGTACCAACACAGTGTTCCTGATAAATAAACATAACCAAGGTTTTTTTGAACTTCAGGTTACCTGTTTATAGTGTTAATAAATTATACCTATATATTCTAGAACAATAATAAATAATTGGGGGTAAAGTATTTATAATGTTTTAGTATGAAGCTTGTTTCTATTATTTATTTTTACTATGTTAATATTATTTTTTCCCTAAATCCTAAATTAAACATGCCCATTTGGAAAAAAATATACACATCGAAACTCGACGCAAGAACGCAAACCTATGTTTGTTTGGGTTTCTTTGGGTATGTTATATATGTTTGTTGTTATGTAGATAGGCAAAAAAAAAGGGTATAACCGCGTAAAATGGAGATTTCACTTATATTTTAAACATGTCATTTGCCAAAAATGTCAATGTAAAAAACAACATATTATGTCAATTTTCTTTTTTACTATAATATGTAAAAGCAAACCAATGATGATTCTTTATATTCAGTCCATAGCTCAGCTCTATAACAGAAATTTAGGGTTGCTAATGTTGCTGCATAGTCTACAGATGCTATATTTTACTTTACTATACACACTTGAATAAAAATTATTTGAAAAGGAATACTATTTTAATTTCTTTCTTAATATTAATTGCGACTTTCCTAATTAAAATCGCTATTGTTCAGTCCACACTCTTAGTAAAGCCTTAAAATTTTTGTTAGTTGAAAGTTGAAAGCTGAAGAAAATATCAAAAAGATATATTATATAAGTACTTACAAAAAAGATATTTATCAAGGTTTTCATTTAGTTAATTGAGTTTCCAACTTACTTTTAAGAAGAGCGAAAGGCCATAATATAAAAGCAGCTCCACCTTTGATGTCTGTCACTGGAAGTATGTACTCTAATTTTAGATCATGAGAATTATTTATATAGAATAACCACAACGTTGTTTTTGGTTGTCAGAAATTACATAATTTTAATAGTGTCTTTTTAAGGACAATAATAAGTAAATATTTTTTCCTACTCCTATATTATAACATTGTTTTACGTACAGTTCACTCTATAAGTAAATCCATTCTTACGCACAACTGTACGTAAAGAATAAAAGCGCACTGTGGGAACTGTGCGTTATGATGCCTAGTAACACAAACAAGTTAACCCAAAGAAGAAAAAAGGGTTTGAGAAAAGTCACGGCCATGTTATTTCGACGCAACATGTGCTATCTATGAGCCACCTGGCCAAGTAAATCGGTAGGTATAAAAAAAATTGGAGGTAGCTTTACCGACTGAGCAAGTGACAACATCGGTAATACAGATAACGTATTTACCGATTGATAGTGGCGGGAGTATTTGAAAAGATTGATTAGTAATAATAACTATTGCATCTTAAAAAATATATTTTTTGACATAAGTGCTCAAAATAATAAATAACTAGGCAATATTTGCTTTATGTTAACGTTAAAAATGTGCTTGTGCCTGGCTATTTCTTATTTTTGAGCAATTATGTCAAAAAATATATTTTTTAAGATGCAATAGTTATTATATTACTAATACAACCTAGTCTATTAATACCATGAGTTATATTTTTGATGATCTCAATCTTATTATTTATATCAACGTCCAAAAAAAACAACAATGATATACCTACAAAACATTTATTAAAATTTAAAAAACTTAAACTACAAAGAATAAGACAATCCATTACAAAAGTTTAAACTGCGATTATGAGTTGATGATGATTTAACACCAAATAGTTCCCGTTGACTGCAGCAGCGATTCAACACTTAAATAGATTCTCCATAGCAGCTGAGAGAGCTGTAGGGGTATACTGAAAAAAAAAGAAACACAACAGCAGTATTTTGATTCGTAAAAGTAAAATGTCTTGTTATAAAAAAGCACGCAAGCTCTAGGTTAGTTTCATATTGTTGTAGTTTTATTCTAGGAGTGGTATGCAGAGTCATTGCAGGATACCTCAAAGGTTTCTTTGGCTTATACAAAAGCATAGACTAAGGAAGCCTTCAAAGTGTGCTCAAGTAACTTTTTATGCCGCCCTAGAAATAACTCTATAATAGGTTAAAGTTATAATCATATGACCTAAAGCAATATTTATGTTGAGATTATTATTATTACTGTCAAAGCTGTAGGCAGAAGTCTGATGAAACTGCTTTTTGCAAAGTATGTATTTTGTTAAAACTTTTTACGTGAAGCAAAAGAAGAATGTATTAGAACTAAGCAAAGTAATTATTTAAAGGTGACCCTCTATTACCCTGGAGTGTTCAAGCGAGTTATATAGTATACAGACTCATAAACTAGAATGTTTGTTACATTTTTCTGCAACTAATGGCAAAACAAAGTTTTTAAAGTTTTGACCCCTGATCTTGAAGGAGTTGTAACAGGTATTTTGTGTAAAACTTATAAAAAAATTACTACTTAATAGGGTAGCGATAAAATAGGAATTTTTCCCTTTAATCTCAGCCTCTTTTACTTTTTTGTAACAGACTTTACAATATTTTAAAGTTAGGGGCCAAAGCTTTAGACATGGATAGTACTACATTTACAACTAATTACCTAAACTAATAAACGAGGGAGAGAAAGGAGGACAAAGCCACGGGTTAAAGCAGTGTGCCGAAAGCAAACATTATTTTTTGAAATATTACAGAAAAATCTTAGAATAGGTTACTGCCAAGATTTCTATGGCTTACACCAGTTTTTATAGGTTGTACCGAAGTTTCTGGTGTCCACTGATGAGTTATGAAAAATACTAATTAAAATATTATCAAATTATTGCATTATTTTGCATATGAACTGAGGTGTATGATTATAAATTATTGGAATATATGATGTATACTGAAGTTACTATTCTTATAAGTATAATGTTACCCATAGTGCCCCATCGAGCATCCTTCTGGTCAAAATTAATTAAGGAAGAAAATTAAAGACAAATAATTTCTGTTTCTTTTTCATCCTGCTGCGGGGGGAGGGGGGGGGGGAGGGTCTTTCATAATATCAAAGTCAGGGAGTAGTGTTAGGAGTTATTTCACATAAAAATTAATAAATATAAGGTATACTTACATTACCTGTCCAAGAAAATTCCAAATTACTAAAACTCAGCGTTTCAGCGCTGCGCGGCGTGGCCACTTTTTAATAATCCAATAAAACTTCACTGACCATTGTGCTCCAACAGATAACTTTCAATTACAAAATAGAATTTTTAAAAATGTTTTTTTTTATTTATTATTCATTTTTAAAACAAGTGGTGCAAAACTGATTTTTTTTAGTTTTTATTTTTTTTTCGCCTATAATACTGGACCGATTTCATTAAAATTTTAGGGGTATGTAGGCAACTACAAGATGCATCCAAATAAGTAAGAAAATATATGGCATATAATCTAAAAAACATATCCTTATGACGTCACACTTTTTTGGAACACCCTGTATAAACAAAAATATTTTCCTGAAATGCGCCCTAGGATACAGGTAAAGTCTGCAAAATATCAAAATCCTATTTTAATTAATAAGTGAGCTAGAGAAGACGGGAGGTGAGGCGCAGGACCCTGTATACTTAGTATTAATATTAAAATTTATAATTAAGTAATGCCAAACTCATACCTTTTTCCACACTGTGATTCTCCATTGCCAAAATGAGATAATCTTAACTAAGCGAGTGACGTATACAATGTTTTAGTATGAACTAAATCTTCAATTTACAATACACTTGGCTTATAGTTTTCTCGTTGTCAATAAAATCAAACCTTTCCCCTAGGAATGATAAATTAAATTAATGATGTTTGTACTTGATCTATTTCTATGACATGTCCCTACTCTATATTATAGGTTCTATTATTATGTCCCTGTGATTATGCAACTGTTTTCCCACAATAAAATATTAATAATGTAATTAGTTTACATACTTTTCTAGTTTTGTGATATTATAACAATTGTTCATATGAAGATAAAGTTTGGTACAGTTCTCTTATATTGTATATTTCAAAAATGAAAATTCCAAAGTGCATTTTGTATAGTTTTTTAGAAAATAAATGAAACTACATAACTGGTAGTTTAACACAAACGGTAATCTAGGAGGTTTGCATTTACAAAGTAAAACTTAAAGATTAGAAAACAAACAATGAAACGTCCTATGTACGTTGAGACATAGAATTATTAGAAAACCCTCACCTCTAATATTTACACCAATGCCATTCTACCAAACAACGGTTTGTTACAATCAACATTGCTTCACATAGTATTGTAACAAGGTGACATTAGGAGGTATGTGGATGTTATGGTGATTGTAATGTATGCAATAGATTATATCTCAGGTTTTAATATAACAAAGTGATATTTAATATAGAACATACTGCAGCAAGATCCATGCAATATGTTTTTTGTTATATTGTAATATTATTTTAAAAATATTGTGGAGCGACATGTCCATGAAAAGCTATATTTTTTATGATATTTTTATTTATGTAACATTGCCTAAAATTTACGTCATATTGTCCTTACTGGATCCCCAGTTGTATTTAGCCACATCACAGCTCTTTAGGAAGACTATAAGACCCGATGAAAGTTATATTGTACTCGCAATTACATTAAAAAATATCAAAGGCGTAAAGCGAGAGGAAATATAACTTTAAAATATCAATCTAAAATAAGAGTTTTTAGTTATATAACAGTTATATACTTTTAAAACAAAAAGTTACTTTAAAATAATGTAACAATCTTGGGGATCTTTGGTGTGCTACCAAACAATTTTAAAAAATTTACAAGGGATTTAGGGTAAATGGCGAAGGCACATAGAAGAGATTTATGAAAACACTCAACCTCGATCTAACTAGCGTTTGTAACATCTCTTCAAAAATACAAATTTGTAACTACAAAATATTGTATTTATATTCAAATATTCAATAGAAAGCACCAATTTTGAAGTAAAATTATATACGGGTATCGACTATGGGTAAGATTATAGAAGCTCTGCATCTGACATATGTATCTACAAGTTATGCAGGTGCAAATAAGTGAGATTCCGGATCATCATACTTTGCGTTTGCAATTTTGCCGATCGTTGGAAGGTTCTGTAAGCTTACAAAATGCATTGAAACACCTAAAAATATTCTAGAAATTTGGAAGTTGATGTGTATGAATGAGGGTTATTTAAAATGTGTTAAAAAATTTGAAATTAAACTTTTAATAATTTATTGCCGTGGATTTGGGATATCGCTAACTATGGTTCGTTGTAAGACGAGCTTCCGCTATACAGGATAATTTTAGTGGTAGAGAATAATAGCTATACATGGAAGAAAAAATCGTTACACTATCTAAAGACGTGACTGGGATGTTATGACATAACCTAAAATGTTCTTGCTAGGCCAACTCGTAGGCATAGGTAGGGATATAAGTAGGCACATAGGTATGTTTAAAATCCAGAGTCATCAAGACTTGGATGGACTTTCTGTTTCTAACCCTACATTAAGATTTGCAACTTGTAAATATTTAATAAATTACGTTAAACCAAATCTAAACATTTCAGATAAAAACTTGGCTTACGGAAGTTTTTTCTATTTTAATTATAAGATTTCTTCGTTTTCTCCAAGAAGAAACTTTATTTCGAAAGAAAAAAAAATACAAATAAAATGTGACCATAGAACGCATGTCTGACATAATTTGACAGTCGGTATCAATAAATCAGGATTAGTAAAACGGTTTAACTACGATAAAGATGGCTTATTTGCAATACATTTTTAGAATGTAAAATTTCTGTACATTATTTGGCATTAGCAAGTCCATCATATGTGCAAATTTGCAAAGTAGCAGGTACGCATTTTCTGTAATTTTACCCTATGACAATATATTTACAGTTACCAATAGGAACATAAGGATATGGTTTATTATCTGCGTGGGGTATCGCCAAGTTACGTGACGATTGCTGTAATATTTGGAACTACAGCTCAATTTAATTTTACAGAGCATGTCAACATTGTAATAAATTGAAATATATCTTTTTCTGTCCGATAGTAACAAAAAAAATCTGCGTGTTCTGTTTATTTAAATTTCAATTCCCAACTACACTGTTGGACATATTGCGGGTCCAGTGAGCTGAATATATTACAGTTTAAATGAAAATTTATTATAGGTACATTGCCGTGTCGGTGTAGCAATTCTCGAAGTTAAGGTGGGGTTTCTAGGAACGTCGGCAGGCATAACCGACCGTGGCGGTTGTCGGTTCATATTATTTGCACAAAATTTTATTAGGGTAACGATGACAGCCGTGGTCGGTTCTGCCGGTCGACAGTCCTACCCAAAATATTATTTCTAAAGAAAGCGGTAAAAGCCACTAAAGAAAAAAATGTATTTATTTAGAAAACTAATCATTTAAATTATTTCTTTGTTTGAACACAAAAAATCTAAAAAAAATCAACCACTTCGTTCAGTTAAAAAAGTTCAATTATAAACCTTTTCCAGTTTGAGGTTTAGGGCCACATTTATTATGATTTCAAACTTTTTTTTAATGAATTCACGGAATTATAGTCTGCTAATAATAGACACGGGAGTGACAACAAGAACAAGGGACACAGCGACAGAAAACAAGATGGGGACATATTTGAAGGTTGGAAACAATGATATTTCTTGAATGATGAGTTTTGGAGAATACACTCTTAAAAATGACTTGGTATTTGGTACTAATCTTTATTTGTTCTCGTGTTTACGTTACTAAAAATAACTATTTTTAGTTAGGAAAACAAAAAGATTTTTTCTTGGTTATGTTTACCAAAAAATGATGCCATCAGAACAAAGAAAATATCTTGTTTTCATATTATTAGTTGGCAGAAATAAAATATTTTGTTTAGCTGAATTTTACTTTTATTTAAATGTTACATAAAGGTTCCTACAAACTTGTATTTATCAATTAAGCTTGTTGTAATAACACATTATGAATTTATAGTCCCTATCATTTTGTTAATTTTGATTAAGATACATTCTTAGTTACCAGAACTAACTTTTCTTTTCAAGTAATATTATTCTTTATATTTATAACTAACGGCATCAACAGAGACTTGACGCCCTTGCCCGGTGGGTGACATGTGACATCATTCTAGCCAGGACTGTCAGGAGGTTATGTTTATGTTAGGGTGCTTTTACGGTTCGTGTCCATTTTTTCGTGTTTTTAAGGCAATAGTTGGCTATTTTCATGGCCGTGCCCTTGTGGAAAATGGATGTGACAATATTTGGTGTAATTTATTTGTATTTATTGTCTTTCTTGTGTACGTTCTTATATTAGCAGAAGGAAGCTAAATCATAAGTAAGTAAACATTTTATTTTTTATCATTGCAGTTGTACATTAGAAAGTTTAAATGAGATTTTTATAAAGCATGGCAAGGTGACCCGATGAGAAATAACTTAAAAATATTTTTTTTGTTTTGTTTTTGTTCTATGTTCCATTTCTATAAAAGAACGTCATATTGATGACTCTTTAATCTGACCAAGTACAACAAATTTCATATAGCTGTATATTTCAAATAGAAAGTCCAGGGGATATTTTTTGTTTTTTAATCGCAGTTGCAGATAAGAAAATTTAAATAAGGACAATTCAGTTCTATAAGCAATTGAACAACCCAAAAGGTTGAGTAAAATAAGCTAAAAATCTAGTGTTTCTGTTTTGTATTGCATAAGTATGTATTATAAAGAACATGAGAGAACAAGGACATCGGACATCATTTTTTTTAAAGAAACCATAATATCCCTGATAATTTATTCCAATTAGATTACGCATACCTAATAGAGTAGTAATACCAAGGCATTTTTTTATTTAAATGTGGACCTAGGAAGGAATATTTTTCGTTACTAAGTATAAATTACATATAACATTTTTTTTAGAAATGACTTTTTTTAAAGTTATTTCTATCAAATCAACTTGCTAATTTTGCCATGCGTTATAAGCAGTTCATTCAAACTTTCTAATGTGCAACTGCAATGAGAAAAATATAAAATTTTTACTTATTTATGATTCAACTTCTTTCTTACAATAGAAAGTACAGTAAAAAGATAATAAACACAATGTTGTGACTACATACGTAATTGTTACTCTATGAAAATTTCAAGTTTGGCCCAAATAAATGATTGCTTTGGCAATATTTGTAGATTGCATCATTAACACAAAGAATATTTCCTTGAAAAAAAAATTTTCAATTTTCCAATTTACACATTAGTCGTGACAACTAATGTGGTTTAAACGTGGAAGCACCATATAAATTTAGTTATCCGTATATAAAATTTCGTTGTGACAACTAAAATTTGTAGGTTGGGTTGGTTAATGTTATTAATTAGTTAAACAGTTCAATAACGACAATTTTTTGGTTGTACAAACTAATTTTTGGGTTGAGTCCGATTTCACGAAAATAAATAGTTGTCAGAACCAAATTTTAGTAATTCATACCATGTTATTTTTAAGAATGTATTCACCTGAATACGAAATTAATTGTGATTTAAAACAAATAAAGACAATGCATTCTTAAGACCAAATATATAACCATTATATTGCTAATAGCATGTACAAAATTGTGATCCAATGGAGGACTAAAGGGGAGATGCAGAACTTGCGCATTTCCGAGAAAAAGAGTGTTCAAATTCGTAATCTTCGCCACAAAATATTTCCTTCCTAAAAAAATCATTAATTTTGGGGTAGTGAGCATTTTTCACTAATCTCTAAGTAAAGATTGTTTGTTGGCACATCATGGCCATATTAAACATTTCTTTGGGTTAAAAAGCACGCACGTAAATATATAAAAGATCGCCATCCCTGTTCTAGAGTGTCACAAACCTTTTCTTAAAACAATTATAAACACGGCGGGAAAGCTGCAAGTTTAAAAAGATGAGGCATTACGGTATGTACGTCATCTTATTAATCACGCAATTCTTTGATTTGACAGTTGTGCGATCGAATATATTCTTATCTTTGTTCCGAAAACTTAAATAGAAAAGAACAGATTAGAAATAGAACACTGGTCTCGAGAGATTAGTCAGGTCGGAGTTGGGTCAGAGCATGTCGAATAAAGGCTGTCCCAGGTTGACCATTTGCCGGTTTTGTTGTGACGTCGGTACCTTCTTCTGTGTGTTTTTATTAGAGAGCGTTTTTGTTTAAATATTTTCTCAGTATATAATTAAAGAATTTTAAAACTGAAACAAATTTTATTTTTTTGTACTCTAACGATAGGGTCAAAATCAAAATTTATTGTTTTAATTTTTACAATGTTATATTTTATTTTAAGTTTTATTTCTAAAAGTTTTGTTGATAAAGATATTTTTTTGATATTACAGTAAATTTTTAGTTTGTATTTTTTCACTTAAAAAATATTTTTTTTCAGTTTTTTCTGTTTGGTACAGAGTAAAGTGGTACAAAGTCAATATTTAAAAACAAATAAATTATTGACATTTTTTGTGTTATAAGTTCCTGTAGTTGCATGCCTTGGATTTACTATATTTAAAAAGTTCCAAATTATAAAATATTTTTTTCTTTATAGCTGTAGTTGCAATAATACATTCCAAATACATACTTTAAGCTTTGAGTTTTAATATTTAAAGAACGACGGATCAGTGCAAAAATGTGGCAACCATTTTTGGAGACGAAGTAATGTTTGTCTCCGTCTTCGATCGATTTCAGACACAAGATATTGCATTATTTTATGCAATAAAAGACGGCGCGCTCCGAAGTCAAGCTGAAATTAAAAGCTTTAAGTAATTTTACCGTCTTAACCGCACTTAAAGGTCCAATCTTATTTGAAAAAGAAAATATTGACACCACATGAGCATGTAATTAGTTGAAACATCTTTTTCTACATAACAAAAATAAAAAAAAAGTGACGCAATCTGGCTGCAATTTTATTTAATTAAATTTTAATTCCCAACTACGCCGTTGTGCATATTCTTGGTTCAGTGAATTGTATACATTTAAATTTATATTAATTTAAACAAAAATTATTCCATCGGAGTTTTCAGTGTTGGTGTGTTAAATTTTAATAAAACGGCTACACAATACACAAGGTATGTCACAACAACCCAGTGGCTTGAGGGGCAACATTGATATTGGAATGTGCTAAAAATAATAATACTTTTTGTAAATATTATTGTAGGTGTCCTGGTTTGCTATTTAGTTAGGTACCCAATCCTTTTTGAGAAACAAATTATTTCATAAGTAACAACGTTAGCTGAAGGACCTAAGATCGATTGCCATTTCATTAATGTAATTATTATTCTTATAATAGTTTATAAATTTTTGAATAAATAAATAATTTACCTTAACTTTACTACATAGGTTTATTGAATTGAAGCTCTATCGGCAAAAAAAAATGTATTTTTGTAACGTCTGATTTATGGCGCTATTACCTAACATGTTTTAAGTTAGGAATAAAAATCCTAATAAGGATGGATATGAAGGTATATCTGTTCAGTTAACTGGTATAGACCATTTGTGCAGTTATTATTATGTTTGTTACAGAATAGTAGTTTGTACAACAAGAGTGGATATGATGTCCATATCGCACGAGGAAGTAAATTGAGCTTAAACTTCCGAGCGCAATATGGACAATCCACTCGAGTTGTACAGTATATTTTTTCTACGACTTAACTTCCGAACTTCATGCAAAGAATTTTAAAAAATTATTTAAATTAGGCATCATAACTTCTATTCTAAGTTGGCCATGAACTTGTGAGAACGGTAATAAAAAACAATTGAACAAAAATTTATTTTGATGGCAAACCCATTGACCAAATTACACTGTAACATATTTATCCATTTGGGTAAGTTCTTATATTTATACAAACTCACTTTTGAATATATCTATCTTTTTCACATTTATTGTAGAGTAACAGACAAAAAGCGATATATGTATTAATAAAAACGAACAATTTATTTTCTCAACCAGGTAATTTGATCAATATTGTTTTACTTACTGAAATGCACAGAAGAAAAATAGTTTTTCGGATTTATTTCTGCTTGCGTAAAGAATTATAACTCCGAAAGTACAACAAAATAGCTGTAGAATTCGTTTCAAACAGTTTAAAATGGATTTTGTGAATTAATAAGAATTTTTAACGTTCGCTATGGTCAAATTTTTCAAAATAATCGCCAATTTACAAACTAGCAACACTGTTAACGTGGAAAGAGAAGACTAAAAAGTGGCAATAGTGTAAGTATAAATAACATAACCTTAAAAATGTTAGTAAAAAATGTATTTTTTTCTAGAAATCTTATAATTTCGTCTGTTTTATCGGGTTATCTTTATGTTCCACCTTTTAAGGAAGAATTATTACCAGTTAATTTTCTATGTTGGTTGCGTATAATAAAAGTTTTAAGATCAATTGGGGTTCGATCCCCGTTCAAGATATATCGGAAAATATCCCCGTGCACAAATATTTATAATAATATAAATTATTTATATGGAAAAAAATTACCAAGGTTAGTAAGAAAACGTTCATTTGGTAGGTATATAGTACAGTTTATGTAAAGCTTGTAGTAATTGTCAAGAAATGAGTGGAAATAAAGATATTTTTGAAATAAGAAAATGCGTCTGTGTGCAAATCTTTAGTTCGGCAGAAAATAACAATAATTTGGTAGAAATATATTTTGGTATTAATTTTGTTATTACCTTTAATTTTTGCACCATTTCGTGTACTCTTTATAGGAAAATATTGTGTATACATTGACAATGGGATAAATGTTTTGATTTAAATTTAAAAAGAACAAATTACATCTGACAGATTTGAATATTTTTGAAGCATATTGTTAACCTAACTTCCCTCAACTGTCAGAAAACGAGTTTACAACATGTAAATTTGGCTTCTCTGTAATTGACTACTGTGATTGGTCAGTTTCATAACCTAACTAAAATGGATATAAAATTTTGCCGCACAGTTAACTGGAATAGCCTACTTCACCCGCCACTAAAGAATAAACAGCAAATTTCCATGTGAGAGTAGAAAATAGTTTTTTGTGTATCATACATTCTTTTTTTGGATAGACAATGACAACCATTAGAATACTTTTAGTGCCATCCTTTATAAAAATTTTATGCAAGTTTAAAAACGAATCTTTAATTTCTAGTGCATAGAATAATTAAACATCAAAAAGCCATCAAACTTTAAAGTATATAATAAACTTACAAAATGTAAAGTATATATTTTATTAGCTCATCAACATATTTGATTTTTATATGTAAAATAGGTAACTTCTGGAATTTAAACCCAATAACTATTTTACTATCTGAAAATATATCTGCTTTTATATGTTTATAGGAACAATAATATCTTTATATTTTAGAAAAATGTATAAGTTTATTGTGCATTTAAACTGGATATCTAAATTTAAAATTATTGCTTAAATGATTTAAATGATAAAACAAATATAAACAAAAAGTCAACTCAAATATTCACTTTACTGGCAAGAATAAGACAGTAGTGTATTAACGAATTTTTAAAAAAGTTTTGTTCCGCCAACCTATATCCAATCTCTTGGTAAATTTATCAGCCAGATAATTTCTATCGAAACCATTGTTGAGACAATTGTTTTCATGGCAATTATCGGGATGGTAAAGTTACCAAGAGATTGATATAGCGGGCCTTAAGAAACCCTTTTAGCCGTATTTAACATCTTTAACTTAACAGTCTGATACTTAACATCGGTATAAGGATTAACAGTCTGTTGATGAAATATCGTATTCACCCTAATTCAGGGACTCTCTATTAACAAACAGAGGGTTAGGTTGATGTACGTACGTCTGAGCTGACAATTCTAGTTTATAACTAACTTCAGAGTAAAATATTCCAACCTCATATCTTCTGAAATATCGTTCAAATCCGTTCCATCCGTTCTTTATGTCACTTTACGCTAATAAATTAAATTTTACCGATCCAGTAGTAAAATTTAATGATGAACAAAACAGGATATAGGAAGAAATCAAATAATTATACTTTGCGGGAGAAGAACTCTAATTTCGTTGGAACAAAAGTACATTAAAATCGGAAGTCCCCGATATTTATTTTAAATGATCCTGTAACATAATATCTTAAACAAATTAGTATTTAATATATTCTTGAAATAGGTTGATTTCTATAATTTACTGGCTCAACTACTCCATCTAACCGATTCGCCAATTGCTCAAATGTGTTTTTATTTCTTCTAAACCATTTTTGAATTCAACATCGTCTTTTTCTTCAAATACATTGTTACGCACTTTTACGTTCCTTTCTCGTACGATTTCCTCATCATCGGAGTCTGACGAGTCTATAGTAAACGTGGAAAATGTATTCGATAGTTTAAATTAATTTTTAAACGAAAAACCTATTAATAATTGTTGATATTTGTCATGTGTTTATCAAGTTGTTATAAATCTAACAACAATTTTAAAACTTAACAGCTTGTTATTTCTTATCAGCTCAAAATTTTACTGTTAATTTTAACTCTCTGATAAGGCTTAAAATCCAATGGTGAATACGAGAATAGAATTTAACAGACTGACAAGAATCTTAACCGACTGATAGTGCAAAAATAGTTGTTGGTAAATACGGATGTTAGACCAACGCGGTGCTGCGATAATTGTATCGGTGACAGTTTCGCCGTGCTGCCACATAACACAGCGATTAATGGCGCTACCCACACCGCAGCGGTATCGACTCGCTTTTCCCGCTCTAAAAGCGTTTTATTTTGACAATGCTGTCTACACTGTTCTCGCCGCTCACCAGCACATCAGCTGTTTTACCTGTTGTTATGGCATATTTTTGCAGGTTACATTCATAAAGCAATAAAAGTCATACTGCGCTGATGTGAATAGCTGAAAAAGAACACGGTGTACCGCTCGGTGTCCATGGCACCGTAACCGGTACTGTCCGCACCGAGTTGGTTGGAGGGATCCTTTAGTTTCACCAACTATTGTTTAAATCTGGAAAGTTAAAGCCTTTTTTTTGAGGAAAGCAATAATTTATTTTGGTCGAACCTAAATTTTTCTTCAGATTTTAAATTCTTTAATTATTTACTAAGAAAATAATTAAACAAAATTCGCTATCTAATAAAAACACGCGGAAGAAGGTACCGACATCACAACAAAACCGACAAATGGGCAAATCTGGACAGCGTTTATTCGACACACTCTGACCCATCTCCGACCTGACCAATCGCTTGAGACTGATGTTCCATTTCTAGTTTGTTCTTTTCTATTTAAGTTATCGGAACAAAGATAACAATATAATCGGTGGTACGACTGGCACATAAAAAATTACATGATTAATGGGATGACAAACATACCTTCACGCTTCCTCTTTTAAAACTTGCAGCTTTTCCGACGTGTTTACAATTGTTTCTAGAAAAGGTTTGTAATACTCTAATAATATTTTTATTAATGAGATATATTTTTAATAGGTTCTAGTTCAGAATGTTAGTGCTGAAGATTATAAATTCCATTATAGTGATAGAGCCCATTATGACAAATTATGTTCCTTAAAGTATGCATTAATGGTTTCTGAAGTTTGATTCATTTTTAACCACTTTTTAATTGAATTTAAATTTTGATATTTCTTTTTATTATCTGGAAGATATTCTAAAAAAATGTAGAATCATAAACCGTAGACTTCATGACCAGACTTGAAGAAGAAATCGGCAAACCTATATTAATATAAAGGTAATGGGTTCCCTGGGACACAGGTAGACAATGACAGGCTGTTTTCCTGTTGTTTGTTGGGACTCATTAGAAAGCCATAACCTGTAAGCAATTCCCAATACAACGAAAATATGTTTTCAAGATATTTTTAAGAATAAATATATGAAGAAAACCTAGTATCGCCATCTCTTGGAGTCAACTCAATGTAAAAGATATCCATCAGATGTAAAACCGTAGAACTATAAATAAACCAAGCACGGGTTTGTAGATCCGGATCTAGATCGCACTGCAGTCGCTCACTAATCCGTTAAACTGCCATGTAAAAAAAAATTTAATTCATTTTAAAAAATTTTTACACGGCATTGACCTTAATGTTAAAATATGTCATGAAGTTAAAAACCGTTTGAAAATTATTAAAAATGTATAGGTATTTTAATGTATATGTGTTAAGAAATTTATAAATATTGAAACATTCCTTGAGAGAATTTCTGTTTTAAAACAGGTTTTTCATTAATATAGCAGTGGGGGAAGACTTTGAGTTCTTATTTATTTAGCAGTTTTTGTTTTATAATTAAAAAACTAACAAACTCACACACCGATCGGAACCTGTCAATTTGATAAAAATCTAAATAAAAATCAGCTGCTACTACAAATTTTCTCCGAAAATAAATTAAGAACTACGATACCCGCAACGTAACTCTTAAAGTGTTCTTCCCACGCGTTTCCAGAAACGTGCGACGTTTGTAAAAGCTTAAGAATTACTGGGAACTAGCCTGTAAAGGTTAATTTTCTTTATTTTTCGCGCAAGTGGTAGGATGAGTTTATTTCTCTCTTGCCCACTCAATTGCACTTTAATGCTAACTATACTAATAATCTGATACCATAAAGCTACCACGCAGTACCCGCTGTGGTGCGGTGAACCTAAATTTTCCTAGATTATTATTTTGTTAAAAATATTTGAAAAAAAAATATTCATCATAAAAAATACTGAAATAAATCGGACCCTTAGATCAGTTTTAGCTTAGAGCCCAATTCAGCCCTGGCAATTATACAAAATATTGCCTCTTCATCCCTAATCATTAAACTCCATGATTCATATCACATTTTCCCAACTTCATCGGCATACAAATTTCACAGCTTTTTAAAGAAATAGTATAACTTTTTTTACTGCACCAAAGTGAGCATGTTTATGCAGCAACTGTTAAAACTTGCTGATGAAACAGTGCCGCAAGCTATAACAGTATAAAAGTTTAGTAGTTTTAAAACTAGCAGGACGCCAAGAGAGGCAATCATGAGCTCCTAAATGTTTCTGTCAGAGCGCCTGGAATTTAGCAGTAAAATTTCCGGCAGAAAAACTCCCTGGAAATTGAGTGCTTGCATTTAGCGCGTTGGAAGCAACAAAGATGTTTTATGACAAATAGATTTGTTTTATACATTGTAGTGATACTTTAATTTTACTACATTGTGTCTGTATTACCAATATAAAACGACATGAAGGCATTGTTGAACAGCAATTGAATCGGTCATTTTGAAACGATTTGTTAATTTTACAGGGGAAACAAAAAACCTTGCACACTTGTTAATTATTTAAAAAAGAAGTACTACCTAACTTGTTTGTTATTTAAAAAGGATAGAGATAAAATCTATGTTACCATTTTTGTAATCGTCATACTGGGTGTTAACTGTAAACATTTTTCTTAAACGGCAGTAGAGTTTGCATTATCTTTATTTACTTTGAATCACAACGTTTCAACTGGTAAGTATCTCCAGTCGAGTTTGTGCATATAAATCCATTAAACCCTATAGCGTTGAAATGGTCTTTTAAGGAATCAATTTGTTTCTCAAAAGTATGCAGAACGTTTTATTTAAAATAGAAATGTGAGTATATTTTCTGAGTAACACTGTACAATTACAGAAAATGTTTCCTATTTTCTAAGCGTGCCTTTTAAAGGTCTAGTCCAACCAACGAACGGGAATGGGAATGAAACGATTGCCGGTCATTATTCTACAGCGGGATATGCAACTGGACATACCAATGCGGCGGTTCGCATGCATATTCGGTTGTAGAATAATGTCCCTCTATCGGTTCGCTTCCGTTCCCGCTCCCGCAGTCCCGCATTGGTTTAAATGGACCCTTAAACTAAATGGATGTTCCAATTTTCAAAAATATGATAACTAGTTTTTGAAATTTTTGCAATAATCCAGACGTTTTAATACCATGCATATTTGCTATCTTGTAGAAATTAAATTAATTTGGGAGACATGCACGCGGTAACTCAATGGTAATTTCCTCGCTAACTTTGAAGTTTATGAAGGCAGCTTATTAAACTTCCCAATCAGTTTTGTTTCTATAAAACCCGGGCGCACCTGCAACTGAATATTACTCAAATATTAAGATGCGCGCTGCATGAGACAAAAAAGTATTGCTGCAAATGCAATCAAAGTAAACTCTCGTCGCAGTGTGCAGCGATCTTATGGGAAATCGGTATAAAAATGTTCTAATTAAAAAGTAGAAGTCCAAAAATAAATCTGTAATATTCACACTGAGAAAAATGAAATATACCCATTATAAGAATATTTAATACTATTTGGGACAGCAATACGAGCTAATACCAGTTATACACCAGATATTGCTAGGACCAGTGCATAAGGATAACTAAAATATGTTATACTGTTTATATGACACGGATGGTAACCATGAAGGTTTGTTCCATAGCGACTATAAAACGTACTTTTATGGGTATACACATTAGTTAAAAACGATTATACTGTTTATATGACACGAATTATAACCATAATGGTTTGTTCTATAGCGACTATAAAACGCTTTATAATCAGTAAACACAGTTGAAAAAGAGTATAATCCAGTTTTATAACCGGTATAAAATTGTTTAGCTGTTGAGGTTATAAAACGTTTTTATACTGTTTGCCGATTCAAATTTTGCGCCTGCGCATTCCCAATATTAATTTTTTATAAATTTATCGACCACTTATCTCTTTACGCAAACTCCAAGCAACAAGTGAAATTTTGGATGATTGTATGTTTTAAGACCAAAAAATAATAAAGGTAAAGAAATGATATTTTACTATATTTATATTGGTATTCACAAATTTTATTTTTTGATTTTACCATGTAACTACTGCTATTTTTCGCTTTAAAACATCTGCAATCGTATATCCAGAATTTAAAATAAACAGATAAATGGCCGATAATATGAAAAATAGTAAATAATAAAAATAGGTTAACACTTTAAAGGTATTTATTTAACTAAAAAGAAAACAAATTAGGGTATTTACCCTCAACATTTTCTAATCAAGAAACAACGAAAAATCTGAGATCATAAACACAGCTCTTAGGTTACAAAATACTGATAATTTTACACCACAAATAAAACTTAATAATAACCTTACAACACTGTTCACAAAAAACAACAAACATCTGAGACAACCCGCACAGCCGAAGGAATGCAAATGGTATCGTAAAACACGTCTTGATACGTCGCAGTCTGCCCCACTCTTGCCAATTAAAAGTATGTTGCACAAGGGTAAATAAATGTTTAATATCAAATAATAATTTAATTAATACCCCCAAAAAAGCGCTTTATTGTTGGTATAATCTTTATGTTGTATAAAACCATTTTTATTTCCAAAAAGAATGTTTTATTAAAATACATTCTTACAATTCTGGGCTTATATTCACAATTATTTTGTTTTATTGCCCGTATTCGTTAGGTAACTATTTTGCTATAGTAATAGATTGTTTAATAGTGATTATTAAAAATGTTGCTACTGGTATAAGACTATTCTTAACAATTCTGTTTAATTAGTCGATTTTGCTGTGTGCAATTTTTGATTTTAAAACGTTGAAACAACCATCCAATCTGTAGAAACCCTCATTTTGGGCTAATATTGACAGCGGCTTTAAGTCCAATATGAAGGCTATCTTGAGACCAAATGATTTCATGGCAATCTTGTTAAAAGCTATGTAGTTTCGAAGATTTAATGATTTTTCCTATAAAAAATATCAATTTTTCCTGATTTAAAAAAATAAATTGATTAATACAGATATGTAGGGGTATTAAGACTGGGGAATAAAATAAACAAACCCAAAATTAACTGTTTGATAATATTATTGTAGAAAATAATATAGTCGAATAATTAAACAATCGGTTAATAAAAAAGTATTAATTTATTATTAAACTTTATGTGTTTAGGATAGGGAAGCTACCAGAATTTGAATTTAATGTCCAGTTTTCGGATTTTGTTTAATATTTTCTTGGTAGTGATCTGACACTTTCAAGCTCTTTTAATCACTTTTCTACATAAGTAACTACTAAATCTGGATTTCCCATTTCTGGAACTTGCTTTAGATGACGTTAATTTTTTATCACTTTTAGAAAATTCATACTGTGGTCACATAGTCGAGGGAGGGGCATATTGAAATTCACAAACAAGCGAAGCCTGTTGAATTAATTAGTCTTAGACCTCTTGCTCACTCCAATAGCCGTTAAGGGACAAAATTTTAAAATTACCAGCAATTGGTATAATATGAAATTATATCCGTTTATTTAACTCATATATCCCCTATATCCAGTCACTTAGTTATAAAGAAAACCAACAATATCCAAGTGAAATTCAAATAAAAATGTTTTTTAAATGTAATTCTACCAAAAGCCCCATACTATATGGTAAAATAAATAAAATCAAAATCAACAGTAATATGTCTATTTATAGTCACCCTATCATCTAATAAAAAGTTCATAATCGCCTGAGAATAACAAAATATGGCAACACTCGGTAACAACTATCAAATTTTCACTACGTTTTTTAAAACTGATAATCAAAAATGTTGAGGTTATGGTTGAAATAGTAACGAAATTAAAACGTTGCTATGTTGGAATATTAGGTACAACAAATCTAGATAACTATAGTATGTGAAGTAAATAATTTAATGCCAGGATTTGCAATTTAAAGTGGGCGTTAATAGACAAGCCATACGATAGACTATTTTTATGAATACAACATTTTTCACTTGAAAGGAGTTTTAAGTAAAGATTTTCATTTTCCTTTTATCTGATCTATCAAAAACATTTGAAAAGGCTTACTGAAAATCCTTCTGGAGAATTATTTTTCAGCCAAATTGGCCTGTTCGATTTGATGGAAGACAATGGCCTGATATATCAATATTACGAACAACGATTTTTTTTACGAAGATAATTCCTTGACATAAAACTTGGGTATTTTCGTTGTTGCAAGAGAATGTGGGGAAATCGTTATTTTTGATACTTCTTTGTATTTTTTAAAGCATTTGATCTTAAATGTTACAAAGAGATCTAAAGAGATTCTCTCCAAAAAAATTTATATTAGTTTTCAACAATAACTTCGGTTAATTCAAGTTGTTTTAGCCTTAGGTAATATATGTATATAGGGTGTTGCATGAGTGTGCGCATTTCTGAAATAAATTCAAGTAGAAAAATTCGTATAAACCTGCGTTCAAGATACAGGGTGTCAATGTTTTTCAACAAAATTGGGTTTTTCTTAATATCTCGAAGCTTCTTTTGCCGATTTTATTGAAATTTGGCACTGTGATTCATTGTAATAAGCTAAGTTAGCATTAACTAAAAGATAGTTATGAGTTTTAGAAGCTTCTCACGAATACTATTGACAAGGAAAAAGAACAATACTTAGTTTTTAAAAATTTTATATTTTTTCTGGATTAAGCAGCTAAAAATACACTCATTTTTGTCTCTTGATATGTTTTCGTATCTTACTTCGTTTTCAAGGAAAAAAATAAAAACAATTTTATTGCAAGTCAAAAAATGGGAATTTCGAAAATTTTTTATGATTTAAATAAATTTTATTTTGTTAGATTTAAAAAAATGGCTTAGAAATAACTATTGTGCAGCGATGGAAGTTAACTTTAAACTAAGATTTTATTATAACAATTTTTTGATGTGCAATAAAGTGTTTTTCTACTACTGTATAAATAAATTATCTTTCGGGCCCTAGCAACACGACAGATAACGAAAGTACACATTCGAGTTACCTGAATATTATACGTTGCTAGCTATGTAAAGTATTACTTTCGGTGCCAGGACAAAAAAAATGGATTATTTTACCGGTGGAAAATCCTTATTTTATTCGAACTGACAGACTGACAATACTCAAATAACTAGTTGTCATGGATTATTTTACAGGAGGAAAAAAAACTTATTTTATCATTTTAATTTGAACAAAATTAAAGTTTATTACTCAATAATATATTGATCAGAGAACAGTAGTAGAAAAATTTAATACATTACACGATGCGAAGGCCTTTTTTGGTGGTCGGAGGTATTAAATCACCTCGGCATCGCCTCGGCAATTCAAAAACCTCCTCACACCAAAAAATTTACTTTCGCATCTAGTAATGTGATGATACGACAAGATATTAAGAAATAAAAAAGTTGTATTTTTAGTTGCTTAATCCGAAAAAAAATATAAAGTTTTAAAAAAACTCAGTACATTTTCTTTGTCAAAATTATTCGTGAGACTGCACCCCTCCCCCAAGAGATGCCACTGGAATTCATAACTCTTTAGATAATTTAGTGTCTTATTACAAGGAACAACAGTGTCAATATTACAATAAAATTTAATTTTAGTTTTCTACATTATCTTCCTTTATTAAACGTGTTTAAGCCTAAGGTAATTTATATATTTTATTTCACCTGAAAAATAATAGTCTACTGATGTTAATCTTTAAAATAGGCATCAATATCCCCTCTCAATTGAATAAAGAAACGTTTTCTTTCATTTTATCACAAGATGAGCAATTAACCGAGGGTTAGCTCTTGGGGGAAGTGTCGCATGACTGAGGATCGTGGTTCGGAACCCACGTAGAGCTGAAGGTAAAAAGCCCTGGCAACAAACGAAGAGCTAAAAATCCTAATTCGAAAGAATGGCAAGAAATGACAACAATTTAATCAAACAAGCTATGGTTGTAAAAAATAAATTGTTCTTTTTTAATAATAAATATATCGCTTAATGTCTGTTATTCAGCAAAAGGCCGAATGTGAGATAAATATTTTATGTGAGATAAATTTAAGAAATGACCCAAATCGATAAATATACAGTGTGATTTCGTTCATGGATCTGTCAACGAAAGGAATTTTGCTTCAATTGGTTTTTATTATCTTTTTCACAAGTTCACGGCCAAAAGTTGAGTCTTAGAAAAACTTACTGTACAACTCGAGTGAATTGTCCATGTTGCACTCGGAAATTTCGTTCCTCGTGCGATTTAGATATCATATCCACTCTTGTACTACAAACTACTATTGCCAGATCTGTATGTCGTCGCCTGACAACTAGGTAATTCTATGTCCATTTTTTAAAATTTTACATTAAAGAATTTTTAAAATTTACCAGCTTTTATTGGGTACATCTTATTTTTTTTCTAAAAGTGCCATTTGGTGGGTTTAAGGGTTTATAAAAAGTGAGTAATGCAAGAATATACTAAAAATTTTGACTGTCTGGAAAAAATTATCATAAAAAAAATCTGTTGCGGACATAGGATAAATTGCTGTTTACATAAAAATGTAACTAACAAAAAAAATTATTCTATGTCTACAATCTTTTTTTCTGATAATAAAAAACGGTTCCGAAAGGGATTCTTCTGAATCACTCATTACTTTACAACTTATTTTACAACCAAAAACACTGTAAACACGGATACTACACAATATCACACGTGCACGTGGTTCAAAATGTTATAAAATAAATATTTATGCCAAATTAGTTTATGTCCTCACGTGGTGCAGATCGCCAAATTCTATTGGCTGGCGAGGACATAGACTAAAATGGTCCGAATATGAAAAACTTTATATGGACATAGTATAAGTTCGAATCTTTGTAAGTAGTGAACCTATTGGCGCAGAGTGACATGGAATAGTTTGGTTGATAGAGCTTCGGACATAGAATACTTTGATGATAAAACCTCAATTTAAAAAAAAAAGGACATAGAATAACCTGGTTCTCAGGCGACGATATGTAATCATCACTTTGTATACCCGTATACAAAATTTCGTTGTGACAACTACAATTTGTAGTTGGGTTGGTTTATGTTATTAACTAGTTCAACAATTCAATAACGAGAGATAACAGATGCTTTGAATACTGCACACTGAATCGTCTGCATCTAAATGTTGATAAGTGTCACTACATTGTTTATTTTAAGTTGGACCTTTTAAGAAATCTAAATATAGATTTGAGCTTAAATAATACACAATTAAAACGTGTTAATGTGGTTAAAGATTTGGGGGTTACCTTGGACTCCAAACTGTTGTTCGAGTCTCACATAGAGGCTATTATTCGGAAAGCGTTGCGCATTTTAGGATTTATCCTAAGAACTACTGAAGGCTTTAAGAGCCCTGCATCGTTAATAACTTTATATTGCAGCATGGTTAGAAGTACTCTGGAGTACTCGTCAACAGTCTGGAATTCGATGTATCACAAATTTAATATATTGATCGAATTGAAAGTGTCCAAAAGAAGTTTATCAATGCACTTAATTTTCGTTACAATAGACAACAGCACTTTTACTCGTATAACGAGAATTTGTTATTTTATAGATTGCAATCGCTGAGGTCCAGAAGGCAGTGTTTTGATATTTTCTTTGTTTATAAGGTAGTAAATAACCTCATCGACTCTGAATTTTGCGTAAATTATGTTCTTTTTAACGCTAACCCATACACACGTCGGAACAGGCTAACTTTTAGTGTCCCTACTTTTACAACTAATTACCTTTCTAACTCTCCTCTCATACGTTGCATAAGAACATACATTTATCTTGTAACGGGTGATAGAGGCATTGACCTGTTTAACACTAACTTATGTACCTTAAAAAAACTTATCAGAAAAAAAATATCTATTATCCTTTGATCAGGGAGTGCATTGCTATCACTCGCGTATCTTTAGCTTTATAATTTGTTTTTGGATTTATTATTTGATGGTACAAAATAGCCTTTTATTCTTTAGTTAAACTTATTGTGTACTTCTAACGAACTTTGTAAATTGCTTTTTGTAATCCGTGTCACTCTATAATTGGTCTGCTCCAAGCAGTCTGTTGAGTGACCTTGTTTGTCTAAATAAATAAATAAATAAAACGACGGTTTTTTTATTTGTATAGATTTAGTTTTAGGTTGAGTCCAATTTGACGAAAATAAATCATTGTCAGAACCGAATTTTATTAATTTATTTATTAATTATATATTTTTAAAAGTGTATATTTTAAAGAATCACCCATACCTGGCTCTCAGGGCTTATTTCAAAATATTGCCTGCGTATTTTCCTTTGCGTGCCAAAGAAAATCCTGCCGGCTTATCGAAACTTTACACGCTTCGAAAGTTCAATTGGTTTCCCTTACTTTGGCGTCATTTGGGTTTATTTAGGGTCTACAAAAACAGTAAAAGTATCAGAATATCTTAAAGTAGTACATTTTGAACCCTCGGGGCATTTAATTCATGAATTTTGTGTTTGTGTTATTCATTTTTTAAACAAGATTTTTTTTTGTATCTGTATGAAATATGGTAGATGAACGAAATAAAAAATAGTGTAAAGTTAAGCAATGGTTTCAATAATACATTCGCAGAATTAAAGTTGATATTAAGCGTAATCCTAAACAATTTTGGGCCTTTATTTAGAAAAAAACGTGAACTCAAAAGTCTTCCAAATAATATGTGCTATTATGATATTGATTGTCACACAACGGATAATATTTTAAATGCTTTTGCTGATTTTTTTAAAAATCGTTTATTATCAATAAACTTCCCGATAATAAAACAACGATCATAATCCTTTTACGCCGCTAGTACTTACCATAAACGTCGATCAGTTTTCAGAACAAGAAATCATTACTGCCATAAATAAACTTGTAACACCACTCTTAAAAATATTCAATCTGTGCTTAAAAAAAAGATTCCTTATCTATGGACTGTGACGAAGGTCTGGCCGGTTTACAAAAAGGGTGAGCGATCTGAAGTTACTAATTATAGACATGTGTCCATTATATGCAGTTTTTGAAATTCTCTTACATAACTCAATATTTCCTTTAACAAAAAACTTAATTTTACTCTCAATACGGCTTCTACAAAGGTAGATCTACGATTTCAAATCTTATGGTTTTAACACAAGATATTTCAGAAGCAATTAATGAGGGTTTTCAGATGTTCAAATGCTTGTAAAAAACTAAGATTTGTCATTAGAAAGTTTATTTTTTGTATACAGGGAGGTGGATGTATTTTTTTTTTGTAAAAAATACATTTTAAGTAGTATTAATTATTAAACTAACATTTTATTTAAAATGTTTTATTCAACATGAAAGCCCCTAACTTCAACACAATTTTTAGTCGTCTTCTAAACTCACTATAAACAGAATATATTTTTTGTTGATTTATTTCGGCGATAGCTTCACGTATTCTGTGTTTCAAATTTTCAACATGGGACCATATACAGGGTGTGTCAGTAAGGTGTCTGTCTTGGATAGCACCTAAACTATCAAAGATAGGGAAAAAAGTGTAATACAAAAGTTAAAGGGTTTTTTAGGATACATAATCTAAAATATTTTCTAATCTACAGGGTGGTCCTAAAAAGTCATACTGAATAATGAAAAAGAAAATTAAATGGGACACCCAGTATAATTTTCTAGAATATGATTCAATGGAATAAGGACTTTACAACCCTATTAAAATTTTTAAAGTGAAATGCAACGTTGCCAAGTAATAAGTTTTTTTTTTGAAAATTTTAGTAATTTTAAGGGTATCGTTAAAAAATCATAGCAACCTGTGGATTAACCCTAGGCAAATATAATTGACGTTGTAAGTAATTTAAGGTATGATATATTGATCTATAATAATGTTTTTTAAATCTCTTATACAGAGCGTTCATTACAAGTTGGACAACTAGATAGTTTTAAAAATGCTTTATTTCAATTTTTTTAAATGGGACCCCCCTAATTTTTTTAGGCAAAAGAATTTATCTCTCGAAAACCTTCCTTTTTTGTTAAACATGTCATATATCTAAATATCATAGTTTTTGAAATATTTTAGGATTTGTCTTAAATCAGGGTAAAAAAAGGAAAGTTCTAATTAAACTATTTAGTTAAGATCGCTTTGGAACAAAAAATAAATAATTTTCTTTGTCACAGCTGTCATTGCAAAATTATTTTGCCAACCTTTTGTGCTTTATATCTGTTTAAAGTTTAGTTTCCCGAACTAACTTTATCGAAATAGAAAAATATGAGTTATGATAAAGTTAGTTCAGGAAACTAAAATTTAAACAGGAATAAAGCACAAAATGTTTGCGATGACAGCTGTGACAAAGAAAATTATTTATTTTTTGTTCCAAAGCGATCTTGACTAAATAGTTTAATTAGAACTTTCCTTTTTTACCCTGATTTAAGACAAATCCTAAAATATTTCAAAAACTATGATATTTAGATATATGATATGTTTAACAAAAAAGTAAGGTTTTCAAAAGATAAATTCTTTTGCCTAAAAAAATGAGGGGGGTCCCATTTAAAAAAATTGAAATAAAGCATTTTTAAAACTATCGAGTTGTCCAACTTGTAATGAACGCTCTGTATAAGAGATTTAAAAAACATTATTAAAGATCAATATATCGTACCTTACTTACTTTATTTGCCTAGGGTTAATCCACAGGTTGCTATGATTTTTTAACGATACCCTTAAAATTACTAAAATTTTGGAAAAAAATTAATTACTTGGCAACGTTGCATTTCACTTCAAAAATTTTAATAGGGTTGCAAAGTCCTTGACATTTACTAACTCCTTGAAACCCATATTTTGGTTTAATAAAAATAATGATATTTGTCAATGAATATGAAAAAGGTTTTTACCAAATTGTTTGTGTAGTTTCAAAGAAATTCGTGTTTAAACTATCATTTAGCGGGATTTTGGTGGCTGGTAAAAACTGGCTAATTTTCGAATGCGCTAGACATCCGTCTGGTTAAAAATAGGCGTTGCATCTATATTCTAAATGTTCTTCTGTCCAAACGTAAGTACTTAACATTTGCAAGTAAGAATTTTGTTTAAGGTTTTCCTGAATGAAGTATGGCCCAATAATTGTATTTATTGAAATAGCGCACCATACATTTACTTTCTTGTATTTTTGACTGTCTGTAAAGAGTGTAAGATTTGGGTTGTATTGCGCCCAAAAGCAACAATTTTGGAATGATACACTCTTAAAAATAACATGGTATGGATTACTAAAATTTGGTTCTGACAACTATTTATTTTCGTAAAATCGGACTCAACCCAAAAATTAGTTTGTACAACCAAAAAAAATTGTCGTTATTAAAATGTTGAACTAATTAATAACATTAACCCATCCAACCTACAAATTTTAGTTCTCACAACGAAATTTTATATACGGATAACTAAATTTATATGGTACTCCCGCTTTTAAAATTAATTGTCACTTATGTGTAAATATGGAAAATTGAAAATTTTTTTTCAAGGAAATATTGTTTTTGTTAATGATGCAATCTACAAATATTGCCAAAGCAATCATTTATTTGGGTCAAACTTGACATTTTCATAGAGTAACAATTACGTATGTAGTCACAACATTGTGCTTATTATCTTTTTTCTGTACTTTTTAATTGTAAGAAAGAAGTTGAATCATAAATAAGTAAAAATTTTATATTTTTGTCAGTGCAAATGCACATTAGAAAGTTTGAATGAACTGCTTATAACGCATGGTAAAATTAGAAAGTTGATTTGATAGAAATAACTTTAAAAAAAGTATTATTCATTTCTGAGAAAAATGTCATATGTAATTTATACTTAGTAACGAAAAACATTCCTTCCTAGGTCCCCATTTAAATAAAAAATGCCTTAGTATTACTACTCTATTAGGTATGCGTATACTAATTGGAATAAATTATCAGGGATATTATGGGTTCTTTAAAAATTATTATTTCCAATGTCCTTATTCTCTCATGTTCTTTATAATACATACTTATTATACAATTGCTTATAGAACTGAATTGTCCTTATTTAAATTTTCTTATCTGCAACTGCGATTATTAAAAAACAAAAAATATCCCCTGGACTTTCTATTTAAAATATACAGCTATTTGAAATTTGTTGTACTTGGTCAGATTAAAAAGTCATCAATATGACGTTCTCTTATAGAATTGGATAGAACAAAAAAAAATATTTTTAAGTTATTTCTCATCGGGTCACCTTGCCATGCTTTATAAAAAGCTCATTTAAACTTTCTAATGTACAACTACAATGATAAAAAATAAAATGTTTACTTACTTATGATTTAACTTCCTTCTGCCAATAAGAACGTACACAAAAAAGACAATAAACACAAATAAATTACACCAAATATTGTCACATCCATTTTCCACACGGGCACGGCCATGAAAATGGCCAGTTATTGCCTTAACAACACGAAAAATTGGACACGGCACCGCAAAAGCACCCTAACATAAATAAACCTCCTAACAGTCCTGGCTAGAATGATGTCACATGTCACCCACCGGGCAAGGGCGTCAAGTTTCTGTTGATGCCGTTAGTTATAAATATGACGAATAATATTACTTGAAAAGAAAAGTTAGTTCTGGTAACTAAGAATGTATCTTAATCAAAATTAACAAAATGATAGGGACTACAAATTCATATTGTGTTATTACAACAAGCTTAATTAATAAATAGAAGTTTGTAGGAACCTTGATGTAACATTGAAATAAGATATATTATACAGAGTAAAATTCAGCTAAACAAAATATGTTATTTCTGCCAACTAATATGAAAACAAGATATTTTCTTTGTTCTGATGGCATCATTTTTTGGTAAATATAACCAAGAAAAAAATCGTTTTTGTTTTCCCAACTAAAAATAGTTATTTTTGGTAACGCAAACACGAGAACAAATAAAAATTAGTACCAAATACCAAGTCATTTTTAAGACTGTACGATTCCATTTGAATGGATTGTACCTACACTAGTCTAAAAAATAATATTTAAAGTCCCGTCCATGCGCGGATGGCCAGGTTTGGTCCATTGTGCTCACGCTGTTTGGTTGTTACACCCACTCCGTGATAGCAGTTCCTTGCACTAGTTTGTGTAGGTCAACTGGCGAAGGGGTAAAAATATCCTCTGGTTCCAGTTTTGGTGGCCCGAGTATTTGTTTCCTCTTCCGATCTAGTGACTCGCAATGGCAAACTATGTGCTGCACAGTTTCTTTGTCTTATCCGCATAATCTGCAATCAAGGTCTCCATTGTACATTTACATTCTGTGCAGATGGTTTTTGACATCCATGTGTCCTGTCAAAATTCCTGTAATTTTTCTCAGCTGGTTCCTGTTCATTTAAAGCAACTATTTCGTAAGTCTTGGGTCTGGATCCCCAATGAAGCTTTTACTGTGGTATAATCCCTGTCTATTGCTCCAGTGGATTTTGTGTTTATTCTTGATCAATCGCTTTATGGCATCTCGTACGTTGTTTACTTTTGACAGGGCCTCCAGTTTCTCTTGACATTCCCATACCAGTCTTCAGGTTACCTTGTTGCATAATAGCGATCTAAGGGCTGCTTGACTGTCAGAATATATATGGATTTGCTTATTAATGGTTACGCTGAAAATCTTAGCATAAGAGGTTAACTTTAAAATTATGTTATTTTTGTACTTTTAACATAATTTCTATTGTTTATATTTTATAAATTTTATGAATATAAATTCCGAAATTACGATCACTAGTTAAAATATGTAATATATTATTTATGTCTCATGCCCAATATTTTCTATTTATAAGAAATAAAAACCGAAGGTAGATGAGGATAACAAATTCTGTTATATTATAAAAGGATGGCCATTAAATTATGTCTTATTTGAACAAGAGACAAGTCGTTATCAAATAAAACAAGGTCCTTTATTTAACAAAGAGTAAACTACAAATAAAGAAAAAAACTTGTTTTCCGTTTTTATTATAAAGAAACTTGATATCTTTGTTAAATGAAACGTAATATTTTTGCTTGATTTTCTGATTATATCAATAACAATGTAATATTAGTAGGTACATCGAGAAAATGGAAAGAGTTTTCCATTTCCATGGTTGGAAAAATGTAGTTATCATTAGGCTCTAAAAGCCTCGTTACGGTTTACAGGTAGTTATTGTATGCAATTTAATTTTAACTAGGATCAATCACAAATTTGAAAAATAACATCTGACTCAAAACTACATTTGTAGCAGTTGCAATTTGCCCCTTTGTGATGGTTATATTTATCTTACCTTATTAGGGGGCCAATTTACATTCCTCCTTGTTCTTTTTTTGTGTTGTAATATATCTTAATCAAATTTAATATATTTTTAACTTTCGTTAATTAGTTTAATAAGTGTAGGGATTATTTTCTTTGATTGAACGATACAGGGTCCTGCGCCTCACCTCCCGTCTTCTGTAGCTCACTTATTAATTAAGTTAGGATTTTGATATTTTGCAGACTTTACCTGTATCCTAGAGCGCATTTCAGAAAAATATTTTTGTTTATACAGGGTGTTCCAAAAAAGTGTGACGTTATAAGGATATGTTTTTTAGATTGCATGTCATATATTTTTTTACTTATTTGGATGCATCTTGTAGTTGCCTACATACCCCTAAAATTTTAACGACATCGGTTCAGTATTATAGGCGAAAAAAAATAAAAACTAAAAAAAATCAGTTTTGCACCACTGGTTTTAAAAATTAATAAAAAATAAAAAAAAATGCCTCATTATTAAAATTCTACAAAAGTACTTAATAAATAACGACCTAAAGTCTCGTTAACCCAGTTTGATTAATACGAATTGTACAGGGTGTCCAAAATTTAGTGTCGAACTTTGCAAACTTTAAAGCAATTTATTTTTCTTATTTCAAATTGGAACCCCTGTATATTATTACGTCATTCGAGGCAGAATTACAATTCAAACATTTGTTCTAATTACAACCCTATCGCAATTTCTAACTCATTAAGACTTATTTACAGAAAACTCGTTTTATCAACCTTTCCACCAGTCATTATTATATAATAAATATCAAAGGTAGCTTTGAAAAACAATTCTACGAGCTTTTCTTGGTTGTATTCCATTACAAGAATAATATAGCTTAAATAATTAATAATAATCTAATAATATTTGAAATTATAAAATAACTAAAGTCAAATTGAGCTTTTGTCACTTTAATATACTTTAATACCAATAAATTGTTTTTCAAAGCTACCTTTGATATTTATTATATAATAATGACTGGTGGAAAGGTTGATAAAACGAGTTTTTTGTAAATAAGTCTTAATGAGTTAGAAATTGCGATAGGGTTGTAATTAGAACAAATGTTTGAATTGTAATTCTGCCTCGAATGACATAATAATATACAGGGGTTCCAATTTGAAATAAGAAAAATAAATTGCTTTAAAGTTTGCAAAGTTTGACACTAAACTTTGGACACCCTGTACAATTCGTATTAATCAAACTTGGTTAACGAGACTGTGAGACCTTATTTATTAAGTGTCTTTGTAGAATTTTAATAACGAGGCATTATTTTTATTTTTTATTAATATTTAAAACCAGTGGTGCAAAACTGATTTTTTTTAGTTTTTATTTTTTTTCGCCTATAATACTGAACCGATTTCATTAAAATTTTAGGGGTATGTAAGCAACTACAAGATGCATCCAAATAAGTAAGAAACTATATGGCGTGTAATCTAAAAAAACATATCCTTATGACGTCACACTTTTTTGAAACACCCTGTATAAACAAATTTTTTTTCCTGAAATGCGCCCTAGGATACAAGTAAAGCCTGCAAAACGTCATAATCCGAACTTAATTAATAAGTTAGGTATAGAAGACGGGAGGTGAGGCGCAGGACCCTGTATAATAAATAAGCATTTTGTGTTAAAGTTTGTGGTTAGGATACCATAAAGGAAAAATTAGAGCAGTACACGACAGTTGTTCTGTGTACGGCATTTCAGGTTTTTCCATCGAAATTTTAAATGCTGAAAGTAATTTACTTGAAGATTTTTGGCTACAACGTTTCACATCATCTTTACATATTGTTCCTTGTAATCCTCACCATTTGCTTTTCGCATATTCCAGACCCACTTTTTTAGGATCAAGTTCAAAGCAGTCACTGTTTTGGTGTGGTCCAAAGTATACTTCTTGAGCAAAGAAAACTCCAAAAATTGCGTCCAAATTGACGCGCGCGTTTTGATTGTGTTCGCAGGAATACTTTTCCTTATCTCCAAGTTTATTTCATCTTCTGCAACATTCTCGAAACGACTAATTTTTTGCAAAAATTAGGAAGTTTCGCAAAAAATCGAACTCAAACTGAAAGCGTTATTAGGTTTCCATGGGATTGTTTACATGTAATTTTTTTGTTTTACCCATAAATTTTGATTATGTCATCGAATGCTGGATTTCGAATTTTCGTTTAAAAATGTCAAAAAGCACAAAGCTTATGGGAAATGAATTTCGGCTAATTTTTCAAAATTTTTAGTATTTTCTAGATCTTGGCGTTCTGATTAAAAGTGTCCATGGCCGTAATTTAATCCTATGACTAGTTTTTGAGTTATGACTTTTTAAAGTTGGCAACTTCTTATTTTGATATTTTATGCATTGTCTGGAGTTTTCACTTGTTTCTTAAAAACTATCAACTTTTTTATTTTTTTTTATGTCAAAGTAGGCCTTAAGTTTTCTTTCACTTATATTGAAATAGAATATGTACAGGTTGTTGAATAATTTATAGACGGATTAAATAAATACTAATTTTAAAAAATTATGAAAATCCCAAAAAAATATTTAATTATAATGCCAATCTGTTAAAAATTTTTTTTTACAATAATAATTTTCTAATACACTCTTATCTTAGATATACAGAGTGAACCAGTTACAATGATTTACACAAGTGAAAACTTTTAAATATAGGAAAATTAAAATTAAAAATTATGAAAAAAAAAATTTTGGTATGACTCTAAGATAATCTAAACGTATCGTGTACAAGAGCCAAAGTATTTTACGAAAAACATATTTTATAATTTAACACAAATATTTTGTCATTTGATAAAAAAACATTTTTTAATTTTCCTATACTTAAATGTTTTCATTTGTATAAATCATTGTAACTGGTTCACCCTGTATATTTAAGATAAGAATGCGAATTAATGAATAAGAATAATTATTGTAAAATAAAATTGTTACAAATTGGCATAATAATTAAATGAATCAATTAAAAGTCGTTTATTACGTTTTCAGGTGAACTTTAATTTTTTTTTTGAAAAATAAAATACCCGGCAATATATTCTACGTCAACCTATACCCATTTTTCTTTATCCACAACTTGGTGCTACAAGATATTAAAATATGAACAAAATCTAGCCGTTTCTTTTCAAAATTCAAAAAATAAGTAACATTTTTTTGGGGATTTTCATAATTTTTTAATATTGGTATTTATTTAATTTGCCTATAAATTATTCAACATCGGGTACATATTTTATTTCTATATAAGAAAACTTAAGGTCTACTTTTCCACCAATAAAAGAAAATTTAAAAAAGTTGATAGTTTTTAAGAAACAAGTGAAACCCCCAAACAATGCATAAAATCTCATAGTAAGAAGTTGCCAACTTTAAAAGGCCATAACTCAAAAACTAGTTCTAGGATTGGATTACGGCCATGGACACTTTTAATCAGGACGTCGTCAAGATCTAGAAAATACTAAAAGTTCAGAAAAATTAGTCGAAAACCATTTGCCATAAGCTTTGTGCGGGGTCCTTTTAAACTAAAAACATTTTTTTACTTCAAAATGCGTTGTTATTTTTGGTCAAAATATGAAAGAGTGAAATAACTATGTTTACCTTTTTTACAGATATGACTACGATATTGTTAAAATTCCTTTTTTGTTTGTTGGCATTTGGCTAATTAGCCATACAGCCAGTCACAAAGTAAAAAATTAAAACTCCTAATTTCACAGTTTCACTGATGTCACAATAGAAAAAATGCATTATACTTTCCTTTGTGCATTTTAATTCGTAGTTCATTAAACAAAGTATATTTTTTCCATGAACTGTAAGCAGGCTTTTAAAGTATTAGTTCCGACGTCTTAACAATTTATTTGGTTTAAGCTTTGATGGGTGAATAAAAAAGAAAAGTTAGGCTATTTTATCGATATCGTCCAACCGAGCAAAAGATGTTTCGCTCGATTAAACAAATCTCTAAAATCTGGGTCTGTTTCATTTCCTCCTTTTTGGAAAACTTATGCAATAAGAATTTTGGGGTTGGTCGAAGGGTTCTGACTACAAAAATATTTCTTTTATTAGTTTAGGCCTGCATTATTTAAATAAACCTGCATTATTCGCTAAAGCAGGAGTATTTTGAATAATATATAAAACTTTGCAAAAGATTCTTGATTTAGAAAAGTTCCGAAACGAAACTTTAGGGGGCATTATTAAGGGTAGTAGTACATTTATACAGGGTGGGGCATCAAAAACGAAACAGAGACATTTACTGGCAGCTCAGTTCTTTTTTGAAAAAACGCTCAGACCAGTCGATTTTGTTTTCGAGGGGGACACAAAATTGGCAAAAAATCACGTTAACACGTGCAGCTCCCTAGGCGGGGGTGGCACTACCCCTAAAATCTTAAATGAAAAAATTTTAAAGGTCTTTCAGTTCCCTTTGTAATGATATAAAATTCATGTGCTTCAGTTCAGTAGTTTTGGAGATTTATTAATTTAAAGCTTAAAAAAGGAGACTTTAATAGGTACATCAGATTAGTTTGTACTACATTCAGAAGAAATTTGAGTAAATGCATTTACATTTACTTAATAAGTAAATGCTTTTCTTTACTACGCTCATCGTTTGTTTATTATTTTGATGTTGAAAATAGCGATGGGAGCGTTTATTGTGGCAAAAAAAGTTGTTTCTTGAACGTTTTATTTAAGCTTTAAATCAATAAATCTCAAAAACGACTGAACTGAAGTACATGTATTTTACATCATTATAAAGGGAATTGAAAGACCTTTAAAATAAGGTATCACTCGACCTCCCTTTCCATTTAAGATTTTAGGGGTGGTGCCATCCCCGCCCAGGGGGCTGCACGTGTTAACGTGATTTTTGCCAATTTTGTGCCCCCCTCAAAAACAAAATCGACGGGTCTGAGCGTTTTTCCAAAGAATAACTGAGCTGCCAGGAAATGTCTCTATTTCGTTATCGATGCGTAAAATTTTCGCCTGTTGTGCTCTAATTATAGATAATTTTGGAAATTGAATATCGTCCCTTAATGCTATAAAAAACTATTTAGTCACAAATACAAATTTTACAGGAGTACCCTTTATTATTTTTTTGAAACTCCAATAAATATTGTCTTGTCAAATGAACAAAATACATGTTTTTTTCGTTGCTTTTACACTAGTCACCATAGGCATAGATTTTTTTTGCAGTAATTAAAGCAGCACTAATTAAGTTAATAGTATACGAAAACAAAAACAGACACTTTTTGGGCATAGAATAGTTCTGCTCTAATGGAACGATATAGGGTTACCATTTGTTGACAAAATAATGTGTTTCATATCACCCTACTAATAATTCGGAAATTACAGGGGAAAATATGGAAAATGACACTGAAGTTTAAAAGTTATTCTAATTTTTAGAAAAAAATACAAATTTCATAAAAAAATGGTTCAAATAAATAATTTTAATAATTTTTTATAAAATTGAAACAAAAGTACAAAAACAATAATTTTGGGATACAATTCAAAAAAACATATCCTAACTTTTTGTAAAAGCAAAATTAAAATAATAACGCGTTTGTACCTCATTGAAAAATTTGAAAACATAGTTAAATAAATTATATTAATGATACCGATATTTACGATAGGGTTTCAATGTAACTAAAAGGGTAAGAAAATACACGAAATTCTTTGAAAAGGACCGAATATCAAGTTTCGTAAGGTTATTAAATTCCTCACAGAGTAGGGGAATAGTGTGAATATCATTTTAAATGAAATAATAGTTATGTATGTAGATATCGTTATAGTTACACACTGTTAAAAATAATTAAGTACACTATAGGTACTTATATAAAAATATTACACTATTAGTTGTGTAAGAACTTTCCGTAGATTTCATATTAGTTATTTATGATATAAGTGTTGTAAAGATTCATATTACAACACGAGATGTTAAAGTTGTCAAACGAGGCGTCAGCCGAGTCTAATAAAACATCGAGTGTAGTAATATGAATTTACAACAAGAATATTGTACAAAATTTTATCTACTTTCATCTATGAATAAAAATATTTGGCAAAAAGCATCTTTAAAAATAATAATGCACCTGTAAAAATGCACCTGCTATTAAGTTTACTAATCAAGTTTTTTATGTTACCTTTCGCATGGTTACTGTCAAAACTTTGTCAAACAAATTCAAAAATATAAAAAGCGTTTTTCAAAATGAGCGATTCTGATGGAAGTTTACCCTCTGATATAGAAGCAGCGGCAAACGAAGCGATCTCAAGTTTGGTTCCGACAAAATTCAAGGCGCGGTATGAGTTGGAGTATCAAAAGTTTGAAGATTGGTGTAAAGCCAACAAAGCTGAGAAAATCCTTTTGGGTTATTTTTCGGTAAAGCAACGCTCCCATAAACCATCTACACTATGGACTCACTACTCAATGTTGAGAACTATGATTTCAGTCAAGAAAAATCAAGATATAATTGTTAATAATAAATCATTCTTCTAAAAAGTGTGGTTCTATTTAACAGCAAAATTTTAATAAAACTGTTTTTTTTCCATTACAGCACTAGTGCTGTAAAGGCATCTATTACAGCACTAGTACTGTAATAGATGCCCTTACAGAACGATTTACAGAACTGTAAAATTCATATTACTAAATGAAAGTAGATAAAATTTTGTACAGTATTTATACTACACAAGTTCTTTGTAAAAGTAAACTTTATATAGGGTAAATTATGGTTGTAAAATTAACTCATTTTTGTAAATTTTACAGCTTATATAACGCAACCATCGTATTATTACATAACATGGTATGAAATATTATGGTATAATTTTACATAGTGTTTCACTCTCGTTTCGTATTTTTCTCGTCTTATTCTCGCGAGATTTTACAATACAAGCTCAAACACGTTTAACAATAAAAAAATAAAATTAGAGTGTTCCATTGAAAAAATAATCACAGTTATTTTGCTTTAAGCTAAATCGCTTTTTAAATGGCATTTTGAGACTCTACAGTGAAATATATCGTTATATCGGTTTCAATATAATGTAAGTATAGGAAAATTATAAAAGTAGACACTCTGCTTGTATGACTATGTACAAAATTATAATTATTTAATCAAGTTTATACGATTTCAAACTTCAAAAAACTTTATTCTAGCGGCAGGCCGACACAGTAGTGCATCTATCTTTTGCGTTAAAGTACACAAGGACGCCAAAGGTAATGGGTTCCCTAAAGCACAGGTAGACAATGACAGGCTGTTTTGTCCTTATTGAGACTCATCAAAAAGTCATAACCTGTAAGCAATGCCCAGTACAGGGAAAATATGTTTTAAGATATTTTTAAGAATAAACATATGATGAAAACCTGGTATCGCCATCTATAGGAATTATTTTTAAACACCGCATTGTATTACGGATTGGTGCAGCACCCAGTGGATTACTGCAGCATGATCTATATTTGAATCTACAAACCCGTAGAAAAAATGTAGGTATACGAGAAAACGTTTCCTATACTGGTGTGTTGGCCTAACGTTCTTGGTTTATTGTTGTTTTCATATTGATGACTATCTTTTGCATTGAGTTGATTTCTATAGATGGCGATACTAGGTTTTTATCATATATTTATTCTTAAAAATATTTTGAAAACATATTTTCGCTTAACTGGGAATTGCTTACAGGTTATGGCTTTCTGATGAGTCCCAATAAGGACAAAATAGCCTGTCAATGTCTACCTGTACCCCAGGGAACCCATTACCGTTGGCGTCCCCGTATACGTTAATGCAAAAGATAGACGCACTACTTTGTCCGCCTGCTGCTAAAAAACTTTAGTTCTATTTACTTATACGGACACTAAATTCTACTACTTTACTTATTAAGAATGTTAATGAAATTACTTCAAAAGTTGTACCTGACTTACCAAACCAAAAGAAAATGGTTCACCTTTTGTTTTACTTAAATACAGACATCAAAGAAAAATTATCTCTAAACTAGTTTCCTCCAAAACACAAAAACAACAAGCTAACAACTCTTTTCTTTCCCAAATTGCCGTGCATTAAGCTGTTTTCCTCTTAAGTTTAAATTAAAAAAGCAAATTTAATACGACGTTTCTTCCAACCGGGCATGTTTACAAAACCGAAACTTCGTTGTCCCGAGCGGGCCCGGATCCCGAATGTTTTAAGTGGGCCGCCCTAATTCGTTAAAATAATATTTGGCATGCCGTTCGGGCCCTCGGCTAGGCGAAATGCCTTATACTTGAGAGCACTCAACACAGTGGTGGCTCGTTATTTTTACGTGTAAAAATATCTAGTCCAATTCCAAACATTTTAACAAAAAGGCATAAAATGCTAATCTTAATTGTGGTATAAGCGTTTCGTGTGATTGACACACGCCAAAGTTGTCATAATGAGGGTCGATTATAGTATATTAAAACATAAGTTTTATAAGACAAATTTTAGAGCACGCGTTGGTTTAGGACACGAGCCGCGTAGCGGGGAGTGTCCTAATTAGACGAGTGCTCTAAAATTTGTCTTATGGAACGAATATTTTATAATACTTTTTCTATTTGGGTCATTTTTAAGGAAATTCAAATAAAAATGTAGTTAATAGTTTCCAGTCAAAATTTTTATTTTTTTTGAGGTTGGCAACACTAACAGAAACAGAAAGTTGGTGTGGTCACAGAAGAGAAAAGGGATTAGTAAGGTGCACAAAACACGGACTTTTAGTATGGTGTGCCATGAATTTCAAACCGGTATTGTGTTGTTACCAACAGGAAGAAAATAAAAAATGCGTGTTTAAAATGAATAAAATAATTGCTTATGCAACCCAATGGAAACCCATAATGAAGACTTTATGGTTCCCAAATAGAAAATAGTATATTACTTAACAAGTGATGAAAGTAATACTCTTCAAACGAGGAGATATTTAGCACGAGTTTTAGGATAATCACTTTTACACGAGTAATGTACACTATTTGTCCTACGACCACAAAGAATTATTAAAAAAGCCTTTGATTTGTGAAAAAAATATTTCAACACTAGTGTTGAAATTAGCATACTTAGGATTATGTTCCACTTAATATCTGGTTTCATAGTTTGTCAATAGGCTTTTCCTTTATTTGTAGTTTAACTTTTCATTTTTTCATATTTTGTATTTCATAGGAAGTACTAACCCTGGATTGACTTCTAGATTAACCAGAATGAAAAATTTTAAATTTAATCAAGGAAAGATGCATAAAAAGTAAATTTAAAAAATCCACCCAACAAGGAAGATTTCAATTCAAAATAATTCTATAAACTATTTAGTGTTTTTATAAAAAAAAGCAAATACTCCTGACGAAATTTGAACCTGTGACCTTGCTCAATATTTTATGTAAAACTGTATTCATCTTAGAAGCAAATATTTTGTACAAAATATATGTAGTTGTTTGCTCATTCCATGATTTCAAAACAAAAAGTGATCTTCGCTCTTCATCCCCTTCTAGCAAATCTTCATGGTTTTGATACTTATATGAATGATATTTAAGTATGCTTTTTCAAAGTTCTCAGTGCTGTGGTGTGATTTTTTCTACCCTCTGCCTGAGGTCTTATGCTGATATTTTTAGTTTCTTCGGCGTGAAGTCAAATATTAAGATCTAGAATCATTGTTTTCTTCAGCTCTCTCATAATTCTGTGCTGTGTATTTGCAGTTGTTTATTACAGTGCCTTTCGCCTGAAAGTTAGTAATAATTTTTTGTATTGCCGTCTTGGCAGAAATACCATTTTATCATAGTAACTCTTTCTTCTATTGTGTAACTCATAATAATTACCTAAATAAAACATTATTACTAGTAAAATATCTAATACTTTTAAATTTGACATTTGACAATGACAAATCATAGGTTCACAAGTCCAATTAATGCTGGTGTCCACAGCATCACCTGTGGTATATCCAAAGAAAAACCAACTGCAATCCTATTTAAATAAGTTAAGATCGGGTTGTCCAAAATTGTTTAAACGCCGTATGTGCACCCACCACGCAGAAACCCCAAAAAAGTCTCCCTACAACCCCGCTTGAAAGTCAACACGGGAGCAAATATTTGGGCAGTCTAAAACTTGCATGGGATTTCCTATATTTCCAACCATGATGCACCACCCGGTATATTGGTTATACCACACATATTCGTTTTTAAACTACCTACTTAATATGCTTTTTCACTAAAATCGAATTTATCATGTTCAGCACTAATATCCTGACCTTAAAACCTAATAAAAATCTCATCAATAAACCTCTTCCTAGAGTGTCATAAACCTTCTATAGAAATAATTAAAACATGACGCGAAAGCAGGAAGTTTAAATACATAAGATGAAATGAGATGTAAGTACGTCATCCTATTAACAGCACAATTATTTTATTTGCCAGTAGCGCGATCAATTATATTGTTATGATAACTTAAATAGAAAAGAACAGTTAAGAAACAGGAAACCAGATTCAAGGCCTCAGCCAGGTAGAAGTGCGTCGTTTCCAGAGCAATCAGCTGCTGCCATTACTTCGAATTATTCTGACATCAGTAAGTAGTTCCGTATGTTCTTATTAGCAAGTGTATTTTGTTTAATTATTTTCCCAGTAAATAATTGAAAAACTTAAAAACTGAAACTGTAGATCATTTTATTGTCGAAATTAAAGTTAAACAAAAAAGCCCATTATAAACTTTTTGAAATAACAAATTTCAGTATTTCAATTTTACATAAATGTAATTTTGAAACATTCGCTTTGAGCCTAAATGTAAAATTAAATTCTTTAAAAACTTTTAAAAATAGGTTTAATTTTCTTTTTCTAAATTGCGTAGGTATTTCTAAAAGTTGGAATAATTTTTAGAATTCGTGGTAATATTTTAAATGATAGAAGAGTTTTGGACTTGCAATGTCTTTATTTGTTTTATATTACTACGTTTTAACTGGTAATAATCTCTAGTCATCTTCAGGCGAATATTAATATATAATATAAGTATGGTAACTACAACTCTATTTATACTAGCTAGGTACACTCAAGCATAACTGCGATAGGCGTAGTCGTGCATTTAATTTGCGTGGAATCTTATTCTATCATTACTAAGACTGCGAATGAATGACTGCACCCATAACAGTTATGCTTCAGTGCACCTAGCTAGTATAAGTAGACATGTAGATACCATACTTATTCAGTATTATCCTTACCAGTTGATAACGTTGTGATTTAAAATAAATAAAGACAATGCAAGTCCAAAGAGCTTTTGCCGTTCAAGACAATAGTCTGGTATGCAACATATTTTGTGTAAAAATAATTACCCCAATAAAAAGTTCTCGAAAATATAACAATTGTTAACATAAAGACTTAGTCGTCGTCGTCCCCCCCCCCCTCCCCAAATTGGTTGAAAAACTAAGAGACTTAATATGATCATTAGATCATTTGTTTTTAAGTTATTAAGAATTTTAAAAATAAAATTTTAAGACTTTTAAATTAACTCGTTAACACCTCAGAAATTTTGTTTAATATTTGTTTAATTTACATAAAAAACTACCGATAAACTTAAAACAATCCTTACGGTTTTCGATATTATGGCGTATTTAATAGACTTGTACTTGTCTTGTAGTTCTTGTGACTTGCACAGACTTGGGTTCCATTGTCAAAATATTTCCACGGTCATTACAAAGGTGGCATCATAGGGTTCCAGGGCAACTAATCACAATTCCTCCGGAAGTAATCAATCACACCTGACCGCACACGTCGACAGTAAGCACCTCGGCGGCGCTTAACAAAGGGGCGGGGTAAACAGCAACAAGCGACAATTCATTGGCGGAAGCTCCGCAGAAGCCCATTGTCAAAAGGTTCCCACGGCCATTAAAAACACGGCATCGTGGGGTTCCAAGGTAACTAATCACAAGTTTTTAGAAAAAATAAATTAATCACACCTGTCCGCACATGTCAACAGTAAACACCTGGCGGTATTCAAACAAAAGGAGTCATTTATCAAAGGCGGAAACATCTTGGGGGTTCCATTGTCAACATTTTCCCACGGTCATTAAACTGGCGCCATCGTGGCAGATCCAGGCGGTATTTATCGAAGGCGCCAGCTTAGTGAGGGTTCATTGTCAAAAGGTTCCCACGGTCATTAAAATTTTCCTACGGTCATCAAAATTTTCCCAGGCTCAAGTAACGCATAGCCTACTGTCCTGTCCCGTGGCTTGTAGCTTGACAAACCAGGCAAATTGGAACAAACCTTAAATGAGTAGGATCAAAAAATTGAAAGGCCTAGTCGTCACAGTAATAGATCGATTTCGACAAGTTGAAACTTTTATAACTTAAGTTTCTTGTATTGACTACTTAAATATAATCTAGACTCACAGTGCAATAGCTTACGTGTATTATAAAGGGAAGTTTAACATTTTTTGCAGATTCCGGTTTTTTGTTAATGCTCTGTTTTGTTTTATTTTCGAGTCTGTCCGCTTATTTTAAGTGCCGTTCTGTAAGCACTGCTTTGCTTCCGTTTAGTCGTAAAAATTTTAACGACTAAGAGGTCAGAAAATGGGATAAAAGATTTTATTTCAGTTTTCATCGCTTATGTGCAGACCGTATATTAAACAGTTCTGATAGATAAAGTCTTTAACTTTTAGTTAGTTACATACACTAAGTCCATTAACAACGAAATAGTAAAACAAATTTTTTGAATTTCATAAGCCCATATTTTCATTAAAATTCAATTAATCCATTTCATTCTTAATTTATCGGGTAGATAGTCTCTTGGACCACTAGGTACAATATAAATGACTTGTACGTTGTGTCTTTTTATACAAATAAAATATCAAGCTATGTAAAATCTGCTTATTTTAAAACTGTTGTCACCTTTAAATTAAATTAAATTCCGAAAATTATAATATTGTCAATTACGCTGCTATGAAATCCACTATCCCCTCCTTTTTCGAGGATAGAAAATACGAAATAGTGTTAATTTCAGCTTTCTGTTAGGTTCTTACGTACTACCGTTCGTGTGTAAAATTAAATTCCAAAAACCTTTGATGCCAATTATGCTGCTATGAACTTATAAATATATTTACTGAAATGCTGCTGAGAAAAGATATTTTAGTTTTAATAGCTCACACTAATAGTACATTGTATACCTAGTAGGAAAACCTGAACATTCCCGGACGACCGTAAAGATTGTATGTCGAGGCGCAAGCCGAGACTGACAATACGGAGTTCGGGAATGTGGCTTTTTCTACGAGGTATACATACTATTTTTTCGTAAATCGAAAAATATTAAAAGTACATAACTTATTACAATCAACTTGTTAAAATTTTGAAATAAATATTATTAACTTTGTTCACAAATAAAGAATGCCATTAAATATTTGTGTTGTAACTATGAAAACACAGTAATATTGAATTGTCAAGCTTAACAGTAGCTTACAAGTAGCCATACCGAAATAACATTTCCTTACAGTACAAAAATAAATATTTCCTAACAGTTATTTGCCGTTGCCTAGCTATGACTAAGTGTAAGGAAATATTTACTTTTTCTTTTAGAAATGTTATCAAAAAGTCAATTTTTCCGTTCGATTTTCGGAAAAATCCTTTTTTTTTAAACTGTGGACGAGGATCCAAAAAAATGTGTATGTGAATTACAAAAATTGATTGATTTTAATATTGGGTCACTTTAAAACCCCCATTGTCAATTTAGGATGGTTTTAAATTTAATACCCTTTAGTGATTAAATTTACCAAAAAACTTCTACGGTTACAAGTTAAGGAAACTCTCCACTATGAAAAAATATCTAAATGTTTACAATTTGTTAGGATATGATTATTACTTTTGAAAATAAATGTACAACTTGCTAGGATATGATCATTAGTTCCAAATTAAAAATGTATTTACTGGTTTGTTATATGATTTTCACTTTGTAAAGCATTTATTTTACCATATATTGTGGTATGATGATCATTTTGTCATAAAATTTGTTGTAAATCGTCAAGAAGTCTTGCTTAGCAAAAGAACATATTGTTGGGAACATTAGTATTTTTTAAAATATTAAGGTATTGTCTCCTACAAAAATATGCCTGTCGAGGTGTTTGCAACTGTTCATGGTAAAAGTGTATAACAGTTAGCTAACCGATATTTGTAACTCTTTTAATTGTCTTTCTTGTTGGACTTTTAAACCCATTAACTTATATTGAATGTGCATTTTCATTGCAAAAAGTGAGTAATTTACCAACTGCTTTCATATTAAAGCAAAATAATCATCGTATGCACTTCATAGCTGGGACACTGTATCGCGCACTATCGCAATAATTATTCACTTCCGTCTTTATTGATATAATCTAGATCCAAAGATAGTGACAAAATGAAGTTTATCCCATGATCTTACTCGAAGTAACTAAATATGTTAGTAGTAAGCAAAAGGCATTTATAATTTCTAACAATAATAACATTTCAAATTCTATCCTAAAATAATTAGGATATTCCTCGAGATATTCCTGAGGGTTTAAGAGTATATTATTTATATAAAAGGAATAATTTTTGAAGAGGTTGTCCCAATAGGGAAATAGAAACCTAAATACGTAAGACAAAGGGTTGTAACGGGTCTGAAATTACAAAACCAAACCCTTATTTATACAAAGTGGATGAAAATTCTTTACAAATTCATTTAGCCTGTACCGATATATATGTATAAAGAAAAGGTAAAGGTTCTTGTCCGTAATATAAAGAAAGGAGTGCATTTTATTGGCTGACAGTGTGCAGTATACTGTTTTTTTCATTAAAGTACGCAAAGTAAAACAAAATGGACTCCCCAGGGCCAGGTTAGACAATGACGGCTGTTTTGTCCTTTTTTGTTCCTTAATCGCACAGTCATAAACCAGTTGCAAATCCATTAACTGTGAAAAATCTATTTCAATATCTACCGTAGTACACGGTAGGTACTGAACAAGGAGTATCGCCATCTCCAGGAGGAGTTTAAAAATAATTATTTAACCTGCAAGTTTGACATAACATTGGCAGAAATAATTTTCTCACAATCATACTGGCCCGGTTACCTTAATTTTTAATTTACTAATCACGCACCTTTGAATATAAGTATATAATGCCTGTCAAAGTCATTTATGTCACAGTTAAACTTGCCGGTTAAATAATTGTTATTAAAATTGTACCCGACATAATACTAACAAAACAATGTTGCACACACTTCTAGTATAGAAGTTCCTATAGTTAAGGGTCCTATCAATTGACGTAAAATTCATCATGACAATCTTTGTCGTCTCGAAGAACTTTAATTTTACGTGTTAAAAGTAACGTGAACGTGAAAAATAATTAATTTAATAAAATATGTATCAAAATACAGCAAAAGAAGAAATGCTCATTTTGAAATTTATTTAAATGCTGACAAAATTAAAAAAATATACGATTTAATCAATGACATGACTCGAATAAAAAATTACGTCAAAAGCTGTGACGTGCATCCAGCTAGAAATTTGTCTAAATTATTCTTAATGCTTCCTTCCCTAAAACCATGGATTTTAAGATATTCATGGAATTTTTAACAATCTTTTATTAATAAACAAACCGATGCCAACGTCTTGTTAATTTGACTTTGATTAACACACCCCAGATGTTCTAACAACCACTCGGCTAATACCGCTGGCCTGGACTTATTATTTTTATCTTTGTCTTTCGTAAATCGTAGACGACCATGTCGAAATGAAATGGAAAAACTTTTAAAAACTAATAGTAATCTGGATACTAAAGACAAACTCTTATTGGTCAACTTGAAGAAATAGTCCATACTTAAAGTGGAGTGGAAATTCAGAAGGAAAGAAATAAGAACACAAAGTCTTCCTCCACTATTATATTAAATTAAAGAATCTCGTATGTTCAGAGAAACTTTTTACCTCTACATGTTTCGAATGCAGAAGCATTCATCTTCAGGAGAATGAATGAAAAAAGAAGAAACTAATAGATATCACCTTAACGGAGCATCAAAATAGTAAGTTCAGTAAATAGAACTGTGAGAAAACTAATACACACGTGGTATTGTAACAATAAAAAATATATGGGGTTCAGGCTCATGGCACTGTAAAAGTTTATAATATGCAGAATAAAAAATATAACATCTCTGTCTGAGAAGAATGGTTGGAAAAATGTGGAAAAGAAAAGTTAATAATTAATCGAGAAATTGAAGGTTGGTCATAAGAACAGAAAACTGAAGTGTGAGGAAGATGAAATTATAAATTATGTTAAAATATTTGGGTTATTGATTAAAGTGGCAGTTCTGACAAGGTTCGTCAGATGAATACCTGAAAAAGAGAAAGAGTCGGAGACTGTCTAAATGACCAGATTCAACACAGCTGTTCTCACTTTTTCAACTCTCTTGATTTTGATTAATAACCTACTTGTTACACCCTTTTCTTTTATTAAAATACTCTTACAATAAATTAAGTTTCTTTCAACCTTTCTGGTTTCGCTTTCTCTTATGTCCCCTTAGTATAAGAGTCAATTTTTGAAGGTTTTCCACTCAATCTATTTTTTCATATTGTGAATTTGATTTTCAGATATTTTTATACAGTGCCTTTTCAATAGGTTTTATTTTGGTGTCATGTGTTTTCTCCTTACCAATTTGGACTTTAACCCGCAGTATTTTATACTTATCCCCTATGTTACTTATAAGTTTGAACATTTTGTATTGATTGCACCATATTGTTATTTTGATTTTATTAACATTTTCATTGTACCTTCCCATTTCCCAAGATAGATATTTTGGCTCCTATATTCTGCCTACTTATCTTGGGTTATGTAATCAGATATCTTTTGTAAACCTTGACTGAGCTTTAAAATTTTAAGCGATCCTATATTTTCTCTGTGATATTCAAATTTCATACAACCTACTTTTCTTTGTTTTAGCCTTCAGCTTAACAATTTTTTTCTCTGTGTTCTCACCTAACTTCAGACATGTAAACTTTCACCAAATTTTATCTTTTTGGAAACGTGGTGGCGATCGTGCCTAATTTTGTTTAATCCATAAGATTTTTTGAAAAAAAAGTTCTTTATTCTACAAAATGCTAAATAAAATTAGCAAAATCTACATTTTCCAATTTTTCTATTCTTAAGTAATAAATCGACATGTGGTAAGTTTTCACAATTTTTGTCCATTCGATGTAACCTAAAAGAAATCTCTCTTTTTCAGGTATTCATCTGACGAACCTTGTCAGAACTGCCACTTTAATCAATAACCCAAATATTATAACATAATTTATAATTTCATCTTCCTCACACTTCAGTTTTCTGTTATGACCAACCTTCAATTTCTCGATTAATTATTAACTTTTCTTTTCCACATTTTTCCAACCATTCTTCTCAGACAGAGATGTTATATTTTTTATTCTGCATATTATAAACTTTTACAGTGCCATGAGCCTGAACCCCATATATTTTTTATTGTTACAATACCACGTGTGTATTAGTTTTCTCACAGTTCTATTTACTGAACTTACTATTTTGATGCTCCGTTAAGGTGATATCTATTAGTTTCTTCTTTTTTCATTCATTCTCCTGAAGATGAATGCTTCTGCATTCGAAACATGTAGAGATAAAAAGTTTCTCTGAACATACGAGATTCTTTAATTTAATATAATAGTGGAGGAAGACTTTGTGTTCTTATTTCTTTCCTTCTTATTGGTCAGTTTGCTATTCTAACAAGGGTGGATATGATATTATATCCGTTCAATTAACTCAAATTGCATATTTATCCAGTTAGTGTACTAAAGATACCAGAAAATAGGTACCGGGTGACCACAAAATTATTTACAGACTTAAATTCGATATCTACTGCTGGTAAGGATGTAAAATTTATGTCGCAGATTTGATGGATAAAACATATTTAGATATAAAACCAATTGTTTATCGCATCTGGTTTTACCGGAATTGATTTTTTTTTGAAATTTTGAACATAAACCTACCAATTTTTTTTTCAGAAGTGGATAGCTTTTTAAATTCTCTTTTTAACGATGTATCACAAGTTGTCTTTTGTTTTTAAAATGGCGGGGCAGGATGCTTTTTTCTTAATTTCAATATTGCCATTTTAAAGTCACTTTACTTCTTAACTTTAAAAAAAATTGAACAAATATGTCAAAATTGTTGTCTCTTTCTTTTTCTTAATAAGATTTTGCAATATTCCACTTAGAAAACTAGTATTTTCATATTTACCTACTACTAAAATTACGAATTTTCGGATAAAACTTCAAGTAGTACTTCACATGTAAATTACTGTAAATTAAATGGCAATAAAAAAGTAAATCCTAACATCTATCTTAACGCATCACGAAAAAAGTTAAATTCTAAATATGTCGTAAGAAAAAAATATAAAAATTATGACATTTTAAAATTGCGATAACTTTTTAAAATAAAATCCACTATTCAATTGGCACAGTAGGCTTTAAAAGAACATGTGAATAAATATGCACTTAGTCACTGTCAAAAGCAGTGGATTTTTATTCAATTGTTCTTTCAAAGTCTACTTTGCCAATTGGCTAGTTTAGTGGGTTTTATTTTAAATATGCAATTTTAAAATGTCATAATTTTGTTTATTTTTTTTACGAAGGTTGTTAAATGAATTTAATTTCTTATGGCTACTTAATTTATAGTACATTCAATTTGAAGTATTAGTCGAAGTAAAATTTTAGTACTAGATAAATATAAAAATTATAATTATATTTATGTGAAATTTTGTAAATCTCGTTCAAAAATTCGAGAAAACAACATTTTGACAAATTTTTTCAATTATAAAAATGATACTTACCGACTTCGAAATGGCGAAATATTGAAATTTAAAATAGGGCCCCCTGCGCCGCCATTTTGAAAACAAAAGACTACTTGTGATACATTTTTGAGAAGAAAATTGAATTAGCTATCCATATCTAAAAAAAATTGGTAGGATTCTATTTAAAATTAAAAAAAAAAACATTTTACTTCCGGTAAAACCGAAATTGATAGCCAATGGTTTTTATGCCGAAATATGTGTTTTATCCTTCGAATCTTCAACCCAATTTTTAAATCATTACCAGCAGTAATAACCGTATTAAAGTGTATAAAATGATTTTGTTGTCATCCGGTATTGTACGTGATATTAAAAAAAAAATATTTTAACCATCGTACATATTGCTGCAAAACGCGATTTTTAAATATAACCTTTACAAACTAGGAGTTTAAGTTTCCAGAGGTTTTGAGACGAAATGTCATTACCTAAAAAAGATTTTCAATAAACGTCACAATGCACACAATTCTGACATATAAAGTTCGATATACCATTGGTGAGATCGGGGACTTAACGGAAATGTCGTATCATAACATAGAACAAGGAGAGGACAGTTAAGCCAGGAGGCGGATCGTTGCTAGCAACCGTTTCGAATCTGGTCTAAATAGTATAGTTTAAATTCCAGGGTAGTTTTGTATTTAGCAAATTGTTTCTGATGACGCCGTTTTCTGTTTTCTTTATGGCATTCACAACATTGAATGAGCTAAGGCTGCGAACTATAGGAATTCTAATCAATTTGATATAACAAAGAGTTTAAAAACGTGAATAAAAACTCGTAACTATTTTTAGGAAAGTTCATGATCTCCTTAAAGAAGAGCATAACTATTTCTAGGCGAAGCAATTAAGTTCTAGGGTGGAAGGCTTGGGTCCTCAGTCTCAGCTGCACGGACGAAAATTTATTATACAACGTATAGAAAATTTAATAATATTTATTATAATTTTTAGTAGTATACAGGGTGCGTACAAGGGAATCTCGTATACGGTAAGAGATACGAGGATGGTTCAATTGAGACAAAGTTGCGTACTTTGGGGCTTAATAGTTTGGTAGAAAAATGGTATTATTCCGAATGCTTTCGGAGATATTCAAAAAAACCAAATTTCCATTTTTGGTTTTTAATTTTTTGCGCTTTCATTTTTGATTTGGAAAAAAAATAAAAAACAGTTTTTTATAGCAGTTTTTTATGTTTTACAAGATAGCGTTATTAGTTTTCAAATTTGACGTTTCGTTCTTTAGTTACCAACCTCAGGTAAATTTTTTTAAATAAGGACCTGAAATTTTAAATACTGTTTTAGCTATTTAATACAATATACAAGTTTTTGAAATTTTAACGTTTTGCCATCTAATAACACATTTTTAAAATTATCTTTTTCATTTCATTACGGTCCTGAATATTTGGAGCCAAACTAAAAATAAAAGATTTCTGATTTGAGAAATCCGTCCATTTTTACTCAAAGAAGAATATTTAATATTTTAAGTAAGAAAAGAGACCCAAAGTCTCGGCCTTAAATATTTTCCTCTTTGTTTATTTTTGTTACATGTTTCGCACACGAATTTGTAGCACCTTGTATGGGACCATAATCCAGGATAATTCTACCGTTTACAATAATACTATTATAGTTCTTATAGTGACGGTTATTATTTTTGGTAATATAAATTATTATATTATTTTGTAATTTTGATAATGGGGCTGTTTTTAATGTTTATGAAATATTATTATCTTTCTAATAAGAAATATCAATTTTTTAAATTTGCTTTTATTAGATTTTATTGTAAAATATATAAACTATTTTTATAACAGTTATTCATTATTTTCTTATATGTATTATACGTTTCGTTAAGTGTATTATCTGTTATTAAGTGGTTATATTATAATTTGTTGTAACATGTACAATTTGGATATTATACAGGGTAAGTCAACGGTAGAGTAAAGTACATTTTTCTTTATTTTAAACACTAGATAAACACGTAAAATACAAAAGCTGTAAAGACCAATAAGATAATCATTTTAAAATTATATTCGAGAAGATTTTTTGAATATATTATAATTGTATTTTTGAATTATACTAAGAATTCAAAACCTATTTTATTTAGCACGCTTTATGTATTAATTCGTTTTTGGGATATGAAAATTTAATAAATTACGTTAATCCAACTTTAACAAACTGCATCGTCCAAATGGTGCATTAAAAAAAAACTGGTTTTACATCACTATCTTAATGCTTTATTGTCTATTCAAAAGTACCAACCTTCGGTTAAAAAAGTTATTAATTTTTGGTAAAAAATAAAACAAAAAGAACCTCTTTTTTCTCTTAAGATACACCATTTGGATATGAAAAACAATTAATTTAAACATGTACTGCGCTATATTAAGAACGTGTTGAATTTTTAGTACAATTCAAAAAACGCAGTAATAACATATTTTAAAAAACAGATTATATTGGCCACGGGCATCTTAAAGCATCTATAACTTTTGTATTTAACGTTTTAGCTAGTTTTTAAAATAAAGAGAAAAGTACACTTTACTCTACAGTTGACTTACCCTGTATAATATCAAATCTTACAAGAAATTATAATATAACCACTTATTAACAGATACTTAACTTTACGAAACGATATAATACCATAAAAGAAATTAAATAATAATAACTATAAGAATAGTTTTAATTTTTTAATATAAAATCTAGTAAAAATAAAAAAAAATTATAGTTCTTATTAAAAAATATGTTAATATTTAATAAAAATTGTCATAAATTTTATTAGAAACTACTATGGAGATTACAAAATAATATAATAATTTATGATATCGAACATCGCACGTGACATGTTGCGAAGCAAAGCCACAGATGGTTCAACCGAGAACGGCGTAAAGTAAAAGTTTATTGGTAACTCTCCACGGCGCTGAGCGTCCAGGGTTTGCACGCTGTGCACCCCTAACCTTGTCAGTGGGGAATGGCAGTTTACGGGTTATACCAACTTACTGCTAACAGCGGTGTGCCCTGTCTTCTTCACGATTCCTCAACCAGCCGTTTCGTTCTACTGGAACTCATCAGAGACGTGCGACACCTGAGGTCGCAACCTAAAAGATCTGCGCCTAGGGTTAGTCCGCCTTCGTTCAATAGGTATGTCCATCGGGTTTTGAGTTACCATGGTCGGCCTGTTATTTAACTTGATCGATTCCCCGACCCGACGTTTACGCCGTTCTTTGGCGACCCATCTGTGGCTTTGCTTCGCAACATGACACGTGCGATGTCCGATATCATAATGATCCTTCAGACTCCTTAGCCCATACCTGTCGGTGATTTATTCGACATGTGGGAGGTAGGCAGTTTTACTGCTCCTAAGTTCTGATCAAGGCTGGTTTTGGCCTTTCTCTTCGATCAAATAATAATTTATATTTCCAAAAATAATACCCGTCACTATAAATGAACTATAACTATATTATTATAAACGATATTATACTGCATTATGGTCCTATATACTAAACTGCTGGACAATTCAAGCGGACCGAGCTAATTGTTAGGGGAACTTTGGAGTAAAATATTTTACGAACGAATAAAGCTATCGATGCGCAGTTTGCAAAATTTAAAAGAGAATTTTATTCTTAATATGCACATTTTTTCCGATTTTTTTTTACTTCTAACCTTTAACTGTCTACAGGGTTCAAAGAGAAGTATGTTTTTTTACCAAAGTTTCTAAGTACCGGATTTCCACAAAAATAATTTTAAATTATTTTGGATGGCATTTTCTTTATCTCCTATTTATAGAGAACAAAATAAATTCTCAAATTTTTGATATCCCTCTTTGTTCATGAAATTTCGATTTTTTTCTCAACCCCTGTAAATTTCAGGTATTTTTGTCATTAGGCCTTACAATGTTTTGTAAGAACGGGTTTTGGTAAGTGATTATAACTTCTTAGGACCACCTTTTTTGCAACGAGTACATTTTAATTTCTTGCGTTTCGTCGTGACCAGTGGCGTATCCATAATCGGTTTTATTTTATTTTTTTTCAATTTATATGCTTCCATTTCCACACATCGTATGTTTCGTGCCAGGATAAAGTTGCAGTAGGTACCATGGTAACACCATTGTTAATTCAGGAGATGTCATTAAGTCACATAATTATTTTAAAAAATGACATGATTGCATTGACAGAGGCAAGCGTGGGCAGCTACGCATATAAGGTGGGGTGCAGAATGGCAAAATAATTAATTGTTCCGTTAATAATAAAAAGATTCGTTTTATAACTGTGTATTTTTTGGAAAAGTGTATCGGATAAATCTTGTTTCATTTTGCCTCCGCGTATTAAAATGTACTCGTTGCAAAAGAGGTGGTCCTAAGAAGTTATAATCACTTACCAAAACCCGTTCTTACAGAACATTGTAAGGCCTAATGACAAAAAAACCTGAAATTTACAGGGGTTGAGAAAAAAATCGAAATTTCATGAACAAAGAGGGATATCAAAAATTTGAGAATTTATTTTGTTCTCTATAAATAGGAGATAAAGAAAATGCCATCCAAAATTATTTAAAGTTATTTTTGTGGAAATCCAGTACTTAGAAACTTTGGTAAAAAAAACATACTTCTCTTTGAACCCTGTAGACAGTTGAAGGTTAGAAGTAAAAAAAAAATCGGAAAAAATATGCATATTAAGAATAAAATTCTCTTTTAAATTTTGCAAACGGCGCATCGATAGCTTTATTCGTTCGTAAAATATTTTACTCCAAAGTTCACCTAACAATTATCATATTTCTTATATGTTGTATTATAACGTTCCTTCCGTATATCTACTTTTTTTCTTCATAACGCACCTTTACTATGAAAAATGACTATTGCGACAATGCATTTGTTGGAATAGTCTAATTTATTTTTAAATTTAAAAGCGGTAATTGTATGACCGTCTAAGTTTAAGGGTATAATAAATTACCCTAAATAATGGAAAAACCTAAGATAAGAAATCCTTTCTTTGAGCGCCACTGTAACAAGGTCGAAAAAGAAAAAGATCAATTTATTTCCAAGACGACAGCTTTTAAAACGATGGAGGTGAAAACACAAGGGACCACTGAGGATTTGTTATAACGCCAGAAACAATTGCCTCTGGTTAAATTAATTAATTTCTTTTATTAAATAAATCAGATTTTATAATCCTTGGAACATTTTATTTTATTATTGTTGTTTAGTTAAGGAGAAAGAAGGAATTATGCAATTTAAAAGTTTCGTATAAAAATATGTTGTTTAAAACTAAATTGGGAATTATTATAAAAAGAAATAAATATTTTCAATTTTGGCGAATATTACCAAATTATTTTGTTTATTTCCTGAGCAAAAAAAATAATACATTTTTTCAAGCTTAAACTTGTACGCCACCAAAAGAAATTAATTGTTATAGGAAAAATGTCCAGCTTAGCTACAATGATCATGGTATCTGCGAATAAATATTAATTTTTTTGAAATCACATTACGATGGTAAAAAAGAGAGTTAATTAAAATACCAATAATCTCTAATGAAGAAGACGATTAGAAAAAATTATCAACATATAAAAACTATTTTATTTAAAGTTCATTCTTCTTCTTCTTAAAGTGCCGTCTTCGTTACGAAGGTTGTCAATCATCAAGGCTATTCGTATGCATGATACCGCTCATCGGAATAGTTGATTCGTGTTGCATTTGAACCAATCGCGTAGGTTATACAACCATGAGTGGCGCCTTCTTCCTACACTTTTATTTCCTTGTATCTTTCCATTGCATTATCACTTGTAGTAGACGGTATCTTTCCCCCCTCATGATATGTCCTAGGTATTGCAGTTTACGCTTTTTTATTGTAATAACAATCTCCTCCTTTCTCACTCTGATCATGATCTCCACATTTGTTACTCTATCAGTCCACTTTACCTTCAGCATTCTTCGATACATCCACATTTCAAACGCCTCCAATCTTCTCATGTCCATCTTCTTCAGGGTCCATGCCTCCACACAACAGTATAGCATGTAAAATAAACCCATTTTGGTTCCTCGCTTTCTTTAAACGGGAGCATATCGTTTAACATTAGCTGGAAGATGTTAAAAAACTGTATTCCTCATTAACAGATTTAACTTTAATTTTTGAGTTATACAGGGGGAGTCAATGACACAGTAAAGTTAATTTTCTCCTTTATCTCAAGAATTAGATAAAAATCCGAAATACAAAAGTTGTAGAGATCATTGAGGTGTACATTTTTAAATTATACTGGAGTATACAAGGTCGCCCAAAAAAACGTGACGAATATATTGTGTTTTTTTTTAATTTAAAACCCCATATAATATTGTATGATTTTATAATTCCCCACTAAATTCTAGGTCTATTTTGTAAAAAATGTTTTTTGTTTAAATTTATTAGTTTTTGATATATTGACGTTTTAAATATGGCTTTTCAGACTTTGACAGGCTGTAGCATTCGAACGGTTTATCTTAGAGAAAAATGATTTTTACTTCCCAATCTTAATTTTTTATTTTCTTGTGGGGAATCAGCAAATATTACAATGGGGTGTTCTATTGAGATACACCCATACAGTATAATTTTAAAATGTGCACCATAATGGTCTGTACAACTTTTGTATTTCGAATTTTCATCTTATTCTTAAGATAAAGGAGAAAAGGAATTTTACTCTATCGTTGACTCACCCTGTACAGTACTTAATGCTACTATAAATTAACCTTTTTAGGATTCCTTTTCTCCAGCTTTAACTTTAAATTTCATTACAATACAAACAACGATTAAACCTTAAGCCAGTCGTTTAACTATCCAGTGATTTTTAGTATTTCTTTATAAGCCAATATATTTTAAAAGAAATTCTATGAATTTTAAAGAGTTATAAGTAAATGGTATAAATATACACTTAAAAAAAATTATTGAATTTTATTTCAAAATCAACGTGACTTCTTAACTTCCGGTTAACATCAAATTGATTAACAAAATTAACACTGCCTACTGAAAAAATGAAAAAATCTGTAATTAACGCGTTTTATTCAAAACGAATTAATATATAAGAATAACTAGTGATTATATAATCAATTTATACAGGGTCCTGCACCTCACCTCCCGTCTTCTTTAGCTCACTTATTAATTCGGTTAGGATTTTGATACTTTGCAAACTTTACCTGTATCCTAGGGCGTATTTCAGGAAAATATTTTTGTTAATACAGGGTGTTCCAAAAAAGTGTGACGACATAATGATCTATTTTTTTAGATTACATGCTATATATATTTTTACTTATTTAAATGCCTTTTATAGTTGCCTTCATACCCCCAAAATTTTAATGAAATCGGTTTAGTATTCTAGACGAAAAAAAATCAGTTTTGCACCACTGGTTTTAAAAATTAATAAAAAATAAAAATAGTGCCTCGTTAACAAAATTTTACAAAGGTACTTAATAAATAAGATCGAACAGTCTTGTTAACCAAGTTTGATTAATACGAATTTTACAGGGTGTCCAAAGTTTAGGGTCAAACTTTGCAAATTTTAAATCAATTTAGTTTTCTTATTTCAAATTGTAACCCCTGTATATTATTATGTCATTCGATGCAGAATTAAAAATTAAACATTTGTTCTTATTACAACCCTATCGCAATTTCTAACGCATAATAACTTATTTGCAGAAAACTCTTTTTATCACCTATTCCACCAGTCATTATCATAAATAAATATCAAAGATGGCTTTGAAAAACAATTTATTGGTAGTAACGTTTACTAAAGTGACAAAAAATAATTCTTTTCGCATGCTCCTAATATGAAAATTATTTCTACGCGCTCTTCTTGCTTGTATTCCATCACAAAAAAAAATTTAGCTTAAATAATTAATAATAATAAAACAATATTTGAAACTAAAATCAATATGGGCTTGTGTCATTTTAATAAACTTTTATACCAATAAATTGTTTTGCAAAGCCATCTTCGATAATTATTTATAATAATGACTGGTGGAATAGTTGATAAAATAAGTTTTCTGCAAATAAGTCTTGATGCGTCAGAAATTGCGATAGGGTTGTAATTAGAACAAATATTTGATTTTTGATTCTGCATCGAATGACATAATAATATACAGGGGTCCCAATTTGAGATAAGAAAAATAAATTGATTTAAAGTTTGCAAAGTTTGACACTAAACTTTGGACACCCTGTACAATTCGTATTAATAAAACTTGGTTAACGAGCTGGTTCGACCTTATGTATTAAGTACCTATGTATAATTTCATTAATGAGGCATTATTTATATTTTTTATTAATTTTTAAAACCAGTGGTGCAAAACTATTATTTATTAGTTTTTATTTTTTTTCGCCTATAATACTGAACCGATATCTTTAAAATTTTAGGGGTATAAAGGCAACTATAAGAGGCATCCAAATAAGTAAAAATATGTATGGCATATAATCTAAAAAAATAGATCCTAATGACGTCACACTTTTTTGGAACACCCTGTTTAAACAAAAATATTTTCCTGAAATGCGCCCTAGGATACAGGTAAAGTCTGCAAAATATCAAAATCCTAACTTAATTAATAAGTGAGCTATAGAAGACGGGAGGTGAGGAGCAGGACCCTGTATTAAATATTGTAATCAATAATGGGTTAATTAGGTTCGATGAGTATTAATTATAATTTTATCATATTGTAAATACATTGAATAATCGTAAATCCTATTTGTTTAATATTTAACCATACTAGGTCTTTCTTTAATAATTTCTTTAAACATTTTTGATTATAGTCATAAAGCTTATGTATTCAGAGATGTTCTTGAGATCAAGAGAAGAGAAAAAGAAGAAAGAGATGGCTAGAAACACTGGAGGTCAAAAGCAACATATAATCATTCAAAATTAAGACGATCCGAAAGAGTCGACCATTACACTGATCTGCAATTTTTATGTCAAATTAAAGGTTCACTAACATATTGACACTAACACTAACGAACACGATGCCTAATGACACCCATATAAAATAAACGCGAACTGTAACCATAAGACTGACAACGTTCAACTCCAACAACCAACTGCCGCCTGTAGATCTGCAACGGCAAATTAATGGAGTGGTATTCCCGACTGATTAAATTAAAACCTTTTAAAATTCCTCAAAATCAGATATGATTGGTTAGTATATTGTAAGCAATTCATCGTTGTCGATTTAAGGTAATCCAAAATTTATATTTTGTGTAAATAACAGTGCAGATCATACAACAGATTTACAAATTGATTAAACCAATACAAATATTAAAATAGATTAAGTCATACATCACTCGTTGTTAATCAGTTAACATTTTTTTCTATTTAGAAGTCCAGAGTGGATAATCCTTAATGCAGAATTGAACTGATGTTCGAGAGTGGACTAGGCGCACTTAAGGTGCTTTCCTTGAAAAGAATTGTTCGAAAAAAATCTTGGCATTAACGTAGTACATTTTTTCAAAAAAGTAAGATAACGATTATCAGCAAAGGCAAAAATTGCGTGTTTTGGACTTTAAATGGCGGAAATAGTATACTAACTATACTAAAAAGATTATTTTAAACCAATTGTTAACAGTGTACCTTTACTTCACCATTTAGAACAATGACTACCTCGTTGGTTGATTGAATAAAGCTCGACATATTGCGAGTGGACTGCAGCCAAACGGACTTATTTAACATCTGGGTATTATTATCAGCCAGACGGGACCTTAAACTTGTACGTGTGATCTGAACTACGCTTATGCACTAGTCTAGCCGGCAGTCCTCGAAAGGCAGGATTTTCCACCCAAATCAGTGGGTCGTATCAGGAGTCTACCAATGTCATATTATATTCTTAGATCTCTAAAATCTAAAATAAGCATATACCCGTCCGGGAATGGAAACCGGGGATCTACTACTGACCTACGAAACCATAATGACCGGAATCGAATTCAGTTTTGATTTTAGTTCTGCTCAAAATTAATTTCTTACATTACTCATTTAGCAGCCTAGGAGGCTTTAATTTTTTTTAAATTGTTCTTGAATCAGTCCTTTTTTCTTCGTAATAATATTAAGCTTTATTATATTCATACTATATATTGAATATCTCTTAGATTTTGTGCACCAGTCTAGTTTGAAAATCTAAAAAATGTTGGCGCAAGAAAGTATTAAAGAATTACTGGATTAGGCATTTTAAATATTTCCTAAGGCATAATATATTGCGAGATTGACCTAGAACTTTAATCTTAGCATTTATTTTCTGCTTTATCCATTTTTATTTCGAATATTAAATATCTTTAGACTACCCCTAATGGCGCCTTAGTTAAACTGCCTGGACTTAAAATTTAAAACGCCTATTGTAACTCTTTTTTTCTGGCTCAATTTATTTTTAAAATGACAGTTTTACAATTAATAAAGATAAGAACACCAAGGGCCAGGCATTTATTACGACGTCGAAAATAATTGCTCCTGCGTAATTAATTATGTTTTTTTAATTGGTTGGTTGGTTGATATTTCATATATTTTTTGTTAGTAGCAGTACTAGAAGCTTATAAATAAACTGCTGGACAATTGCTTTCGAGCAAGAAAAATGTCACCTAAATTTAACAGTTAATATTTTCTGAACCAGATATGATATCGACCTACGGTTTAGAATGGTTGATAGATTCATCCCTTGAGAAAAAATTGTCAATATTGGATTTTCTTTAACTGTCAGAAAATTTTATATACAGGGTGTTTAAGAAGACGATGATTTTTGCTCCAATTTTAATGGCGTATAACTGACAATAATATTTTTAAATTTTATCACTCTACGTCAATTGAATCACTGGTTCATAGCAAAGAAAGTAATTTGTCAAATTTCTTATATCTGCTATATTTTAAGAAATAACGATTTTTTTGGAAAACCTTGCTTTATTTCAACTTATTGGTAGCTAGATCTCACTGTGCGTTGTATCGTGCAAACTTTGTGAGGGATTATTATACCTTATGAAAAGCATGATTATGTTCAGTAACAATAGTTGTACCTAAATGTTATGATGTACAGTGGCGTACTTATAAACACCTATATGTCTATGGTTTATGAGTATCTCACAATTTTTCACGATTGTTTTATATTGGAAAGTACTCGCCCCTAGATTGGGTAAATTTTTTCTTATTTTTTAGTTTTTCATATCGCACTACAGGTATATTATACAGTGTGATTAAAAAATTTTAACAAAGATAAATTTTTTAATTTAATTTTTGGAAAAAATTTATTTATTGATTTCTAACTTTCTAACACTATACTTATAAACCATAGACATATAGGTGTTTATAAGTACGCCACAATACATCATAACATTTAGGTAGGTACAACTATTGTTACTGAACATAATCAAGCTTTTCATAAGGTATAATAATCACTCACAAAGTTTGCACGAGACAACGCACAGTGAGATCTAGCTACCAATAAGTTAAAATAAAGCAAGGTTTTCCAAAAAAATCGTTATTTCTTAAAATATAACAGATATCAAAAATTTGACAAATTACTTTTTTTGCTATGAACCAGTGATTCAATTGACATAGAGTGATAAAATTTAAAAATATTATTGTGAAAGTTACACGCCATTAAAATTGGAGCAAAAATCATTGTCTTCTTTAACACCCTGTATATAAAATTTTCTGACAGTTAAAGAAAATCGAACATTGACAATTGTTTCTCAAGGGATGAGTCTATTAACCATTCAAAACCGTAGGTCGATATCATATCTGGTTTAGAAATATTAACTATTAATTTTAGGCGAAATTTTTCTTGTTCGAAAGCAAATAACCAGCAGTTTACTTTAAAAAATATTATAATTGTTCTAATTTTAAATCTTGTCACTTTAAAACAAAGAAATAAATAACATTTTACTTTACCTGGCAGCTCGGAAACTAAAGCTAAAGCATTTGTCAAATAAACTCGCAAACAAGAAAACACAAATAAATCTTTCTTAAAACACCGAATGGGAAAATTTATTGACCTGTTTTGTCCCAAACCTAAACTTAAATTAAAAAAGCGAATTTGAATTAATTTATTATTTTAATGTCTTCTATACTCAAATTTACTGATGTCGCTGCTTTAATAAAAAAAAACTGGCGAAGAGATACACACTATGGTGTGCTCAATAGGATTCCTAACCATTTGACAAGCTCTTTTATTTAACATTGATTGGATACGATTGAGAATTTACTTTTAAAGAATGATTTACCCCCTAAAAATAGTAGTTTGTACTACAAGGGGAATATGGTGTCCATACCGCACGAGAAAAAAAAAAATTAAGCACGATGCTGTGCTCAAACTTCCGAGCGCAAAATGGACAATCTACTCGAGTTGTATAGTATATTTTTTCTACGACTCAACTTTTAAACTAAAAGTTTAAAAAAATATATTTAAATATGTAGGCAATATAACTTATCTTTAGAGTTGGCATTTTAAAAAATTTGTAATTTAAAGACAGTCATCGATTTTTATAACTTTTTAGTTATTTATTTTTTGTGTAATAAAATTGAAACCCTCATAAAAAGAAAAAATTCGTATACCTAATTAATTTTCTTCATAACTCCGGTTGTAAAAAAGTTACAAATTTGTGATTTTTACCGAAATGTTAAGGATTTATTTCTCTATTATACCATGATAAAACAAATTTATCATTGCATTTAACTTTTCCGTGAAAAATACTAATATTTGCTTATATTTCAGTTAACGCCATCTAGCGGCGACGGCAAAACTCAAGGATAAAAAAACAAAAGCGCAGTTTATAGGGTAAATAAAGTTCTCTCAAAGGAGCCTAAGTTTGTTCAATTCGGTTATGCCAAACCGGAGTAACCGTGGCGTATTTTTAGAAAAAATTTAATTCCCCCCACCACTTCATTTTACTAGATCGGAAAAATTTTGTAGGAAAAAAAGTATTAGGAAATATGTAGGGATTAATATACAGATACATTTTATACCGGTCAATTAGTCAAAACACGACGAAAATCCTAATTTTTACCTTGGTCATGGCTGGTACGCCTCCTTGCGGGTATTTTACAAACTCTAAAATAATTTCCAGCATTTTCTCTTAGGCACTTTTATCATAAAAAAATTTACCCGAAAGCTGTGCGATTACTAGTTTCTGAGATATGATGTTGAGAACAAACCCGAACAAACACAAATAAAAAAATTTAAAGCTACTCAAATTCATGTTTATTCCAAATTAACAGTGTAGCACCATTTAAAAAAAATATACTACCTACTACTATAATTTGTTCATTTATCATTGCTTGTCTTTATATTGACATTTCTTTTAACTTCATCATATGTTATAAAGTTTTTAAATGTTTACTAAACAAAAACAATGTCCCACTTGAAAGTTAGTTTTTTTAAATCAAAATACGTAAAAAATATGGCTTTTTGGTATATATACTTGGATGATAGTTTCGTGTGTTTTACGGTAAGAATATAGATTTACAATTGATTTTAAATCACATAACTAATTTTCGTAACAAAATAAAATAAAATAAAAAAGAAGTAGATGACAAAATCAATATCTATATTAGGGTGTCCCTTATTTATTAACTATGGATTTTTTTCGTTCAATCATTCATCTCAAGACTAGACAACAAATTAGACTTTGATATTTATGGGAAACCCACATTAACAGACACAACAATTCCTGATCACTCAATACACCCCAATTCCCACAAACTTGCAGCAATCCTTGATACATAGAGCCTTTACAGTCACCTTAAATGAAGATAACCTCACAAAAGAATTAAACACCATAATAAAAATATTAGATAACAACGCATTTAACGCAAACATGATTCATTCTCCAATAAATAAAAAACAAAGATAAATTACACTAAACGAAATAACCCCCACACACACACAAAAATAACATATTTTGGTCTAATTTCAGATAAACTCGCACAAAATCTCAAAAAACAACATAAAATCTCAGCATTTACACCACCCAAAAAAATCTTTTAATTATTTTTTTAAAAATCAACTGAGAATCAAGTTGTACCGAATGCAATAGCTCATGTATAGGCCAAGTCTGTCATACATTTTAATATTAGATTTAATGAACATTAGACTTTCTATTTGTTAGGAAAATTCTAAGTTCGCTAAACATTGTTCGGAGACAGGTCATTGTTTCCCAGATGTAAATAATTTAAAAATTTTACACACAGCGCCTAAAAGCAAAAAGCTTAACATCTTGGAATCAATAGAAGTTTATAAACATCATAAAAACCCTACCATAAACTTACTAAATGACCAAATAGACCTGTGGAATTCTTCGCTATTTACAATACTATGTAATAAGGATCAATAACTAGATTAAGGGATAAATGATCTATTTTAAGATTAATTTATTTATAAGCATCCTTTGTCAAAATTATTTGTAATTGTACAACGTAGTTTTAAGTTATTCAGTTTGATGATGTAGTAGTACTACGAAGCTGCAGTCACCAGTCAATTATAAAGTGATATTATAACAAAGTAAATTACTCATATTATTTTTAATAATATGCAATATCATAAAGTAATGGACTACTCAATTCAATACAAAAAAAGTTTAGCCTAAAAAAGCACACGGATGGTGCAAAACTCTGCAATAAAGAAAACCCAGTGTTTTTTATGTCACATTTTCGAGAAGTTCCTCCAAACAAAAGTTTTTCAAAAATTAAAAATGTTTAATTGGACTAGAGGTATAACCACAGTTACTTAAAATAGACATTCGCTATAGTTATGAAAACTTAAACAAAGACCCTCTTGAATATTTTAAACATTAAAAAAAAACATCAAAGTTCTTCGGTTTTTGCCAACGAAGCATTAAATAAAAGTATGCCCATTTTTGCAGAAAAGGGATATTGAAATATCAAAGGTCAATAAAATACTACAAAGAAAGTAATACCTATTCTTTTGTTTCAGAGTGACAGCCTAGCAAAATCCGAACCTCCATCAAAGGATATGACAGCTGTTAATGCGGTAAGGGAATTACATTTTCTTAGGTTCTGATAGATTCCATCAATATTGGATATAACTACTGGCTATTACTTTTTTGTTTATTTTTAATTAATTATATATTATAAAGAAATAGTCCATTCTTAAAGTGGAGTGAATATTTAGAAGGAAAGAAATAACTCAAAGTATTTCTACACTGTTATATTAATGTTATATTAGTTTATTGTATACCTAGTAGGAAAAACTGAACAATCCCGGGCGACCGTAAAGATTGTATGTCGAGGCGCAAGCCGAGACTGACAGGACGGAGTCCGGGAATGCGACTTTTTCTACGAGGTATACATACTATTTTTCTGTAAATCGGAAACTATTAAAAGGACTAATTTATTACAATCAACTTTTTGAAATAAATATTATTAACTTTGTTCACAAATAAAGGATGCCATTAAATATTTGTGTTGTAACTATGGAAACACAGTAATATTGAATTGTCAATAATTAAAGAATAATATTTCCTTACAGTACAATAATAAATATTTAATAACAATTATTTTCCATTGCTTAGCAACGACTAAGTGTAAGGAAATATTGACTTTGTCTTCCAGAAATATTATCAAAAATGTCAATATTTCCTATCGATTTTCGGAATTTTTTTTTTAAGTAGTCCATATTTGTAATATTGAATTCTGTAGTAAATGAAAGTCTGTCATCATCATTAAGATTTAACAGGCTACAGCCTGGTAACATGCCAAATTGTCATTATCAAAATGCTAATATCTCAAAAACTATTCAACTGAAACGTTTGATCTGTTAAACAAAATAGGTTTAGAATCTAAAAAATAAAAATCCTAAAATGCAATAAAAATAATCATATCCTATTATTCGTAATAATAAAGTTGGCAAGGGCCTGTCGACATATTAAGCACCGGTTCCCGCAGATCACCGAAGTCAAGCGGTGTGGGCGGGTGACCGCTTGGGAACACGGCGTGCTCTTGCCTCAGGGAAGAGTGTAAAAGGAATCGACACCTAGCCATCCTATTCACGCCGGACAGGCCGGATGAGATCGGATATCTCGCAGGATGAAGGTGCCGTTTCACACTCCCCAGTCGGTAGATCACATTTGTGGTTGATGACCGGTTCAAGATGGCCTACATAGTCGGCGAACCGTAAAAAAAAAAAAAAAAAAAAAAGTAATAATAAAGTTGACACTTATTTTTTAAAGTAAATTCTAATAATTATTTGAATTAGCAATTACGTTCATAATATATAAATATTTATTCAGTATGTATGTTTCCCTATTAATGATTAACATGAACGCAAATAATTTATTATATTATTTAAGAACCCTTATTGGTTGATCCATATAATTATTTATTTTATTTAAAAAGAGGCATTTTGTAATAACTAATATACATACAGCTTTAATGCCAAATAAAGATTTTCGTTTTATTGTGTTAGATCCATCGATAGACGCGTTTTGCCATATGATATCATTGCTCATCAGAGACCTTATTCTTAAAATCGAGGAACAGCCTTCTCATGAGATAATTCGCTTCCCAGTCAGTGTCACATACGATTTTAAAGGTTTGAAACTAACTCCGCTCTTTTATCTCATGAGACGGCTATTCCGCGGTTTTCATAATTAAGCAGTACGCGCATTGAATCGACTTAGACTCGGCAAAGAGCGGTCGGCAGTTTTTGATATTTATGCAAAAACTGTCGAATGCTCTGACAGACAAAGTGTTTTGGAACGTTTTGGTTTTTAACTCTGAGTAGTGAGTACTGATGATTTTTGTGAATATCATGATGTCAGGCGAAGTTTTAATTGAATTTGTTCGGGGATATACGATATTGTATGACCCCCAGAGCAGATATACTACCACGATAACATAGGAAATGAAATACTGGATATTCTAAAATTTATAACAATATAGTAATCATCAAGTCTTTATCAGAATCTGAAAAATCCGAACTAGTCATTTTTATTAAATAAAACCACAAAGAAAACATATTCTCTTGCTTCTCACTCGACAACTGGCAGACGACTGCCGATAATGCGAAGTCAATGCGCGACTGCTGTTGACATTCCGATCGCTCTATACCGAGTCGACCGTTCCGAGTCGATTCAATGCGCGTCCTGCTTTAGGCCTCAGCAGTTGAGCTAGGATCCGATGAAGAAAAGGGAGGACTCTAAACTGTTTAAGCAGTTTTTGGTGAAACCCCCCAATCAGATAAGCGCCATCTAGATACATCTTAGACATAAATTGTTGCACCAAATATTTATTTATGTGATCAAAACGTTTAAACTTCTTTGCTTTTATTAAACTCGTTAAATTTTATTTAAATAAATAATTATTTATGGTGAATAAAATTAAAAAATGGATAAACAAATAATAAATAACGAAAATAATTATTCAAACAAGGTAAATTGTTTGGGCGAAAAATAATATCTTTGCTTTAAAAAAATATGATTTATTTAAAATAAATATTTATTAGGATACTTTTTTAAATAAATATTTATTGGGATACTTTTTCAGTGCAGCTACCTTAGATATAACTAGAATTGAGAGAAAAATGTTAATAATATCTTAATTAAAGAGGGCTCATCGAAAAATATAGGGTGGCGCATCGAAAACGAAACAGACATTTACTGGCAGTTCGGTTCTTTTTTAAAAAACGCTCAGACCCGTCGATTTTGTTTTTGAGGGGGCACAAAATTGGAAAAAATCACGTTAATGCATGCAGCCCCCTGGGCGGGGCTGGCACCAGCCCTAAAATCTTATATGGAAAGGGGGGTCGAGCGATACCTTATTTTAAAGGTATTTCGATTTCCTTTACTACATGAATTTTACATCATTATAAAGGGAATTGAAAGACCTTTAAAATAAAGTATTACTCGACCCCCTTTCCATTTAAGATTTCAGGGGTGGTGCCACCCCCGCTGGGGGCTGCACGTGTTAACGTGATTTTTTGCCAATTTTGTGACCCCCTCGAAAACAAAACCGACGGGTATGAGCGTTTTTACCAAAAAGAACCGGGCTGTCAGTAAATGTATATGTTTCATTTTCGATGCGCCACCCTGTATATTTAAACATAAGTATGAACAATATATTTCTAATATAGTTCCAACAAACGCTCGTCTCCGTATATTTCAGTGTCCCTCTTATCTTTCAATATTCGCCCTTGTTTAATATTTTAAGCCGAAAGAGGTCTATATTTTAATAAGTCTGAAAATTATTTAATTTGTAAATCGAGCCCTTACCATCGGTATCGCCTTCCCTTACACCCTCCCAGCTACTTATCCGCCGCTGCTTAAAGCAATCTCATGTTTGCGAACTTGGGCTTCGGAATTTAAATTTAAACATAATATCTCGGATACTATACGTTGGAGAAACTTCAATATAATCTTCTCGTAGTATTTGTTTTAAGGCCTACACCGGATTTTAATTAGGATTTCAGACTAATTTCGTATCGGTTAATAGGGTTTTGAGTAACCGAGAAAAACTATGGAGTATTCCACGCATTCTTACATACTTTTATCATTCATTAAAAAAATGTGTAGGTATTTAGTTTTAATATAATATACAGGGTGATTCCTAAGTTGATACTTCTGTTTTAGCTGTGTATAAAAAAATATAACAACATTTTTAAATACCTTTTTTAAAACACTTAAAAATAGGCGAGATACAGAAGAAGTAAAAAATCTAAATGCGGGCCTGGTTATCAAAACATACCCTGATATACTATATGCTGTTTTTATTAGTAGTTATTAGTCACGCAGTTTACGGGTCGGTGGTCAGTTATTTATTTGGCGTCATGCTCCGGTGTGTTTTTCTGAAGCAAGTTAATTTTAAATTAGTGACACGTAAAAATGGTAAAATTTGAAAACAATAAACTAATAGATATGAGGTGCTAATTTACTGTGAGTATGGCAAAGTGCTTCAAAATTATACGCAAAACGCTTTCCCTTGCGGGCTTATCCTACACCCAGAAGTTTTCTTAATGTTATTCAACGAGCAAGTTAGGCAGGACCGTATTTGATTCGTAGTGTAATAAATGAATGTAAGTACCTTATTTTTGCGTTTTTTGAAAAAAGTTATTTAAAAATGTTGTTTATTTTAATGCCTTCTATACACAGCTAAAACAGTAATATCAAAAGTAAGCTTCTGATGGCCGACAAAGACACACGTCATTTCTAGTAACATTCATTTCATAGAACTTAAAGTTTGGGTTAGGGCCGAACTTCAGTTTTTATCAAAAAGTATTTGTGAAAATAAGATAATGTATTAGTAGTTTTAATTAAACAATTTCTAAACGAGAATTACATTAGCGAAATTTGTTATATTTCAAAAAAAACACTAAAGGGAACTGGAATAGGATAGATTATCAAAAACACATTTTCATTTTATTTTTTATTTATAAGTGTTGATATGTTGGTTTAAAGGACACATTTAAATTACTATAAAAAAAAATATAGATACAACTGGCAGTTCTGGGTCCAGTATTATGGATAATTTACTACGGTTTGACGGTGCATTACATAGCAAACACATTTATTAAAAAATAGTAACATTAAAACATTAGTCATTTGTCAAATTTTCATAACTACATTTTACCCTTCTTTTTTCCTCCCCTTTTTTTTTTAAATCCTTACATTGAACCCATCTTGGTAAGCGACTATACCACATACAATAAAAATTATCTAATACGAATACAGATCAAATTGATAACCTTGTTCTTTTTTGGGGTGAGCTCAATTACAGTATTAAAAGGTAAAAATACATGCCACAATAAAAATGTGTGCATCCTAGGCTATGCCACACATACGGGTATATTAGTAAACCAAACCAAGAATAATTATAACAACCCCGCCTTATAAAACTAGTTTAGATTCGTAACTCCGTGCTGTACACCGCTTCTCCCATGTCCGTCTAAAAAACAAAGCCGTTATTTCTCTCACTTAAGTGAAGAGTTCGCTGCTCACATTTTAGTGCAGTATTGGGTATTATCGGTTGTGTGTATCGAGTTTTATGCGAATTTACGAGTTTAAAAACATCATAATATATGACGTTTTACGAGTAGCGACATCTAGTCAATGTTCGAGAAAGTACCTGCACCTCTAACAAAGCCTATAGTAATAAGCAAAATGCCAGAGAACATAATTTGCAATTTGCAAAGACATTCGTCACAATTCCAAGTGTTACCGTTAGGTACGCGCTACCGTAGTCGTCGGTACAAAGCTCCGCAGCAATTTTAAAATAAAATGAAAAGAGTTTTGTTTTCCTTCCTTCATCGAACTTCATCCCTAGATGCGTTTCGTCATATCATGACTCATCAGTAGGGCTAGAAGTCGACGAGTGAAGGGAAACGGTCTACTGTATACAGTCTTCATAGTATCAAAGAAGTGAAGTTTTACGAGTAGCGACATCTAGTCAATGTTCGACAAAGTATCTGCACCTCTTACAAAGCCTATAGTAATAAGCAAAATGCCAGAGAAGATCACTTGGAAAGACATTCGTCACAATTCCAAGTGTTACCGCTAGGTCCGCGCTACCGTAGTCGTTGGTACAAAGCTCCGAAGCAATTTTAAAAGGAAAAGAGTTTTGTTTCCCTTCCTTCATTAAACTTCATCCTTAGACGACTAGGGATGACAAGGTGATTATAAAATTTGTGAACAGAAAAGAACGTAGGATAGACTAGGTACATTTTTTTTGAAGAAATTACAGAACACCTTAAAAGTTTTAACAGAAGCCGCCACTAGTTTGTGGGTTGCTCAAACCTGCAAACCTTTTAAAACCGCCAATGCAAGCACTACCATAGTTCCAATAAATATTAGTGTATTTTATATTCAGGTCAAAACATGCATTTTTTTTTAAATATAGGCGATTTTCGAGACTCATCGTAAATATTTTCGACTACGATTCTAAACGTAAAGTTTTCTCTAAACTGCAGTGGGTTAAAGAGTGCTCTCATAAATTTTTATACAGTTGGTTATGTCGTGAGCCGACTCCAAAAACATGAACATAAATTCTTTCGTGGAGCGCTGTTTTATCGAAATAAGGGCACTTTTTAAATCTCATTTATTTCCAGGATTTAGGCATATTTATTTATCAGGTGGTTTGGTAAAAACTAAAAAGTCGTGATATACTGCCATCATAAATATTCAAGTATGTGATTTTACTTTACTGATAAAGTAGGTTTAAGCCGGAGCCTCGTTTAAAATAGGTCAGGTGGAAAATATATAAGTATTTCTCACTTTAGCCATTTAGTAGTTGGTTATGACTACAAAACGATAAAGTAATCGTACTGAAGAAAATGTATTTATACAACAGGATTGCTTATAATTATAGCTGAATTTTCATTAACTCCTATTAAATAAATTGATGGTGTATCAAATCTGCTTTAGTATTACACCAATTTCTTGTTAAAACGGTATCGTAAGATGGTTCTATTAGTAGCCCAGCTTTGTTTTATAACGACCCATTTTAATACATCGGTCTTGTAAAAAAAGGAAATTCCATTGGTCCCAGTAAGTGGTTTCCCTACGACAAATAAATCGATACACTAAATTGTAACCCTTCACTTGTTTTATTGCTTCGGATTCAAACCATTTCAAGTAAATGATGGCCACCTGACGAAAACGAAAGCCAAAAAGACAAGAATAAATTATCATCTTCTATTGGTGAGGTACTAAGACCACTCAAAGTAAGGGTTAAAGAACATAAGAGCAACACCCAAAAAGGGAAGACCCGAAAAATTAGGTGCAGCTGACCACGCCTGAACGCACGGCCATCATATCATGTGGACAGAAGCCGAAATCCTGCAAAAAGAACCGTACTGGAGTAAGAGGAAGTTTAAGGAATCTGCCACCATACACCAAAACCAAGGTTGTTTTATTAAGCCTTCGTTAGATATAAGAAACGTCTGGAAATCTTTGTTAAGTAAATGTAATCTTAGTATAATACCACGTATGAGCATGACTCATCCAGTTATTCGCCATACACCTAGCTAGTATAAATATAACATGTTAGAGTTAAATGCATGACTCCGCCCACATACGTCACTGCACTTACCTAGTATAAATAGAGCTGTAGTTACCAGACTTATTTAGCATTTACCTGAAGACGTTTAAAACTCTACTGCTGTTTAACAAAAGTTATTGTCTTCAACTTTCGAACAGACATATTTTGAATTTAATGCAGAATTAAAAAATAGGGTCACCCATTTAAAAAATAAAGTGAATTGTTAAGACTTGTTTTTGGGACAACTTTTATAAATTGAATAACCTTCTAAAAAACCGCAACAAAAAAATACACGAATTGAAAATTAATTTATTTTAACTTTTACGTTCTGTATATTTTTAATGTCTATAAAGCATCTGATTTCTTTCATTTAATTTCCGCTTCACTTCACGACAAATTATTTCCAAGCGTTATTTTGCATAACATGAGACTTTCTCAAAGTTTCTTCCAATGTCACCATTAACGAATTCAACACAACCGGTTGTCATCGATTTTAACTACTTGCTTAACTGTGGTGATATTAATTTTGACCCATTACTAACCGTCCTTCCCAAGGTCTTTGCCATGACGTAAATTTATACTTCATACATAATTTCCAAGATGCTAAGCGGGCCCCAGACAACTTTTAAGAGCAGTTTGCGATTAGGGGAAGTGTAATCACCCTAACTGCTAATATGTTTGATTTACCTTTCATCTACTCATACCGCGCTGCTAAAATTTCGGTTAATATTTCAGGAAGCGTAATGAGCGTTACGTGGCGCTATAGCTAGAATATTGGGGTTCTTTATTATTAGGTATACAAATTTAAACAGGTCCGGATTTGGATTGTCATAACCTATTTACAAAGTAATAAAACTGCGTTCGGCTAATGCAAACCTGTCTCCACGGTCAGTGGCGCACCCAAGAGGGGCTAAAGGCTTGGCTTTAGGAGTCTAATAATGCAAGCTACTTTTTCGTCCCACGCTTGGACTCTTAATCTAACTATAAAATTTTTATAAAGAAAATGTAATACCAAGACAGTGCAAAATCAATAGGTAAATTAGTTGTCCTTCTGGTATATTACACGTCTATTACACGTTCACCACGCCAACATTAATGGTTTTATAAGGAAGATGTATTTTTGGCTCAGATTACGAAGCAGTTTTTGTCGATAAAGCTTAGTTTTTAAAATGTTCTAAAAGTCCTGTTATATATAAGAATTAAGTTTTCAGATTCATAACGTCTTACTTATTGGTTTGTGATGCAATTTTAAAGAAAAACTAGTAAAAAGAATCATATTATATCATCACTAATTATGATAAAAATTACCAGAAAACTCCAAAAAGTCGAAGTGACAAAAACTATTATATATTAGAAAGTAAATTTGTGGAGTTGGTTTCACACTGTGTTCTGAAGAAAGGAAAAACGTTGTATTTCAGTGTAACTGTTTATTTACTGACGCCAAGCGCTTTCGGCCTTATTTACTTAAGGCCATCATCAGGGCTTAACCTAGTCAAAAAAAGTTTTGAAAGCAATGCTTAAAAAGTTTTTGTGGTACATGAAGAAGATTTAAGAAATGTGTTTGATGCAATTGAAAGTGAAACTCAAATTCAAACAGCAGCAATTGTTTTTAAAATCCCACGAATAAGTCTACGAAACAAGTCTCTTGGCGGACACCAACGATCGGTAAGACATCCAAGTGTTCTCTCTGCCGATGAACAAGTGATTCGTGACACTTTATGTCAAGTGGCAAAATGGGGATTCTCTTTAACCATCTTTATTCGTGCAGTCGTCAAAAAATTCTTAAATGTGTTTTCCTTTATGCAAAACATTTTTGTAAAAATATTTTGGAGGGATTTTTAAATCTATTTCTAATACATTAGAAAGCTTTAAAATGCACATACTGGATAACTCTGATACACCTCTTTTTATTTTCATTTTTTAAAACTAGTTTCTTTAGAGCACCAATCGATTTAACAGACCTGATTTGTTAAAATCTCATTTATTTCACAACATTTAGTTAATAAAATATATAGTGTCAAAATAGCCTCGTTTAACACTATTTACTTTGTTTTTAAGTCCTGACTGCCCCTTCCTCCAGAAAAAAAGTGTCAGTGACGCCCACTGAACCCCCCCCCCCCGGAACATATTTTCTGGTTGCGCATCTATCCACGGTTTACTTATTAGTATAGTTTTGTGTTCGTCTAATTCAGTCATAATCAAGCTGCGGCTCACCGAGCTCTTGTGAGTGGCCCACCAATTTTCCGACTATGATAAAGGCTACTGAGGACCGTATTGATATTTCCGAGGAAAACTGTTTAAGAATTTTAACTTATATAACTGCACTGTCAGACGAATTTCAAAAAAGGTTTCAAGATTTAAGAAAAACAAAAAAATGTGTATTGCTTGTAGAAGCTAGCTTCAGTTTTAAATTGTAACTATGCAGAGTTGTTCGATGATTTCATCGATTTCAAAAACGATACCAACCTAGAAGTTCTGTTTAAAGAAAAAAGAGGAATACGTGGAATTTTGGAGTATTGTCCCGCAAAAATATAAAACCGTTCAAAAAATGCCAAAATTCTATTAACACTTTTTGGATCTACATAATATGTTTGCGAATCGTCGTTTTGGCGAATAAAATACGCAAAAAATGTGTACAGAAACAAACTTTTACAGACTCCCATCTTTATGATGTAATAAGGTTGGCATGCAGCACCGAGTTTTGAAAAAGTGTTCACAATTTCAGGAATCTCAAAATTTGGGATTGTGAAAGCTCTTTCCAAATTTTGTCAACCTTATATTCTAAGACTTATTAGATCATCTTTCTTTGTTATTAAGATGAACCATTAAATTTAAATTACGTTTTTTATTAACACCTAAATAAATTTCTGTTGTGGTCCGCGGCACTTTTACTAAAACGTCAATGTGGCCCCTATAAAAAAAGGTTGTAGTAGGGATAGATGGAGAGTTCTGCATTAGATTCCGGAGGTCCCTCCTGCGCATGCGCCGGCAGTAGCTAAAACAGAGTTGTTTAAGCTATTTTAAACAGAGCCGTTTTAGCTGTTTTAAGTAGAGCTGTTCTAAGAGCTAACAGTTAAAATGGCTTTGTTTAGAACAGCCAAAACAGCTAAAACGGCTCTGTTTAAAACAGTTTAAACAGCTCTGTTTAAGCTGTTTTAGCTACTGCCGGTGCATGCGCAGTTGAGACCTCCGAAATCGGATGCAGAACTCTCCATCTATCTCTACTAGTATGGCTGGTCTAATTGATCTATGACCACAGGTGCGTCAGCTTGGTGTTTGGTATTATTTAAAAAATCGAGCACTTGGGGTTAGCTCGTATTAACTTACCTGAAAATACAGAGCGAACGGAGCACACTGAGCGAATTGACATTTTTACAGTTTATTTAATTTATTTAAGTTGTCTCGTTACAAGAATTTTAAGGATAGAAAATAACGTGGCTTTGTCTTGTATGTAGTTGCATTTTAAATAAAAAATAATTGATTTATAATTATTTAGTGTGACGTGGAATTAATTTTAATTAAGAAATGATTATTTATTAGTTAGTTAAAAGTAATATTTAATTTACATTTAAGTAGCTATAGCTTTAAATTAATCCCAATTTTCACATATTTTATAGTATATTCAGAGAATTTCTTACGGGACCTAAAAATATAATTTGTAATTTTACATTAAAATTTTAATTTTACATTAATGTATATGCATACAATAAAAAGTACATAATTAGCTCATTGAAAATATGCATTTTGGTAAACAGAATTTACTGTAATATTACTACACGTTACTCACCCCGCTTTTAGACTGTACATATCCACGGTTTTTTAGTCGACGTTATTTGCCTTTTAACTAGTTATACCACTCTGCTTAAATTCGTTTTAATATTTCAGAGAAGGTAATGAGCATTACGCGTCGCTCGTCGGAAAATTGGGGTTCTTTATTGTTATACAAATTTAAACAGGTCCGTATTTAGATTACAGTGAATAAAAATATTTAGGTACTCTGTAAATAGATAATTATGAAAAGATCATTAGTATTTAACTTAAAATAAGAGATTTTGAAGGATAATTAAATTTTAAAATGGAATCTGCAATTTTGTTAAGTGGTGCTGTATTACAAAATATTTTTTGGTAGAAGATATGAGACCTATAATAGTAGTTTGTATTACAAGAGTGGATATGATGTCCATGTCACACGGGAAAGTAAAATATACATTTCAAGCCTATTAGACGAAGTTAGCTTAGTATATACTCAAGCATATATCGTTCTAAAAGGATAATATAAAATTATTGAAAGGCAGAGCACGTTGTTTTACTTTTAAAGGGCCAATGCTTAAATTAAGTGTAATATCTGTTAAGATATATCAAATCTTCAGATTGAGTAAAGATTGTTTTTAAAATACTCAGTTTATAGTTTTAAACTGTAAAAACGTACGCTTTAAAACAAACATATAGTTGCACTACTGTATTGCAGCGGTTCTACCGTGTGAATCAAATATATAGTTACCATTGTTTGGAAAATATAACACTTTATTTAGAAATTACAAATCTTAATTGTAAAAATTGTATTTAAAGTAAAAATGTACAAATCCTTGAAGTACGGATATATATAAATCAAATAGAAACTTGGAAATATTTGTTTTAAAAATATATTATGTTGAAGATATAAAGAGTTTATTTTCAATATTTTTACATATTTAACTTAAAGTTGTTTACTTTGAGTGAGATTTTCTAATTTCAATATAAATACAATCGTCTAAGATTTTTTAATGCCACTTTTTTAGCGTTATAACCTAAAAAAGTGGCATTACAGGTTTTAAGTTATTTTTAATATAATTGTTAGTTAGTTAAAAATTAGTTTTTATTAATTCTCTGATACGTGGTTTGATAGATTTAAAAAAAATATGGATTTTTTTTTTAACTGGCTTTTCAAAAAGGTGCCGCAAGTGGTATAGTTTGATTTAAAAAAAAGTTGGTTAGGGCTGCGCCCCCCCTCCTTTGAGGTACTAAATGAGACCCATAAAAAATCTTTAAGGACGTAATATTATTTCCAGAGCCACTATAAGCAGCATTCAATTTTAAATCCCCACCCTGTAAATATACAGGGTGATTCACGTTGAGTGGCCTATTAGAAGATCTCGGAAACGAGTAAACTTATCTTTCTAAAAATTTGATAGCAGGCATAATTGGCTTTGAGCTTTTAAAACATTGTCTTTTGAGGTTTTTATTACTTCCGGTTATACCGGAAGTTAATGCCAACTTTGCTATTTCAAATGGAATACCCTGTATATTTTAGCATTTTTGATTACGTTATTAAAATCTAAATAACTTTTGTTCATATTAATCTATTCTTATCTCTAACCGTTTTTGAGATATGAATTATAAAAGGATTTTTTTATGTAAAAACGCTCCGAGAAGAAAGTTTAGTGACTCTGAAACTAATAAAGGTAAACATTTAACATTTTGTAAGCTTTCAAGTAATACATAGATATTTAGTTTATATTACATAGGTTTCACGTTTTTTATACAGGGAGTTCTTAAAATTGTGCCAAAGTGCATAAGTCCATTTTTGCAAATGGAACACCCTATTTTTTAGCTTACTAACGTGTAGAGAATTAAATTTCCTATCTAAATGCTTTAAATGTGACAATCCACATTTTTAGTCGTTTTGGAATTATGAGCAATTTAAATAAAAAATCTTAAAATTTCTGTTCGTGTTAATGCGACATTATTTTTGAAAACAAGACTGACTGGGATTTTCCTTTGACTTTGAAAATTAGAAATAGCTAAGCAACGAACATAGGCGTCTAATAGCAAATGGTAACAAAGCTCAAAGTCAAACGAAAATTCCAGTCGAAGCCTTCTTGTCAAAAATAATGTCGCATTAACATAAACAGAAATTTTAAGATTTTTTATTTAAATTGGTCATAATTCCAAAACGACTAAAAATGTGGATTGTAACATATAAGGCATTTAGATAGAAAATTTAAATCTCTACACGTTAGTAAGCTAAAAATAGGGTGTTCCATTTGCAAAAATTGACTTATGCACATTTATTTAAATGGAAACATTGGCACAATTTTAAGAACTCCCTGTATAAAAAACGTGAAACCTAAGTAATTTAAACTAAAGATCTATGTATTACTTGAAAGCTTACAAAATTTTAAATGTTTACCTTTATTAGTTTCAGAGTTACTAAACTTTCTTCTCGGAGCGTTTTTACACAAAAGAATCCTTGTATAATTCATATCTCAAAAACGGTTAGAGATAGAAATAGATTATTATTAACAAAAGTTATTTAGATTTTAATAAGGTAATCAAAAATGCTAAAATATACAGGGTGTTCTATTTGAAATAGCAAAGTTGGCATTAACTTCCGGTATAATCGGAAGTAACAAAAACTTAAAAATGTAATGTTTTAAAAGCTCAAAGCCAATTATGCCTGCTATCATTAGAAAGATAAGTTTACTCGTTTCCGAGATCTTCTAATAGGCCACTTAACGTGAATCACCCTGTATATACTTAAAAATATTCAAAGGATCTATTTAAGAATATATTTTTTCTGTTTATTTCCAACAAGCCCTTAACCTAAATTATACTGCTCTAAAGCTAAAAACACTTTCTATGTATCCATATTTATTAAAGTTTTGTCGTGTTTAAAAAAAGCAACTTATGTTTACTGACTGAAAACCGATTCCTAAAACAAACTTAACATAAAAAATGCCTGAGGGAAATTATTGCCATGATATCGGAATTCCTTTCAATTTTTCTTTAAACCAGGTTATGTTATTTCTAAAACAAAGAAAAAATAATAATTTCTATAAAAAAAAAGGGTAAAAAATTATAGGTTAAATATCTTTGTTGTAAAAATAAGAAAGAAATATCTTGCTTTTAATAAAATATTGTGATACAATAATAAAATACAGACATAGCTCGTTTTTACCGAAATTTCAATGGGCCCAAATAAAAAGTTACTTATCGTCACAACACAGAAAGTTTACTAACTTATTAGATTATAGTACGTCATCGCCGAAAAAAGGGATTCCACTTAGTTTTGAGTGTTGATTCCACTTGAGTGATTTTTCGTTATTACAATAATCGACATCACTTAATTATTGACACAACTATTCAAGTTATGATATGAGTGAAAAAACAATCACTTCCAACTAGATATCCTTCACTATAATACAAATAATAATAATAATAAAAATATTTATTTGTGCCAAAAACAACAACGATAAATTATGTGTAATAAAATGAACTTGTGAAAATTATACTATAATTAAATAACTAAACATTGGTGACAGTAAAATACCAGTTGGCAAAAAAAGGTAGGATTTTGATTAGTAATTAATTAGTCTTCCAATCCGACTCTAAGAATATGTTTAAAAGTGGAATAGTTTAATTTTTTTATATCAAAGTATTATTATATTCTCTAATAATAAACTATTATATTGAAAAAGAGGTTTTATTTTTTTCTCTACGATGCATAGGTATTTCTAAAAAATTTTGATTTCTAGTATTTAAGTTGTGATTAATTCTATATAGAATTTTTTTATATAGATATTCAGGTTTTTTAGTAGGAATTGTTTTATGAATAAAACAATTAAGGTGAATTTCGAGTCTTAGTTCAAGTTATATACTATTATGTTGTCTCTAGGTTGGAGTAATATGGTAATTTTTTTAAGGCTTGTTAAAAATCCCATGCAATTATTTTGTAGTATTTATAACTTTTGCTTGTCTTTAACCCTAGATTGCCAACCTACGTAAAATTTACGTACAGTTTTTTTTAAATCTAAAATAATTGACCTATTTTTAGTATCCTCGTTCTGCCATTCAAGCAGTGCATCTACCATCACCACAACATTCGGCTGCTGACGTGTTTCCGATGTGGCAGTTTTGGGTTATATGTGACCGAATAAAGAGTAAACTTTACGTATAGATGTGTTATGAATGCGCTGAATTTGTATAGATGTGTTATGAATGCGCTAAGTTCAACTAATCTTTTCATGTGTATTTGTTGGTTATTTCATTTGTTTTAGATTCAGTAAATGGTTGTTAGTTTTGAATCAAAATAAGTAATAACTTTTCCCTAAAAAATTAAAAGGTTTGAGTCAATTTTTGCATATATTGGTAATCTACGTAAAATTTACGTATTGTTGGCATCGACGTATATATTTTCAATGTTGGCAATCTAGGGTTAAAATTTATATTTTTTATGACAGATACCATCGCCGTAGTCTAAACCACTTAAAATTAAAAGAATCTATAAACTTTAATTTAGTATTAGTATCTCTTTTTCTCCAAGTGCCTATCCGTTCCGGATGTTGGCTATCAGCATGGTTATTCTTACTTTGTTGATGGCGATTCGGAAAAGTTCTGCTGATGATTTGTCAAACCACGCTCTAAGATTTGCCAACTAAGATATTCTCCTTCGGCCCGGTGCTCTCCTGATGTTAATTTTGCCTTGTAGGATTTGTTGTAGTAGCCCGTATCTATCTGGGTTCCTCATTATGTAACCGAAATACTGAAGTTTTCGACATTTTACGGTATCTAACAGTTCTGGTTCTTTATACATTCGTCGCATTACTTCAGTGTTGGTAATTTTTTGTGTCCAAGATATTTTCAATATTCTTCTGTATAGCCAGAGTTCGAATGCTTCAATTCTCGTGGCAGTCTCTTTAGTAAGTGTCCAGGTTTCTACGCCTACGCCATACAAAAGGACCGAGAAAACGTAACAACCCAAGAGTCTAAGTTTCATGTCCAAGGATAGATTGTAGCTTTTAAAAAGCGAGCTCATTCTAACAAACACAGATCGGGCCTTCTCGATGCGACATCGTATTTCTTGTAAGTTGTCCCATCTCTCGATAATGTTGTATGTGTACTGCCCCACTCTTTGCTATCCATTTATCCATCATATTAGTATCTAAGTACCTACAATTTAAAATTATACAAAATTTTAAGTTTATATAAACCTTCTTGACTATATTTTTTATATGAGTTTCAAATGTTGAGTATTGATCAAACATAATACAAAGATTTTTCTAGCTGATGTTACTAAAATATCTCTTAATCATTAATAATAACTTTGAAATGATTGTTGCTTATTATTTTGGAATGAATATATTTTAGACCGATTAAAAGTAAACTGGTTTCGTTTTCATTAAATTTCAAGCCATTATCCTTTATTACTTTAGACACATTAGACAGATCTTCTTTGATCAATAAAACCCAAGGCATAAGATTGTATTTTTTTTATTTTGTGATATATTTGTTTTGTTATATATTGGAAATGGAAGAGTTTTACGACGACGTAATTAAAGCATATCAAGAAACACCCTCAAAATTCAACATTCTGATGGGAGATTTCAATGCGAAACTGGGACAACGATACGAAGATCATGAAACAGCCTTGGGACTGCATGGATTTGGCGAGAGGAATGAAAGAGGCACAATGCTCTTGGAATTTCTGTTACAGCATAACATGCACGCAATGAACTCCTTTTTCAAAAAGTCTCCCCAACGAAAATGGACATGGATGAGCCCCGACGGTGCAACCAAAAACGAGATTGACTACATAATTACGGACAGGAAAGATATCATCCAGGACGTTTCTGTTCTCAACAGCTTTTCAGTGGGAAGCGACCACAGGCTAGTAAGAGCGAGGGTGTGTATAAACATAAAAAAAGAACGACGCAAAATCATATCTAAAAAGACCAACGCCAAATGGACAGAGGTAAGAGATATGGATGCATACCAAGAACAGATTAGGAAAGACCTGTTAGATAAAAACATAACGGACATACACGATATAAACAGAATGAACGGAAATTTAATCCATGCACTAAAGAATGCCCAAGAACAAAACTACAACAAGAGAATGCCAGCCCCAGAAAAGCTCAGCATAGAAACTAAAAACCTAATGGAAAGACGCCGAGAAGTAAGAGGAGAACAGAACATAAATCTGAACGAACTAAGAGAACTCAACAAAACTATTTCCTCAGCAATCAGAAAAGACCTACGACAACATAACACCAGGGAAGTACAGTCAGTGATTGAAACAAATAAGAGTCTGAAGGTACTAAGGAAAAATCTCAGCCCAGGCTCAAAAAACATAACTACGCTGAGGAATACAGAAGGCAGAGTCACTACGAATAAAGAGGAAATATTACAGATTCTAGAGGAGTTCTATAGGGAGCTCTATAGACGACCCGGACACCGCATCAAAACCATTCCATATGTGCAAAATGAAGGCTCCGAAGACGTACCAGATATAACAATATCTGAGATTGATAGTGCTCTACGCCAAATGAAGAACAATAGAGCACCAGGAGACGACGGGGTGATGATAGAGGCGATCAAGGCAGGCGGAAGATGTGTCCTGCAGACTCTTAGCCGACTCTTCACGAAGTGCCTGCTCAAAGGAACAACCCCGGAGCTATGGCATAATGCTGTTATCATCGTTCTACACAAAAAAGGTGACAACACTGACTTGAACAATTACCGCCCAATCAGTCTTCTCTCTCATGTCTATAAACTCTTTACCAGAGTAATTACCAATCGCTTAGGCCCCAAACTCGATTTTTATCAACCGAGAGAGCAGGCGGGATTTCGAAAGGGCGTTGGAACAAATGACCATCTTCTGGTAATAAAAATATTGATCGAGAAAATCATAGAATATAATAAACCCCTGATCCTAATATTCGTGGACTACCGGAAGGCTTTTGATGCCATCCATCACGACAAAATGCTGAGAGCCTTGGCGGAATGTAGAATCGACCACAGATACATCTCACTGATAAAACATATATATGAAACAGCCACAGCTAACGTCAGAGCACATGCCGACACCAACAGATTTCAAATAGGAAGAGGAGTCAGACAGGGAGATACGATCTCACCCAAGCTTTTTACGACCCTTCTGGAGTCCGTATGCAGACGGATCAACTGGGACTTATCCGGTATCAATATTGATGGAGAGCAGTTGAGTCATCTGCGATTTGCGGACGACATAGTCTTAATTACCGACAGAATAGACGATGCATGTAGAATGTTGGAAGAACTTAACAACGTTTCACGTCAGGTGGGGTTGGAAATGAACCTGTCCAAAACTAAATATATGACAAACCTTGTATTGAGCAATTGCATTGCGTTGAACAGTACCCCAATAGAGCAGGTTTCCTCTTATCAATACCTGGGTCATGAAATAAAAGTAAATAGAGACAACCAAACACACGAACTTAACAAAAGAATTGGTTTGACCTGGGCTGCTTATGGAAAACTGAAACACATCTTTACATCCAACATTCCGGTATGCCTGAAACGCAAGGTCTTTGACCAGTGTGTTCTTCCGGTTCTGACCTACGGTGCTGAAACACTGACACTTACTAAGCAATCTCGAAATAAAATCAAAATAGCACAAAGGAAGATGGAGAGAGCGATGTTGGGAGTGTCATTGCGAGACCGGATTGCCAACAACATAATAAGACAACGTACCGGCGTGGCCGATGCCGTAACGAGGATAAACCACCTAAAATGGAACTGGGCCGGCCACGTGGCAAGAATGTCCGATGGACGGTGGACAAGGAAGATTGTTGAATGGAGGCCAAGAGAAGAAGCGTACCGAAATCGAGGGCGGCCACCAACTAGGTGGACAGACGACCTAAAGCGAATCGAGACAAATTGGATACAAGCGGCCCAAGACCGAAGAAATTGGGCAATGTTACGGGAGGCCTATGTCCAACAGTGGACAAGATAACGGCTGGATGATGATGATGATGATGATGATATATTTGTTAATAATCGGCAATAGCTAAGATTACCATATTTAATTAATAAATAAAAATCATATTATAAATTATAAATAATTAAAGACCCAGTACAGATCCTTGAGGAACTAAAGGAGGAGCCTGCCGTTAATTGCTACCAGTATTCCAGCAATATATTTTTTGTGTACTAATTATAAAGCAATATATTAATATTAAAATTTTAATTTTAAAGTACAAAGCGATTTTTTTGTAAGTTTGACTTTATAAAAATGTTTTTACGATTTTTTTCACGATAAGCTCTGTTTTAAAAATCCAACTTTGCACTTTAATGTAAAATTGAATTATAAAAACTATTAACTTAAATAATATTTATTTATTTGGAATAATTTTTGAATTTAATTGTGATGAATAATAATTTTCTGGTACGAAACATATCTTGCGTACAAAAAACTACCCTATTACAGGTTTTAATATTACCAATAAGAAATTCATGACAGACATAAATCTAATACATGGAAAAACGTAACCGATGTAATTTTTGTTGTAATCATATTTTCTTGCCCCGTGCTTCCCTACATACTACCGCTATTTATTACTTGTTAAAATATTTTATTGACAATTAAAGGGGTTGCTCGGTTTTGTTCTCCCCTGCGATTTAATAGAAAATAAATGGATCTCCTAATTAGCCGCCATACCGTTGTTTGTTTATCCCACAGGATTTACCTTGCCCCAAGCTTGCAGATTAATCATTCCTGATAATATGTCATATTCTTATTAATTATATGTAAACTATTGTAAAATTAGTTTTTAATTTACTTGACCTTAATGTTATCTTTAAATCCCCTTAAAGGTTTTATAGCTATTTATCAATCATATGCTTTATTATGAAAAAGAACATTAAAAAGAAACTGCAAAAAGCAGAGAAAAAGAAGAAAAAGCATGATAGACCGGAAGTTGTATTTCTAGTTACTCTTAACTACGCTTAAGCTTAGTTCAGCGTTGAACCAAGCTCAAACTTTATTTTGACTGAGTTTAAATTCTTGTTAGTTGTTATTTTATATTTTAATAAATATTAATATTATTTTTCTGCGATAACTACAAAGAAGCCGTCACCGACGTACACTTGCAGGTATTCGTTCAATCACACGCCTCAATGACTGTGGCAGTTTTTATAGTTTTTTGGAAAATATGATAATTATAAATTTAATTATAGGAAGTTTTTCATTTCAATTTAAATTAATTCAAGAACAAAAATATAACCTTAAAAGAAATTTATCCGAAACTAGGCGAGAGGTGGAAAGCTCGATTTGTTCTTTGATCTATGTCGGCTTCTTTGCATACCATATTTATTTGAGAATTTTGTTTTTTAATTCCTTTATATCATTAAAGCATAATAAAAGTTATTATAGCGTAATTTATTTAAAAAAAACACTATGAAGTTGTGAGAGGTATGAGAACTCATGGGGGGATGCCCCCCAAAATCCTGGAATTTTTTTTTAGAAGTCACTATTAATAGAAGAAGTTTTTGATACCGACTACCGCGGCCCTTTTTTTTGGCTTGTTAGGTACCCTTTCCCCTGAAATTGCCTCTATGAGCGCCCATAATTAGGGGCCCCGGAGGCGCTTAGGGCCGCCTATAACCAAAAATAGGCCCTGACGGCACTGAACTATGACGGGTTTAATAGGCACCTATAATAAAGCTGTAATCAACACTTTTTCGTATTCTCCATCCTTCAAAACCCGGGGAACGGGGGTTTAAATTTTATAACGATTTGTGGAACTTAATTTGTTTTTTCCACGACATTAACGATGATGTAGTGAGCACCTAACATAAAAAGTGGTAACCAACACAATAGAAAAATTGCATTTTTATAGCTTCGTATTTTAGAATCACCAATTTTAAAATCAGAAACCTTTACTCAGCTTGATACTTTGGCCGTCACCCTGTATAAGGTCCAAGTTACCCAATAACCTGAAATGGAACTGGTGGTGTATTTTTATTTATGCGTCATAAAATTAGTTATAATATCTGATTTAAAACCTGTGATTTTAAATAATCTATTTTATCAAAATGGAGATATGATATTAAAGCAGATCTAACAAAATGTGGATGGCCAACAACTTTGGAATTGAACGGCAGTAGAGTTTTGGACTTGCATTGTCTTTATTTGTTTAGAATCACTACGTTTCAACTGGTAAGCATCTCCAGTCGTCTTCAGGTGAATACTGAATAAGTATGGTAACTACAGCTCTATTTATACTAGGCAGGTGCTGTGACGCATGACTAGTGGGTGGAGTCATGCGTGTTGCTAGGTGATGATGCATAACTGGATGTGTCATGCTTGATGAGTCATGCTCGATGACGTCATGCTCGATGACGTCATGCTCGATGACGTCATGCTCGATGACGCCATGCTCGATGAATCATGCGTCTAACTCTTGGGTGGTCTTATTCTAAGATTACATTTACTTAACAAGGGTTTCCAGACGTTTCTCATATCTAATGAAGGCTTACTAAAGCAACCTGGATTTTGGTGTATGGTCGCAGCTTCCTTAAACTTCCTCTTCCTCCAGTGCGGTTCTTTTTGCAGGATTTCCGCTTTTGTCCACATGATATGATGGCCGTGCGTCCAGGCGTGGTCAGCTGCACCTGATTTTTCGGTCTCTCCTTTTTGGGTGTTATTTCTATGTTCAATTACAAGCTCCCGTAACTCCCCTACATATGAACTAGGTAAATTTTTACTTCCCCTACTCCAACCACTTCAAGGTAACAGTACGTCATTTGTAAAGAACTCGCAACACTTTGCACAAATAATAGGAGAAAAGGAAGTACAACCAGGAGACCAACTGGTCAGCTTTGACGTCGAAAGTCTTTACACCAACGTCCCTATAAAAGACGCACTTAAAGACAATGCAAGTCCAAAACTCTACTGCCGTTCAAGAAACGTCATTGTCTCCAACCTTTAAACAAACTTTGGAATTATTGTCAAAAAAAATAATATTTTTTTTTATTAGTTTTCAAAATTATGAACTACCTTTTTTTCATTTTATAAAAAACTGCACTTTTTTCGCATTTCACAATTTTTGTGTATGTTAATTGCAGAGGAAATTCTTAAATACGAGAAATGAAGGTACTGCAAAAACTTTTCATCTAGCTCAACATAGCAATAGATATTATGTTTCACAGCAATAAATATTTTTCTTTCGTAAACACATTATTTTTTTTAGAAAAATAAACAGCGCAATAACATTAATCAAAAAAGTCTAACAAACACAATTAAAATCTCCGATTGGATATTACGTAAACGGTTTGAAGAAAGTTTGATAGTTAAAACGTTGGGGAGAATATTTATATGGGCCGCAGCTGTTCCACTCTCTACTCCATTTTATTACCAAAAATCGTTATTTCAGGCTTAATAAAAGGAATTTGCTTTCATAAAAAATATGCGACTATTTACAGCCATATTCAATAAAGCGTTCTAAATTTAAAACCGTACAAAATTGAAAGTTCTAGGTTTAAAGTGAGAAGTGTTAGAATTATTCAATAACAATAAAGTTTTGTAATGTAAATATTTTTTATTAATTTTTTTTTAAATATATAAAATTTTATACGCGTTGTTTTATGACACCTTACAAAAGTGAGGTTAGGAATATATTTTAAAAATATGCCAATCTATCGGATAAAATTTGTTATTTTTTTTATCCCAGAGCTATATCCTAGAGCGAAAATTGAAGATATAAAAACAAAATATATTTGTAGCGAACTATTGTATATGTAAGGTTAGTTGGGGTAAGTGCATACAAAAATTGGACTAGTTCAACTTTAAACTGGCATTAATTCTTTACATGCAATCGAAAATCTGTGAAAACAGTGACGCACCTACCCTGGATGTTGGGGAAAGTGCGGCTACAGTTGTTAATATATATTGCAATAGCTTTAGTTTGGGGTAAGTGCGTTGTGCATACCAAAAAACCTTTACAAAAAATAACCTGACAGTAACTTGTTATTGAATAGAATATCCTGCAAATAATATTGAACATTTTATTTTTTTTGTTCCATTTCGGATTGCCTCTAAAGCAGACTGTAAGTCTTCTTTAGTATAGCTACTCGCTTTAACTTTTCCCTTACGCAATTTCTGGGCATTATTAACTGAAACAAAGAAAAATGTTGAAATCTTCGTAATTAACTAACATGGGGTAAGAGCATTATTTGACGTACGCACTTACCCTAGCGGCTATAAATTTGGGGTAAGTATGACACCTAGTTTAAAATTTACAAATATTAAATTTATTTTGTTCTAAATGCTTAACAAGATGGTTTAACTATTAATTAACTTAGAGTAACACAGAAATTAGTGTAATATCATAACATAATATTTAAAATATTGAGTTTAAATAAATACTTATCAACCCACCTGTTCACTTCACAAACATAGGTTATGTTAAAATTCCGACTGCTGGTGTTCTATTTATTGCACAGTTACCAAATCACTTTAAATCGTTAGGGCAATACTGAAGTTAAGTAAGTGTGACATATGCAACTTTCAAAACATATTTTTAGTACACGAAAGAATAGGGGATGCAGTTACTCCTGATGCGCACTTACCCCAACTTACTATAGTACTTGGTAACCGAACCGAACTCAAGATTTGGGCAATAATGTTCACTTTCTTATTTCAAATATCTTCAATCTTCCACTCATTTCTAGACAAGCTACAAGATTTAATTGCTTAAAACGCATATACTTACAAACTGCACGTTTGTACTTGCCTTTATTGGTTTCTTGCCATACAAATATTTTTGCACGCTATTTTTTTCTGATAAAATTGAACAGGGCTCCAATCCCAATCGATCTTAAAATTTTAGTATACGCAACGTATATGTCGGATTGCATAAAGCCTTTTAATAATAATTAACTAATCATCAAGTTTATCTGTGACATTGTCAGAAATAATTCAAGTCATACGGGTCTGATTACGTTAATTTTTAGTTTACTAATCAGACACCTTTGATTGTGAGTTCATAATACCAGTTAAGGTACAGTCAAACTTGCTGGTTAGTTAATTCTGGTTAAAAATCTTTGTGCAACCCAACAATAAACTGATAAATCTTCCTTAAATAGTGAAAGCGCATAGGCCCAAAATGGGGGGGGGGGGGAGGGGGGGTGGCGCGAAAAATAAATGATTAATGTTGAAAACTCATTTTTTATCTTTATTTACATTATACTTAATGTAATAACGTTTCTTGTCACTTTGAAATATGTTTCGTTTGATCCCCCCCCCCACCCCACCCCCGGAGGGTTAAAAAAAATTAAATTACCATATCAGAAATGAATAAAAATATCATTGTTGCGCCAAAATGTATGCTTCTTAATGTAGAATAAAATTATTTTTTATGTTTTTTTTAAATAAAAAGTTTAGGGAAATAAGGCGATAAAACTTTGAAAATTTTTTTTACATATTTTCATTATATCATCACATATTATCGAAAAAAGTTCTAAATAAAAGACTGTACCTTATTTAAATATATTTGTACATCAAGAAATCACCGAAATGGGTGTTTCGTGTGAAAGCGTACCAATTTCCTATTATCCATTTCTGAAACTTTAAATTTGGAATTTTTATTTTATTTGAATATTGTCCTTTTTGTTTTTTTTTACGTGTTCTTAAAAACTCAGTGGTCATAAATTTAGTCAACGAATTAAGATAAATGACGACAGTTTGCAAGAAGGGACTTTACGAAAGTGGGAGGTTTGAAACGTTTATGAAAATTCTAGCTACATTTTACCTTAAAATCACTTCCCTTTTGCTTCCGAGCAAATCTTAAAAGAAGTTAATAGATGTATAAAAAACTTAATACAACCTTATTAGGTATATTATTTACCGTTATAAAAAAATATATTAAGTGAGGAAAACTGCCTCGAAAGTGCTTGAAAACGTTCTTTAATTACAATAATGCTTCGAGCATAGTGCTTGCAAGTATTTTAAAATACAGTGGGCGGTAATTGAAGCCTTTTATAAAATGTGCTTGGTAATCGGTAATTCAACTTCTCATTTCAAGGCACTCAAAATCACTTAAAATTACTTTCCTTGGTAATTGCAAGCACAACAAGCTAAAGCTTCCATAATAGTAGCACCAAAACTTTAGACGGTGTACATTATTCTCAATGGTTATTGGAGCTACCACAAATCACTAGTTCGTGCGATATGCTTTCCAGTTGTCTAGGCCAGGTGAACAATGGTTACTCGAATTGTTATAACCAGCGAAGACATAAAAATATTTGCGACCGAGATAGAGATGGAAATAGAAAGCTAATACTGTTCGCAATAAAACAGCATCGTTATTCGCCATAAGTAATAAATTTCGTCTCTGACGTATCACGTGGTTCGAAAATGCTCTTTAAAGACTCATTTATAAGAGTGTTGTTTACGATATCATTCTACTACACAATTAACTTTTTTATGAAACATTAAACAAAGATTTTGGGTAATAAACTAAACAGAAAGTGAACAGCTGCGCTTCATATAATATGCTCCCCAATGTTTTAACCATTAAACTTACTTCATATACCGTTTACATAATTCCCAAATGGAAAATTTTAATGTTGCTGTGTACTTTTAACTTCGTACATTAAGAAATGTCTGCAATCGTTAAAAGAATTAAAATTGAGGAGAGATGATTTTCACTTCCTGAACTTTGCCCATAGACTAAACTTCTCCTGCTAAATGACTTCCAATAAAGACATACGGGTCAACACAAAAATGAACTAATGGAGGAGGCAGTGGTTTATTTTTTCCATTATCAATTTTTTTCTAAAATACCTTTTGGGAAAAATAATTCATATGCTGATCTAGCAGGCAATACGGTGAACAGACCACTGGGATTACTCAAAGAGGAGATTGATCATTCATTCATTTTAAAACCATACTTTATTAATTTATAGATATTTTTACGTCATCTATCCTACTTTATATTATGTGACATAATATTTCCTATAGCTAGTTCAAACCAGGGCACAACAACGAGGCAACGCCCCGCTGGGGCTGTTTTTAGCCCTGATATATTGATTACACGGCCAAGTAGTTTGCATTGAACAGATGGACAGAGTTAATAACCTGTAGTACATCCAGGCAACTGTGGCCCACACTTGGTAAAAAGACAACCGCAGAGCTATTGAGATACAGTAGAAAAGACGTGAAAAATATTACTGCGGTTGTTACCGGACATTGCCTCTTCGGTAGATATGCCAAACGTATGCAAATACCCACTAACTACTTCTGAAAAAGTTGCAGAGGTGAGGAAGAGGAAGAAAGTATTCAACATTTTCTGTGTGAATGCCCTGGCTTCGCAAGAAGAAGGTTCACTGCCCTGGGTAAATCATTTTTCAATAGCCTGGAGGAACTAAGCAACTTATAACTTGGACGACTGAGCAGGTTTTTGAATAGTAGTGGCGGGTTTGAATGAGTTGTTAAAATTCTTCTGCGGTGTACGCCGCACCAACCATCAGAGATCTAATGAAGGTGGGTTCTACGGGACACGTGTGGTATCACAACGGACCTAAAAGGACTACGTGAGACTGTTTGGTCAGAGCCAAAGGTCTGCCACTCTAACCCAACCTACCCAAAATTATGACGTTTTGTGGATTCAAGTAGACATCTATTTGTTTCCCATCAAGTAAATAACCTACAACAAAAAAGTTAAAAAAGAACTATTTTTTTTCCTATTAAGGGATATCGAAAACCAACCCTAACTGCAGGCAGAGAACCATATTGTAACAATATCATAATCTAATTTTCCTTTTTTAGCTCCCAGATTAAAAAATCAGTAATGTCCTTAACTTTGAAAAGTACTTCCTGTTGAAAATACTCATTAAACTTTATTGACGCATTACGTAAATGGGATGGAAAAAGTTTGTAGTATAACGTTAGGAAAATTGTTTATAAAAGGCACAGCTGCAGGCTTTAAGCATTATATTTCTCAAGGGTTTGGTATTGTGAAACATTTTTAATAGTTACGAGTTGACATTGTTTTTGAAAAAGTAGGGCTGGCCAATTTTTAGCGTTTAAGATTGCGGATTAATAAAGCAAAACGAAATGTGGAATTTGTAACGATAATTACATTTAATCGTGAACCCGTTTTATTGGTTTAAAATGTTAAAAAGGACGTTGTAACTTTTAGATAAAGAATAAAAAATAACTTTTCTCTAAGATGAACCATTGGCATTCGGATGTTACAGCCTGTCTAAAGTCTGAAAATGTCATATTTTATTATCCATATATCTTATAAACAATCCAGACGCCATTTTTGACACATTTGCCACATTGAATTTAGAAATAATTATAACCTTTTATATAAAATAGGTGTACAATTTTTAGGGAAATTAGAAAATCATATAATAAATAGAGCGTTCCAAAAAAAAATATGTTTGTTATGATCTGACTATTTGGGACACTCCGTTTAATTTAAAATAATTTTAGATTGTAGAACTCATGCCTCCTTATCTTTGCTTTTAAAAAATAATAAAAAGTTAGATGCTATAAAATCCTGCATTACCCTCTATATCAGAGTGTCCTTAAAGTTATGATCAATAATTAAGCTTTAGGTAGATTGGGTCGAAATAAAGTTAGAACTTTATATAAAATATTGTCCTTTGTCCTCTCATTACAGCCTCCCTCTGAAGATGGTTGTTACTAAATATCTTCGAAATATTCTATATTAACAGTAATTAGGATCTTCTAAAACTCTCCCTTGTACCATTTGGTGCAACCGAGACTTACCACACAAGATAAATAGAGTCGAACATAAATAATATGCCCACCAATTGGGTGGTGCCTCATGGCTGCAATGGTGAAGAGGGAAAGTCCATTAAACAAGCATTCCCCACTTTTAAGGTTAGGGGTCAGTACGTAGAATTACTTAATATTACTCATCTGAGCTCTATAGAGTAATCTCAGACCCGTGACTGTTATCCCAAAATCGTTGTCCTATACGCTTCGGTGCCTCGTCAATCTGGACTCTTTCGCTGGCAAATCTGACGTTGAATGGTCTTTGTGAATCAACCTATTTTAAATTGTGTAAATCCTGTGACTTTTTCTGCTAATATTTAAAAAGAGACAGGTTAAGGGATGCCTACTATACACGGATGTAATAATGATAACAATTAAATTAAAAAACATATTTTATAAATTATTAAAATTTTTAAAGGATCTGAGTAATCTGGAATTGTAGCAAAGGAGTGATTTTCTAAAATTTCTTAATGATACTAAACTTAAAACCGTTTGCAAATACTTTAATAACTAATCTCATTAAAAAAAATTAAGTAGGGATAATAAAGTTGTTTTTTAAACTGTCCTTGCAGAAAGTTTTTAAAAATTTTAAAATATGTAGTTTTAATTAATAAAGAATATAATAATGAAACGATATAAGTAGAAATAATATAACTTCACGTTTGTGCACACATACAAGGTGGTCCATGTGTGTGACAAAGTAATATACCGTCTCTACTATTAAAAATATCAAGAAAAAGTTTTTATAAAAGTTGTGAGGTATAAAAATAAATGTTCTAAAATTATTTTTAAATATACAGGATGGTCCAGAAAAGTAGGACCCTAAAAATATATATTTTTTCAAAAGGAACACGCTATATATTTTAGCATTTCTTGTTTTCTCTCAAAATTATCCATATGATGCCATATTTAGTTTTTTAATTTTTTGCAACGTTGCCAAATAAAATGCAAAATTTTTAAAATTTTGGAAAAAACACGATAGTACAAAATAACTATATTTCTCAATTAGAATACTGAAAATCGAAAATATCTTGCAAGTTCTTAAGTTTGGGGATAAAAACCCCTCTCAAATCTTCAAGTACTTAAAGTTTTGTACATAGTGTTTTCTGTTGACTTCCAAACATAGACAATTTTAATATACAATAACTTTATTTTTCAATTGAAGCGCCCTATATTTATTTGGCTCGTCTGATAGTTATTTTAAGTATGTTTTATTATTTTATAAGTTATACCTATACCTGAATTTACGAGTTTTGCCAATATTTTGTTTTTTATTTAAATATTCGTGAAAAAACCATAGTTTTTATTTTTCTAAGATAATAGCGGGGCATCGTTTTTAATTTTAATGGAAAATAAGAAATAAACATAAATAGTCATAATATTTCTATTTTTATGTTCTGCAAGGCGGATGATATAATTTGAACCTATATAATTAAAACATTTAAATAAATTTTTAAAAGTTTTTTTTTTAAATAAAGTTTCATCCGCCAAACAAGAAGTTCCTGAAAACCCCTTAAGAAAATATTTATATTAAATATTTAATTAGACAAGCGAGGAAACGATGCCGCATTTAACGCTGGTATGAAAGGCTCTTATTTCATTAAATATTTCCTTAGGTCATATTTCAATAAAATTATTAGATTCTCTAAATTATAGATTTAGTTGCTCGTTATTAATTAAATTATTTAATTGGACGAAACATGTCTGAGATGCGCTGAAAATTAGCCAGGATCCCAGGAAACGAACCGCTGCAGGTCAAGACATTATTTACTCGCTTTTGTCGGGAGTCTTTCACAAATTTTATACTCACATAAGAGCTGTCATTATTGCATGTGGATAATTAGACAATATTTCAATGTGATTTCTAGTTTATATGTTAAATATTTCACGTGCTATTTTATTTTGTTCATTTAAATTTAGCCTGGGACTCATTGGACTATCGCGTCCTCAGATTAACAAGCTGGTGGTTGTTAATCTGACATTCAGTCCATTATGTCCTGCATGACCGGTTTACGATAAAATAGGGATTATTTATAATTATTGTTGCATTTGTAGCATTTAGCTGTTTCGTGCTTAATTAACGGCAGGGTCGGCAGGCGAAAGGAAGGTCTTTGATTTACGTAAATGAACTATCCACCGCCCCTGTACAGGTCACATTACGGATATGACGTAATAAAAAATATTTTAAACCTAAAATCTGATTATAAATCTATTTTTTCTGTGACAGGAAAAAAGTGTGACATTTTATCTCTGTTGACAGGTAATAAAATGTCACTTTTTGTAAAATTACTTTTTTCCCCGGGAAAAAAGTGATGTGATTACTTTTTTCCCCGGGAAAAAAGTGATATACTTTCCCGGATATAATATACACACATAAGTAAAGGTAGATATTTAATTTTAGAATATTTTATTATACAAAAAGTTACATTTTCTTTAAATCAAAAAGTACAATTATTAAATGTGCATTGCATGCATGACATGTTCATTTTACTATTCAGTACAGTCGAATTTTCTCGTGTTGAAATTATATTTTCTCAAATCGGGTGTTCCTTTAGCACTGCCACAGGTTCTAAACACTTTAATAGCTATTTCTGTCCTGTGTGCTACCGATTCATCAACATACCCTTCAGAGACCGTTGATGACTTCCAACCGCCATGTTTCTTGAGTGTCAACAAGTCTCCCCCAGATTCAACCAAAAGTGTAGCAGACGATCTTCGAAATGAATGACCCGTATATAAGGTAACATTTTCAAGTTGAAGAAAATTAGCTACTGTTTGGGGTACCTTATAAAACTGATTTTTACCCACAACTTGATTGATACATTTTCCATTGTGATATGCATAAAATAGGCGGCGATCCTTTGCTGCTGTTGGACGAAGGGCTATGTACATTCGGTAAAATTTAATATATTTTTCAGTAACTACAAATCTCCTGTTAACATCATTCTTTGTTAATTAATAACGTTCCCGAAACTTCAATATCATCTAATGTTACCTGGCTGATTTCGCAAATTCGACAAGCTCCTGCAATCGCAAGTAAAACAACAACCTTGGCCATTAAATAAACTTCATCGGGAGCATTATTTAAAAAATCACTAATTGTACTCGTAAAAATCGCAGATTTCTTGGGCGTGTAACCTTTCCCATTTTGTTTTAGGAATGTAATTAGTTTGAAATATTTTAAAATGTCTACATTATTATTGGATTGTAACATACTTTTAATCATTGAATAATTTGACCACACTGTTGATGGCTTTTGTTGGTGTGTCAGTTCCGAAAAATAGGCCAATAACACTGTCTCCGACAAAGAATTGCATGCCTTTTTCATCTTCCATTCCATAAATCTTAAAAACGCGTTTTCGTAAGTTTTGCGCGATTTAGCTGGCAATATTTTTGTGACGCTACTTTTGCTGCTTCTACTAATTCCGGTGGAGTCAGAGAAAACTCAAAATCAGACATTTTACACTTTATATTATTTAAAATAACTACTAAATAACCACTAAAGTTCTTACTTTTTATATTAAATCACGGAATAAAAACAGATATTTGATTATTTTAAAGGTTTCCTTAGAAACGCAGGTCCAATTGTCGCTATAAGTAAAACAGCCTACCTACTAGTTTAAAAAGTCAAATTTCACATCGATACTTTTCTGACTTTAATATATTGTAATAATATCGTCGTTTTTCCCATCACAGAAAAAAATAGTGTATTATACACGGAAAAAATATTAGATTTTAGCTCTCGCTTTTTTGTCTCCCTCCGCTTCGCGTCGGGAGACAACACAACCTCGAGCTAAAATCTAATGCTTTTTTCCCTTGTATAATAAATAACTATTTTTCTACTCCCACGTGGATATTTGCTGTTTCCGATGCAATAAAGTGATTGGATAGTGGGCTATTACGGTTAACTGAACGAATATAATTTCATATCCATCCTAGTTAGGATATGAAACTGTCTAATCAGAGTGGTCGTCAACTACAAAGAAACCAGATTTACAAGTTTAAAACTGAGCTAAGATTATAAAAAAATCTAATCTGTCTGATCAAATTTGTTATTTTGTATATTTGAATCAAAACTTTTATCTAGCCTAGCTTGAATACATCAAAAAGTGCATGAAATGGTGCGAAAATTGAAGATATAAAACACAAATATTTTTTTATCGAACTATTCTAAGTTTTTTTTCTGACCTCACTAACCATTTGTGCACAAATGCTCTTTCAGTTTTCAGAAATCTCTAGTTTTACACTCATTTATAGATAATTACTACAAGATTTAATGCATAAAATGTATATAGAAAATAAACGTTTGTACTTACTTCCTTTGTTAGTTTTTTACGATGACTGAGCTCCAATCCCAATTGACTTTAAAAGTTTTATTATAAACAGATATAAAAAAACTAGTGTCCTTTAGTGGTAGAAAATGAAGATAAGTACATAAAACAGAAAAATTATAAGATTTAAAAAAATAGTATATTATGTTACAAGGACGAAAAATGCAGTATTTCGTACGTATTGCGGGAGATTACTGGACGAGGCAAAGCCGAGGCCAGTAACCCGCATAGTCTGAAATACATTTTTCGTCCGTATAACATACGTTATTTTTTATCCGATTGTGTTTTTGCTCGGATTATAAAATAATGTAAAAATTAAGAAAACCAATATATTTCATCTTGCATTGTAATTTTTTGTCCCTTGAATGTTTGAACAATGAAACCTGTAATATGCGTATCCATGGATCTAACAAATAAGTAAATTAATATTATCAACTGACGTTTTATCAATCAGGCGATAGTTTTAACTAATCTTTCGTGTTCTGCTAGTTTTAAAACCTGAAAAACACAATTAAAAATGGAAATAGACGATGATCTTATAGAAGGTACACCACCTGACATTCAAGAAACTGCCAAGGAAGTAATGTTACATTTGTTGCCACAAAAATCTAAGGAAATATATGAAAGAGCTTATAAAATCAAATTTACATCACCCCGTTCTTGTTCAAAATTGTTCTAATTGTACATTTAATATAAATATTGTAAATAAATGAATAAAATAAACTGTTGAAAATATTTTAGTGACCAACAAAATGTTTTTCGGACTAGGACGACAAAGGTTGCCTAGCTACCAGCGCAATAATCAATACCTTATTAAAAAGGTTACCTTTTCGTCCAAATATCTGGTCTATAAAACGTCATTTTTTGACACAATCGGATAAAAAAACCTTTTTTAAGGTTATTATTTTAGTCTGGGTATTAAGGTTATGTTATTTCATTTTGTTTTGCACAGAAAAAAAGGTTTATTTGGGTTTGTTGAACAAACACGCAAATGCTATGGTTTAGAAAAAGTAATTGACCATTTTTAATCATAAATATGTCGCCCGTCTGTTATTCTGCAAAAGGTCGCATGTGAGAAAGATAGATATATTCAAAGTGATTTTGTGTACATATAAGAAATAACCTAAATCAATAATTATGTTATAGTGTAGTTTGGTCTTTGGATTTGCCAACGAAATTAATTTTTCTTCGATTGTTTTTTATTATCTTTTTCACAAGTTCACGGCCAACTAAAATAACAAGAAATATTGCTTGATTTAAATTTTTTATTTTTAATATGAAGTTCAGAAGTTGAGCCGTAAAAAAATACTGTACAACTCGAGTGAATTGTACATATTGCGGCCGGAAATTTACTTCTTTGTGAGATATGTATATCATATCCACTCTTGTTGTACAAACTACTATTTTTCTCTTCGCAGTCACCAACTTTTTCGAATTGCAACTTACTTAAATTAGCTTAAAGATATAGAAAAGCATCGCTTTTCTCATGTAAAGGAAATTCAGATTACATTTTTACAGTCGTATTCACTAAAGGATCTATATTTAAAACAGTCCTAAATTGACAGTTCTAGGTTCAAAATGACAAGTATTGGAATAATTATAAATAAAATAGATACAAAGTCGCGGGCTCATTGAAATTTCATTCCAGTAGTTATAAGGTTACATATGTTTCTTTCTATCTGAGTATCATCAGACCTAAAGAAGCATTTAAAAAATACGAATATAACAACAGTAATCAGTAGTAAAAAATAACTAGGTCTGGTGATGCTCAGATAGAGCACAACATATGTAACCTTATATTTACTTGAATGAGATTTTAATGAGACAGTGACTTTGTGTCAATAAGCGAGTTCGGTTTTACCATCAGATTTGTCAGATTACTCCGAACCCGTTTATTTAATGTTTCAGAGGACAAAAATAAATCTGAATGTCGTTCGTTTATCATATCGACGAGCAAATGGAGGTCCATGGAAATATTTAAAATCTAACCGTTCGCGTTGTTTATTGAGGAATGAAGATAATCTTACCTTTCGTAAAATTCGCCAAGATTATTTTTTATTGCACTTTACAAATAATATGATATGAATCCGACCAAATTTTTTGTTTAAACTTGTTTACATAGAATTTTAAAAAATTCTTAGGTTCGAAAATAAAATAGAGACTATCAAGATCGTTCGGTAAGTACGAAGTCGTCTGAATTCTGCGTGATCACATGATCTAAAAATGTCATCGCTCTCATCTCATCTGCGAGGTAAAAACCGAACTTGCTTTATTTTATTTATACTTAAACTAGGTCTCTTATAGAAAATGGATTTTTCTTTAAATTTATAAAGGAAAAAGTATTTAAGCACGTACTGTGTTCTTTAATAGAACTAAAACTGTATTTGAAACAACATCCCGGTCAAAATATTTATGGGTAAGATGATTTAATAATTACAAAAAAAATCAAATTAACTCAAAAGCGTGATAGGGCATATAAAATAATGCCATGGTGAAAACACAACTGTAAGATCATAGATCTACATATTTTGATGGTCTAAATTTTAAAAACCCTAGTGAATACGGGTGTAAATGTTTAAATTATATAGTTACTGGTGCCAGCATAAATTTTCCTAAGAAATGATTTTTTCCCAATGAAATACTTGATTTTAGTTTATTACAAGACAACATTTAAACTTTTATATATCCAATGCGATATACAGTTTATGTGAGACGAAACAGTTGATACTAGGAGTGCAGTGGCGCCAAGAAATTCGCAATGGGTAAGCACGCGTGGGCACGATGATTTTGAGGGTGGGCACTGCAGTAAAAAAGATCCTCCCTCGCCATGAGCTCCCCGCGGATGAAAGTTTTCCTTCCCCCCAATCCAAACTGACTTCTAAAAAAACTACTACGGACAGTACTTTTCAATCAACAACATCTAGACATAAAAATCTCCGTTTAAAGGTTGGAGACAATGACGTTTCTTAAACGGCAGTAGAGTTTTGGACTATTCACCTGGAGACGACTGGAGATGCTTATCAGTTAAAACGTAGTGATTCTAAACAAATAAAGACAATGCAAGTCCAAAACTCTACTGCCGTTCATAAAAATCTCCCTTCCCCACGGAAAATCCAGCGCTGAACCTAATCCCTTGATTTTGGTTGAGCTCCCATCTTTTCAGGGTCGGCAAGTGCCCACTCTGGTCCCCCCTGGTGTCACCACTGTAGGAATGGAGTGCTAAGTTAAATAGAATTATCACGATGCTTCTTTAACGTTTATTTGAAGTTATATTTGAAGTTTAGTTTTGAATAAAGGGTAGTAATGCACGCCGTGAATTATAAATCCCCAAAAACGAGTGTAGAAACGTTCCTTAGCTTTACAATGCTCCTAAGATACAAAACACTAGGCATTAAATCAGTGGCGGAGCAGCCGACTCCCTAAAGTCACTTTTTATAGTAGAAGTTTTTGTCTTTTGAGACGGTAAAAAGCTTTCTTTATTAGTCACTTATATTGTTATAACCTAAAGAATCTCGCTGATTGGTCCCAGTTGAAAAGGTTATTATTGGGATTTGCTTCCTTTAACTAAATTACCTTTAACACTTCATCCTTTTTAAAAATAATTACACAGATATGGTCTCCCCGAAATAAAATTCTCGCCACGCCAGTGGGTGACGATAAAATAATCAAATTAATTGTAAATAATAACCGACTAAACTAACACTTTGAAATACTACATATTTCCAAAAACTGAAAATTAACCTCTTTTTTAAATACTCCATCGATGGAAGCTAAATCTGGAAAAAAAAATTTTTTAAGCCGATAAAATATCAAATATTTAATTTCCTTTTATTAGTCGACTGTCTGTGAAAAAAATTAATAAAAGCTCAGCAGTAAAATGGCTTAACTTTAAAAAAGTGCTAACAGAAACAATCATGAAACTTTACTCGGGTATTATGGAAATGGCAGAAAGTTTAGAGCGAATTTTTTTATTAAACATTCAGGAGACGTGAATTTTACTATTTTTAGGGAAATTAGATTTGACAACAATCACAATCTTCCAACCAGCAACAATCATTTTTCAAAGCAGATTATAGAAATAAATAGACTAGACTTGTTGTATTCCTTTATTGTTAAAATGCCCATGAGTACTATTATTATTTCAAATTTCTTCATATATTTTTCCTTTTATACAAAGTCGTTGATTCTGACTTTTGCTGACTTTCCAAAATCTGTTACCATTTTTTGGAGAGCTAGTCAGTATAATGAAACAAAACTTGCGTTAAAGTTTTATCATAGAGGAATGATAGGGCGTAATTGGTCAGCGCTTTGAGTTCCTCTACTTTTATTTTTCTTGCATAAAACAAAATTTTTGGGAAACATGTTAGTGTTACGATAACAGAAATTATTTTTTACATAATTGGTCAAGAAATACAACAAATATTTGGTCCGTTTAAACAAATATCTACTTTCGTTTCCTGAGATAATATCAACGAGTTGATTCTGCAGCGCAAGAAGTTGAGGCTAATGCCTTTAAGAGAGAGATAGATGATGAATAAAATGTTAAAGTCTAGTGCAAAATTAAAACCATTAAAAGTTGAAATTTGAACGTGGAGTTTTTTGTAAAAAAACAAAATAAGATGGAACCAAATAGACCATCAAGACACCTTCTGTGACTGCGGAGAAATACAAGATATGACGCACCTCATGAATTGCAGAAACTGCCCCAACACCTGCTCCCTGAATGATTTATGGAATGCTGAACAAAACGCCATCGACGTCGCCCAATATCTCTTTGAAGCACGGTGGTTAGTTGTAATATCCACCAATTTTGCGACCCAAGCAGCATGGTGGTTTGCGTAAATAACCACGAACGTCATCCTATTGCCAGGCACTTACGCATAGTGGCTAGATCTGGAACCACTTAACTTAGTTTGATGTACAATGTACAGATGTCGCTAGCGAACTAATTTTCGAATTTGGTTGTTATAGTTGGAGAGCATAGACAATTGTATGCTGGTAAACGTCAAAATAACCGGGTTGCTTTTATTGTTGATGTGTTTCTTAAAGTTTTACTTGCATATTGCAGTTTGGAGGTGTTATTTTTGTAAGTTACATGTTTTGATATGTCCTAAATAAGAGTGCGTGTTGACTACAGTGATTTTTTATCCTGAGGCGGATTTATGTACGTTAGGTTAAGTGGTTAGTGCTCGTGTTCACCGCGCATATGTGACATAAACACAAAGTAAGAAAAACGTAGCAGTTTGTAGCTCAACGCGCAATTTCTTTTAAAATTTAGTCAGAACGGTGACATCTTTAAAGATAGGTTGAGTGTCAAACTGTTATGTCTTTCTGTCTTTAAAAGTACAAATATTTTGGTACCCTTATCAAATAAATAATTACTTTTATGGTAATTAGATGTTTTGTAAAGGTACGAAAAAATAAAAAACGAATTATTACTGGAACTGCAGTGACTATTTTTGACTTGACTATTGATTGACCAGTGCTGCCTGTAATTATAGTTATCTCTAATAACACGAATAAATTTTACTGAAAAACATGCATAGAAGTTTGACAGATAAGGAACTAGAGGAGCTACATTACGTTTCTGATGAAGATTTTCCTTTGGGCTCTGAAGGGGAATCTGATGATTCTGATGTGGAGCCAACCATTTCCCTACATGAAGACGAATTTAATCTTTGTATTTTGGCATCGCAAGATGAAAATTCTGATGATAGTGACGACGATAATATGCCTCTGATAAATTTTGTATCATCCGGATATCAAAAAGATCCTAAAGCCTCAACTTCTAAACTTCCTAATGATGTTAGTGCTTCTGCATCATTAAGAACTACTGCTGATCAAAATAAAAGACAACACATAGATATTTTGACTTTAGCAACAGAACCTATTTGGGACCAGTCGCCAAGAGACAGCCTTTTTGTTTCCGATTTTAAAGAAAAGAGTGGCCTTGATGCTCGTATAATGGAATTAGAACAAAAAACCCCATTTGAAATTTTTTCAATGTTTTTTCGTCCCAGTTTGATAGAAGATATTTGTTTTCAGACAAATTTGTTAGCTACTCAGCGAGGTAAGCCATTTAAACCTACAGACGTCGAAGAGATTAAGACATTTTTAGGAATAAATATTTTTATGGGAATGAAAAAATTACCAAGCTACCGAGACTACTGGTCCACAAAACCTGATTTTCATGATTATTATATTTCTTCTTTGATGACGGTTAATCGATTTGGTTGGCTTTTGTCACACATCCATTTCAATGATAATTCCATTCAGCCAATGCGTGGCGAAGCAAATCATGATAAATTATATAAGTTGCGCCCGTTTCTAACAGAAATTTCAAAGTGTTTTAAGAAAAATTACCACGCGCGACAAAAGCTGGTAGTCGACGAATCGATGGTCAAATTTAAAGGGCGATCATCGTTAAAACAATTCATGCGAGACAAGCCTATCAAAAGAGGATTTAAAGTTTGGATGCTATGCGATTCATCTGGCTATAATTTAAAATTTGAGATTTACACTGGCAGAGGAGATGATCAATCTGGAAAGGGTTTAGCCTCTCGGGTTGTTTTAAATCTACTGCAAGACTTTACTCAAAAAAATCATCACCTTTATATTGACAATTTCTTTAACCCTTTCGGTACGGGTATATTTTCCACAGAATTGCTGTACAGACGGGCATATTTCGTGCTCGCGTGATCACCCGTCTCCCACGGGAAAAGCCGGTTCCCGTACATTGGGCGAGTACGTATGTGACGAGAACAGACGTTTCCCGTATGAAATGCGATGACGTAGTAGGAAGGATACCAACATTTAAAATAAAAACATATATTATAGTGATGTCAAAATCTATATGGCCGTGTTTTAAGACGGCTCCCGGCCTACGGAAACGGAAAACTCAAACGTATTAACACGTTTCCCGTACCGAAAAGGTTAATGGTTATGAACTTTTGTTGACCCTAAAGAATCATAATGTTTTTGCATGTGGTACGGTGCGTCCACAAAGAAAACATTTACCAACTTTAAAAAGCGATAAAGCACTACCAAGAGGTGAATACGATTGGAAGCGATCAGACGATGGAATAACGATGTTTAAATGGAAAGATAAAAAGGATGTACATTTTTTATCCAACTATCATGATCCCAATCAAACTCTAACCGTTCAGAGGAAGGAAAAAGATGGAAGTATTTCTGATATTCCTTGCCCTAAAATTTTAAAAGACTACAATAGTAACATGAACTTCGTTGACAACTTTGATAGGTTAAAAAATGACTATCAAATTGATCGAAAAAGCAAGAAATGGTACTTACGACTGTATTTTCATTTTTTGGATGCCGCCATCACCAATTCATTTATTATTCACAAAGAAATTGGATATGAAAAATTAACTAACAAAGAGTTTCGTCGGGCAGTATATGAAGGATTGTTAGCAAAAGCAATTGTTTGTCCACTGGATACTACTGGTCCAAAACGTAAAAGCGTTCAAGTTAAAGGTCACAAACCTTATGTGAGCAAGAATATAAGATTGGAATCATCTAGCCATCAGCCAATGAGAAGCACATCAAAACGTTGTGCTGCATGCAGTACCAAGAAAGTTCCCATTCGTACTATTTGGATGTGTTCCACATGCAACGTTCCCTTGTGCTTGCGGAAAGGAAAAGAATGTTTTCAAAATTTTCACAAAAAATAATTTAGATTTCCTAATATGATTTATTATTTCATGACATTTCTTTTCGACTCCTGTGCATGGTGGTTAGCTAAACTAACCACTTATTTTTTTTAAATTTGGGCAATACCTATATTTTTTTTTATGAAATAATGTGATAACCCATATTTTTATAAACAAATAGACATGTTTTTGGTAAAATTTCACAATTTTATTTTTCAAATCTATTTCATGCAGAAAGGGTGTTAAAAATGTGCCATATCTTGTGCTTCAAAGAGATATTGGGCGCAAAAATTATGAGTTGTTGTTTTGGACACGAAAAAGTAAGTTTGTAAATAATAATTATATAGGACATATTTTGAAGAAATAATGCAAATTACATTTTCAATATTTGTACTGTTGCGCACTTCCGCTTGCACACATTGGATGTTTTGTTGCAGGCGCGGTTGATCCTTAAGGTCATTTGGTTAATGACCCATCTATAAATTTTACCCACCTAATTAATTAATTTTTCAAAACAAATTTTTACGATTAACCTTCAAAAAATGCAAATATTCCAAAATGTGTTATACGAAAACTCCCTAATACAGATTGAAATCCAGCACTCCGCTCGGCTGGGCCGAATTTCAGTATAGCTCACGGTTGACCTCATGGGTTTATATTAAATTAGAAGATTTTTTTTTTATGATAAAACACCTGCACTGTAGGAAAAATCCTTTAAGGCGCTCTGGGAGCGGTGCGTGTGCGTTACATAAATGAATTGGAAACTAAGAGCAAAACAGACATACACTGTAAAAAATTATGTTAAAATTTCACAATATTTACTATATTCTTTAAGCTATATAATCAGGAATTTCTGTTCACTATATATAAGCTGTATTTCTATGGGTAAGTAATATTTCTTTACAGATATTTTCAATTTAAAACTTTTATAAATACAAGCCCAAAATATTTTTTTCCCCATTTGTTATGCAATTTTTTTTATTGTTGTCTTATTAACAAGTGGAAATTTCCTTAGCTTAACAGTGATCATATATGATCAAACAAATGATTTTTCACCTGAAGACGACTGGAGATACTTACCAGTAGAAACGTTGTGATTTAAAACAAATAACGACAAGGCAAGTCCAAAACTCTTCTGTCATTCAATGGAGTTTATATTATGGATGTCACCATTCTTTTGTTTTCGGGCGTACTTTACTAGTAAATACATATTAAATAAAGATTTTCTATCATTTCGTCAAATTAAATATGGGTGACTTCATGGGTGTCCTAGAGAAACACTTTTTTTTTTATGATAAAACACCTGCACTGTGGGAAAAATCCTTTAAGGCGCTCTGGGAGTGGTGCGAGTGCGAATAAAGCGATTAACGTTGGTCTTGAAACGTTGAAGATTGTATTCATTGGGAAACACGACCTCAGGAAGATCATTCCACAAAGATGACGTTCTCCAGATGAAAGAATTCTTGAACAATGAAGTTCGAGGAGTACTAAGCTGAACAACATATGGATGAGCGGCAGCGGTTCGCCGTGTATTTCTGTTTTGCATTGCTCTAGGTGGAATCAAGTGGGCAATGTCAGTCGAACACCTGCCATGGAAATATCTGTAAAAGAGAGCCAAATCACCAACCTGTCTTCGATGCTCCAGGCTATCGAGGGTCTTGGTCAGCTCGGGGTCGCCGATCAGACGAACGGCCCTCCTTTGAATGGAATCCAGCAGCCGAAGGGTGTGCTTGGGTGCAGAGCTCCAGACATGAGAGCAATATTTTAATGATGGTCGAATCTGGGCTTTGTAGAGTGTCAAAAGTTGATGAGGTGTGTACAACTTTATTCTTTTTTCTAATCAACCATTAAAATTTGAGTAAGGACCCTTAAAATCAGACCAAATTTGTCAGATGCTCGTAGAGATGACCTTGTAAATGTAAAAGAATACTACACACTGTCAGGCCGCGTCCCCGGAACCGAATTCAAACGAGAACTAACGGCGTAAGACTTCGCGGTTGCCAAGTCTAACGCATTTGGTATCTTTTAATATTTTAGCTTTATTTAAATTCAAAGTAGTGTAGTCCACTTTTTAAAAATACCTGATTTTATTTTTACATTACACAGTTTTTTTCGGCACATTTTTTGTTTAAAAAAATGTGTTCTTTTTTTATGTTGTGAAATGCGGGAAAAATTTCAATCGTAGATTTGATTTGAGATCATTTCTTATGGTTGATGAAAGAAGATAAAGATGGAAGAGATATTTCTCATTTTTTTTTCAACCCTATCACTTAATATTTTAAATATAAACAAACAAAAATTATTATCCTAAAAATTACATTTTACAATTTTAAAGCTTTTTAAAATGATAAAGTTATTTTTTTTGCTATAAAAACAATTTATCTGTATCTATTGCAATGATAATTACAAATATTAGCAGATACAAGAAGGACAGATAAACGTAGAAAAATAAATTGGAGTGAAAAGAAAAACAGAAAATGTCTCCTAAGAAAAACTTTCATTATACTTTTCTATATACGGTTGTCATAAACAGCAAGCAGGCAAGCATATCTTGCAAATAAAAGAAATAGAACATATGTGAACACTTTATAAAAAAAATCTAATATTTCTATGCTTTCCGAAAAGCTTCAATAACAAACAACATTAAAACGGTTAGATAAGAGATAATCGATAGAGAAGGTTTCACAACAAAAAGCTCGGGCACAAAAAGCTCCATGTTTTTGTCTGTTTATAACATTTAGTGTTTTCCTCTAAGCTACACGTGACGTAAATGGGTCGACTGTGACAAATTTTCCTTGTTTGTACTCTACAAAGAAACCTTCGTTTGTCGTTGCGGATTACATAATAACATAAATTTATGCGAGCGTGATGAAATATTGTCCTCTAAAAAGTACGAAACAGAGCATTAGTCAAGCCAAAATATTTTACTAAATTAAAAATTAGTTCGTCTAAAATCACATGCCTTTATCAAAGTTCTTTTGTGTAAATGAAAAAAATAAATTGAAATAATAATTTATTTATTTAATAATATAAGAGTATAACAGAAAAGTAGGGTTTTTAGCGGCAGGCGGACAAAGTAGTGCATCTATCCTTTGCATTGAGTACACAGGGACGCCAAAAGTAATGGGATCCCTGGGGCACAGGTTGACAATGACAGGCTATTTCGTTCTTATTAGAACTCATCAGAAAGCCATGTAAGCGACCCCCAGTACAGCGAGACTATGCTTTCAAGGCATTTTTAAGAAATAAAAATTCGATGAAAACCCAGTAACGCCATCTATAGGAATCAACTCAATCCAAAAGATAGTCGTGACGAAGCAACAATAAACCAAATACGTTAGGCCAACACACCAGTATAGGCAACATTTATCGCATGACCAATTTTTCTACGGATTTGTAGATTCAAATAAGTTCGCGCTGCAGTATACCCACTGTGCGCTGCCAACCCGTAATACAATGCCGTGTTTTTAAAATAAAGTAGTAGAGTTTAGTGTGTATATAATTAAATAGAAAAGAAGGTTTTTTAGCGGCAGGCGGACATAATTCTTAAAAATGCCTTGAAAGCATAGTCTCGCTGTACTGGGGGTCGCTTACAGGTTAAGGCTTTCTGATGAGTTCTAATAAGAACGAAACAGCCTGTCATTGTCTACCTGTGCCCCAGGGAACCCATTACCTTTGGCGTCCCTGTGTACTTAATGCAAAAGATAGATGCACTACTTTGTCCGTCTGCCGCTAAAAAACCTTATTTTCCATTTAATTATACGGACACCAAACTCTACTACTTTATAAGAGTATAACAATAGTAATATTTAAATAATTAATTGCCCCTTAATATAGGGTGATAACCTGTCCACTAAGAGAGTAATTAAACTTTTTAATAATAATAACAACGGAATCAATAAAAAAAAGTCAATATATTAAGTATTGATTTATGTAGAAAAAAAATATATGTGTGTCTCTATTTTAAATATGTATGTTGTAAATCGATCGAATTTGTTGTAAATAAAAATAAAACGTAAGTTAAAAATATACTTAACGTTCAAATTAGGTTTCAAATAGAAATAAAGAAAAAATCAGTTTTTCAGATTTTTTTTCATTTAAATTACATATTAATTTTGTGTTAAATTTAAAAATCCTCATTGCTCAGAAGCCAGAGTTTTATATTTTTCTTAAAACTAAGTGTACTGGATGATTTATTTTTTTTGTAAATAAATTAAATATATTTATACCAATAAAAAGAACGTTGTTGCGTTAAAGATAAATTACAATTTTATGTTAAAACACTTTTACTTCTTATTGAATATTTATAATAATTGAAGTTTGTAACTAAATTCATTTCATTCATTAAATCAAGCCAATATTAGACATTTTGTAAAACAGTTCTTTAATATTTAAAATATTATATTTTTTAAAGAAAATCATTGAAGGAAATGTAATATGTTTATTAAATATAATTTTTATATCGAAATAATAGATTTAGGAGCATGTTCATATGCTCCATCCAACCAATTATACCGTATAACCCCATTGATTGAAATAGTGCACAATAAAATATTATTTGAGGTCTCCAATTTACAATATTTCGCCTGCTATTTGCAATATTTCTCAAACATCTAAGTTTATCTAAAGAACATCTAAGTTTTTATTTAATATTTCTAGATGTTTATTCCATGTAAAATTTGCATCAATATAAATTCGAAGGTATTTAATAAATTGTCCTTGTTTTACTTTATTTGAACAATTGCAGTTGTTTCCATTTGTATTATTTCTGTTTATGCATCCCAAATTATGTAATATAATATTTTGAATTTCTGGTTGAGTATCATGGTAATAGAAAAAATGTATCAAGTTGGTTTTATTTAGATTAAAATTAACAAATTAAAATCAAGATTATTATTTAAAATAGAGATAAATAAAATTCTGCATTTAATATTGCTTTATTCCAGGTTTTGACATGAATTATTAAGGCAGTATCATCAGCGTAAGAAAAATGTTTTCCATGTATATATTAATTTAAATAATAAATAAATATGGTCCTAAGACTGTGCCCTGGGGTACACCATATATATTTTTCTAATTTTACTGGAACTATCATTAATTAATGTATTTTGATCCTTGTTTGAAAGATAACTTTAAAAAACTTCATATTATGAAGTTTCGCTTACCCCACATAAGTGTAATTTTTGAATGATAGAAGAGTTTTGGACTTGTATTGTCTTTATTTGTTTTACATCGCAACGTTTCAACTGGTAAGTATCTCCAGTTAAAACGTTGTGATGTTAATTAAATAAAGACAATGCTAGTCCAAAACTCTCCTATTATTCAAGAAACATCATTGTCACCAACCTTCAAACGGTGTAAATTTTGTTGTGAAACTGTATCAAATGCTTTTTTTAAATCTAAAAATATCCCAATTACTCTTTTCTTTAAATCTAATTATTTAAAAATTTCTTTAGTTACATTAAAAATCGCATTATTTGTTCTTCCCGAAATCCAAATTTATTTTTATTAAAAAAATTTTCATATTCCAAAAAATTATATAATGGATTTTTTGGAACTTTCTGCACTGGAAAGAGTGGTTTCAGTATTCTCTTCAAGATCATTCAGGTAAGAAGCAGAAGTTAAAAGCGTTACATCGTCGGCATAAATTACACATTTGGGGAAACACTAGTACAGAAATCATTGATGTAGATAATGAAAGCATTGATGTAGATAATGAAAGCATTGATATTGATAAGGTTACTTTTGACAATAAACATTTTTAGAACTAAAATTTAAGTTTAAGTAAAAAATACTTTTTTTAATCATAGAGTTTATTAATAGCGGTATTTTTCACAATAACCCACCGGAACGAAATCACCTTCTGCTTATTTTAAAGTAAATTAAATAAAAATTCCGTACAGTTGTTTAATCACATTAACACGGCACTTTATAAACACAAATCGTTGAATAAATAAACGTTTTAAAATAGGTCAGTGAAGTTGCCAAGGCAAATCAAATAGTAAATTTTGTTTTCTTTAATTAAAAATATAATCGTCGTTTTTTTATTGTTTTACAGAAAATGGGTTTTAAACTGTGCATATCATTAAGGGGATGATCCATATATATTCTAAGAGTCAATTAGCCCTTAGATCGCTAATATGCAACAAGGTAACCTCAAGACTGGTATGGGAATGTCAAGAGGAACAGGAGGCCTTGGCAAAAGTAAAAACTAATACTGCAGCGGGTACCAGGACACGAAGATATTACAGGAAATGAAAAAGCCGATAAACTTGTAAGAAAGGTTCAGAAAATACATTCATTGGTCCAGAACCGGCACTCGGAGTACCAAGGTGCACAGTACGAAATGCCATATAGCGATGGATCAGAAGTGAACACAAAATCCACTTAAGCAACAGACAGGGATTATGCCATAGCAAAAGCTTCATTGGAGATCCAGGCCCAGGACTTACGAAACAGTTGCTTCAAATAAACAGGAACCTGTTGAGAACGATTACATGAATTCTGACAGGGCACATGGCTACCAAGAACCATCTGCATAGAATGCAACTGTACAATGGAGACAGTACAGCACATAGTTTGCTAGTCACTAGATCGGAAGAGGCAACGAATACTCGGGCAACCAAAACTACATAGTACAAGGAACTGCGATCACGGAGTAGGTGTAACAACCAAACAGGGTGAGCATAATGGGTCAAACCTGGCCTAAGTGCATCCGGTGCACGGACAGGCCCTCCAAAAGAAAAAGGGGATGGGATCGATGCAACTTTTATAACTACACAAAGAATAATCTCTTACTTAAGGGTATTAAGCTGTTTCTTAAAATTTTAGTAAATATTATATATAATTTAGTTATACAAATAAAAATTTTTATTGAAAGTAAAAAAAATGTTCATATTTTAATTGATAATATTACAGAATTTAATTTAAAAAAATACAACTAAATCAATTATAAATAAATTGCTTGGTTAGATAAAATTTTGTAAGAACATTTTTAAAATGTGGCAGCTGGTGTGCTACTAATAGTATATTACATAACAAGTGATGAAAGTGATACTTTTTAAACGAGGAGATATTTAGCACGAGGCTTCAGCCGAGTGCGGAAATTCTCCGAGTTTCAGAATAATCACTTTCACACGAGTAATGTACACTATTTTTCCTACGACCACAAAGAATTATTAAAAAAACCTTTGATTTGTGAAAAAAGTATTTCAACTCTAGAGTGGAAATACAAGGCACACTATTTAATTTAAACATATGATGCCAATTTAATAGATCGAAAGGTCACAGGTTCAAATTCCATCAGGAGTACTTGACTTTTTTTTATAAAAACATTAAACAAATTATAAAATTATTTTGAATTGAAATCTTCCTTCTTGAATGATTTTTTTTATTTAATCAAGGAAAGATGCATTAAAAATAAATTTAAAAAATTCAAAATAATTCTATAAATTATTTAATGTTTCCCAAAAAAAAAGTTAAGTGTTCCTGATGGGATTTGAACCTGTGATCTTTCGATTCGTAGGTCATGGCTCTAGTCTCTAGGCTATGGCGACCCATAAACATTTTCTGCTTAAGTTTAATATATGACATTTTCGTCAGCGGGGCTTGTTTTGACTGGTAATAAATTTTCCAGTATATTCTTAACTTTTTTATAATTTCAAATGGCATATTTTCACACTCTAATTCTAAATCACTCGACAAATACGTGATAAATAAACTAAACTGCTTTCTAAAATTTGTTCTTTTTAATAAATAGGTGGTCTGTCAAATTGGCAGCATATGCCTAAATTAAATAGTGTGCCTTGTATTTCCACTCTAGAGTTGAAATATTTTCTTTCAACACGCGTGTGATATTCGGCGCTTTCGAGCCAAGTTAACCGTGCTTTTTTTCTCCTTTTCATAGGTGGTCGTAGGAAAATATTATTTTAATTGACTCAGGTAATTTTATTTTTTTCTATTATATTTTAATCATTTTTTGCAATTTTAATTTGGCCCAAAATAATTTTATTATGCCAGCATTCCCTAAATAAAAAAAAAATATTGGGCGAGTTCAACTAGAATTCTTTGAAATGATCAATACGCGCCAACTGCAAACTAAAAAAGATATATTAACTTGTGGTTTTTATTGACTTCTTCCAATTTCAGTTGTTCTTTCGACGACGGAAAATCCGACATATGGTTTCATTTAAAATTTTTAAGAAAACCATAAAATTCAATGAAGTTTCAAAAGGTGCTCTCTAATAACCACCGCATAAACCAAAAAAATATATGAAAAGAGTTTTGTTTCTCTTACTTTGTCACAATTCATCACTAAACGCATTTCGCCATTGTTCATCAGTAGGACTAGACGAAGTCGACGACTACTAATTAACAGTTTCGCCATAAAAACATTCAGGGTGTTCCGCTCTCAACGCAGTATTCAATTGCATCTAATTTACTCAACTTTTTGTAACTTTACAAAACAAATTTATAGGGAGTCATTAGGTCTACTATTTGAAATTTTTTTAAATTATACGTAGTGTCTCAAATAGTCAGGATATATTAAGCATGCTTATTTTTAACTAGAACAAAATATTTTTTTCTAATTCCCTATTAAATTCCACGCATATTTTGTATAAAATGTCGTAGGTCCAAATTCAATGGCTTTTGAGATATTGACGTTTAAAATATGGCATTTCATGACCCTAATCGAAGTTGTTTAATTTTTTTTCCAAACAATGTTTGCCCTTGCCCTCCTGTTCTTGAGACGCTGGAGCAATAAGTGCTTGAACAAAGTTGCTTAAGTTTTTCAAGATGAAAACACATATAATTTTATTACAGCTTAACTAGGTATATTAAGTAGAAATTTTCGTTTTCTTAGTTGAGCATAAGTATTACACTCTCTAGCGGCCATCTGAGAAATTTTAAAATTTAAAAAATTACACAAAAAACACTTTCCTTAAAATTTTTTTTTCGAAAGCTGTACGATTAATGTTTCTCTAAATACAGCCCGCGCAGCGTCCATTTTCAGTACACCCGGTAAAAAAACACAAATTATTTTTTCGAAATAAAACAGGTACATGAAATACACGTGTGCAAGCTAGTAAATTACCCAAAAATGAAAAATAAATCAGCCTCCAACACACAAGGATAATTCTATAGTAAATTTTCCCTTGATTCATGAAAAATCCAATAAGCATTAATCTACCGCTTCACTGAGTTGCAAACTGTAAACACAATACATTCTGCTTTAAGATTTATGCTACGTTTCCGTTAGATAATTAAGTCTTAAATATACAAATCTGTGAACATAAGCACTTTCTTATTTTACAGAAATAATAGATTTTTATTTCTATACAGGGTGATATTATATTTTAACCCGTAAATCCTGATATGAAAAACAATATTTATAAAATCACATATAAAAAATTATGATTAATCCAATCCATAGTCGCAGAAATGGGTTTTTTAATAATTGCACATTTAACATTTTTACGCCAATGAAAGAAATAGAAATTTAATCATAAAATTTAAATTGAGTAACTTATTTACTATAATTACTTTATTGATAGGAGTCGATCACTCTTATGGTTTTTGCATGAAAAGTAATTTAAAATTCTACCAGACATTCTTTAAATGAAAATGAAACTTTTTTATTTATTTGTTTCGGCACATTCCAAATGTTTGTCGTATAAAGTCGAAATATTGTTATATTTATAGTATATTTCAGAAAGTTGTAGAGTAATAATAGCTCATTAGGTAAGCAAAGGGACTACAGAGTGACCCAACGAATATTTAAGCCACTTTCATAATTTGGCATTGATTTTAGTGCAAAATTATTTGTTTTCATCATGTGCAGGTAGTACCACCCGGGTTTGGGTCAATTTATGGGTTTTGCCAATTGTTATTTATTCACAAACACTGAAATTGGTGTGACAAAGGCATGCTATATGTACATAGTATTAGATACATTTATTTTTTATTAAACATTATAAAAAAATACAAATACAAAAAATACTAAACTATCATCTCCTCTTGATGTTATAATTAACGGGTTGACGGTCCTATCGATCAAGTCATCGATCGTTCAAGATCCCACATTTTTTCCCCTTCTTTAATGACATGATGGACTGCTTTTCGCCAGTTCTCTGTGGTTACTTCCTTAATGGCTTGACAAAACACTAGCTTAACGTCTTTCATTTTAAATGTCGTGTTGTGCCTTGCTACAAATCCTTTCACTTGCGCTCAGCACAGTTACACTAAGATTTCAGCTATAACTTCCACTACATATTAAATTTCATAAAACGATGTTTGTGTAAATTTGCTATTGCTTCCTTCTTTATCAAATTATCTTCAAATTCAATACTTTTGGCGGTTAAACAGTCGATAATTTCTTGTTTTCTCCAAGATGAAGTTGGAGTTTTCTCTGTGCGTAGTCAATGATAACTTGCGTTATCCATAACTACTACTGAATCAGCTCAAAGATATTTTATCAATTCAACAAAATAGTCCTCAAAAATATTCGAATTCATGTCCTCGTGGTAATCTCCCGTATTGAACGACCGAAAGGTTAGCAAACCATCTTTTAAAAATCCCTCTTCGCTTCCAATATGGACGATTCGCTTGGCGAGCACTGATTATATTTTTTTCATGCCACAATTTTGGTACTATATAATCTTCATTAATAATAACAATACAATTTTTTCAGTGTACCAGCGTCAAGACTAACAACCTCGGGGGCAAGAGCGGCTTTTACACAAGAGCCATTAATATCTCGTTTGACGAAAAAATGACATAAAAAGCGATTCTATCTGCCGGATCTAATTACATATCAAACAGGATGCTTTATTAATGGGAAAAAGACACGTAATGCCGTGCAGACCACAAGGAAAAACAAACAGTAATACCAGCTGCGAGTTTCCAGGAAAGGCAATTGAGATGTGGCCATTTTAAGGATTTCTTTGTTTAAGTCGTTAGGAGGATTTATAATAGAGTCATTTGGGGTAACTGAGAAAAGTTGATAAGTGAGCGAAATGTCTGTATGTATCTACAAAGAATAGGTACTGTGACTTAAAATTCTTTAAGATTTTTTTTTAGTTTAGCGTATTCGCGTATAGACGACCAAAAAATTACGTACGTCATTTTTTTTCATTTTATTTTAATTAGGCAACGTATTTTTGTAGTGGGTAAGGAATTATAAAATACAACATTGATTGATAATTATTGAGAAAAAATACTAATTGACATATTTCTGATCAAAATTTCATTATTAAAAAACCATAGATTATTATAGTTTCAATATTAAAACGTGTATTTTGCAATAAGGCATCTATCCATAAACTTCCAAAAATCAAATAACTATTCCCACTTACAGTTAAGAATTTTTTAAGAGGTCAATCAGTTATAACGGAGCATCGTTTAACAAATTTGAAATTTCTGATTTCTCTGCATCCTTAAACTTACATTTAAAAAGAAAATTATATCTAAATTATCCCAAAATTAAGGTTTATTCCATTATTTATGCGTTTCTCAAATCTATAGTACTTCACCATAGCATTTTGTACTTTTTCTTTTTCTCTTCTGTTGAATTATTCTCTTTTATTATATGTTTCCTATTTCCACTTTTGTCTCTCTCTATTACCATATTACACATATATTAGATAATATTTAGATTTAGTTAGACTTAGGTTAAAATCAGCGCTTCGTAGGCATCAACAGCACTCATGCTCTCGTGGGGTGCTGCAAATATGGCCCATTATTTCCTATTTATAATATTAAAATGTAATTTATTATTATTATTATTATTATTATTATTATTATTATTAAATAACAATACTTGAATTGAACTATAACCACCAAGACTTTACATCTATGATGATGATGATTCCTGATTCATGAAATGTCAAACATTGTGAAATTTTTGTCATTTTTCAATTCATAATGAATAGTTTTTCTGTTCTGTCACAAAAAAAGTCGATGTTTAAGAATTGAAATTACGACGGCTACATCATATTACACAAAAAAAAACATCTAAAATCAATGTTTAAACCATGGGATTGGGTGAGATTTATGACAAGGGGTCTAGAGATATTATGAAACTAATAGTGTTTATTTATCTATTTTATACAGAGTATTCATAAAAAGGTTTAAAAAACGATACATTTTAAAATAATTTTTTTCAAGTTTATCATTCGACTAATGTAAAATTCTTAAGCAATTTTTTTGTACCATAAGCATATAAGTTATTTCCAACCGTTTTCGAAAAATTTTAAATTTCATAAATTATATTTAAAAATAAAGTTTTATTATTAAAATTATACATAGACAACTAGACTAAACTACAGTAAATGTCTTTAATTTTAATCTGTGTACAAGTCAGTACGTTCTTGAAAAAATCTGTTTACATCCCTTAATACTTTAGGTAAAATACTAGCAAGTCAGTTCGTTAGTAATGACAGGCTAAATAAAATAGGAATTCATTTGTTTATTATAATTTAGGTTATTTAATTAATTTAAAAAAGTTAATATTTAGGGCGCTCTCAGCAAGTACAAAGAGCATGTGGATCATTCGGATTTTTTCTTGTGTGATCATCCTAAAACTCTAGGGTACAATACTACCATTAATACTTTAGAAAATTTAAGGGAGTGAATAATTGCCTCCTGTGAAACAATACGGAATTCACCTGGAATATTTGAACGAGTGCGCTCTTCGATGCGAAGGTGGGCAGAAGCATGCCTTTTAAATGAAGGTGGTCATTTCTAACAATTTTTATAAAACAAAATTTTGCATTATCAATGTTAATAATATTAAATAGGAGAGCTAATTTAATTTAATTATTTTAATAAGAACGGTGTGCCTGAGGAGAAAAACGCAAGAGACCATTTTTATGCATAATTGACCAGGCTAATTAAAAATAATATCCACATGGAAAAATGTCAGTGGCGTACCACTTTTTTTCTAGAAAAATCAGAGGACATGTTTGCAGGGACGCCACTGGTGGGACAAAAAAATTACTATTATAACTTAAATATATGGGAAAGAAAATCAACACCTTGTAGCAAAAAATTTAAGCCGTTTAGGACATATGTTTATATAACTTTTTCTTCATAAAATGACTTAAGAAATCACGCCCTAAAATATTAGCACGTCATTAAGGAACACCCTGTATATATACAATTTTTTTATTTCCGGTTGAAGAGGGAGCACAAAATTTACAGGTCCTGAATATTTTTTTAACTCTCATGTCAATAACAAAATATCATAAATTTTTAAATATTTTTTGAGGGGCAAAAACATAATAAATACTCGAGTAAGTCAGATTAAAATATTACCGATCCTGTACTTCTTCTGCATTTAATCCCTTATCCTAAATATCGCTTATTTGATTTGTTTTCTTTAACCCTTCCAAGAGAATGGAAATTATGTTTTCTTTTTCACAGAAGACATTTTTTAAAATTCTTGATCAGAAATCGGGTAAGAAGTTGTGGAACGTGTTTGGAATAGTTTTCGTAAGGATCGTCTCTAGTCCTTACAAATTGAAGTAAATGGAGATGTATAATCTAAAGGCGCTGGTTGGTTAAAAAAACACTGCTTGATTGGGAACTCATTCTATAAGTCCAACCGGATTGTTACAGCCAATCTTTATTAACATTGCACCCATGTTAGAACTTGATGATTTTAAACTTAACAGTCTTGTTTTAATACTAAAAACGTCACTTTATTTCATTTACATATTTACACAATCTTAAAGAATTGAATCTTACTGAGGTATACTCTAAGAGAGACTTGAACTTATTGCTCGAAAACTTTTAATAGTCTTCAAAACAATCGAAAGAACGAAATGTAAAGCCCGACCTGGTTTACATGCGAAATTGAACGGAAAATAAAAATTCTCCCGAATAAAGGGTGAAATAGAAAAGTTTTATTGCGAAATCGATAGAGTACCGAACTTTTCTAGAATCGAAATTATACTGCTTCTTAATGTTCTCTTTATCCTCACCGTATTGTACAGGTTTTTTTCCACATTACCTTTGACCAATCCTCGCACAGGATTTAATGGGTTGATAAGGAGTAAGGAGACATAGTACCATTATCAAGCAGTAATATTACAGGGAAGAAAGGTTGTTTTGCATAATTATTCTTTATTAATTTTGAAGCGTTAAATTTAGAAAGTAGGTTATCATAATGGGAAGTCTAAATAGAGAGATATTTTTATGAGTAATAAGATATTTTATTATATTTGTATTGGTATAGATATTTAAATTTAAAAAAATAATACAAAGATAGATATAGATAAGATATGAAGAAAAATAAACCAATATGTTTAATAATAAGTGAACAGTTTTCATTATTTATTTTTCTATTAAACTAGCCACACAGCCGCGGAGTTTTTAAAATTCTGTGGGGGAGGGGAGAGGAATTCAACCCTTTAATGGTCGAAATTATTATTGGGCCCTCAAAAACTGGGGAAAGAATAGGTTTCATCCAGTTCCCCATACGTTTACCAAAAGTATTTTTTTTGCGTAATTTGACGGGCTATTAGTATATTATAAATAAATACCCTAACAAGAACTTACTCTCATTTTAACAAACATATTCCCCTTATTGGGAGTAGCCAAATATACTAATGAGCAGAGCTGCCCCAACTGACTCAATATTGTTTTCCTTTTCTTATGTGGGATATACTTTCCTTGAAATAATATTTATTTTTTGAACCAATTATATTAAATATCTCTGAAATGTAAAGATGATTTTTTTGTTTGGCTTAAGGTTTATTTATATAATATGGCAATTATGGTGGGTACGTATAATATTTTTTATTTTTTGGTAAAATAAATACTAATTTCAGAACTTCTTTTGATAAGTTAAAAAATATTTTGAAATATCGCTTTGCTATCACTATATAGAAAATGCAAGTCAAATTTTTTTTGTCGTTCAAGAAACATCATTGTGTACAACCTTCAAACAGACAAGTACATTTTTGGTTGTATAAAGGTAAATATAAATAAAAACTACTGGCTGAAAAATCCAAGGCTCTCATAAAATACGTACAACTCTTACAACTAAAAAAAAATTGTTATGAATCTAATGTGCTCACATTTAAAACATTCGACACTTTGATACACAACAGAAACTACTTTTATGCCGAGAGACTGTGTGGAAGAACAAAAAATTGGTTAAAACTACTTGCAGTCCTTTATTTACATTTTCTGTATGAGTGTTGGTTCTTGGAAAATCTACGAAACAATTGTTCTTCGAAGCTATATTTTTCATTAAAACTCTTTAGAAAACTAAACTTCTATTTTTCTACTGTCATATAAGTGGGCTATTCCGGTTAACTGAATTGATATAATTTCACATCCATCCTAGTTAGGTTATGAAACTGAGCAATCACTAATCACACAATCAATTATAAAGAACCCAAATGTACACATTGTAAATTTTACGCGTCGTTATAATGGCCGTTAATAAAAGTGAGGTTAAGAATTTACTTTAAAAATATGCAAATTTGTCAACACCAACTTTGTCAATTTTTATATTTGGATCAAAAAGTCTATGCATACGCAATTTTTTCCAAAGGATACACGAGATGGTAAAAAAATTGAAGATTAAAACCAAAATATATTTTTGTCGAACTATTGTTAAGTAGATATTAATTAATTTCTAAAAAGATTTATTTTGTAATATGTGTAAAGTCATAAGTTAACATATCCGAGGATTTTTCAAAAAAAACTTATTACTTACCAATTTTTTTTATTGGCTAAAATACACATTATACAGTAACAGTAACGAAAAATTTTAAAATATAATAATAATAATAATAATAATAATAATAATATTAGTCTTTTATTATAAAAAATAAACAATATGATAACAAAGAATAGGCAATGCAAACAAAAGCATGGCGCAGTCTAGCCTAGACGGCTACTCAACTGAACCCTGCACTGCTTCCTTAAGTATAAAGAATATACATAACTAGTGATAGATGTAGAAATAGTATTTAAAGATTATTATGTAAAGGAGAAAATAAATGTATAATTTTATAAAATAAGGCAGCACGAAGAAGAGAGAAATTAATACCTAACACTCAAATACGATAGAGAAGACGATAAATATATGTTATCAATGCATGACTAAGATACTTATATATTTTGAAAGAACAAAAAATTTAGCTAACGAGTTTGCTCATTTTGAAAATTTTGAAGATGTTTTTTATATTTTAATTTAAATGTATTATTATCAAGTGAGATCAATTCAAATGTATAAGTAATCTTATGTCTGTAACAAAATTTTTGGCTTATGGCTATATTATACTTCGCCAACTACATTAATTGTAAAATATTTTTTAGTATGAATTTATTTACTTATGACCTTTTTACCATATCGCAACAAAGAATTTCAACAAAGTATCATATTAAGTTTCGATTTTTGGCACATTTGTTTTATATATACACTTATTTTGTTTTAACCATATTGTTTTATGATACTATATCTCCAGATATCCATCAAAAGCCGAAAATCAGAAAAAACTGACTTATGACCTTTTAACTATTTGTCACAGAAGTAGTCCATACTTAAAGTGGAGTGGAAATTCATAAGGAAAGAAATCAGAACACAAAGTCTTCCTCCACTATTATATTAATGAAACTCTTATGGATTAGAAAAACATTTTTCTTTACATGTTTCGAATGCAGAAGCATTCATCTTCAGGAGAATAAATGAGAAAGAAGAAACTAATAGATATCACCTGAACTAAGCATCAAAATTGTAGGTTCAAAAACAATACACGTTGCATTGTAAAAAAATATATATGGGATTAAGGCCCAGGGCACTATAAGAGTTTAAATGTGGAATAAAAGGTATAACATCTGTGTGTAAAAAGAACAGTGGATATATGTAAAATTGAAAAATGAAAGGTTAATTTAATTCGAGAAAAGAAAAGTGTAGGCTGGTCATTACAGAAACTATAGAGAAGGAAGTGTGAGGAAGATAAAAGTTATTAAATTGTATTAGAAATAAAGTTTTTTATTTAAAGTGGTAGTTCTGGTCCATAAGATTTACTAGATGGAGACCACATATTGGTAGTGACTATTGATTAAGAATAGATATTGGATATTGGAAAATAAAAGATATAGATAAAGATATAAAATATAGATCTTACTAGTTTTATTTAGCATTTTGTAGTTATATATTAAGAAATTTTGGATTAAATAAAATTAGGCTCGAAACGCAACAACGTTTCCAAAAAGAAAAGAAAAACTTTTATTATACGCAACAGATATAGAAAAATAACGGGTAAATCTTCCTTAAATGGTGCAAAATAAGTACATAAAACCAAACGAAATTTCCCCATTGGCTTGCGGCACTACGCATTCGGTCTGATTTTCGGATCTTTATGCAACTTTTTAGTAGGACGATTAAAAAAAGTGTGCAGTGTTTCTTCAATTCAGGCACCCAATCAAAAAGGAATATGTTATTTTCATAACACACTGTATGAAGTAAAAATGTAAGAACCCAGGTCGACGCTATAGAGGAGAAGTTACGTCTAATGTTATTGATCTTAGATATCACTAGATGTCGTTCGTATCTGTTCGCTAGCTGCATCCACCTAGGAATTAATTTATGCTTAATAAAACTGAAATTGTCAACTACTGTTCGTTCAAGAACTCAAAACACTTTGTAATTCTTTGTTGAACCGTTGAAATAATTAAAAATAAAATACGAAGCTCCACTGAAGACTGAACAGGCTTATTTAAAAACATTGCCTCGGGAGAAATTGCATGAAATTTAGACAATGTTGCAATTGCATCAAACAAGCAGGGAAGATAGGTAGTATATTTTTTTATTTGCCCCATAAAACAGGAATACGCCGAGTCAAAGTTAGCCGGCAAATGATGCCTTGCATACAAGAAGGTGGTATAATAAGAAGCCAACACTTGAAATGACTTTGCTCCGTAGGATATTTCAGATACGTTTTCTATACCAAACAATTTGTAAGCAATGAGCTTTCATTTCCAGAGTAATAATCTCTTATTGGCACTTACATTTTATAGGTTTATTAAAATTATATTACCCATTTAACAAAATTCCTATGCTTGGTTAAAAATGTAATCGTGTACTTTATTTTAAAATATCATAACTAGTAGGATGAAAGAGGTTGGGTTCTCTTGAAAAATATCCAGGTAAAAAAGAGGGCTTAAGCATATAAGGTTTTGTCATGGTATGTTTATTTAAATTACTTTTAGCATTTTTATGAATATAAGTTATGTAAGCTGAAGAGTAAAAAAATTTACATACGGTTTAACTTGAGAATAGGATTTCTTTTTCCGAGGGCCCGTCCGTGCGCCGGATGCACTTAGGCCAGGTTTGGCCCATTGTGCTCACCCTGTTTGATTGTTACACCCACTCCGTGATCCCAGTTCCTTGCACTAGTTTGTGAAGGTCAACTGGGAAGAGGGTAAGGATGTCCTTTGGTTCCACTTTTGGTTTTCCGAGTATTTGTTGCCTCTTCCGATCTAGTGACTCGCAATGGCAAGCTATGTGCTGTACAGTTTCCCTGTCTTGTCCGCAGAATCGGCAGTCAAGGTCTCCATTGTACAGTTGCATTCTGAGCAGATGGTTCTTGTCAGCCATGTGCCCTATCAGAATTCCTGTGATCGTTCTCAACAGGTTCCTGTTTATTTGAAGCAACTGTTTCATAAGTCTTGGGTCTAGATCCTCAATAAAGCTTTTGCTTTGGTCTAATCCCTGTCTATTGCTACAGTGGATTTTGTGGTGATTCCTGATCCATCGCTTGAATCGAGTGTATGGGATACTAAAATACTTTTATTATTGTGAGTTTTTGTCTATAAATAAATGTGCTACATTAAAACTATATTACATGCCAAACAATATTTAAATCTTTAGCCCTTCAGTAAAATTAATTTTAACCTTGTTGAATTAAATTTTGACAGCCGAATGACTGTGACTATATTCGAAATATTTATCTTGCGCTCGACAAAAGCACAAAAGTGAAATTTACAATAACTTTTTCTACTCCCACATGGCAATTTGCTGTTTCTTTTACACCTAAGTGGCGAGTAAAGTAGGCTATTCCAGTTAACTGTGCGACAAAATTCATAACAATCCTAGATAGGGAATGAGACTGACCAATCACAGTGGTCAATTACAAAAAAACCAAATTTACATGTTGTTGTCGTTTTCTGACACTTGAAAGAAGTTAGGTTAAATTTTATAATAGAAAATTCGTTGTGGCTGTGTACACGTAGGGTAAAATTGAAGAAAAGAAGAGAGTCGGGTTTGTATTACGTGTAAAAATTTTTTATTTTGTTAAAATCTTAGCAGACCGCTTTCGGCTTTCGCCATCCTCAGTGCTATTCGTCAGTATACAATGATATCCTCAAGGTGGAATGGCATTTCGTCCACACAATGTTTCAAAAACAATATTAAAATTGTAAAAAGACAACACGAAACAAAACATAAAACATATTTGATTTAAAAAGACATGTTGACAATGGTAAAGGTAACGAACAATGTTTTATGTTTTGTTTCGTGTTGTCTTTTTACAATTTTAATATTGTTTTTGAAACATTGTGTGGACGAAATGCCATTCCACCTTGAGGATATCATTGTATACTGACGAATAGCACTGAGGATGGCGAAAGCCGAAAGCGCTCTGCTAAGATTTTAACAAAATAAAAATTTTTTACACGTAATACAAACCCGACTCTCTTCTTTTCTTCAAATTTTATAATAGGCTGTACAGTGTTACAACATTTAAAAATAAAATTTCCCATTTTTATAGAAAAATTTCACGAATGCAAGCAATACTAAAAAAGTCTTTTATTAGCAGATCACAACCACAAGTGATCCTAAAAAATATTCTACAAATATAACACTGTGCGTAAAAATTTCCCTTTTCCCTTTGGATATAGCGCCGACCTATCATTCTTCTGTGCTTTGTTCTCACGAACCCGGAAATTTTTCATTAGTTGACAACACTTTTATGAAAATTACATTTCTTTGTGGTGTTCTTAAAAATACTGACCAATCATAGTATATTATGTTTACTGAGGCTCCGCCTTCTTTTTTAAGACACTAAATTATATAAATTAATTGTTATTAATTTGTTCAATATAACAAAATCTAGACGCATTTATAATAGATTTATCAATAATGCAACCTGCTAAATGTGCATAGAAAATTAATTTCATGTAGCATCATTTATCAGATGGTTTTCCCATCATTAGTTTAACGTTTTGATAGTCGAGAGGTAGAGCGTTTGACTGTGGAACCAATGGTCGTGAGTTCGAGCCCGGCAACCTGAAAATTTTTTTTTACATTTTTTATCATCAGGTTTGTAAGTTTGGTCGTAGGAAAAATATACTGTTCAACTCGAGTGGATTGTCCATATTGCTCTTGGAGGTTTGAGCACTTCGCCTACGGCGTCGTGCTCAATTTACTTCCTCGTGCGATATGGACATCATATGCACTCTTGTTGTACAAACTACTATAGTATCTCTCAATAACCATATAAGTATATAAAAATAAACAATATAGCATTAGTCGTTTTTGAAGAAGTGTTGTAGGTGACGCGTCCGAAAAATCAAGTGCAGCTGACCACGCCTGGACGCATGGCCAAAGAACCGCACTGAAGAAAGAGGAAGTTTAAAGAAGCTGCCACCATGCAACAAAATTTAGGTTGTTTTAATAAGCCTTCATTAGATATGAAAAAGTCTGGAAACCTTTGTTAAGTAAAAGTACTCTTAGAATAAGACCAAGTAAGAGTTAAACGCATGATTCATCGGAGATGAGCATGACTCATCCAGTTATGCATCATACACCTAACTAGTATAAATAGAATACGTAAGAGCTACACGCATGACTCTGCCCACTAATCATGCGTTACTGCGCCTACCTAGTATAAATAGAGCTGTAGTTACAATACTAAGACGATTAGAGATACTTACCAGTTAAAACATTGTGATGAAATAAAATCAATTCAAGTCCACAACTCTACTGCCGTTCAAAAAACATCATTGCCTCCAACCTTTAAACATATCCACTCTTGTTGTACAAACTGTAGTGTAGTTTATTTGTCGCCAAAAGTTGGCGTGGGTCTTCCCCCCACAACATTTATTATGTAAGGAACCAATGCTCCGTAAACGATCTATTCTAATTTAAGGCCGATTAAAGAACAGTTAAAAAGGGAACCCTTGTTTTATTAGGTCTTAAATTATTTGCAATAGCAACGCGTTAACAAACGCCACACAAACTATTATTAGTAGTCTTTTGGTGAACCAGCCAGGGGTGAATTATTCTCTATATTCTATCTACATTGTCAAAATAACATTTTATCATTAATAAAGTTAACAGGTGATTGTGGCATTGCTCACTAATACAGCGTAAGTAATAAATTACAAAGTTGCAGAAAGGTTTGTGAAGTTTGTCATCAGAATTAGTTAACTAAAAATAATCTTCAAAAATTGTATGGGATTTCCTATGTCCCGTAAACCATGCAAAACAGTGTAATATTTAATGGATATTTAAACATTTTTATTTGAGAGGGGGTGGGCAAAAACAGCGCTGCAAACAAAATTTTGTACAAAATAAAATATATAATATCCAGTTATATTGCTTATATCGGTTTACACAAGGATTTTTAATAATAATTAATTAACTACAAGCTTTGACTGTGAGATAAATAACATTGGAAGGTATTATTTACTTACGATCGAAGTTGTCTGATTAATAAATACAAAATTAAAGTCACTTCGATTGTGAGAAAAGTATTTTTGCCTATGTCATGTATGTCACAGTCAAAGTTGCTGGTAAGTTAATTATAATTAAAAATCTTTGTGCAACACTACATTACAGTTACCAAAATACCGCCGCAGGCTCAAGTTACAAAGTTAAAATAATATCCACCTGATGAAACTGAACACAGTGTAGTTTGTAACTAAAAAAAATATATTCATGGTGTATTAAATCAAGTCGTTTGTCTTATGTATTTTTACTTAATACTATGTAGGAGGCTTTTTACAGAATCTCTATCTAATTTATCTAATTTTATATTACTAACTTGTCATTGTCTGAAGCCTAAATATTTTATTTGTTTCAGGTACGTTATCAACATCCAAAATAATACTTTCTCTTTAACGAGAAAACAGTATATATTGAATGAATTCTGGTAAAGTAAGTAAGTATATATTTATATACATTTAAATATAATTTTTCTGCTTCCACATGGAAATTAGCTGTTTCCTTTCCACTAAAGTGAAAAGTAGGCTATTCACTCTTCTCCATGATACAATCATGCACGCTTTCCACAATCGTGTTATGACACGATAGATTACATGTTGTTGCTTGATTTTCTGTGAAATGGGTCCCAAATACGCTCGCCCAGTAGAGTATTTTCAATTCTAAATACAAAAAATTCATCTTTTATCTTTGTCTTAGTTACACAAATTTCGCTCACCGGCTACAATAGTGGCACATCTCTAAAAAGTACAAAACATAAAACACACAAAAAAATTTAAAATTTGATGAAGTTTCATCCAATAATACTGGCATCAAATTAGTTCAGATAGTCTCTTCGAGATGGCACTTGTGCCACTACGGACTACCGCGTGTCAAGCTCCTTGCATCAACACCGGCATATTTTATGGTGTGCCGTTGACTGTGCTTAGTGACGCTTCGTTATGTTTGAGCAATAGTGACACATCTAAGAAGTATCAACGATTTGTTTTAGCATTAGTGGCACATTTTGAGTTATGCTACTATAGTTTTGTTTTTTCGGCTGTTTTAGTTAAATGTGCCAGTATAGTTAACTTAGGATAACATTCTTTTGTCGTATTTTTCTTTTATAACGGCATTTTTTAATAAAGCTAGAGTATCTCCTATATTATCGTTTCATTTAAACACAACTTAACGGTTTTGATTGCATTTTTCATAAGTTTTCATCAAAACCGTGTCACTTGTGGTTTCAACAATAGTGGCACATCCTAATAATCACCCTTTCCAAAAACAAAAAAGTAACTTAGTAGTCCCCAATACTTTAGTACAAAAAACCCACCAATAGTCACAGTCAAGTGCATTATTTAATATTTAAATGACATTAAAATGACATAAAAAATTAAAATAACTGAAACTTGAAATGCAGTTTTATTCATAATGTTCAATTTTGAGTTGTGTCACTATTGTCGCCGGTGAGCGATTTTTTAGCATAATGAAACAACTAAAAAAATTTTAAATTGTAACATTATAAATTAATTGTACGCCCAAAATTCCCATACAATAAATGTTGGGATATGGTTTAGGCGGATCAATGTTAATTTTCTCCGATAACTCAATCAGGAATCTATGTAAAATTTACAAGTCTGTCACGAAATATTAGGTAAATAGAAAGAAAAAGTCCCATATCAAAGCAAATTAAATGGCTTTTGAAGCGAGTGGGCATCAAAAGATGAAGACATAAATATTTCACGACTTTCAGCCAAAAATACGTTTAAGCTGCTTTACCAAATTTAAAAGATTAACAGCGGGTTGCATAAAGAAAAATCGTTCTCGGTTAGCTTAACCGCTTATTAAAAAGACAAAATTTAAACAAAGGCTGGCAAGGCCTACTTCGTGTTTGCGCAAAATTGCCTTAGATTTTGTAAAAGTTGGCCTTGCCAGCCTCTGATTAAATTTGGTTTTTTTAATACGCGGTTAAGCTTATCGAGAACTATATTTCTTTATGCAATTCGCTGTTTGTTTTTTACTAGCCATACTTCTTTGACTTTCTACATAAAACTTTTCGAGGTATAAAACAAAGAAAGGTATGATATTATTCCTTGACCATACCGGGTGTCTCGCTCCTATAAGTTTTTGGTTTTTAAAGATAATGAATCTACATAAAATGGGTGACTCAAGTTTATGGAATATCTAGTTTAACCGGTTTAAACGTTCGATTTTTAAATGAGTCATCTAAAGTATCAGCACTATTATTAGTTTTTTGAATGTATAATATATGATTCTTTTGACAGAATGCCGTAAAGTTGTATTTTTTCCATATTATATCCATGTAAAGGGTGTTTTTTTTGGGTTAAATAGAACTTTAGTTATGAATCACTGTCAGACAGAACTAGAACTGTCAATTGGCCGCTATTTATAAAATTTATATTTAGTACAGTGCGGCAAATCATCATGCACAGACTCAGACACAGACTGTTTCGTTAATTGGACTTTTAGCACAGCTGGACGTTGACCCGTTGTTTTAACGCAAAATTTGTTTAACGATGAGGCTCATTTTTGGCTCACCGAATTTGTAAATAATGAATTTTTCTTTCAAAATATGGATGATTTTAATCCAGGCGAGATGTGGATGCAACAGGATGGCGCCACATGTCACACCGCGAACAAAATTGTCGCCTTATTGCAAATAAGATTTGGTGATAAGTTAATTTCGAGAAATGGACCTGTTAACTGGCCACCCAGGTCCTGCGATGTGACGCCCCTAGATTATTTCCTATGGGGCTACGTCAATTCTATGATCTATGGTTTATGCTAATAAACCAGCAATAATTGACGCCTTAGAAGCCAACATTGTTCGTGTTATTCATGACGTACGGCCAGCAGTGCTCGAAAAAGTCACCCAAAATTGGACTCCATTATTTTTTACGGTGTACTTGAAGCAACTGCTAAACTAAGTAGCACTGATGATAAGTTTTTTAGTCCAAAAAGTTTTATTAATACTAATTATAATCCGTCGTTAAATTTTGAGAAAAAAAGGAAACTTATTTTTAGTAAATAGAACTTTATTACTATTTAAAAAAAAATAAGAGGTCGTGAAAAACGAAAATGTCGTATTAAATGATGCTATCTTGCATTAGTAACAGTGACAATAAGGTTGTGGTGGCATTTATTTAAAACTAAGATCTGAATAAAAAATAAAGACAATTTCACGCAATTTCAGATTTGTAAATCTCTTAAGAAATTAAAGATCTAACTAAATATTTAACGGAATTTGACTACAAATCCTAATAGACCTTTTCCTGATTTAACCAATATCCTATGGTTAAGAATATCGCTGTATAATATATTTTTTATTGGATACCGTGTTTAGAACAAAAACAATTAAACCAACTTCCTAGTATACCCCACGCTTCAAAATAACATGCAATTATCAAAATAATATTCTGTATGTATACGAAATTTGTCATCGTGCATAAACTACAATGCATGTTTTATTAATAGAAACTGGAAACTGGAAACTATGAAACCCAACTGAGCATCAAATAAATGTTTCGCATTGTTTCTTGTTCATATGACAGGATGGAATAATTTAATTGAAAAAGTTTTCACATTGTTCTTATTTTTTATTGTCGCGTATTTTCTGTTTTACAAAAATGTTTATTATTACTGTGTAAACAAAGTTTTTCGGTACCTAGTTTTGTTCAATAGTATCTTTATTCAAGTTTTCATGATTATTTATGAAATTATCGATCTGCGTGTATAAATAATAGGCTTTTTTCTACTCCCACATGGAAAATTGCTGTTTCCTTTACACTTAAGTGGCGAGTAAAGTAGGCTATTCCAGTTAACTATGCGGGAAAATTTCATAACAATCCTAGATAGGTAATGAAACTGACCAATCACAGTAGTCAATTACAGAGAGCCATTGTTGTTCTTAAAAGTACTGACCAATCACAGTATATTATTTTTACTGAGGCTCCGCCTTCTTTTTCAAGACACTAAATTATATAATTTAAATATATATGGTACAATTTGTTATTAATTTGTTCAATATAATAAAATCTAGACGCATTTATAATAGATTTATCCATAATACAATCTACTGAATGTGCATAGAAAATTAATTTCATGTAGCATCATTTATCACTTCTTTTTGTCATAATTAGTTTAACGTTTCGATAGTCGAGAGGTAGAGCGTTTGACTATGGAACCAATGGTCGTGAGTTCGAGCCCGGCAACGTGAAAACTTTTTTTTACATTTTTTAGCATAAGGTTTGTAAGAAAAAATATACTAGGGTTAGGAACGAAAAGCCCTATCTTCCTTCTTACAAAAATATATTAAAATTACCACCTACGCGTTTCGGCCTACAAGGCCATCATCAGGGCGTAAGGTAATAAGGTCACCACATAAAGAATACAAGTAGGACGCACCCTAGTCAACAAGTCAATTAAAAAACATCAATTCACATTAAAAAAACATTTACACTTTTTAAACAAAGGTGGAAAGACCACGACAATCGAAAATTTTTTTAAAATTAAAATTAAAAGTCAGATTTATGAACTGCAGCGAAATTTTAATTTTAATTAAAAAAAAAAATTTCGATTGTTGTGGTCTTTCCACCTTTTTTTAAAAAGTGTAAATGTTTTTTTAATGTGAATTGATGTTTTTTAATTGACTTGTTGACTAGGGTGCGCCCTACTTGTATTCTTTATGTGGTGACCTTATTACCTTACGCCCTGATGATGGCCTTGTAGGCCGAAACGCGTAGGTGGTAATTTTAATATATTTTTGTAAGAAGGAAGATAGGGCTTTTCGTTCCTAACCCTACTTTATCATGTCCCTTCTGGAGAGTAGATTCGACTTCGTTAAAAAATATACTGTTCAACTCGAGTGAATTGTCCATATTACCCTCGGAAGTTTGAGCACTCCGCCTACGGCGATGTCGATAGCGTACGAGGAAGTAAATTGAGCATGACAATTCACTGGAGTTGTACAGTATATTATTTAAAACCGGCATTATAACTTATCATTTTAGTTAGCCGTGAATTTGTGTGAAAGATAATAAAAAACAAATGAAGAAAAATTCATTTCGTTGGCAAATCCATGGTCCACTGTGACATATTTATCGATTTGTGCCATTTCTATATACAAAATCACTTTGAATATATTAATCTTATATAAATCTAATTAGCCCTTTAGCACCGGTTCGTTTCATAATTTTTCGCAACTTTTAGTAACCCGTACATCGGGACATTAGGCACATCTATTATAATATTTATGAAATTAGATTTTGTTTTGACCATATTTGTTCGTATTGATTCATACAATTTTAATGACGTATTAGTTATTACGCACTGACATACTGTATTACATTTTGTTGTATTTTTACCTAAGATTCTTTAAATATGAGTGGCTATTATACACTTCCACCAAATACTCAGTGAACCCTTTACAGGTAGATTCAACAAATGAACTCATTGTTTCATAGAATAGTAGTTTGTACAACAAGAGTGGATATGATGTCCATATAGCACGAGGAAGTAAAACTTCCGAGGGCAATATGGACAATCCACTCGAGTTGAACAGTATATTTTTTCTACGACCAAAATGCTAAAAAATGTAAAAAAAAGTTTTCAGGTTGCCGGGCTCGAACTCACGACCATCAGATCCATAGCCCAACACTATACCACTCGACTAGCGAGACGTTAAGCTAATTATGGAAAAACCAACTGATAAATGATGCTACATGAAATTAATTTTCTATGCACATTCAGCAGGTTGCATTATTGATAAATCTATTATAAATGAGTATAGATTTTCTTATATTGAACAAATTATTAAAATATTGTACCATATACATTTAAATTATATAATTTATTGTCTTGAAAAAGAAGGCGGAGCCTCAGTAAATATAATATACTGTGATTGGTCAGTATTTTTAAAAACACCACAAAGAAAATAAAGAAATGTAATTTTCATAACAGTGACAGTGTCAACTAATAGAAAATTTCCGGGTTCGTGAGAACGAAGCACAGAGGAATGATAGGTCGGCGCTGTCTCCAAAGGGAAAAGGGAAATTTTTACGCACAGTGTTATATTTGTAGAATATTCTTTAGGATCACTTGTGGTTGTGATCTGCTAATAAAAGACTTTTTCAGTATTGTTTGCATTCGTGAAATTTTTCTATAAAAATGGAAAATTTTATTTTTAAAGGTTGCAACACTGTACAGCCTATTATAACATGTAAATTTGGTTTCTTTGTAATTGACCACTGTGATTGGTCAGTTTCATTACCTATCTATGGATGAATATGAGATATTTCCACACAGTTAACCGGAATAGCCTACTTTTCTTGCCACTTAAGTGTAGAGGAAACAGCAAATTTCCATGTGGGAGTAGAAAAATCCCATTATAACATCCTATAAGCGTGTAAACTAGACATTATCTGCTAAATAAAAAAATCATATCTACCTATCACAAAAACTATCGAGATTTTTTTAACGTTTTTGATCTTTATGCTACCATCATTTTCTTTGCAAAATGTTTATCAAAAAAAGTAGCGTCTAAGTGCCGTACTCAAACCAACGTATGACAAATAAAATACCCCCTCGTACTCTTCCTCTGGTTAACCTCTGTATCTTTCTGGTCCCCTCCCCCTCTAGTTCCCTAAATGGGGCGCACCTCTCCCAAACAAACATACATACGAACTGAGAAACTCTAGTCCTTGTAAAGACCGATACGATTGTAAAATATAAACAACATAATTGAAGTGGGTAACGTAAGATTAAAAAAACGTATTTATTTTTAATATAATATTTATTATAATGTATACCATAAAGAAACCACGAAAATAAAGCCGCTGGGGAAAATTTTAAGGACAATTATAAAATTTATAGAAAAGGAATGTAAAATTGAAAAGGAGCACATCCGGCATATATTTTAACAAAATCAAGTGCGCTTATTCACAAATTAAAGTTACGAATAAAATAACGCCCCAAGCAAAAATGTTAATCAAAAAGTGAATTACTTTTTGATTAACATTTGATATACATTTTACATTAGTGCAAGTCAATGGTAGTTTTAAATGAGAAAACTTGCATCACCTAATTAAAATGTAATTTTTAATTAGCTGATGCAAGTGTACCCATTGAAAATGACAACTTTCACTTGCAACTTGCATCTAATGTAGTATAAAAATTCCGGTTTTCTGTAATATTTTTGTAATATTAAAAATATAGCAAAATCTAGTTATTGGATTGATGTGAATGGGATTGTTTCGCCTTCTCGAATAAAAAAACTTATGTCTCGCAGGATATTGAACCGCTCTCGTCTGGCGAGAAGGAGACGTAACGAAAAAAATGCGAGACGAGAGTGAAACACTACAAACTAATAAAATTTAATTTTCTTTGTTTTGTATTTTAAAAACATCAATTTTAAAATCAGTAGATTTTCCACGGCTTGATATTTTAGCCAACACTTTATACAAAAAAAAACATAATGTAGTCAAAAGTCAAACACATTGCACTAAGTGGTTCAAGAGACAGTCTATATAATAAACTAAAAATTGATTGATCGAATTTTGGTAAAATAAAAATGTGGACATTTGAAATTCTAGCACTTTTTTACCTATTCCACAATTGGACACAGTATACGTCCTTTACATGCACGAACATAAAATATTACGTAGTTTTCCCAGATTTTGTATTGCCCAAAACTGTATTGTTTAACTGCTAACCATAAATTCGGCATTTTGTCTATTTTTCTTTTTTTTGAATACAGACGGTATAATATGCAAGTCAATTTGAATTTATGGGCTAATAAAAATACATATAAACAGCTTTTTTAAAATAAGCCGTTATTTTAATGTACTAAATAAAAAAATGTTTTATGATATTAAACTAACACAATATTTCAATGTATTGTGTTGTATAATATGAAAAAAAAATACTATGAGCTTTTAGTTTACAGGGTGTCTCGTCCATTGGAATATTTTGGGGAGTGATTCGATTTGAATCATTAAAATTTGAATAAAGGGGTTTTTGGAGATGCTCTCTCGAGATAAAATAACAGCGCCCTTACTAATAATAGATCGACTTCATTAGCAACATACAATAAAACAGACAACAACAAACAATTGAATGAAGCATCTGAACAAGGGCGAATTTTAGCCGAATCAGCAATGAGTCAGCTATTCTTACACTTTACCCTATTGTACGACTTCGGGTTATACCAAAAGTTGTCTCAAACTTACCTACTTATTTCAAATGAAACACACTCATACAGTCATTATCTTATTTTCTAATTTCCTATAAAATTCCACGTATACTTTATATAAAATAATATATGTCTAAATTCCACTGTTTTTGAGATATTGACGTTTAAAATCTGGAATTGTCAGGTTTCAATAATTTAGTTATTAAAAAAAAATTATAAATTTTTAAATCAGCCTATTGATTTTTTTTGCAAATTATTCGCTGTCTTTCTAGGGCAAGGTAAAAACTCGACATTATCACATTTTAGTCTATTTTACTTCGACTTGGAAATAATTCATAAAGGCGAAAATATACGGTTCACTTTGGTTGAACAATTGGGTTGATTCAGCCAAATTAAACTGAGTATTTTACGATTCACTAAAAGTGTCAACCAAATTGAACGTTGAAAAAACTTGGGAGAATTTTCATTTGGTTGAATCAACTAACTTCCAAATTAAATCGTGTATTTTCGGCTTAACTTATATACTCTTGACTTGGAAATACCCAAAAATACATATTTTGTTTAGATACCAAAATAAAGAGTCATTTCACCTAATTATTTCTATAAAAACATGCGAAAACAAGTGCGCGGGCTAAGATGCCCAATTTGTCACTAATTAATACATTTATCTTTTGTCCACGTTATCGTAGCTATGGTAACATTTGGTGAATTCTTTGTTATAACAGAAGAATAATTTCCTTTCGTTTCGTCAGATCCATCCCTAGACGCGTTTCGCCATATCATGGCTCATCAGTAGGGCTAGGATCCGACGAAATACAATATTATTGCGAATAACTTATAAATGCAATATCCACTGTAAAATATTATTGTAAAATTTTATAATATTTACTGTATTTTTTACCCTATATAATCAGGAATACATTTTTTACTACATATAAGCTATATTTCCATGGCTAAGTAATATTTCTTTATGGATATTGTAAATTTAGGACTTTTATGAAAATTTGCAAGTCGAAAATATTTTTTCTACTCTCACATAGAAATTTGCGGTTTCCTTTACACTAAAGTGGCGAGTAAAGTAGGCTATTTAAGTTAACTGTGCGAGAAAATCTCATATCCATCCTAGAAAGGTAATGAAACTGGCCAATCACAATAGTCAATTACAGAGAAGCTATTGTTGTTCACAAAAGTACTGACCAATCACAGTATATTATTTTTACTGAGGCTCCGCCTTCTTTTTCAAGACAATAAATTATATAATTTAAATGCATATGGTACAATTTGTTATTAATTTATTCAGTATAATAAAATCTAGACGCATTTATAATAATCAATAATGCAACCTGCTGAATGTGCATAGAAAATTAATTTCATCATTTATCAGTTCTTTTTGCCATAATTAGTTTAACGTTTCGATAGTCGAGAAAAGAGCGTTTTACTATGGAACCAATGGTCATAAGTTCGAGCCTGGCAACCTACAAACTTTTTTTTTACATTTTTTAAGATAAGGTCGTAGAAAAAATATATTATTTAACTCGAGTAGATTGTCCATATTGCCCTCGAAAGTATGAGCACTCCGCCTACGGCGTCGTGCTCAATTTACTTCCTCGTGCGATATGGACATCATATCCACTCTTGTTGTACAAACTACTATTATATCTATAGTAGTTAGGATATAAGACCGACCAATCACAGTGGTTAATTAATGGTCGACACATGTTGTAAATTTTATGTATCTTTCTCTGACACTTGGCAGAAGTGAGGTTAAAAATATACTTCAAAAATATGCAAATCTGTGAAATGAAATTTGTTTTTAATTTAATCAAACCATTTATCCCTATGCGAACACAATTTTTTCTTAAAAAGTGCACGAAAAGGTGCCACTCCACTCATTTATATACAATTACTACAAGATGTACTATATATACCCACAAAATCAACAATTTTACTTGGTTTTTTGCCATGCAAATATTTGTCCATCGCGATATTTTCTGATATATTTTAAATAGGGGTCCAACCCCATTTGACCTTGAAAATATAAGTGGTAAATTAATTAATTATCTACATAACATTTTTAGAAAAAAAATTATTCCATCTAATGGTATTAAAGTTAGGTATGTTCTGCGTATTGTCTTGAACAAAAAAAAAGTGTTTGTTCGGGTTCATTACGCAAAGGCCATGGTTTAGAAAAAGACATTGTCTATTTTTATTAATAAATATCTCGCGCTTTGTCTGATATTATGCAAAATGCCAAATGTGAGAAAGATAGATATATTTAAAGTAATTTTGTGTAAATATAAGAAATGCCAATCGACAAATATGTTACAGTGTAATTTGGTCAATGGATTTGTCAACGAAATTAACTTTGGTTCAATTGTTTTTTATTATCCTTAAAAGTTTACGGCCAACTAAAAAGACAATTAATAATACCTGATTTACAAATTTAAAAAAAATTTAGTATAAAGTTACTGTACGACTCGGCTGGATTGTCCGTATTGCGCTTGGAAGTTTGAGCACTCCGCCTACAGTGTCGTGCTCAATTTACTTTCTCGTGCGATATGGACATCATATCCACTCTTGTTGTACAAACTACTATTGTCATGTTCATTAAATTAAAGCAAGTATAGACCAAAGGGTTTTTAAAGAAATATACACTCATTTTTTTCAGTGTAATGTAATTTAGTTTCTAGTGCCTTACTTGAATTTTTTCCCAGGGAAAAATATTCAAATACTTAAGCAACAACACAAACCACAAAAACGGAAAAAGTATTTCCGAAAGCATATATTACATACTTTATCAAACTACTCTTATTCATCCCAATGTAGCTTGAAGCATTTTTAGGCGTGGTCGAGGACACCTGACAGATATGAAATGAGACGCCTACATACGAATATCAAATTACCACAATTTTTTATCATGTTTTGCAGAAGTTCCTACTTACTTTATACATTTGCCAAATATTATTTTAACATACACGCTGTTTATCTCACGGGAGTTGTAAATATAATGGTTATGCTGCGACAAAATAAATTACATATTATGTACCTAGTAGATGTTTTGTATCCGTGAGAGTAATCAATAAAATGAAATTAGCGGGGAGTGTTGTTTATCTGTCTGTCTGCAATAAGTACGCAGGGACGCCAACAGTGGCGTGCTATTATGTTTTAACCAGGGTAGGCAAAAATTGCATTGAAGACAAAAACTTACCTTCCGTGGCATTCAAGCATCTAAATTTTAAATTTTGTCACAAAATGTCTTGTTTTTGAGTTTGTGGGAAGAACACTGTGACAGATGAGAAATAAAACGACATTATTTATAAATTAGTTGAACACGGCGGTCTTTTCGTAAAAATTATTTTAAAGCATCGTCATAAAAATAGGTTTTGCTTATTAAATCCTGCAAAAGGTCGCTCCCCAGAGAGAATATTGTGAATTCACTCCAGCGTATCTCTCCCTGTGTGTTTCGTAAATAGGTATGAATTCTTTTTAATCAAGAACAGGATCGTTCTGCAGATGCTCTGCTAGCCAGAATAGTAACAACTAACGCTTCCATATTTATTTTTTTCCCGAAACCCGACGACGCGAAGTCTAGCAAAAGGGCGAAAACACTAATTTTAAATTAAAAATCTATCATCCACCTGATTGAACCAATGTTGCCAAAAACTAAGTCAATTATTATGTGAAATATGATGGTAAGCTTACTGATTAATAAATATTATGAACCTATCAGCAAAATTATTTAAATTGTCACAAAAGTGCTTCTTCTTTTACGATACCTTATCCCTTTAAAAATATCCTTACTAAACTAATTAATAATAAAACTTATAGAGGCGTGTTTCATATTTTATATTGAGAAAGCAAACTACGGTAAAACTTGAAGATTGGCACCAACGCACTTACCAAACGCGTGGTTTCTTGATGCGGGCTGACAGATGAAGGAAGGTGGAAGGTTGCGACGGGTTTATTTGTTACATCTCTTTCTACCCTACTGCCCACCGGCTCTCTCGCTTGTTTCCACTCGTACAAACGCAGTGCTTTTGCTTTTGCATAAGACGCTAATGTACAGCGAGATCTTTGCTTTTAGAACGGTCTTACGGAATGCAGGGATCTAGTTTACGATATAATAAGCAAATAATGCGTTCGTGGAAATGATATAGGATTAAGTTTTCGGTCCCATATTATTATTTATTATATTAATGAAGAGATAAATTACCAAAGTAGGATTACACGGATAAAAACTAAAATACAAATTGTTTTTATCTGTTTGTTTTATTATTCCCAGGGTAGGCAATGCTTTTTTGCCTATATTGTATGTACGCCACTGGGTTCCCTGGGGCCAGGTATACAATAACGGCCGTTTCGTTCTTATTACGACTCATCGAACAGCCATTAACTAAAGCAACTTCAGAGACCGCAAAAACGCTTTTTAAATACCTATGTATTGAAGAAAAAATAAATAGTTATCAGGCGGCATCGCAATATAGTAGAAATCAACCCAATGGAAAAGACAAATCCAATAGAAAGGTGAACTAACGGCGAATCTACACGATGTCCGTAACGTGTAAAAGTCACTAAAACCTTGTAGTAGAGATGGTATGTTCTGCATAAATTGTTGCGGTCCCTTCTGTGCATACGCCGGTAGTAGCTAAAACAGCCGTTTTAAATAGCTCTGTTTAAAACAGCTTAAACATCTCTGTTTAAGCTCTTTTAGCTACTGCCGGCGCATACACAGAAAAGACCGCAGCAATTAATGCAGAACATGGCTGCTAATTTAGCTACTGCTGGTGCATGCGCAAAAGGGGCCGCAGCAATTTATGCAGAAAATAGCATCTATTCCTACTTCCAGTACTGGATTTTAGCACTTGCTTGTTATAGACATGTATTTTAGCACTAAAATATGGAATATTCGTTCAAAGGACTTGCCTTACGTACTGGATTTTAGTGATTAGTATCTAGTACAGGACACGACATTTTGCGTTTTACCAAAATAGTCCGCAATTCGCAGATTCAGAAATAGATCGCACCAAAGTACCCATTAGGGTGCGCAAGATCCGTTAGAAACCCTTATAAATATAAGTTGCAGAAGTGTTGTGTCCGTAACAATGAACAAGGAAGCACTGTCCGCTAGCTGCTAACTTTCTTTCCTTGTTAATATAAGCCCCATTATATGGCCGAAGTTTGTGGTCTAATTAGTTCTACCAAGGCAGCAGACTGATGTTAATAGGACGTCAGTTTGTCGTCATTTTAAACGTCAACTGTATTATAAAAATGACGGCATAATAATGGTGAGATGACGTCATTATGTCACAGACCGATGATGTCCCTAGAGCAACATTAATTGTCGTGTTAATGATGTGATAATGACGTCATTAGTGTTGAGTTGTTGACATATTTTCACGTTATAAGGTTAAGTTTTTGCTTATTTTTTTATGACGGTTTAAGATGTATCGTTAATAAAAGTTAGCAACCAAGATAGCTGGAGAAGAGTTTCATTTCATTAAACCCATCTCCAGATGAATTTGGTCACATTATAGCAGCGATACCAGATGTCAAATATGAGATTATGGCGGAGCGATGACGAATTTTCGGGAAAATTATGGTACAAATACAACCGTGTAAAAGTAAAACACTCCTTTCCAATCAAAAGTGGCTTCTGAATAAAAGGTCGTCCATATACCAATATAAAATACAATTAAACAATATCTGGTAATATCAGTATTTTAACAAATCAGTTTTATTATTTTCTTCACGGATTTTAAAAACAATTCAGCTTCTCTGCCAAAAAAGAAAATTAACGTAATCTGTTTAAATGAGATTATAAGTAGTTACAGTTGTATTGCAAAAGATAATTAGTAATGAAGACTTTTTGTTGCTGTTTAGCATAATCGTTAATTTTACATCAAAATCGCATTTGTATAATTTAACGGCTTAACGAAAACATTACGATTCACAAAAGGTTTCGTAAATTGCCGTTGTGATTTCGGTTATTCTCTCAAAATGCCTTATTTAGAAGTTTTGTTAGTCCTTATGCCAGGCTTCCATTGAAGCTCTTAAGATATTTAGCAGCTTCTGTTCTTCTGGGAGAATACAATGAAAGCTTTTGACTCGAGTCGTTCTTTTATACATTCAATAGGCCTCTTATTATTATGGGTGCTTTATGAAACCACTGCACATTATAAAACAATAAAAAAATGATTTTGTTTACAGATGAGTCACGCAATGTGGCCATTAACGAAATAACTTTAATCTATAGTTAAATAAATTAAATTTATTCCGTGGTCTGTAAACATGCTACGGATATTTACGTTTTATCCACAGAAATAAGTACATACTGGTAATATAATGATCCAATAAAATAATACATATATATCATCTTCAGAAACACTTAGAAAGAGGTAAATGGTAACATTTTTTACAGATTAAATTAAATGCATAATTATACATAATAATATTTGTGTGGTATTTTAAAATTCTCTTTTTAAAATAGAGCTATTAATGTGCCAAACCAAAACCATTTTCCGAAAAAGGTAAAACCTTCAGAAATATTCTGAGAGTATTAAATAAAAATCAACTTTGCAAGACCATATTGTATTTAATTTCACGAATTTAGAAATCATTTAATGATGTAGATAGATTAGAAACAAAAATTTTCGGTAATTTTGTCATACGTCAACCAATAATAATTAGTAGACATCCATGATTTTTTGAAATTTCTTTTTCAACAATGATGACATCTGTTGTATAAAAGTAGTTCGTACAATAACTCTAGATATTATGTCCATATTGCAAGAGGAAGTAAATTTCTCAGTTCGATATTGACAATCAACTTGAGTTTTATATACGCCCCAACTTACTAACTTTATACTAAAATTCTTTTTAAGGTTATTTAAATTAGGTACAATGAAATAAAATGGGTCCTTCACTTTCTTCATTATATTAACAAGACCCCTTTCGGAGAGTACAAATGATTTAGGTATAAAAACTTGTAAGAAAGAAAAAATGAAGAAAAACTCATTTCGTTGAAAAATCCAAAGAACAAATTACACTACATCGTCTCTCTCGTATATTTACCGAAAATCACTGTAAAAGCATCAGATTTATATCTTTCACATTCGAAATTTTGCATATAAACAGATAAAGAGCGATATTAATGAAAATAAGCAATGTCGTTTTCTGAATCGGAACCAATTTGATGTGTTGGTATGATGCAATGTATAATTAATTACCTGCTTTTACAGGAATAACAACGCCTAACGATATAAGCAAAATAGCTGTTAAATTCATTTTAAAATATTAAAAATTGTTTTTGTGCATTAATATTAACATTTATCATTCGCGACGGTATTTTTTTTAAAACCAATACTCACATTCTATAATACACATAATAGTATAATGTAAAACATGATGAGGGAAGTGGAAATACCACCTACGAAATTAATAAAAACAAAACAACGATTTAAGTTTCATAGTATTTTTTTCTACAAAATTTATAATTTTGTCTGTTTTATCTGGTTGTATGTACTCCTCTTCGTTTTTCAGCATTTAAGGACAATTTACCGGTTACTGTGTGTACTGTTGTGTAATGCGAAATTGTGTTTTCCTATTTTAAGTCAGATTAGTTCCTTTAAAAACGTAAAACGCACATTTTTATTCTAGAATCATAAAAAAAAATTATAATTCCTAATCTGATATGTACTAAAAATGACCAAATTTTAAATAAAAATAAACTGTGTGACCATTTTTACCAATATGATTTTACAATAATTATTGTTTTACCTGCACACCTACCTACTGTACCGCCTATACAGGGTGATTCACGTTGAGTGGCCTATTAGAAGATCTCGGAAACGAGTAAACTTATCTTTCTAAAAATTTAAGAGCAGGCATGATTGGCTTTGAGCTTTTAAAACATTACATTTTTAAGTTTTTATTACTTCCGGTTATACCGGGAGTTAATGCCAACTTTGCTATTTCAAATGGAACACCCTGTATATTTTAGCATTTTTGATTACCTTATTAAAATTTTAATAACTTTTGTTAATAATAATCTATTCCTATCTCTAACCGTTTTTGAGATATGAATTATAAAAGTTTTTTTTTTTGTATAAAAACGCTCCGAGAAGAAAGTTTAGTAACTCTGAAACTAAGAAAGGTAAACATTTAAAGTTTTGAAAGCTTTTAAGTAATACATAGATCTTTAGTTTAAATTACTTAGGTTTCACGTTTTTTATACAGGGAGTTCTTAAAATTGTGCCAATGTTTCCATTTAAATAAAAGTGCATAAGTCAATTTTTGCAAATGGAACACCCTATTTTTAGCTTACTAACGTGTAGAGAATTAAATTTCCTATCTAAATGCCTTATATGTTACACTCCACATTTTTAGTCCTTTTGGAATTATGAGCAATTTGAATAAAAAATCTTAAAATTTCTGTTTGTGTTAATGCGACATTATTTTTGAAAAGCAGGCTTAGACTGGGATTTTCGTTTGACTTTGAACTTTGTTACCATTTGTTATTAAGTGCCTATGTTCTGATTTTTTTAATCACAAGATTACCAAGAATGAACGTAATTTTAAATAAGTTTGGATCAAAGCCTACTTTACAAATTGGCAACAAAAATCAAAGTCAAACGAACATCCCAGTCGAAGCCTTCTTATCAAAAATAATGTCGCATTAACACAAACAGAAATTTTAAGATTTTTTATTCAAATTGCTAATAATTCCAAAAGGACTAAAAATGCGGATTGTAAAATATTAGGCATTTAGATAGGAAATTTCATTCTCTACACGTTAGTAAGCTAAAAAATAGGGTGTTCCATTTGCAAAAATTGACTTATGCACATTTATTTAAATAGAAACATTGACACACTTTTAAGAACTCCCTGTATAAAAAACGTGAAACCTAAGTAATTTAAACTAAATATCTATGTATTACTTAAAGGCTTTCAAAATTTTAAATGTTTACCTTTATTAGTTTCAGAGTTACTAAACTTTCTTCTCGGAGCGTTTTACACAAAAAATCTTTTATAATTGATATCTCAAAAACGGTTAGAGACAGGAATAGATTATTATAAACAAAAGTTATTTAGATTTTAATAAGGTAATCAAAAATGCTAAAATATACAGGGTGTTCCATTTGAAATAGCAAAGTTGGCATTAACTTCCGGTATAACCAGAAGTAATAAAAACGTGAAAATGTAATGTTCTAAAAGCTCAATGCCAATTATGCCTGCTATCAAATTTTTAGAAAGATAAGTTTACTCGTTTTCGAGATCCTCTAATAGGCCACTCAACGTGAATCACCCTGTATATGTATGGTTTTGTTCACTTACCGATGAAATGATCCACAATCTTGTGGTTTGCTCTTTGCGCCGCGCACAACACACTTCTTAGTCATTTTAAGATCTTAAAATATTATTCAACGTAATAAAATCCTAAAAGCACAGAGAAACACACGAAACTAAGAAACACCAAATAAATTCTGGATTGATTAAGCCACAGGATAAACACTGATACCTATGATATTGGAAGCAAATGTCAAAAAAAATATCGCTTTAACTTCGGAATATTCTAAACTTTTAAATGCAGATATATCCTTTACTTCTTTATCAAAGGACATGACTGTGACAATTTTAACCAGTACGGGTCAACCAGAGCAGACAAATGAAAAAATTGAAAACGTTTCGAATTCAGACAGAACAGATTCAAAGGCTTCAAACGAAAATATGCACTCTACTGGGCAGCATAATTATATTGACAACCTGGCATCCTCGATATCAGCACAAGAAAATGTATCAATAAATATAATATGACATCCAAACTGGAAAACGATGAAATTTTACTAAACGAACTAACTACAACAATATCTATCATTACGTCAGACAGTGAAGTTAGTGCTGTTAAAGCAGCATCCTTTACCATGTCAAAAATAAATACCCAACAAGGTTTTGAACCAGAATCGAAAAAATATATTTTAATAGAAAGCAATACTCTAAGTGATACAATAAATTACGAACAAATTACGTAGTTTGACAGTAAACCCGAATAACATCGTGCCCGTTCATTATTCACACTCTAATTTCTGACTAATGGCATCAAAACCACACTCTCTGATATCTTTTATGACGGATCATGTACAAGTATCTAATCTGAGATTTTTATTATGATTTTCATTGTGTACTAGTGTTGGATTTTTAATATAGGTTAAGGTACATTTAAAAACATTTTCATCTCGTGATTTTGGTATTTAAAATAGTATGCATTAATTCCATAACATCCTGTATGATTTATATACTACATTTTTTTTTAATAAAAAATAACATATCAGCCAGCAAATAAATAAAATTCTCTCGAGTCCACTAAATATCCATGAGTTATGAATTGCTATATACAAAAAATCATTGGAAATTAAGGCCATAATGGAACGATCGCAAAGTTACATTACCGTCATAAAATATGGTTTTATAAAAGGCCGTCCTTTATGATAAATTCGTAGGAAATGACCGTGTGGACAGTTGTTCATATTTTTGATGTATTACAGAGGCTTTTACGTCACATGCATACAAAGCCATTTTAAGATAAATTGTGGTCTGGGAAGGACCAAGAATTACATTATGTAATAATGATGATTTATATTATTATAAAATAGAATATAATTGGATAAAATGGAAAAATATAAAGTATTAATATATATAGTAAAATAAGTATTTTGAACTATTTCACAAGATCGATGTCAAATCACACGATAACAATAACATTAAAAATTGTGTAGTTATTTTTGTGTTTAATTTTAATAGGACGGAATGCAGCTCAGGATCGGACTAAAAACTATATACCTACTTTTTCACAGTGGCGGCTCGCCAGGTGAAGTAGGTGACGGGGCTGGACCACAAGTATAAATTTCGATTAATTGGGTATTTAACTTAATATTTTGTCACATTCACAGTCAAAATGGTGAACTTTAGATTTGCCGCCATGGACATTTTTCTTAAGTTAACCACATGTTTAAGTCGCCACATTGCACAGATTGCTTCAAATTGAATTGTTATTACCGAAAATACGATTCATCATTATAAAATTGCCTCTGGGTACTTATTTTTTTGTGGTCCAAAATTACAGGTAAGAAAAAGGTATTTATTCTAAATTTATCCGTATTCTTACTAAGTAAGTCTACTTTCATCGCGAAAAGTGCTGTTACTGCCACCCAAATGATTAGAAAACTTCACTATTAGCCACTTTTTAATTCTATTGATCGAAAATATTTTTTTTATCCGAGTCTCGTTTTCTTCTTATTAGCAGTGGCGGCTCGTCAGGTGAAGTAGGTGAAAAAAAAATAAAACCAGGAGGAAAGTTTTTCGACAATATTAAATATTAATGTACCAATACAGCTACCATTTTAGCCCTAAAAAAATAATTATGTTCGAATTAATAATATTAATTTAATCTGATTGTAGCTATGCATAATAGGGCCACGGTTAACTCCAATGGACAATAATTATAAAGACTCGTTCATTTTGGCACGCCCCAGCCGACCGTGTCCGTGCACTACCCTCGGTCCGTAAGCTCAGAGGAGCAAGTGAAGTGAATATGAAGACCCAACGTCCAAGTGGCTTTTCACCGTTGCTATGGTTACGTGACATCAGCCACGCGAGAGCATAACAATTTGCATATGGTGATGAAGGGAAATTTAAAAATAGTTCAGTAGTATGCAACATTGTTTTAGTATTGGTTCGCAAAACCTTATATAAGGTATTTATTTTGAGGCTTCGCGAAACTTACGGTTATAGATATCGTTTTTATGTGATTTACTGTATGATTAAAAAGTTTTGTTTTTATTTTTCAGTCAATTCAGTACTGTACATACCTACTTAGTTTAATTTTTATTGTGTGTTGGTACGTAATAAAAATAAAAATTAGTCAGTGGTTGTTCAAGTACCCGCACTATACCTAGCTCTTCACCATTTTTTAAGACCGCGAGCCGCCTCTGCTTTTTTATAAGAATGTTATAGAAAAATTGTTGAAAATAGCCAATTTGGCAAAAATCGTAAATCCAAATAGCCGTTATGTTTGTGTTGGTAACCAGGGTAGATTTTGATAGTTTAAAACTGACAGTAGATAGTAATAAGCATGTTACTATTACTCTTGTAGTTTTTGTAACTTTTATTATTTAAACTAAAAACTCGAAAAATACATTCTTGGAATTTAGTTGCGTCATAACATATTTTCAACAAAAATGTACGGGTGTTAGGGAATTATCGCATTATATTTAAATGTGTAACTCCTTTGATATCCTAGATAAACACTTCCTACTTCATTTTTTTTAAAGGACTGTCTAAAATGCTGTGTAGATACCCCTAAAACCAGACCGAATTTGCCAGACGCCCATGGGGAAAATTTATTAGTAGGATTACGTCACTGTAGTTCTAGATTGACTTGACGGAATCGAGAACAAAACAAAATCTCGCCTTCGCTAATCCATATTCAATCTAATGGCGGTAAAAATCCAACAGCCTCTTGAGTGCTGCTATATCTATGACCAAGACCAGACCTGGGTGCGGCTATTTTTTAATTTTTTGAAAAAAATAAAATAATTATCATTATTTTTAAATCAAAAAATATAAAAAAATAAATATAATAAACAAAAGTAAAAAACGTTAAAAAAATGTTTATTATTAGACCAAAATCACATATATCTTGGGTTTTAAAAAAACAAAATAAATTTCGTTATTTTAATAACAAAAAAAAAACATTATAAACAAAAGTATAAATATGAAAAATTCTAAAAAAAAATTGTTAGATGAAAATTATATTCATATTGTGTCTTAAAAAAAAATAATATAAGTATTAATATTTTAATAACAAAAGTATTTAAAAATTATAAAAAATTAAGATAATAAACAAAAAGTACAAAAATGAATAAAAAAAGATTATTGTTCGATGAAAATCACATTTATCTTGTGTTAAAAAAAGTAAATCTCATTATTTTAAAAAGACAAAATTTACAACAAAAGCTCAAAAATGACAAATTTTGTAAAAAAGTTTATTGTTAGACAAAAATCAGATTTATTTTGTGTTAAAAAAAAGTTCTTAATCTTAATAACAAAAAATATAAAACAAATTTTGAAAATAAAAATAATAAACAAAAGTAAAAGAATGAGAAATTTAAAACTAAAGTTTTATTATTAGACAATCATCACATTCATGCTGTTTCTTAAAAGAATAAAATAAATTTAATTATTTAAATAAAAAAATACAATTCTTGGTATGTAAAGGCCCTTTTTAGGCTCTGGTAGCCCCTTGGAGGAATCCACGTAGTGCCCTGCATGGTCGCAGAAGACCAAAGAACCAAATAAACACAAATAATATTAATACAACAATAATTGAGGTCAGTTTACGGCAAAAGCAAAAGAACACATCTGGTTAAAAACGGACAAATCCTGAACAGTTTGCTATGTAACTTTACAAAAAATAGATTTAATATTAAAGAACTCTTTGTCAGTTTACTATGGAAACTTACAAATTATTTGTTGATTCAATCTTGAAACTGTTTAATGTATAAGGACAAAAACTAAAAATTATGATAATAATACAAAATCTACATTAGCATTTGATCTTTTTTTTATATTGGGGTCTCTATCCTTTATACTATAAATAGCTTTTTTGTCGCCTAGACTCTAACAAAATACGCGAGAAATTATTTTCAATAACAATTTACTAAGTTCTAAAATGAATTTGAATAAATGAACAATGGAAAGTTGACTTTTGTCTCTGGTGTATTTTAGCACTTTCTTTTAAACCGATTAAGATATTGGGACGAACGAGAGCAAGGAAAAGAGACTTGCTGAATTTTATTTAACTAATACAAGAGTATTTTATCGTAACGAAAAATAACAAAGTCTTTTAAGACAAACATTTTTCTTTGTCTAAATAGTCGAAGGATTTTCCCTTTAAATAAAAATAAGAAATTGTGTACATAGTGTAAGGTACTTTTATAATATTGTATTATAATATTTAAAATAAAGACGTTGTCATTTGCTCTTCTTTCGAATTAAGTTTTTTTTCTGTTCGTTGGCTGCCAGGGCAATTCCCTAGGAGACCTACAGCTTAACGTGGATTTCGAACCCACCCCACGAAATATTCTCATCCGGTCTGGTTACCGGCGTGAATAAGAAAATACATTTTACACTCTTAACTGCATTATTAAACCTACTAAAATGAGCTACCGCCGTGTCAATAAAGACATTTTAAAATGAAAAATGGATTAAAGTATTCCTTTAATAGTTTAGAAGTTGATATAAAAATATTCGTCGGATTCTAACTCGATTGATGAGTCATGATATGGCGAAAGGCGTCTAGGTATGGATCTGATGAAATAAAAGGACTAAGTATCTATATTTGATATTATTTTTCGGAACTTTAAACTCAAACATACGGGTCAGCGCTACCTAGTGGGACTCCTGTAATTATGACGAATGTCCTTATAGGTGAGTCCTCTAAATATTTTTACTTATTTCTATAAGTTTGTTAGATGTGCTGCTATGCTCAAGAGTGTCTAACAATGACACAGATATCGCTCCGTGCAACATCTTGCTGGTGTGTCCGGCCAAATACCGCTTAATCAGTTTTGAGTTATTCTTCTTTCGTCGATCCTAGCTCTACTGATGAGCCATGATATAGTGAAAGGCGTCTAGGGCTGACTCTAAATAAATTAAAGGAATATCTTTATTTGATTTAATATTAGTCTCAATGAACGCTTTAGGTGAACAAGATAGAAGTGATATACTAAGAATTTTTTAATTCATATTTGTTACACTCATACTAAAATAAAGTTTGGTCTAATAAGGGGAAATAATTTTATGACTTTTTTTGCCATTAAATAAGAACCCTGAAAGTAAGGATATTTAATACGATTTCCATACTGCTTCGGCTAAAAGGGAAATTACGTCATAGTGGCCATTTTTAAATACCACTCTCAAAAGTCATTGTTGACAAGTTGAAGCAGCGTTAACATTTCTCCTGTCATCTTCGTGCAAACAGTTTATTTTTTGTGTCTATTTCATAAATAGTTAGATCTGTACTCCAAATCCAAACTTGTAGCGGGTTGTGCGAAATCAAAGAAAATAAATTATATGATGAAATATATCATCATCTTCAGGAGAAAAATTAAAAGAAGAAAAGACTAGTAGATATCACCCTAACTGAGCAACACAATTATAGGTTCGGTATAAAATGAGTGGAACGGTGAGGAAACCGATACACACATTGCATTGTGAGTAAGAAAAGTATATGGGTCTCAAACCCATATACTTAAGGCACTGTGTAAACTTTAAAGGTAGAATGAAAGCTTTAACATCTTTGTGTGAAAGAACTGTCGAAAGATGAGACTGAAGTGAAAGGGAATGAACATTTAAGCAAATAAAGCTGTTAGCTAGTCATTAGAGAAAAAATATGGAAAAGTGGATGTAAGTGTGACGAAGAAGACTATTAAAAATTATTTAGAAATTAATATTGACTGGATGTAAACCTCATTGGTTTACGAATAAACATAGTGAAAATAAAAATAGAAAAATTGAATTTTAAAAAATTCTTTCATTTTAAAGACTTTTTAGAAATAAAATTTATTTCAGCTCGACCGCTACCGAGTGCTTTTCCAAAAAGACTTTTTCCTCACACTTACATCCACTTCTCCATATTTTTTCTCTAATGACTAGCTAACAGCTTTATTTGCTTAAATGTTCATTCCCTTTCACTTCAGTCTCAACTTTCGACAGTTCTTTCACACAAAGATGTTAAATCTTTCATTCTACCTTTAAAGTTTTCACAGTGCCTTAAGCCTTAAGCCTCAAACCCATATAGTTTTCTTACTCACAATGCAATGTGTGTATCGGTTTCCTCACGGTTCCACTAATTTTATACCGAACCTATAATTGTGTTGCTCAGTTAGGGTGATATCTACTGGTCTTTTCTTCTTTTAATTTTTCTCCTGAAGATGAATGCTTCTGCATTCGAAACATGTAGAGAAGTTGCTTAAAATATTTCTATAATATAACAGTGGAGGAAGACTTTGTGTTCTTATTTTTACCTTCTAAATTCCCACTCCACTTTAAGTATGGACTATTTCTTCAAGTTGAAATCTTTTTTGTCTGATAAGAACACTTCTTTCATCCGCTTGGTTTTAAAATAGAGAAACCCTTTTTTGAAAATACCTAAGTCATTGTTGATAAAAATGTTACTGATTCGATCATTCTTTCATAACAAATTTTATCGGAAGTTCTTTAAACTAGGAAGTCGTTTAAACGAGGGGCCCGGATATTATAAAATTGGTCCGTCTATTTATTAGAAAGTCAAATAAATGCAATTTTTGATTGACATGAGGCAGAAGGACAATTTTACCGTAGCTGTATTTGATGATATTAGTTTAGGAGCATTATGAATTTTTTGTGTAGCGAAGATGTGGAACCTATTTATGCTACATAATGGTCTAGTACAGGGTGTTTTTCCTTAAATAGCGCAATTTAAATTTTATTACGTCATAAATACAAGATGGTCGCGTATCAAATTGGTAAGCGATTGGAACGCATAGCTTAGATAGTGTGAAATTACGTTTCAATTTATTTAATTTGTTCATTGACTGAAACACCAAAGATTTTTATTAGTTTTATTAAAACGAAGCAAAGCAGTTGATAATTACATTATGATAAATAACATACAAGTCTTAAGAAATAAAAATAAAGTTCTTAAATCAGTAAATTTAGAGAGTTTTCTCTAAAGAAGAGTTGTTCCTAACACTCACATACGACGCTATTGCAAGTAAATTCAACAGAAACAATTTCCGCTCTACAGTGAACTCAGGCCAAAAGAGAAATAAACAATTTAACACCTAAATAAACATTACAAAGATCACTTACTCACTGGCTGAAAAGTGCTTTGGTTCTGGGATTTTTTTTTTACATCATTTAGAGAGACTTGAGTGACCAAACGAGCAGAGGTTACCCTTACACTTGAATACGTTAGACAGTTCCACTGAGTAAGTGTTTCTTTGAGTTTTCATAATATTTTGTAACCCCTACCAAAATAGAGAAGGGGTCCTTTTTGCTGTGTCGGGAATTATTAGCAATCCTTAATAAGAGATGGATGGATGGATGTACTATTCAAAATGGAACCCTTTCTTCAACCAATTACAAACAGTTATTTTTATAATATAATATATACTGACTCCTCCTACAAAACTAGAAATGTTTTGGTCCTTGTTCTATGCATTATCTTTCCACTATACTATATCACCAACTAAGAGTCTTAAGTTTACAGCGAAGTATTAGATGAGTAATCCATTCTTAAGGATACCAATCCATATCCGACAATATATAACATTTATTCATTACATTAAAAATAACTCCATTCAGAGTGCTCATACGCAAAATGTGCATAGATCATTTTCTGTTGAGAATGAGCCAAGGCCTAAATTTAGTTCCTCTCAATTTTTCATATATTTTACCGTTGTGCAGCTAATAAAATTGACTTTCAAGAAGACATTCCTTATGTAATGGCTGTACCAAGTAGAAGCTGGGGCTGATACTCATGAGTCTATTGTACTCTCAAAGTCACCGTTCACTCGGCACAATTTCAAAGTCTCTCACTGCACTCTCCCACTGTTGTAGCGTTTTAAGTTCTCAGAAAGTTAGCGTGCTTAAAATTTCGGCTCAGTGTTAAGTATAAAGGGAGAAATCGAGAAGTGATGGATTGTAGAATAATTGCAAATTTCGTAAGAATGATGGTTAGTAGTATCAATAGATGTACTGAAATGATCATAAGTCTGGATAACCATAGTAATAATAACAATGAAAATTCTGATAAAGATGATAATGAAATTTCCTCCAGTTTCATGGTATGCATATAAATCATTGGATAACAAGCTAATACAAAAATGAAGGTTTATGTGCTTCCTTTTATAGATAGTAATTCAACAACTGCTTAGACACAGGTAAGTTGTATGGAACTGTTGAAAAGATTAACAAGACTGGTAAGATTTGTTCTAAATCAATGTTAATAAAATGGTAAAGGATATGAAAAAATTGATTAGGATAAAATTTGTTCCTCGTTTTATTCACAACAGAAAATGTTCCATGCACAATTTGCGTATGAGCACTCTAGAAGGAGTTAGACTTAATGTAATAAAGAAAAGTTACATAGAGCCACCACCTATTTATGATGTCCTATAAACCAAATAACGCAATTTGAAGGTAAACACCCGGTACTGCACTATAATGTAGCATTCAATAAAGAGGTTCTAGATAGTCACACCTTTCCTTATAGGTAAATGTGCATTATGCTTCTACACTATGTGATGATTTAGCTTAATTTGGGAGTTTGATTTTTGAATGAAAATCTTAAAAAATTAAGTTACCAAAATGAGTATTTTATACCTATTTATTTGACATAAGTCCATTTAAAAACAGTGTGATTCCTTGATACATATTTCTAATATTTTTTTATTAAGCAAAGCTAATTTATTTTTTTCAGGTATCAAACTCAAAGATTTATTGTCACTACTTGATCCTTAGAACTATTTAATAATTATTTAATGTGGTTGGGTATCCTGCGATAAGTTTTGCTGACTATTAACGAACAACCATTCTAACGACACATCTAAAATTTGCCACAATAATTAAGGCCCGGTTGTACAATTAGAACGTAAGTACGAGTTGCTCGAAGCTCGACCTAAAGTGGAAATTGGTTCAAAAAGTTAAATCTATTGTATTCCTAACCACAGGTCTGCACAGGTAAGGTCAATAATTAAATTACCACGCTGACAATGGTTACGCTGTCAAAAAAACATCAAACTTTATTTGTTGTCAAAGTTTGGAGTATTTACAATTTGCAGCTACTTTTTCCATGTATTCTAACACAAAACTATATTTAAATTTTACTTTCAAAAAAGAATGTCTGCTTTTAACTTTTGTTAAGAAGTTTAAAGGTATTTTGGAAAATAAAAAAGACAGATAATATTATGAATAAAGAAAAAATAGAATGTTGAAAATTTTTGAAACTAAATTTAATTACAAAAATTTGAATATGTTCAGTTCTCGGTCTGTAGTTTTAGGGCCGTCTTCAAACGTTTTCTACAGCTCCTAGTACATTCATAAAATCTTCATCCGATTCGTCCGTTAAATCCAGAAAGTGTTCATCATTCGCATTCATAACTTTAAAATATTATTACCACAAATTTTAAAGTCGAAAAAGATTAATAAGGTTTGTTTTTGTGGATTTTATGTCTTGGTTTAAGCACTGGGAGGACACTCTCGTATTTTGGCAGAATTCTCTGGTGACCTTGAGATTTTCGAAGAGTTTTATTGGCTGTTCATTTTCGCGCCAAGGATTTCATTACTTTTTTGTCTAGGATCACGCAGATTGCCTTGCATCTTTTTCTTTCATATTATGATCCAACAATAACAAACGATGATCGATGTGCACCTTTCCTAATAAGATACTAGTTTAGTTTTTCGACGGGATGAAAACATTTCATTCATAAATAGTTGTTCTAACCTCAAAATTTTGACAAAACTTTTCTTCACGTAAAAATTTATTATTTATGTCCGTCTTTTCGGACTTTGATTAAAGCGTTAAATATAAATAAACCATTATGGTTTACTGCTCAACGTGGTTGGCATATAATTTTTCAACTATCGAACTATTTCAAAATGAGAAGACCGCAAAGGAAAAATATTTGTAGTATTGTCCCCAAGAGGTAATGTAAGTTTTTTTAAGTTTGCAAATACACAGCCACAGGTTACAAGTTATGAAGAAATTGAAAATAACTTGCCAGAATCCCAATGCCCCAGAATTTAGAAGCCCTCTATAGAAACCGAATGTGCCATCAGGAAAATCATGATTGTTAAAATACAGATAAAGTAAGTATGTTTATTTCAACCAGCCAGTGTGTACACTGTACCACGATTATAATTACTTAAAAGTATTCCTTTTTTTAATTCAAAGAAGTAGTCCGGCCATTTGGTAAAGAGACCATTGTTTTTTCAAAAAAAAACAAACAAGGACAGTTTGTTGAAACTGCGACTGGTAGCTTTATGTTGTTTTTTTGAACAATCTTTTTTTTTCTTGCACATACTTATTAACACTGTATCAAAAGTTTTGTGCCAAACACAAAATTAATTGTTATTTTTAGGTAACGAAGAAGTTATGACTATCAGGTTGATTGTGGAAAAAATATTCCCGAGACCCTTTTCAGGCTAGTTTTATTTAATCTACTTAAGTGGTTTTTAATAATAATGATACAAAATTTAGACATATATGTATATACTTATTCTATTTTCATTAATAGGTATTTTATATTTAAACAATTCCATATTTTATTTAGCTTATCAAGATCTAGAAACCTTCAGTGTAAGAAGAAAGACGAGTGAAATATATCCAATCCTGGATCATGGTTTTTTAAGGAAAATTAACTTTTGTACATATTTTCCAATATTACTGTTTAGTAAGGTTAATACAGTTTTTATTATGGTAAACTCAGTAAAATGTTCAAATTATTGTAAATAGTGAAGATAATTTATGCAATTGTTAATTTTTATACACCATTGGGCCTACAGCAGATTTCTTCAGGTCCTCCTCTTCATTGAGTGAACAGTGATTGAGGTTTGTGTAGGTATAAACGTAGGTATATTGGTATGCTTTTCTAAATGATTATTTTATTATTATGTTATTAATAGGAGATATTTTCTTTTGAGGTATGAGTCCCTCTCCACATTCAGGCGCTGAGTGGCGCTTACTCCATTTTTGTATAAACCGGCGTTGAATGTGATTAACATTCCTTATAGGTCCTAACTTTGTAATTGTTTTTTTAAAATTTGGTAATAAATTGCCTATAGATATTTCATAAATGTAGCCTATTAGGTGTAGAGCTTGCATATTACAGAGTCATATAACTGAATGTTTTAACAAAATTGTGATCATTTGGTAACTCAATATATATTTTAAATCTATTCCTGGTATTTTTTTTTTACCCTCTGGTATTCTTTATAACTCTAGTAATTTAATAGCCCTTAAATACATACATGCACTTACAAACATGATGCAGCAGGTAATTTCTTTGGAAAAGTTAATTGTTTTATTTCCTCTTATCTATTTAATATTAACTAGTTAAATTTTCTGTGTAGAAACATTTACTTATTAAATATAAAGTTGGATCTAAAATTGCTTAAATACTTCACAATAGGTCAAAATATGTGACTGTAATGGTAATGCATAAAATCACATTAAAAATACAAGATCCGGCAAATTTTTGGCCACAACATTATTTGCTTGAAGACTGATAGTCCGCCTACCACCCCATTGAATATATCTGATTAGAAAATTAACAAGAATAATTCCCGCTGCAACTAATATCTATAAGCATATGACAATAATAATCCAACGTTTAATATACTCTATAAATAGAAGCCGAGCTTGCCTACCAAAAATGTTTAAAAGAAACTAAATAAAATTGGGAAAATACACAAAGTTGTTAATACTATTATGACTATCTCTGAGATAGATATATAGTGTTGAAAATTTTGTGGTGTTACTGGTGTTGAAACTGTTGAAAGCTCCTATAGCCTTGATAAAATTAAATCTATACCGATTCTTTTAATGTCCCTATTGTTAAAGTGAAAGAAACTCTGTGGTACATACTGTAACTGTAAAACAAATTTAGTCTTGTTCAAATATATATAATATAATAAAATATCTTTATCACAAAATAATATCAAATAAATCAATGGCTTTGGTTCATCATATAAAGTCCCAGCAAGACTAGAAATAGTAAGGTTAGAAAACTTAGAAGCTGCCAAACGTCGTAGTAAAAATACTATTTCATTCATAAATAAGGGGGACACCAGGCCAATGAAAATGTCGGATTTCGGCCAGGTTGCTATGGCACCCGGTGTCCCCTCCGCCATCTTGAAAAAATTCCTGATTGGTCAGAACCCGAAGTGTCCTCTCTGGTATAGCGACAGTGATGACCTATCATTCCTCTGTGGTTTAAGCCTAAAAAATTGACACCTTACCTAAAGAATGACAGCTCAGCAGAACTGAGTTTAACTTTAGGTCGAGCTTTACAAAACTCGTACTTAAGCTCTTATTGTACAACCGGAACTTAAAGTGCATAACCTATACCATAAGTCCAAATTTACTGTCAGTGATTTATCGCGTTCATATAGAGTACAGTGGGTTGTATGAAGTTAGAGAAAATAATTCTGGGATATTTTTGGAATTTTAATAGGGCAAAATGAGTTTTTCTAAAAATATGCAGGTCCGAATTATTATGTCGCAGGGGGAATTTTGAATATTATATCCACTTTACAGTCTGCCATTTAGTAATTTAGTTTTAAGACGGACCTTTTTATTATTTAACGAATTTGTGATCGGTCTCAGCTGCAATTAAAATTTAGGGTAACTAAAAATTGCTGACTGTAAAAAGTATTTCAATTTCTCTTTCATTTTACACCATCTTTTTAAATTTTCTAAACTCAAGAAAAAATGCAATAATTTTATTTGGTAGTATATAAAACAAAAGGTAAAACTTAAATTGGCTCCTGAAACTTTTTCAATTTTTCGAGGAAGAAATTGGTCCGCGTAAAACAAGCTTGCAAAATTTATTGAACCAAGCTGAGATCTATAATGAAATTTTATTTGAAATTGACATTTCAAATATGCCCACGTAATTGGTGTACTAATTTTGTTTGCCTGTTAGAAACGTCAATTGGAAACTAAATTTCATTGTGTGTTTTAACTCCGCTTAAATAAATGTTGGTGACAGATTGAATGCATTCATTGACATTCATTAAGTTGGCAGTTGCAAAATCGATTAATCCGGAAAATTGTTTTTAACAATTAAGCATATATTTAAACTTACCTAGTTTATTTGGAATGTATGTAGAATTAGTCACGTTGAAAAAAAAAAAAAAATATACATTTTTTAACATAAAAACTGTGTTTTACCTTATAATAATAAAAATATCGTTAGAATAATTTAAAATGTTTTTTTTTTAATAGGGAGATAATAGCTATTTATGCCATCAGTTACGAAATGCCTAATTTTGTATAACGCGTGAGATTTTTGCGGAACGAACGAAGTGAGTTACACAAAATTTTATTTCGTAACGTATTGTATACAAGATTTTTTCTAATTTTGAAGAAAGTAATAAAAAAATAAAATTTAATATAATTGATAAAAATTTGGAAAACATAAATTTAGTTTTTCTAATTTTGACATATAACTGATGGCATAAATAGCTATTGTTGCTGTTACTTCATGTTAGTTGTCAGTTTGACATTTTGAATTAATTTAAATAATTGCAATAATTGTGTTATCAATATTTATAATAATTAATTAATTTATAATTTATGTTTTTAACTTGTATTCTAACAGTTTAATAAATAGAATAATTATTCTTTTTGTCACTAATTTTGAAATACATTTTTCGTCACCAATTGCATAAAATTTTACCTTATGCAACTAGTTATAAAAAGTAAGACGTTTCATAATGTCAATCAGTTTTAAAAAGTGTCACTTTATATGTCAAAATTAGAAAAAAAAAATTATAGTTAGTAGCAGAGCTGGCCTAGGGTACAGGTTAAAAGTATTTGAAGATCGCATACGATTATTTTAATTGTTTCTTAAAAATATGTATACAAATATTGGATTTTTTAAATAGATATTTTCGGAAGGATTCGAAGTTTTTTAAATTTGAAAACAGAATGTTACAGAATTTAGTTGAGCACAACTTTTTATAATTTAACCATCTCTGTAACTCTATGGTTTACGAGATTCCTTAATTCCTTACGAACATTGGCTAGATTCATGAGACATGGATATATAACTTACTGTATATTCACATGTACACGATAAAGATGAACACTTCAATCTGTTGCACTTTAACCAGCTAAAGCCCGCCAGAGATTATTGTTACAGATCCTGACTTTTATGTCGTTAGTGTAGGTATCTTTCTTACGCTTTTACTTTCGCATATCTTTTTCCGTACTTAATAAATCCGCGTGTCTTCTCTGCTTTCTTTCAATATCACAGAGACGGCATTCATTTATCCACGTGTTGAATAATAAGTGGAGTTTTGTTTTGTATTTAGTATTTTTAGAGATCATTTTGCTATTATTTTGTGCGTAAACTTTTTGGTTATAAACTGTTAGACTGTGCGTATTTATGAAGTGTTCTTATTATGAAAAAGCAAGTAAATATATTGTTTATTTGATAATAAACTTTTATAGGAAAACACCGGCCCTAACCAAACCTATAAGAAATGTTACTAAAAATGACGTGTGTCATCCACGGCTATTATAAGCTTTCGTGAAATACACTATAAATTATATACTTTTTAAAACTTAATAATTACACGTAAATTATTATAAATATATTGAAATGTTATCTAAAACACTTCAGAGTTTATATAAAAAAAAGAATGCACCTAAAATAATATCAGTTGTGAAAGAAACATGCCCCTTGTAAAAAATGAAAATAAACTTCCATAAAGTATGTTACATCTGAAAAGAAAATATTTACTTCTTAAATGGTGTTATCATGCTTAAACAAAATTAACTTGCACTAATAAATGACAGGTTGTTAAGGGTTTTCCAAGGAATATGTATGTAATAATGTTAATTTGGAATAAGCAAAAGTATAAGAGGTAGAGCGACTTACTATAGCCAAAATGCAATAATTATGTGTCGTAAAATCAAAAATCAAAGATTACGTTATTTGAAGTTCAATTCTATTCTTTTATAGATTACTGCGAATCAGTGCTTTTATAGTTGCAAATCTTAAAGTTGGAATATGCCTTATTTAAAGTGTTATTACAAGTACGCTGTTTGATGCTTTATTGATCCAAAATTATTATTATTTTCTCAAATATAACACTAGCATTTCGTATTTTCTTGTATTGTGTTAAATTAACCACCGGAGAATCATACATTTAAGTGTAGTGAATCCAACTGTTTTAGCAGCCAATGGCTAGTGTTTGAAGATTAAAAAAAAATCTTATCAATAAAGTAATAGAGTTTAGGTTTTCATCACATATTTATTCTTAAAAAAAATCTTGAAAGCATATTTTCGCGGTACTGGAAATTGTTTACTGGTTATAACATTCTGATAAGTCCTAACAAGGATCAAATAGCCTGAAATTGACTACCTGTGCCCCAGGGAACCCATTACCTTTGGCGTTCCTGTGTTTTTTAATGATAGATGCACTACATTGTCCGCCTGCCGCTAAAAACTTTCTTTCTAGTTCTTATCAATATTCGTCAAGAATTGGTGCTGATTAGAATCTTATCAGACACAAATTCCGTCATGGTAACTGTAAAGAAACTGTCAAGTCCCTTCAATATTACCAAAATGGTGACCAACGTAGGTAATAGTTAGTTAAGCAAAAAAAAAGCTAGGAGTGACTATGAATCCACAGCCATGGTTCGGTAAATACAAGACAATATCCTTGAGTCTGATTGTTAAAAAACCGAGAGCGACTAGTTATTTTTGACAATAAATACAAGTTAAATATAATGATAAATGTGCTATATATTGATTAGTTCATTTAAGCATACAAAGATTTGACCTTAAAAATTACCTTGAATTACAACAGGAAAGACTCAACGCCAAACTCTATGCTAAGGTTAAAATAAATTAATACTAACTTATGTTGAATCAAATAACAACATGTTGATAGATAGTAAATCTATATAACAATTAAAGAATACAAATAAAACCATCATTTAGTCACAAACTAATAAATTTGAGTTTAATTGACGAAGTTTTGTCTTTTTTTTTACATTTTTGATTAGATATTTCACAAATTTTAAAATTTCACTTATTTTGTGTGGTGATTATTACAAGTGTCATTAGGCATTATTTTAAGGAAAGTATCTGGCACATTGTTTGTAAAACACAGATATATTTGGCCTGAAACCGATTACTTCAAATGCTATATTGCACCTAAATCAGACTCTCGCCTACTGCTGACTCTTGAGAGATGTAACCTTCCAGCAATGGTTGATTGATGAATATTTGCAGAATGTCTGCTACCCTTGGTGTACCTTAATTGTGTTTCTTAGCCATACCCATAACCTTTATACTTAAGAAAAAAACATAACAAAAATGAAATTTTTCGAAAAGGAAAACATTAATTTTACATAAATTTGTTTCAGCATTTAAGTTCACACTGTTTACTAAAATATGGACAGCAGTTACTCTTCAACAACCTGAAAGTAATTTATACATTTTTAAAGGACGTAAACTTTTATGAAAAAGTGTTTTCTGCAAATCGCCTTTTCTCTCCTATAAAGGATCATGTGACCTGACATTGATAAGTTTTGTGGTCTAAGTGATCCCTTTTACGAAAAGTGGGTCACAGCATAAAAAATACAACATTTATATTCCCAACGCCGCCGTACGATCGCGGAATACTTTCATTAATTTAATTTTATACCTTTTTAGGAATAGACGAGAAAAGCGAGTTTTAGAGATGTTCTATTTTGGAATAGTAAAGTAATCATAATATTTAGAACTTAACGTTTACAATAGATACTTAAATAGTGTAAAATATCCATCGTAGTCTGGAGAGGGAAATAATGTTGACTAGGGCTGGGCGATATTGGTAATTTATTATTCAATATCGATATTCAAAAAAAATATCGATTAGGTTGAAATATCTATAACGGGTGTACCATTATGGATGGCCACCGGCAGTATCTCGGAAACTACTTGGCATAGAAACTCATGGAAAAAAAATCGTTATTAGAGTGGCTAAGAGAAAGTCCTAAATAATTTTTGTTTCGCATTTTGCCGCAAGAGGGCACAATTGAAAATTAAATATTTAAATTCTAAATTTCTCCTAAAATTCCCACATTAAGAATCTTAGACAATTCTGCATCATTTTGGTTTGGGGCTCATTGGCGTACCGACCTAAGAGTGGGGAAAGCTATTAAAAGTGTAATCATTTAAATTGCTGTAACTTTTAAACGACTTAACCGATTTTAGTAAACTTAAGCTTGTTTAGAAACCAAAAGTACGTTTTAACTGTCATGTTCATTGGCACACCATAGTTCTTTATTAATTAGCTAGAGAGCGTAATTTATGATAGTTACAGTTTTTTTGATTTTATCCCGAAAACTTTATACTTTTATTTTACTATGACATCATAATCGTAAAGTAGATTAAATACCCATTAGTTTCCGAGATACGGCCGGTGGCCATCCTTAATGGGACATCCGGTATACAGAAATATCGATTTATTCAATTTTTTAAATATGTGCTTTCGACAATACCGCGTTCTTTTAAACAAAGTATTTCTAAAAAGAGGTGCCTGGTTCTTAACAAAAGCACTTTGCTACTGTATTTCTTTAAAAAAATATCGAAATATCGAGTTATCGAAATTGCTGTAACTTATGCTAGTTTGCTAGTTAATGGGGTAAATGTAGTGGCGACTCGTGCCTTATGTACCGGGTGTACAACTAAAAAGGGACGCCGGCTATATCTTGGGAACTGCTAACCGCAGAGGTCGCGAAAATAAATATTTATTACAAAAGTCACCAAGATAAATCGTTGGGGATTATTTTCAAGTGTGTAGGTTGGCCGCTAGGGAACGTCACCACCACCACAGTGACCAAAAAAAACTGATCAAATAAAAAATAGGACCACCAGAATCCTCATAGTAAAGATATATTAAAGGTGGCATTGCTGCAATATATAAAAATATTGTGAATAACGTTTGTTTTCAAGTTTTTGCATTAACTATTTTAATACGAAGGGAATGACGGGCAAAAGTAGTTATTAAATAAATACTTATAACTTTGGTTTGGCTCACCCGAATTTAACAAACTTAGGCTAATTAAATATGATTTTCATTGTTATATCAACTTAGCAAAAAACGAACTTGTTCTAGATTTCATTGCCACAATTAGGGGGCGCTATTTAGCAAAATTAACAACTTATTCATTTTTCTCAAAATTTTTTAATGCAATAATATATCTGATTTAACTTAAATAAAAAAAAGAACAAATAAGAAGAATATTTAGGAAAACATGCAAATTATATTTCAAACCACTTGAAAGTGCCTTATACTATAAGGTTGTATTTCGTCTAACACAGTTAGATAATGAAATACAAATCAGATTGCATAGTTCTGCCAAGAAATGAAAATTTTGCATTGGTAGGATGTCACCACCAGCAGACCGGTTTCGAACTCTTTTGTTCTCGTCAGTACAGGGTAGGTGTTTATACTGTGTTGCTCGTTGGTTCTCATGGCAACCGTTTAACGTATTTTTACATGCACTTTACAAGTTTTATATTAATCCGAGGAGAATGGCAGTTTGTTATTTACTGTTTTTTGAAAATACTTCGTAAAACTGGGTTATTGTGATAGATTTTTATTTATTGTTATATTTTAATTTGATATGTAGGGCAATACCTCAGAGCCTTCACACCGACCGTCAATGGGCCCATACGTTGCCAATTTTCACGCACCTTTATTTTTCTTTAGGTTCTTACAGCTTTCAAATTAAATTTATAACATATAAAAGATCTTACGTTACAGCTCAAAAGATGGACGCACCTATTTTTTATACAGTAACCCAGTCTTCGCATAAAGAGGATTGCCTAAACCCCAAAAAAATATTATCATATAATGTGACAAGTGCCCTTATCGAATGGGAAAAGGTCTTTGAGACTAATAATTTACTTAAAAGAACTTAGTATAAATGAAGGTAGTTCAATAGAGGCAACGCGTTTCCACAAATAAACCCCGGTTATCAAAAAAAACTTTTTTTTCTAAAAAGTCAAGCCCTAAACACTTTTACTTAACCTATAAAGATACAATAGCTATTCCAATACAAAATAATATTTATATTTTCCAAAATACTTTTTACTTTTTTCTGCGACTAATTAAACACCAAAAAGTAGGCCAATCACCACCTTCCCTTATATTTATTATAAAAATGTATTAAGTATTCTATTAGTATTTCGATTTATCTCAGTGGCGGCTCGTGATAGTTGAAACAGGTGGGGCCAAAATATCCAAATTAATAAAAATCCTTAAAGAAAAAAGGATAAAGAAAACTTACCGATTAATAATTAAATGGAACATATAATAACATTGTGTAAAATCAGAATATTTTAAACAGTGTTTTTCTCGATATTTCAGTAGTTCTAAAGAAATAATAAAAAGAAAATGTTCACTAAACACTTATATTTTGCTATAAGAAAACTCTATTCGTCTTTCTTTTCTATTTGAAAATGTTTCGATTGAGCGATTTTGGTCCACTTTGAGTCTTTGTTATATATAAATCGACACTGGACCCCCAATTCCTTAACTTGCATTTTCTCTTCTAAGGAAAGAGCGGAATATCGCGAATCTTTTAAAAAACGTACTTAGTCATTTTAATACACATTAACCCACACTGACTAACTGATTTAACCTAAACCTACCTTACAAAAGTAATTTATGTCCCATAGTAAAAACTGTTTAAAAGAAATATATGTTAAAAGTTAATATTTCGACAGGGCAAACCGTATTGAAAACAACTGCCATCTAGTATCGGGCAGTGGTTGCAAAGACAAAGGCCTAACCCGATTGGAACTCTGCACCCCTGACAAAATAAAGCACGTGTAAATCCTCCAATCCCAGACGGATCTGAGGATCTGGCCTGCCACAAAATTTCCGAATTCCTTATGCGTCAGTAAGCGAGGGTGATATATCTATTATCTCTTTCGTAAGCGATGAACAATCTGGCCATACGTAGAATTGGCCGAAGTTGGGTAACGGCAAGGAATTTTCGCGGCGTCAGGGAGTTTTTGCATCGTTAGGCGTTATCAGATATTAAATGAACGCAACGTTTAGAATTTTAAATTATTCACATTTATATAAAGAATGAAGTGTAAAGATACAAAGCAATGATTATGAGTGTGAGTAAATAAATAGCTTGGGGTACAGGTAGGTAGGGCAATGGCACTGTGGCCTTACTGTACGAGCCGTCACTGATTTATCTCATAAACCAGGTGTAGTCTAGCATAACAATGAATTTAAACTCATCGTCCCGTCTACTTTCTGAATACGGTCAATGTGGTCTAAATATTTAAGTATTTTGAAGATGCCAAGTTTCAAATGTCTAGTATAAATCGTTTGGAAAATAAATGTTATAATCTTTATTCGCATGTATTTTGTTAAAGTCTCAAACATATCTTTAGCATAATTTTTTAGATTAAAATTGACTGTGAAATAATTCCTAAAATCTTAAATCTTGATGCTCCGTTTTGAGTACCCTGTAAATATTTTCTAGAAACTGGGTCACTGTATAAAAAACAGCGATGTTTATATTCTTAACGCTACCATACGATCTCCGATACTTTCATTAATTTAATTTGATAGCTCTTAAGGAAAGGACTCCGAAGAGCGATTCTTTCTGCCGTTCTCTTAGCACTTTTATTTAATCATATTGGGATACCTTTTGGCTAGTGAAATATATCATATACTTTTGATATACATTACATTCACATATGAGCAGGTGAGCGTTATGAGAGTTTTACTATTATTTATTGTTACCTGTCCTAAGACAATCAATAGCAGTGTCTAATACTAGATTTAAACTAGATGTGCTTTAATAAAGGACAAATAGTGTAAAAATGCATGTTCACGTTCTAAAATTTTATTTTGTTTATTACCTATACGGAAAAAAAGCAACACTAATATCAAGAATAATGCGCTTAATTTAAGTATATGCTAGTTTTGCCATTTCGCAAATAAAATAATACTTGATTTCAATACGAGTAATTTGTGTCAAATGCAGGAAAGCACAATTCGTCTTGCGCCTCGAGAAGAAAAGTTGACACGTGACTGGCGTGACACGTTTCCCCAGAATAATAAGTATGAAATTAGAGAGAACCAATCTTGTTCGAAGAAGATATTACTTAATGCAAATGTCATTTCAAGTATTTACTATTCTAAAACATTTTATTGAAATAAATCGACTAAAAGCTTATCTGAAATATAAATATGGATTAAATCAAAACTTATTTTAATTAGTCCAATATACAGGATGGCCCATTTGTGTATACGAATACTAATTCCATACCTGTAATTTTTAACCAATCAAAACGTGTATTTTTGACAGATTACCATGGCAACGAATGAATTTTAGTGGATTTTTTTTCCTCGTTGGTACCCAAGAGCGAATTATACTGGCAATTTTTTGACGTTTATAATGACAGAATATTTTTTTGAAAATCTGGTTATTATTTATTTACATGATAACTTTGATACATTTTAATTACAAAGCTAAGATGTTTTCTATATTCTTTGGACACCTTCTTTCTTCTTAATGGCGAAAATGCAAGAATTGGAATGGAATAAATTAAATGTCTATGTCTAATGAAATGTATATAATATTTAGAAACTATTCTATTCACCTTTTTTCCATTTAGCACTTTGAATTTTGAATAGTTTAGATGCAAATATTCGTGAACGATTCGAAAAAAATGTTTTTTCTTCAAGTAGGAGCCACAATTACATCAGACAATTTCACGCATATTTTGCATATACTATGATTTTCAAACCGATTCATTTTTAAAACAACAAAGTTTGTTGGTTTTACTGGCTGCACAATATTCTTTATTACAATAAACCGCGAGTTTTTCTGATGTTTTGAACTGTCAAAATACGATGATCACAGCCTCCAATGATTGACGCTTGCTGACGCTGCGCGCTGGTTATGAATTATCCCTCGTCTTCGACTCGGGATAATTTTCAAAATATTAATGAGCTCCAAAAATAAATGTCCAGAAATAATTTGACCTCTAGTGGTATTATAAGTGATAAAACCACTTGGCAATCTAATTTCTTCGACGTTGCGCATGGCGTCACTCTGTGTATACAATATTGCTTGTCGACATTGTTTTAGAGCGGATATTATTATTGTTTAGTGTATTTTGTTATTATTTATAAGAATATTTATATATAAATTTCAATTATGGTTATACTAGTATATATGATTTTTTTTCGAGGGCCCGTCCGTGCGCCGGATGCATTTAGGCCAGGTTTGGCCCATTGTGCTCACCCTGTTTGGTTCTTACACCCACTCCGTGATCCCAGTTCCTTGCACTAGTTTGTGTAGGTCAACTGGGGAGAGGGTAAGGATGTCCTCTGGTTCCAGTTTTGGTTGCCCAATTATTTGTTGCTTCTTCAGATCTAGTGACTCGCAATGGCAAACTATGTGCTGTACAGTTTCTCTGTCTGGCCCGCATAATCTGCAGTTAAGATATCCTTTGTACAGTTGCATTATGTGCAGATGGTTCTTGACAGCCATGTGTCCTGTTAGAATTTCTGTAATGGTGCTCAGCTGATTCCTTTTCATTTAAAGCAGCTGTTTCGTAAGTTTTGAGTCTAGTATATATGATACTTTCTTTATGATTTAATAAAGGATTTAGAATCCACACTAGGATATATCAGGCTCAAAAGAAAGTATTACTAGATAAAATAAATATTCCTTAAAAGTTTATCATTGTTTTAAATTTTAAAAACAAACATTAAACGATTTTGATTACTTAAATATTTAAATGAAAAAGAGATAGAGAAATACCCTACTGGTTGCATTAGGTATGCATTGGTCATTAGAGGAAAAAATAAAAAAAGATGTTTCTTTTTCATTTACTATACCGGGTGTCCCATTATCTCTCTCGGAAACTACTGGGCATAGAAACTCAGGGAAAAAAATCGTCATTAAAGTGACTAAGACAAAATCCTGAAAAAATTTTTTACTGTACTATCGCGAAATACTTTCATTAATTTAATCTTATACCTTTTAGGAATAGACGAGAAAAGCGCCTTTTAAAGATGTTCTATTTTGGAATTGTAAAGGAATCATAATATTTAGAACTTAACGTTTACTATAGATACTTAAATGTGTAAAATATCCATCATAGTCTGGAGAGGAAAACAATACTGACTAGGGCTGGGCGATATTGGTAATTTATTATCCAGTATCGATATTTAATAAAAATATCGATTAGGTTAAAATATCTATAACGGGTGTCCCATTATGGATGGCCACCGGCAGTATCTCGGAAACTACTTGGCATAGAAACTCATGGAAAAAAATCGTCATTAGAGTGGCTAAAATAAAATCCTAAATAATTTTTAAGTTCCGCATTTTGCCGCAAGGCACAATTGAAAATTAAATATCGAAATTTTTCCGAAAATTCCTACATTAAGGTATACCTTTGGTAACATAATTAGAAAGCTTAGACAATTCTGCATCATTTTGGTTTAAGGCTCATTGGTGTACCGACCTTGATAAGGGTGGGGAAAGCTACTGAAAGTGTAATCATTTAATTTGCTGTTCTTCTAAACGACTTATCCGATTTTAGTAAACTTAAGCTTGTTTGAAGGAGAAAGGGAAGTACTTTTAATTTTTGTATCCATGATAGTTCCTAAAAAATTGTTACCTTCTACCCTTCAGGTAGTTGGAAAAATACAATCCATCATGCAATTACTGTAGAAAATCCTTATTTTACTTTGCATGATAGAATTAAGGACCTCTTGTATAGGTTTAGTTTAAACTAGAAGTGTCAGTTGAATTTAAGTTAATGTAGGAACATTACTTTATAAACTTAACCCTAGATTGCCAACGTTGAAAATATAATAATCGATGCCAACAATATGCAAATTATACCTATATAACAAATATGTGCAATAATTGTCTCAAACCTTTTAATTTTTTTGGGAAAAGTAATTACTTATTTTTATTCAAAGATGACAAATAATTCCTCAATCTAAAACAAACGAAATAACCAAATAATACACATAAAAAGATTAGTTGAACTTAGCGCATTCATAACATATCTATATGTAAAATTTACGCGCCAACAATCACTCTTTATTCAGTCCCATACAACCCACAACTGCCACATCAGAAACACGTCGGCAGCCGAATGTTGTAGCGATGGTAGATGCACTGCTTGAGCGGCAGAACGAGGATACTAATAATGGGCCATTTATTTCAGATTTAAAAAAAAAACTGTACGTATATTTCACGTAGTTTGGCAATCTAGGGTTAAAATTAATTCTCACTTGTAGTTTAAACTAAATCTATACAAGTAGTCCTAAACCAATTATAGAACTAGATATAGATTAACATTATACATGTAAATAAAAATATAAGTAGTATTTTATATTTTATAATATTTAGTTTTTTTTTAAATTTAATTAAATTTATTTAAACACATCATACGAGTATAATTATTTAATTTTCTTCCGTCCGATCCTTTACTGCACCTAAATACTTTTCTTATTTATTTCCAAACTCTTGTCCACACAACGTGCTCGATCCTTTAGTTTTAATGTAATTAACAGGTCAAAACCATTTAAAAGAACTATAAATAAGAATTTACTATAATGCGTTAAAAATTATGTTTTAATTCGTTTTTTTTGGTTAGTATTTCCACTCATTAGAACTATAGGTCACTGTATAAAAACAGTGTTACTTATTTATATTCTCAACACCCGCCTACGATCTCCGATACTTTCATTAATTTAATTTGATAGCTTTTCGAAGAATGGACGACGAAGAGTGATTCTTTTCCCAGTTCTTTTAGCACTTTTATTTAATCATATTAAGATACCTACTGGGACGAACAAATTCCGACGCAACACTGACATAAATCTTATACGACGATAAAGCTGGAGTAGCTCGCTACAGGAGGAAATAGATAGTTTTGTCGTTTGAATGCTTTTAGTGATAACGCCAGGTGAGTTCTCTAATCGTTTGAAAAGTTTAAGGAAATGGAAAATAAAGAAACACAAATTTATTGTTTTTCTTGCTCAACGTACCTTTTAGTGAGAAAAGTTTTTTAAATTTTATTATCAGAGCTATTAATCATTCCGTAACTTCCACATTTATTTTAAAGAAATGGTTCATATTTAATAGTAGGCGCGGCTTGTCCATAAAGTCATTTAGTCAGTGACCCACATTTCACCCAACTAATTAATTTATTTTTCAAAACAAATAAAAATTATTATTCTCAAAAAATCCAAATATTCCAAAATGGGTAAGTAAGTAAAGTAAAAATCTTCGGCTTAATTCATATCTACATAGGGCTGGCTTATGTGCCGGTTTAGCGACTGTGCCACGGAAAAGTTTTAGTTAAGTGACACCTTAAGTTAAGCCCCGCCTAAAACGTCTTAAGTGGAACCCGTGCAAACGGTCCTAAATAATTATGTAGGGTCTACATTACAAAATAATTAAATTTTTACTGGGAATAATCTAGTTATAAATGATTTTACTTTAGCCATATCATGATTGGTACAATTCAGGACTGTCAGGAATTCTGTCAGTAATACTGATCGTGTACGGTCGCCTTTTATAGAAAAAAAATCAGAATTTGATTGTTTTTTGGATTATTTTAGTTATGCAAACTTTACATGTTACTTGTCGAACCGTAATTTTCTATAATAATATATAAAAAAAGTTTTCATAGCTTCAAGCAAGGTTTACGGAAACGACTATGGAGACGTTCGCGACTGTACAGATATTTGGCACAACACTTTAACAGTTGAATGATGATGAGAGTTTTGGACTTTAGAGAACTTTTGGTAAAAAGTTTTCTAAAGCCATTATCCAAACAAGGGTGAATTAAAAGACTTCCTTTACTCATTCTGTTAGACCCCATGGAATACTTCTAAGTTTATTCAGTCAAGTACTCTGTTTTTTTTATGTACAAACCTTTGCCTCTCTCTGATTTATATAACAATCATTGTTCACCGAATGTTTTAGCTTTTCTACGTCATACACCTTTTATTTATAGCTAATGATGACCTTCTTTAAGGTCGAAACATGTTCTATCTTACTTTAATGTAAAAAAAACATTTTTTTATTATTAAAGATATTGTGGTTAAACTTACTTTTATTTCTACCATTTAATTATTAACCACTTTTAGAATGGACAACTTCTTAAATCTTAAACTAAATACGGTACGGTCAAGGCGCCTATGGTCGGACAGCGCGTTTACGAACCCTAGTTACTTACTTCATAGCTCTACAACCCGTGTGGGTCTTGGCTGACTGTATGTACTATTCGCCTCCACTGTTGCCGATCTTCCATCAATGTTGGGTCGTCTATCCCAATGGTCCTTAGGTCCGCTTTGATGATATCGCGCCACCTCATTCGTGAGTCTTCGACCTATTGGTGCCTCTTCCCAGGCCAATTTTACCATCCTTGTGTCAGACTGTCTTTGCACATGACCCGCCCATTGCAGCCTTGTTGTCTTTATTACCTTTACAATATCTGGATCTTTATATAATTCTGACATTTCTTGATTCGTTCTTACCCTGTTCAGTTGTGTTATTGGGCTTCATAGTGGTCCGAAAATGATGCGTAGAACTTTTCTCTCAAAGACTCTCAATTTCCTTTCGTTGTCCTTGGCCAGGGTCCAGGTTTCGCTAGCATACATAACAGTCGATCTTATAACGGTTTTATAAATTGTGATTTTCGTCCTTCGCGAGATGTTTTTCGATGCTAGTATGGACTTTAGGGCATATATACATTTGTTTTCACTTTGTATACAGACTTTAATTTCTTTTGTCAGGTTGTTATCCTGAGCAATTGTAGCTCCTAAGTACTCAAAAGTTGTGACCCCTCTCGAAATTAAATTCTCCCATAGTGACATTTTGTTCAACTCTGTCTCTGCGCTCTGTTCTGCTGGTGTGCACATACTTGGTTTTGTCCTCGATTATTCTGAGCCCTATTTGTTCTGCTTGCGTGTCTACCATCGAAAAGAGATCTTTCACCGTCATTACCGATCCACCCACTACGTCAATATCGTCGGCAAAAGCCAGTAGTAATCTTGGACCATCCCGACCAAACAGCTCAACGCTTATTTCTGTGGTTCTTATTACTTTCTCAGGAGCAATGTTAATAAAATTGGAGATATCGCGTCTCCCTGCTTAAGCCCGTTATTTCCATTTCAAAAGGATCGGAAAGCATATCATTGACTCGTACTCTACTTTGGGAACCGTTTATACAACAAACCCTAGTTGTTATGATGATAAAGCTGCAATGTTGGAGTTAAAATATCAAAGCAAAGCCTCGGACTGGGCGGGCAAGAGGATAAGCTGCATAAGAGTCCCCCTGCTGCGAACGGCTGGGAATTTTTGCGAGCTGTCTACCGTTGCGCTGTTAGTTTCGTTTTATGAAATTGGAATGCAACTGAGCTACTGCACAGAGTTGCGCGGCGGACAACGTTTAATATAGTACCTTTCCTTTTCAAAATAAGGGTTTGCACGGCATCATAAGCTATTTTTAGAAGGATTTGGGGTAATATTACATGTCAATGGTTGGTTGGTTGGTTGGTTTAAGGCGGGGGTTGGGCGTTCGGCCCAAGCTTCTTGCACTGCAGCCTAGTGGCTTATTGTGCTCCCCTATCTTGCTAGAAAAGATTTGTTCCTTTTATAAGGTCCAGCAAATTCCTACCAAGTTTGTCATGTGGGAGGTTATCCCCACATTGAATGTCTCCGAAGATTCTGAGTCTTCCTCGGGTCAGTGCTTCGCAGTTATATATGATATGTGAGGCGGTTTCGTCCTCATCGCCGCAAAGCCTGCATTCAATGGGACCATTGTAAATTCCTACTCGGTGTAGGTGTTTTCTTAAGCAGTGGCCTGTTAGTAGGCCGACCACTTGTTTTAGCTGGGTGCGCGTTAAAGGCATCATTCCAGTTGATAACTTTTTGGAGGGTTTTCCAATTGTGGCCCTCGCTTGGGTATGACCAGGTATCCTGTTCCATCGGGACAGGTGTTGTTGTTGTGCCCACCTGTCTGATGCTGTTCTGGTTGCCTGTTTTGATATGCCAAGGGCGGGTTCAGGGCCCCTGAGTTTTTGAGATGATCCGGCTCTTGCCAGTTCATCGGCCTTTTCGTTGCCTGCTATCCCTGAGTGGCCAGGAACCCATAGGAGTTCTACCTTGTTGTTCCTTGCGGCCAGGTTTTTCAGGTCGTTTAGGCACTCCAGTGTGATCCTCGATTTAAGTCGACTGGAGTTCAGGGCCTTGAGGGCAGCTTGGCTGTCGGACAGAATGTATATCTCTTGGTCGTGGTAGCCCTTTTCGATATTTTTCTGTACACATGCTTGTATAGCACGTATTTCTGCTTGGTATACTGTGGCGTAGTTTCCCAGGGGAATGCTGATTTCCATTCTGGGTCTTTCCCCAAATATACCTGCGCCTACTCCGTCGGCCGTTTTTGATCCATCAGTGTACCAAACCAGGCCCCTATCTAATGACGGTGGTGTCCCTTTTGACCACATGTCAGAGTCGCACCTGATGTTAAAGGGTCTGGTGAAGTTGTAGACCTCTTTCATGTGATCTGTTTGCATCTCCAAGAGCTCGTCGTTGATTAGATCCGCGGCTCTTGTGTGCCCTATTCTTATGGGTTGTTGTTTCCATTCCCCATTTATTTTCATCCTGGAGGCGCTACAGCTGGCCTCCTTTCTGATGTGAATATCTAGGGGTAGCAGTCCTAGTATTACTTCCATCGCTGCGGTGGGGATGCTTTTCATTGCACCACTGATGCACAGGCAAGCCAGTCTCTGCAGGCTGTTTAGCTTGGTGACTGTCGTAGTTTGCTGTGTTTTCGTCCACCATATTACAGATCCATATGTCGCTATGGGTCTGATGACTGTGACATATAACCACAACACCATTTGCGGTCTGAGTCCCCAGGTTTTACCAAACAAGCTTCTGCATCTCATAAGGCACATTTTCGCTTTGTTTAGGTTTTTGATTATTTGTTGGTTCCAGGTCAGTTTGGCATCCAGGATTAGCCCTAAGTATTTCACCTCACTGACTGTTTTAACCTGCTCACCGAAGATGTTTAGGTTGTCGTAGTTCCCTGTTTGTCTTCTTTTGGTGAAAGGCAGGATTGCGGTTTTTGCTGCGTTGACTTTGAGCTTTACTTTCTCACACCAGCGCTGCACTATTCTCAGTGCTCTTTGCATGAGCTCTGTAAGTATAGTGGCGTGCGTTCCTATGACGAGTATTACTACATCATCTGCATAGCCTTGGGCGTAGAATCCCTCTGCATTGAGACATGTCAGTAACTCATCTACCACTAAATTCCATAGGAGGGGCGACAGTACCCCTCCTTGAGGACATCCTTGCACTACTTTGGCTGTTACAGAATCACCATGTAAGCAGGTATTGACTTGCCGATATTGTAGCATGTTGTGTATCCACCTACGAGTGGTGTCGTCGATTCCATGCCTTTCTGCAGCCGACATCATCGATAGGCAAGAGGCGTTGTCAAAAGCCCCCTGTATGTCGATGAAAGCTCCTAGGGCGATTTCCTTGCGATACAGCGATGTTTCGACCCTTGTTATCAGGTTGTGCAAAGCTGTCTCGCAAGATTTCCCTGGTTGGTATGCGTGTTGGTGTACATGTAGGGGTTTCTTCGTGAGTGCCCCATCTCGAATGTACCTGTCTATTAGTTTTTCCAATGTCTTTAATAGAAAGGAGGAAAGACTTATTGGTCGATACGCCTTGGCCTCGGTGTATGAAACACGTCCGGGCTTTGGAATAAAGACGACATTTGCCGTTCTCCAGGCCTCAGGCACATAGCCCATGGCGATGGAAGCTCGGTAAATTCTGCAGAGGTGCGGCAACACATAGTCGAGTCCCTCTTGCAGGAGGATGGGATATATTCCATCCGGCCCCGGTGACTTGTAGGGTTCGAATGTACCTATAGCCCATTTGATTCTTTCATAGCTGACTGTTTTAACTGCTGTTTTCCAGTCTGCTCTCTTGGGTCTGTGCACTACGTTCACTTTTTGCTGTTGAGCTTCCGGTTGTGTTATTCTAGAACCCGGAAAGTGTACTTGGAGAAGAGTTTCTAGGGCCTCTTTTCCGTTTGTAGTGTATTCGCCTGTTGGTTTCATTATTGTGCCAACTGCATTTGACGTGTCTTTAGCGAGAATTCGGTGGATGCGTGCTGCTTGGGAAGTTGTTTCTACCTCCCCACAGAACTTTCTCCACGAATCTCGCTTGGCTTTTCTTAGAGCTTTGTTGTATTCTGTGAGAGACCGGGCGTATCTGTCCCAGTCTCCTGTGCTCTTCGCTTTGTTGAAAAGCTTCCTGGTTTCTTTCCTCAGGTCTTCCAGGTGGCGATTCCACCATGGTACTTCCTGCTTTTTACTCTTTGCTATTAGAGGGCAGTTTTCTTCGTACGCTGTTGTAATTGCGTCTTGAAGTTGATCCACGGATAAGTCGATATCTATGGTGCTTTGCAGATTGGTTTTGACGGAGGTCAGACTCTGTTGTAGTTGACCTCTGAAAGATTCCCATTCCGTATTGCGTGGATTACGGTAGGGCGCTGCTGCCCCACCGCAATTCTTTAGTTCAAACTCTATATACCGGTGATCAGATGCCGATGGTTCGTCAGATACTCGCCAGCCTTTAACCGCATTTAATAAACGCGTTGTGACCAAGGTTATGTCGATTACCTCTCTACGCCTACCAGTTACGAAGGTCGGTTCGTTTCCCTGATTTAATAGTGTTAAATTACTACTTACCAGAAATTCCAGCAGGGCATTTCCACGTGGGTTGTCATTTGTGCTCCCCCATGCAATGTTATGCGAGTTGGCGTCGCAGCCTGCTAGCAGCTGGAGTCGGTTGGCCTCGCAGTGTTCCACGAGTGTCTTGAACTCTGTGGTAGGTGGTGGTTCGTCCGAGTCGTAAGGAAAATAGGCAGAGGAGATTATTAGCTCTTTCACGTTCCCATCCTCCTTGTACCTCAGCTTAGCGGTCGCTAGATCCCTAAAACAGAAATTTAACAGAGGCACACAGTCTGCGTCGTTCCTGACATAGATGCATGCTCTTGGGTTACCAGATGACAAGTTATATATGAGCTTACCACCTGCTTGTCCGAGTCCTCTTACTTGACCGTTGACGATCCAGGGCTCCTGAATCAGCGCTACGGCTATGGACTCGTTTATGAGTCTACGGCACAAGGCCGCAGACCCAGCTCTACTGTGTTGTAGGTTTATTTGCAGCAGCTTCAGGTCGTTTGACGGTGTGTGAGCCATCTTTCTTTCCCTTAGCTGTTGCTAAAACTCTAAAGGATGCTCTCCAGAGTCCTAGACATGCTTTCATGTTGGACTTGGTCAGGCACTTTAGAGATGTCTCATCGATGTTTAGAACCAATGTAACACCATTATCGTCTTTGGTATGGTTTATCACATACCAGTCGTCGGTTTTAAGACCTGCGTTTTGGGTTTTCACCAGTTGCAGAATTTCTTTCGGCGTTTTGAATCTGAGGTTTTTAGGAGCCGCCATGATTACTTTTGCCGTCTGTAAGAGGTCTTTTGCCATCCCTGCTTTTAAGTTAGCGCCCTCCCATAGCTTCAGCTTGGGGGCCTCGGTTTGCACCCAGGTTTTTGTCCCTTCGCTTCTGCATGATAGGATGACGGCACCTTTGTCAAAATAGCAGCTGTTGAACGCTGGCCCAGATCCTTCCGGTCCGGGCGCTATAGCATCCAATAGTGCCATCTGGACTGTGTCCGCTTGTTCCTCTGTCAGGCGTGTCTCAGGGAAGTCCTGAGGAACAATGGCTAGCTTCACAGCTGTTAGGGCGTCATTGAAAGCCACCTTGCTTTCATTGTCCCTTCTTTTCTTGACGATCTGATGGGCGTCAGGAGTGCTCCCGTCAGATCGAGATCTTTTGTTTGAAATGCCTCTGGAGGGAGCGTTTGGGCTCTTATCGCGAGAGGCATCTGTGGAACCACTGGGTCTAGGATGGGCGTGCGAGCCCACACCACGGGACGTGTCTGATTCCTTTTTGGCGGGCTTTTTCTTTTTGTAACGAATTGGCTCGCCTTTTTCTTTAGCAGCCTGAATTGCCTGTTTCCGTCGTTGTGCGCCGGATAGTCGTTTCAGGCTGAGTTTCTTTAGGTCTAGATTCAGATCAGGTTCATTGGCCTGATCTTTGTCTGCCTTGTTCTCTGTAGTCAACGTAGTGTTGCTTTCGTCCACATCAGTTGACTCAGGGCTTTTTAGTAGGGCGTCTTCAAGTTCCCTGCTATCAAGTTGGTCTTGTTTTAATGTTGTGTTGTCCATAAAAGATCCCACGAGTAGGGAGGAAATAAATTGTCGACACCTGCAGTGCCTCCTGTACAGGTGCAAGACGAAAAATGAAATTGGAATGCAACTGAGCTACTGCACAGAGTTGCGCGGCGGACAACGTTTAATATAGTACCTTTCCTTTTCAAAATAAGGGTTTGCACGGCATCATAAGCTATTTTTAGAAGGATTTGGGGTAATATTACATGTCAATGAGTATACTATTTGTTTTTCATTTTTATTTAGATGTAAAAACGGGTACGCCTATGGCTCGAATAAAAATGTTTCAGCTTTAATGATGATTGAGATTATATAAAATTATTTCTAACTATGTTTAACTGTTCTTGCTTTGGTGGGATTTAGGTAAAACTAAACTTTTGCAATTAGTATACATTTTAATAATCTCTATTGTATACTAACGCTGTGTTCCACAAAATAATAGTACCGTATGTATATTATTATAGACAATATACATCTGCGCTTACCTTCCTAGAAAATTTTATTGTTCCGTAGGCCTTTGAAAACAAACAAATCTCGTCGCTGAAAGGAAATTGCGGGGTAACAATTTCAAATTTATTACCATTTATGCCGTAAATTCATACAATCGAGCCTCTGAATAGGTGGCTGTAAAACAAGAGATATCGCAATTTACAGTTCTGGATTGTTCTGAGTCGACATTCAGTGTCTGGAAAGGGTAGCAATTTATACGTAAATGTTTCAGAGGCGGGTCATTCTCACAAAATAAACGTTGAAAGTTTGGTTTTTATTCAGTTAAATCAATTTAATGTTAATGCAAAATCTTAGTAAAATTGGTCACCTCCATTTTTTTTATAAAAATTACATTTTAGTTGGATTGTAAATAGTCTACTTAATATGCTGCTAATTTGCTTGGAATAATAAACGAGCTTTTCCATGATTTAGAATAGAAAAGTATAGACGGATCCGTCCCAATAATATTTTGTGTCAAGAACCGGCCGTCTTGTGCGACTAAATTCGGTGTTGTCACATGAGGCAAATTTTATGATTTAAATAATTCATGTTGTTCTCAGAACTCTGTTTACTATTTTATGTTTCTAGCATTAATCTGTTTTGAACAGTTTCCACCGAATTACCTTTCAGATTCGTGTAAAATTTCTCGGTTCGGGGGTCGGGCGTTCGGCCCAAGCTTCTTGCACTGCAACCTAGTGGCTTATTATGCTCCCCTATCTTGCTAGAAAATATTTGTTTCTTTTATAAGGTCCAGCAAATTCCTAGCAAGTTTGTAATGCAGGAGGTTATTCCCACATTGGATTCCCCCGAGTCAGTGCTTCGCAATTATATACATATATGATATGTGAGGCGGTTTCGTCCTCTTCGGCGCAAAGTCTGCATTCAATGAGACCATTGTAAATTCCTATTCGGCGTAGGTGTTTTCTTAAGTGGCAATGGCCTAATAGTAGGCCGACCACTTGCTTTAGCTGAGTGCGCGTTAAAAGCAACATTCCAGTTGATAGCTTTTTGGAGGGTTTCCCAATTGTGGCCCTCTCTTGAGTTTGACTAGGTATCCTGTTCCATCGGGATAGGTGTTGTTGTTACGCCCACCTGTCTGATGTTGCTTTGGTTGTCTATTTTGATATGCCAAGAGCGGGTTTAGGGCCCCTGAGTTTTTGAGATGACTCAGCTCTAGCCAGTTCATCGACATTTTCGTTGCCCTCTATCCCCGAGTGATCAGGAACCCATAGGAGTTCTACCCTGTTGTTCCTTGCCGCTAGGTCTTTTAGGTTGTTTAGGCACTTCATTGTGATTGTGTCAGTTGTCTGGCAGAATATATATCTCCTGGTCGTGGTAGCCCTTTTTGATATTTTTCTGTACACATGCTTGTAGTGTATAGCATTCTCGGTATTACTATTATGAATACGTGGCCACTCGGTCGGCCGGCATTACATTTCCCATGTGAAGTTGTTGCAGCGCAACAGTTTGCAGTATTCGCACAAAGTATTAAAATTTATTGCTAGATTTCCGGAATAAAATGTGGCTACTGGCTCAAAACTATATTGTAACACATGTCAATAATTTTGGTTAGGAGGGAAGAAAATAAACTGTAAAGATCACATTGAAAGTGCACGGTTTAAAAGAAATAGAGACCTAGAATTTTTACACAGAATATATTTCTTTATGATTTAATATTTGTTTGAAAGATACAATAACTTAACACATGACCACCATGTTTTTTTTTAGAAAATGTAAGATATATCTTTAAACTTACAACCATTACTTTGGGAGGTATTTATATTGCAATGTCAGAAAAACTTTTCTTTGTCCGTACAACACAATGGCTGTTGTAGTCCGCCATATTTGTTTTTCTTACACCTCACCTATCTTATGTCATTCTTGGGATGAAGATAATTTACCGACGACTTATTTTGTCAAATTGGTTCGTCTATCCCACATAATATATACACATTATTGTACACACAGCCAGTGGCGTGCAAAGCCGTTTAAAGCAGGTTAGGCAAGAATGTAATTTCCAAACATCAACTGACTTTAATAATTTTTAATACAGTTGGCATCGCCGCTACACTTAAATTGCGTGTACGTAGACACGACTTCTTCATTTATTTTTCCGACAACCGGCGGCAATGCGCGACCTTTATAGCAAAAGCAAACAAAGGGCGAAAACACTAATATTATTATGACTAAATTTCATATATAGGCGTTTTTTATTCGGGTTTTAAATATATCATCCTCTTGATTTATCCAATATATTGCTAAAAAAGAAATCAATTTTTATGTAAATTATAATATAAAATACTAATTGGCAAAAAATGTCTTAAATCATAATAAAAGTACTTTTTATTTTACGTTACTAATTAGAATGTTAACTAACCTATATATTAACCTATGTGGAGACATGTTTCATGTTTTACATCGAGAACGCGTAGTATTTTTGACACTATGACAAAACTTAAAGATTGGCACCAATGCACTTAACAAACACTGGCAGATTTCCTAGGCTCATGTCATGAATCACGTAAATTTATTGCATCTCTTTCTAGTTTACTATCTACCACCTCTTTTGCTCGCTTTCACTCGTACAGAAACAGGGCTTTTAGTTTCCCATAAGGGGCTAATATAATGTGAAAGTTCTGATTTTCGGACGGTTATATAGGATACTTACACAGCAAAACAATTTACGATTAATTGACAACGAATGCGTTTGTGGAAATGATCTTTAATGATATACGATTAACTTTTCGGTCCCGGTCCTCTACATACACAGAAATATTGCCGGATGTTACACGGATAAAAAGTTAAATAAAAAGAAATAATTTTCATTGGCGTTTGTTCCATTGTTCCCAGGGTAGGCAATGTTTTTTTGCATATTATGTATACACGCCACTGCATACAGCCACCCTGCTCTACTTCGCGTGTATATATTATTATCCATTACAAAGATATGCGCGAAAAACATAGGCCCAAAGGTAGGCTTGCGCGCAGGTAAGTAAACATACAAAAAATATAAGGATGGGCTAAAAAGAAAACAAATCTTATATAAAAGTTTTAGAGAACTTTGGCAACATTACCAACTTGCGCCGCTTTAAGGACGTAGAATTGAGGTCCGTGTTTATTAATTAATTTATTTTTTCAGTGATGGCTTGAAAATTAAATCACAGACAATTTTATGGTATGTTTCTTTATACACTACAATAAATCAATTGAACTTTAACGACAAAGCCTATTACTAATAAAATATACTTTACTTAAAGAAATTCACGTCACCCTTGTTAATACAGTCTTCATTTGGCTACCCTGTAGTTTTCATCTGACCAAAATATCACCATAATTCAAGTGGTCTTGGTTGAAATTGTACAAAGTGTCGTATTTCAATGGATCTTTAGATACGCAGAAAAAATGACACAGGGTGCTACAAATTCGTCCGAAAACGGTAAGAGATACGAGGATGGCTAAATTAAGGCCAAGTTGCGTATTTTGAGGCTTAATAATTTCGTGAAATAAAATTATAAATATTCCAAATACCTTAGGAATTTTTAGTTCTGGGTTTTAATTTTTTTCGTATTTATTTTTAAATTTGCAAAAACCAAAAAAACACGTTGTGGCCATTTTTTTATGTTCTATAAGTGTTCGTTATTATGCTTGTCAAATTCGACGTTTTTTTTTAGATACCAACCTCAAAAATTATTTACTATTACGGCCCTGGTAATTATTTTTAGGTAAATTAAATATAAAAATTACATTACAGGAAGCTATGGTGTTTAGGCCGTTTATCATTTCAATCAGATTTACCGTAAATGAAGTAACTTTTTAAGGCATGAGACGTATTTGTATTTTTAGCATTTTAATTTGTAACTTATACTCTAACATAAACCATAATTCCTATAGTTGTTGCCTAAGACCTCGAAATACTGTAAAACAAAAAAAATAAATGCTTGAGTGAGAAAAGGTGACTGGAGTGCCCGTCTAGTTATGTTACAGTGATAAGCTTGTTTGTTTCAAAAACAATTTTTAAATTTAAAAAAGTAGTCCATACTTGAAGTGAAGTTGCAAGTTAAATGGGGAGAAATAACACTCTAAGTCAAGCTTCACTAGGATGTATTTCAAACATGTAGAGAGTACATTTAGAAAAATTTCTTTGAAATATATCCTAATAAAGGTTGACTTAGAGTGTTATTTCTCCCCATTTAATTTTTAAATTGTTTGTAAGGTGTGATAATGCCAGTTTCCGGCGAAACATGTAACAAAAATATTTTAGACCGAGACTTTGGGCCTCTTTTCTTACAAAATATCAAATATCAGGTCTCTTGGAATAAAAATGGACGAGTTAAATCTTTTTTTTTAGCTTAGCTTTAAATGTTTGGGACCATAATGATATAAGAAGATAATTTGAAAAAAGATGTGATATCATATAACATGATGACAAAACGTTAAAATTTTAAAACCTTTTAATTGTGTTAAGTTTCTAGAGTTTAGAAGTCCTTAAAACTGTAAAATTCTATGTCCGTAGTTAAAAAATTTGGCTTGAGGTTTGTATTTAAAGAACGAAACGTCAAATTTGAAAACTAATAACTTTATCTTGTACAACATAAACGAGGGATATACATAGAGGTGTTTTATGTTTTTTTCCAAGTCAAAACTGAAGGCACCAAAAATTAAAAACCAAAACTAAAAATTTCGTTTTTGTTTTCGGATATCTCCGAAGGTATCCGTATCTTCGTATCTCTGACCGTTTTTGAGATTCCCTTGTACACACACGAATATGTAGCACCCTGTATAAAGCCCTTTGATTTCTCTCAAAGTTTTTCTTTTCTGGTAATAATGTTATGATATACCTAGTTTAGCGCCGTAGTATAAACTATGACGAAGAAAACCTCCATCTTAAAAAATACGACACTGACGTGAAATTAGCGACAATTTGTGTTTACTTATTTGTAACAAAATGTTACAATATTAATATTATTTGAAACTTTTTTATAGTAATTTATTATTTAAAAGTAAGGGTTTTTTTTTCATTAGTATTTCGTGACTTTTTCGTATTAGTCCAATAGGCCTAATACTCATTTTTGGATCATAAATAAAACATTAATATGATATTAATTTTTATAACAAAATAAAAACAGAAAAAGAACTAGGGACACATTTCGTAAAATTTCGTTCTTTGATTTTATTACTTTTTCAATCAAAACTTTTTAACGCTAAAAATGTTGGTAATTGCTACCCAAATATAGGTTTTTGGGCGCTTTTTGGTTGAAACGAAATAATAATCAAAGGCTTAAACGAAAATTGCGTCACTAGTCATAACTAGAAATAACAAGCAATATGATAAAGGTTAAAATAATGACACAGCAATTAATTAATGGTAAAATATTGGTACTTAAATATTTTCACTAGTAGTTTTTTGTAATGTTTTTAATTTTGAATCTTATCAAGTCCGATTTATTAAGTCCGTATTAATATTTTTATTTGTTTCAGGTATGTATGCACAGTTGAGATGACAAATATAAAGGACTTAAAGTGGTAAGCCAAATATTGAATCACATGGCATGGGGGGAAATTTATACTACAACTTGGGTATAAGAAAAATAATTATATTTATTATAATTTCTATTAGTATATAGGATCATATTCCAGTATATTACCGCTTACAATAAAATTATTATATTTTTCTTTTAGTGACGGGTATTATTTTTGGTAATATAAATTATTATAATAGTGTGTAATCTTCATAATTGTTTCTATTAAAACCTATAAAAAATGTTAGTAAATACTACGAACTTCTCTAATAAGAAATATTATTTTTTATTTGCTTTTACTATCTTTTATTGTATGATTTACTATGTTTCATTGTAAAGTTTGCTATATTTTTTTGTAAGATTTACTATATTTTATTGTGGGATTTACCATATTTAATTGTAAAATTACTAGATTTTATTGTAAGGTTTACCAGATTTTATTGTAAGATTTACTACATTTCCTTGTAAACCAGAATGGTCGCGCCGCGGTGGCCACCTCCACCGAACCTCCACCGCAGCGTTACCTCTCTGGTTTGCGCCTCGCTTTATAAAACAGAACGAAAAGTTAGCGTCAAACGATGTATACAGGGACGCCATAACAATGGGTTATGTGTGGCACAGGTAAAAAATGACGACCGTTTCGTCCTTATTAGGACTCCACGGAAAGAAAATGATAGCAAATCTTACAATTAAATATGGTAAATCTTACCATAAAACTTAGTAAATCTTACAATAAAATTAAGTAAAGCTTACAATAAAATGTAGTAAATCTTACAATAAAATATGGTAAATCTTACCATTATAAATAGTAAATATAACAATAAAGTAAAGCATACAATAAATAATAGTAAATCTTACAATAAAATATAGTAAAAGCATATTAAAAAATAATATTTCTTATTAGAAAATATCGTGCCATATTTATTTGCTTCGTGCAAGCTTTAAATTCGTGTTGACTTTTACAAATAAAGTTTAAGCTTGGTTCATCGCTGAACTAAGGTTAAGCTGTAATTATAGAACCAGATTTAAGAGTATAATTACTCTTTAAAGAACTTAGCTTACCAATAAAAACATATGTTTTCAGAGAATATCTCTATCCGATATTTACTTTAAAGCAGAACAAAAGAAACGGCAGTAATTCCGTATTGCATTCCTGAAACCGGAGACTGAGCTATTTACTCTAGAATTGCACATTAAGTTGTTTTTTCGCTTTTTCTCCATTTCTGCAAGCGGGTACTAGATAAACGGCTGCTTAGTTTTTATGGCACCAGTAATGGGTGACGATTATTCTAATGGGATTTGAACACTTTCCGTCGATAATGTATTCTATATATTTTCCTCTCTATTACATTATACATTACATGAAACAAAAACTTATGAAGCTGTTACTAAGGAAAACAATTAAAATCTCTTGGTCATAGAATTAATAATAAAATAATTATAATAATAAGCGTCTTTTATTTGATATAAACATACATACAAAGAGCGAAGTTTAGCACAATATAGCTATATAGCTATGGCTATTCTTACACTTAACTCTTAAAGTAGGTAAGAATGTTTTTTTAAAGAATACCTATTATACTATTATATAATTACAGTACCTATAATATTATTACCAACATTACATACCTAACACATTTTGATATTTTATTCCTAAAATTATAAATAAGTTCAACAATATAAAGTTAATAAGTAACTAACATTCAATAAAAAGGAAAAAAGAAAAACTCTTCAATCATTATAAAGTGAATAAGCTTACATGATAGCTATGAGTAACAAAAGAAGCAATAGGCAAGGTAAGACTTAATAATTGTGTGAAATTTATCATTGGTGAAACACATTACACATTAGTTCTATTGTTGATCTAACAACATTTTCTTTACTTTTGTTTTAAATATGTTAATATTTACTCACAGCCTGATAGCTAGAACCCCATCGAAACAGAGCAGTATATGCCTTGGGATAGCCAGCAAAGGCCTACCTCGAGTGTTTACACTGTGGACAGACTCCCGCGAGATGAGCTTGGCACGAAGATACAAGGGCGATGAAGTCAACATTATTATTTTGACAAAAACTGCAAAATGCAGCTTTCTTACATTAGCCATCGTAAGCCAACCAAGTCCCAGAAATTGTGGTGTGATATGATCAAACTTCCTTATGCCGAAAATAAACTGAACACATGAATTTTGTACCCTTTGTATCTTTCCCTGCTCCAGAAGGTTCAAGAACGGTCCATAAACAAAGTTACAATAATTAAAACAAGAGAGTACTAATGAATTTACAAGGACTATGCGAATTTTTTTTGGTAATATATTGATATGTTCTCGAAATTTAAGGTGACCATCCACAACCACTCCCAAAGACTTTACCGAATTCCTTCTTGGTATTTTTATGTTAGAATTAGTTGTATAAATAATGACACATTTGTCTAGCTTTTTTAAGCTTCTTTCTAGGCAAACATGTACGTTAGAAATTTTGAAGCAACAATTTATTGAAAGAGTTTACAAAATAAGGTATTTAGGAAGGACAGAGGGTTAATTATATTTTAGCGGTAAAATTGTGCCTAGCCGTGAATTTAGATATACCGGTTGTCCCATTATGGATGGCCACCGGCTATATCTCGGAAACTACTGAGTATAGAAACTTAGGGAAAAAAAATCGTAATTAATGTGGCTAAGAAAAAATCCTGATAATAATTTTTAAGTTCCGGATTTTGCCGCAAAAATTATTTTCAGAGTTTTCTCTGAGTCACTTTAATTACGAATTTTATTCCCTGAGTTTCTATGCCCAGTAGTTTCCGAGATACGGCCGGTATCCATCCATAATGGGACACCCGGTATAAACAAAATAAAATTATATTATTTAAAGCGCCTTCCCACATCTATATTCCATGGGCCGTCACTCTTCGCGACCGCTGGTCTCCAACGTAAAGGCACAATTCCAATTATATCAATTATTAGTAAGAATATAACCGCGTTGTTTAATCTACTATTCCACAATTGAAAACCAAACATCATGTGTTAGTTTGTTTAAAGCCGCTTCGGAAACAGAAGTTTATATTTACCCAGCCGCTATGCAAACACAAGAAACCAAAATATATTTTCCAAAGGAAAAAACCTTCCAGCAACCTTGATCGTAAATAAAGTAAAAATTCTCCATACATCTGAGTGTTTATTTAAATCCATTTTATCCTACAAGGAAAACAAAGGCGGAGAATTTAAAATCTCGAATGCTGTTTTCACAGCGATGTGAGCAAACTTCTCCTTGATGAAAATTCGTATTCGTAAACTTCATTTAAAAAGGCTTTGTTCTTTTAGCAGTTTTTTTTGCCGACTTGACTGGAGGCGTTGTTTTTAATTTTAGAGCATTTTATTTGCAAAAAGTAAAGCCCATAGGGTACATAAAGATGAAATAATTAAATCAATAATAAAATTAAATTTTAATAATTCATTAATAAAATTTGGTGTACTGAGTTGATTTTTTTTAACTCTAATTTTTCGTAAAACCAGGTGATTTTCTGTTAAAATGGAGTAATTGTCATATCCTTTAAATAAATTTTTTTTTAAATTGATCTCATTAACTTATGGTTTTCTATGTTGTTTTCTTTTTCATGGTGTCTGTTCTTTTTCAATATTGTCATTTTGAGTATCCAAAATGCCATTTCCCAGTAGTTCTACTTCTTCTAACATTTAACGGCGTTGCATGTTTTAATATAGATGGTTTTGTTAAAGTATGCAGATACTTGTCATAGTACTATCTGCAGCACATTATGTTGATTTGAAACAATAGTTACCATAATAACTATAGTTAAGAATAGGTTTAGTTAGGATGTAATTATACCGATGTTTGAACATTTTCAATAATTTTGTAAGAAAGATCGAATGTACCTGATGGGTATGTATAATAAATGCTGTGATTACAAGAGAAAATACTGAAGCTCTAAACGCCCTGAAAGGCCTAACAGACAGGAACTTCTATGAGGTCATCAGGAAATTGCGTATAATGACGAAGCAGACGATCAAGCGAAAGCAGTATTTGCTCAGAAACTCAGGGACCCTAAACTTGTCCTGGGAATATCAAAACAGGCACCTAAGACAAAGTTAGAATTATGGATATAACAACTACACCTATCTCGATGAAACAGAAAATGCTATAGCCATAAAAATTCCAAAGTAACCATTAACTGGTATGCTGCTATTTACGCGCACCGAATAAAATTAGTGACTGGCTTACTATCAGGCCATTGTTACTTGAGGAGACACCTACAGCAAAGAGAACGAAACTTCAAAATCCAATTATGTAGCTGTGAAGTACTAACCTGCTGAAGGTTCAAAATCTTCGGTGAAATTCCGCGAAGAGTACCTCCGGAAGGACGAACTTGGTCTTCTTTTTCCTATTCTTTTCCTTCTTCATTTGGGTCTTCTTAGTAGTGAAACTATCTGGTCAAACAAACTTGGTAAAAATCTATTAGATCATAAATATGATAAGATATAAGACTGCAGTGTAAGAAGTCTGACCACACAAACAAAGTATTACATTCCAAATAATTAATAAATGTAATCCCTTTTTAGCGCCATAAGGATGACCTCGTAGAGGTCGAAACGTTGGAAAAATTTGAATTTCTGAGTTGTTTTACTGACCATTTCCTAACTATTTCTACCCATAAATATTAGTCAGTGTGTTCACTAATTATACCAATTAGTTTTTATGACAATGTTGTCAACTAATGGTAAATGTTCAGATTCGTGGGAAATAAAGATCCAAGGCACAGAGGAATGATAGGTCCGTGCTGTCTCCAAAAGAATACGGAAAATTTTTACGCACAGTGTTATATTCGTAGGATATTCTTTAGGATCACTTGTCGTTGTGATCTGCTAACAAATACTTTTTCAGAATTGGGTGCGTTCGTTGAATTTTTCTTTAAAAATGGGAAATGTTATTTTTAAAGGTTGCAACACTACGGCACTGACAGTAATGAATATGAAATGATGCCGTACAGTTAACTGGAACTGCCTACTTTTCTCGTTACTTAAGTGTAAAGAAAACTGCAAATATTCATGTGTTAGTAGACAAATATTTTATACAGTTTTGTGATACAAACATCATTGATTTAAAAACCTTTGGTAATATTTTCAAATTAATCCTAACAAACATTTTCATAATGAAAATTTCTATTTTTAAACTTTATTAAAAACTACGTTGTTACTTAATATCTTTTAGATTACTTAATTTGCATACAAAAACTATATTATTTATCTTTTCACTTTGAGTAAGAGATGAAGGTGCACCAGTGGAAAATTGCAGAGTGCCTTAAGCATCAATTTTGTGGTAATACATCATTGATCTTAAACTCTCGAGAGCTTGTTTTAAAACGATATGAGCAAACTTTTCCTAAATGAAAATTCCTATTCGCAAATTTAATTTAAACAGGTTTTATTTATTTATCAGTATTTTTGTCTGCTTGACTGTAAGAGTTGTTTTTGAAATTTTAATTGGCAACAAGAAAATAATGGAAGCAGACAAATTAAACCGATTTATTATGAAGCTTTAATAACTAGAAAGTAGAACAAAGCTCGAACTTACTAATCCAGTTCGACATGGCAAATTGAAAAATGAATAGTTTATTGTGTAGGCGTAATTCTAGCATTGGACTTGATTAATAAAAATGTAGCTAAAAATTGATCTTATATTTATTAAATGTTTTGTAAATTTCTGTTGGAGCAAGTGCACTGAAGTAGAGATGGATTACTAAAAATATCATCATACAGTTTTGACATAATTATATCTTTTATACTCTTACATAGATATTTGCGGTTTCATTTACACTTAAGTGACGATAAATTAGGCTATGCCAGTTAACTGTATTGCAAAATTTCATATTCATTGCTGTAAGTGCTGCACAGTGTTGCAACTTTTAAAAATAAAATTAGCTATTTTTAAAGAAAAATTCTACGAAGGTACACAATACTGAAAAAGTATATTTGAGCAGATCACAACCACAAGTGATCCTAAAGAATATCCTACGAATATAACACTATGCGTAAAAATTTTCCTTTGTAGACAGCGCCTATCAATAATTTATTTTAAGTATTACTGATTTATAGGGATAAAACTTATCTTTTTTTTAAATGTTAGAGACTCTGGTTTGGTGAGTATCATAGTCACGTCCAGGTTGTCTGCTCGAGCTAAGAGAATATTTCTGTAGTGATAATATAGTATATTACATAACAAGTGATGAAAGTGATACTTTTCAAACGAGGAGATGTTTAGCACGAGGCGTCAGCCGAGTGCGGAAATTCTCCGAGTTTTAGAATAATCACTTTCACACGAGTAATGTACACTATTTTTCCTACGACCACAAAGAATTATTAAAAAAACCTTTGATTTGTGAAAAAAATATTTCAACTCTAGAGTGAAAATACAAGACACACTATTTAATTTAAACATATGATGCCAATTTAATAGATCGAAAGGTCACAGGTTCAAATTCCATCAGGAGTACTTGGCTTTTTTTTATAAAAACATTAAATAAATTATAAAATTATTTTGAATTAAAACCTTCCTTCTTGAATGATTTTTTTTATTTAATCAAGGAAAGAAAGATGCATTAAAAATAAATTTAAAAAATTCACCCAACAAGGAAGATTTCAATTCAAAATAATTCTATAAATTATTTAATGTTTTCATAAAAAAAAAGTCAAGTGGTCCTGATGGGATTTGAACCTGTGATCTTTCGATTCGTAGGTCATGGCTCTAGTCTCTAGGCTATAGCGACCCATAAACATTTTCTGCTTAAGTTTAATATATGACATTTTCTTCAGCGGGGCTTGTTTTGACTGGTAATAAATTTTCCAGTATATTCTTAACTTTTTTATAATTTCAGATGGCGTATTTTTACGCTCTAATTCTGAATCACTCAACAAATACGTGATAAATAAACTAAACTGCTTTCTAAAATTTGTTCTTTTTAATAAATAGATGTGGTCTGTCAAATTGGCATCATATGCTTAAATTAAATAGTGTGCCTTGTATTTCCACTCTAGAGTTGAAATATTTTCTTTCAACACGCGTGTGATATTCGGCGCTTTCGAGCCAAGTTAACCGTGTTTTTTTTCTCATTTTCATAGGTGGTCGTAGGAAAATATATTTATTTCCTTCTCATCAGGTAGGTATACAAGGACTTAATTGTTACTCTAGGCACTGTCGATTTGCTAATAGGCGAACAATTTATGTATATTTTACTGAACATATCACGGATTTTCTGATGACTTCTACTTTTATCTCTACAACTCAACATAAATAAATTTGACGGATCTGCGCGATTCTTAATTAAGTGGGCGGTATCCTATATATCGTACAGTGATGGAGAGAATGCATGAGACGATAGGGGGATTTTCGGCATAAAAAGAGTTATATTTCATATATACTGGTCAAACCATAGGCGTCCACAAAAGAACGACAATATAGTTTTTTAATGAAATTATATTTTAAGTTAAATATTTACAAAAAACCATCTACAGAAAAATTGACCTATTATTAATGATGTCTACTATTAAAACTGTTAATTATATAATTAAAAATTGCAAAATGCAAAAAAATAGGCAAATTATATTTATTGGGAGTTAATTCAACGATCATATACAGGGTGTTACAAATTCGACATACCAGCATTGGAAATTCGGTGCTGATTATAATGCCGCTTTAAAAGTTTTCAAATTCCGAATACTTCCGATTTTATTCGAAAAAAGCCGAAATTTTGCAAAATCGTTTTTATTTTTTCCTGAGCTCATTTGACTAGCTATTTAAAAATAAATGACACTTTGTCATTGCTACTTTTTCTCCTCTACAAAATGACGTTACTAAACTAAAGATCCGCCGTTTCGTCTTCGAGCGGCCATCACCGACTTCACTATTTTTAATACGGACCTGGATTTTTTAACCGATTTTTAAACCCTCCTACCCTCAAAATGTAATGGCGATATTAATTTCTCATAATGATGAATTGTTCTTGCCTATTTTTTTAAATTCATATTTTTTACACTTCTTGTCAGTCCGGTCCTGGCAACGAATTACAATATTAATTAAAAACTTTATTTTATTTAAAACATTCATACGTAAGTAATATAATTTATTTTATAAGAATTTTCTAATAATTCTAAATTTACTAATTATAAATCCTAATTTTCTAAATGTTTAAAGAGATTGCCGTTTTGCACAAGTAAAAAATTTGAATCATATCACTTTTTTCTTTGTTGAAAAAAACATTTTTGTGCAAAGGACCAATAAATAATCGCCTTTTTGACACCACAGTTTGACACTAGGTAGAAATCATCCATATTTTAAAATTTACTTAAACGCGTTTCTTAGATTCACACTTTCTAAATGTTCAAATAGTCAAAATTCTTTTTTAATATTACATGTATTATTACCTAGGTAAATAGTACCTAAACTTGAACTTTATACAAACTTTTTCATGAAACTTATTTGTAAAGGTTATATATAAAATAAAGTTTTTAATTAATATTGTAATTCGTTGCCAGGATCGCACTGACAAGAAGTGTACAAAATATGAATTTAAAACAATAATTAAGGACAATTCGTCATTATGAGAAAGTAATATCGCCATTACATTTTGAGGGTAGGAGGGTTCAAAAATCGGTTAAGAAAATCCAGGTCCGTATTAAAAAAAGTAAAGTTGTTGATGGCCGCTCGGAGATGAAACGGCGGATCTTTAGTTTAGTAACGTCATTTTGTAGAGGAGAAAAAGTGGCAATGACAAAGTGTCATTTATTTTTAAATAGCTAGTCAAATGAGCTCAGGAAAAAATAAAAATGATTTTGCAAAATTTCGGCTTTTTTCGAATAAAATCGGAAGTATTCGGAATTTGAAAACTTTTAAAGCGGCATTATAATCAGCACCAAATTGCACAACTTTGACCCAATTTAACCGTTTCTCTAACTCCTATGGTTTCCGAGATTCCAATGCTGGTATGTCGATTTTGTAACACCCTGTATACTGGTCGAACCATAGGCGTCCACAAAAGAACGAAAATATAGTTTTTTTAATGAAATTATATTTTAAGTTAAACATTTACAAAAAACCATCTACAGAAAAATTGACTTACTATTAATGATGTCTACTAATAAAACTGTTAATTATATAATAAAAAATTGCAAAATGCCAAAAAATAGGCAAATTATATTTATTGGGAGTTAATTCAACGATCATATATAATGTGGCTGTTATTCACTCGCTATAAAGTTTATGATACAAACCCCAGGCGAGTTTCATAAACTCCATCCAATTAAATAACAACAATACGCAGGTACTATACTTTGTTCACGAGTATGAATTAATTATTGCTAAAATTACTAACATCTTAAAGAAATTGGTATCGATCATTGATATCAGTAAATAATGACTTCTTTATTTACTAATTAAATCGTCAGAAATCATTGAAACTAGCCTATCAACCATGTTGTATTACAATAACATTCAGTGACATTATTTAAAGTAACTTGTTTTGCATTTTTAAAAGTATATAATTATTGTTATATCTGAACACGTCAAAGATCTAATTACTTTTCTTATTTTAGATTGATATATTTTGTTACATTTATTCAACATCACCAAAGTATTAGGCCAATAATATAGGTGTCCAACTTCAACGCTAGATGTAGCCACAGGTTAGATGATCTCGCTTTACGCCTTGAACTATTTGATATAGTTACGTGCACTTTCTTTAGTAAGATCCTATAGTCTCACTGATTGGTGATAAGCCATAATGTGGCTAAATGCATCTGGGGATAGATATAATAAAAATATTCTGAGATGGGAAATCCTGTTATCAATATGAGACGTTCCATTTCATATCCCGACAGGAAAATACCGCATCTAAATAACCGTTACGTGGGAAAATATTATAACGTGCTTGGTTACCGTTTACAAAAAAAATAAAACATTTGTCAAAATAAAAAATAATCTATCATTCCTGTCTGTAACCTTGAAATCTCAACCAATCAATGATAACATTTAAATAGCCTCTTCAATAAATTAAACGATTTTGATATTAATTTTCGGCGTGATAATAGGGGAGAGACGGATAACTGCGAACACCTAAGGAAAAGTGTAACTCTGAAATTAGTAGAGTTATGGTCATGGAATATGGTTTATTCTATAAAATAAAGTTTTAAAAAATAAATTGCAACACATTTTTTAATCTAGATAATATGAGAAAAACACAAAACCTGTTTTAAAAAACATTACAAAATCGGCATTACCCGAAGGCTGCGGGTAATCGGGTATAGGTGATGGGTAATCCCGAACAAAATGAAAAGTTACAAAAAAATTGGTAGTATCATATAATTTTCTGGTATTTCGGCTCCACTGCACAGCTTATGAACCCAACCTCTACAGCCAACACATCGATACCACATTTTTCCCCCCATATTCATCACATACTAAACATGGTTCTCATTCATTTTTATTAAATTCTATGTCTTGTGGATCTACAACGTCCAGTTTTTTTGTAGTTACTCGGCATCGCCAAATATATTATTACAATTAGTTTTACACAAGAAAAAATTCAATAAAAAGCATTTAGTATTTCAATACATGTCGGATAATGCCGAACCGCTGCAGAGTAATACCGAACACCTGATCGGCATTCCCCGAAATGTACAGTACAATATTTTTAACTTATACATATCAAAAAACACAAGTATTTAAGTAAAAAGGTATATGAAATGGTAAATAATACCCTACTACACATAACTACTGCAAATATTTAAAAAAATACTTAATAGTATTGTGTACTTACCTTAACGTATCTCATTGCAAAATAATTACAAAACTACGGAAAGTTTCACAAACCCCTACATCTTTAACAAACGGCTTCCTAGAACATTATGCGGCAGAGCTGCTAAGTTGCAATATAGTTTGGTTTCAGAAGGAGAGCTACTAGATATCGCTATGAGGTATAAACGGGTGTTCGGCATTCCCCGCTATTCGTGATTACCCCTTGCTCCCCTAATATTAATCCAAGTTTCATCCCAGCATAATATGATGTGGTGCTGTTCATCTCGATAATTTTTTATATTTTTCATAAACTTGTATCGCAGATGTAGAATTGTCAGTAAGTTTTTCCTTTATTTGACATTTTCACTAGTAAAATTCATTAGCTTTTCAAAATTTTCCTAACGAATTCTTACAATTTGAAAAATTCATCTCACTTTTAAGCTTGACTAGAAATGTACATTTAACTGTTTTTCCTTGTTTGATATCGCAAGGTCTACAAAAAATTGGAATGAATAGAACGGAATGTAGCGAGTTATCGATCTTTTTATTAATAAATAATAATTACTCTACCCGATGTTTGTGCTGGGCCGCTATTATCTCAAGCGAAATAAACACTGTTTCAAGATCGAAACCGCCACGTTTAAAACATGCCAAAAAACATAAACAAAATACGCCTTTGATAAATTTTTTTTGGAGAGGGTATTATATTTGGCAACAGCGTACATACTCCCCTACATTCTTAAAGGATGCAATCGTTTAATCCTCGCACAATAAAGGGATGGTCCGTTTCTTTATCATAACCCTGCATGTGTTCTTATAATATTTTACTTTCCTGGTTTGTAGCGCGATCTGAACAAATTAAAATTTGCGACGTAATTATATTTTTTAAATAAATCTATTACATTTTTATTTTATTTACGTTCCCTGACTTCACGTACTTATTTAAAATGAAATTGCTCTTAAATTAAAAAAGCGTTCGCGAACTGTGCCGACAAAAAAGAATGAAAAAGAACTAAGCATTTCTAAATGAAGTTTTGGATTACGCAATTCCCTTTTATATCTTACAGGGAAAGTTTGCTCTCGTTACTGCCAGAATAACACTCCAATTTTTAAATGCCTCATCCTGTTTTCCTTTTGTACTAAATAACTATAAAGGATAATTTCACTTAAAAAAGCTAACAACATTTTACCCACGATATACTAGGTAATATCTGTATGCAATTGCGCATAATTTCTCTTGTACCCCCAGAGCAGCTCGACTGCGAATTTATTGGTTTTGTATCGTGACTTTCAATAAACCACTGGGATTAGTCAAATAGGAGGTTGATAACATGGCCAAGCAGCTTGCACAGAACAGATGGACAGAGTTGATAACCTGTAGTACATCTAGGCAACTGTGGCCCACATTCGATAAAAAGAAGCAAGAGCTATTGAGATACAGTCGGAAAGACGTGAGAAATATTACTGCGGTCGTTACCTGACATTGCCTCTTCGGTAGACATGCCGAGCGTATGCAAATACCCACTAACGACTTCTGCAGAAGTTGCAGAGATGAGGAAGAGGAAGAAAGTATTCAACATTTTCTGTGTGAATGCCCTGGCCTCGCAAGAAGAAGGTTTGCAGCTCTGGGTGAACCATTTTTCAATAGCCTGGAGGAACTAAGCAACTTACAACTTGGACGACTGAGCAGGTTTCTGAATAGTAGTGGCTGGTTTGAATAAGTTGCTAAAATCCTTCTGCGGTGTATGCCGCACTAACCATCAGAGATCTGATGAAGGTGGGTTCTACGGAACACGTGTGGTATCACAACGGACCTAATAGGACTACGTGAGACTGTTTGGGCAGAACCGAAGGTCTGTCACTCTTACCTAACCTAACCTAACCTTCAATATGTAATTAATATTGTGTTAAATAATAAGTAATTAAATCAGTTAGAAAATACATCAAACGAAATGCAACATGATTATGACACTAAGTATTAATCAAAACAAAAATAAAAACTACTAACTACGCGAATAGCATTACATTACAACAAAAGTCATCGCGATTTAGTATATTAGTATATACAGGCCACTAATTTAGAAAATCTTGCAAGCAAAGAGTACTTACTGAATTAATATTTTTTTATACTCTAGTTTTTCGTAAAACCAGGTGATTTTCTATAGTCCACTATTTTAGATAATCTTCTGTTTTACTGCTAGTTGAAACAGGTCCAGATTTGTAAATATTAAAACATTATGGAGGTTGACAGTCTTTAACGGTAGCTGAAGGTTACGTAAAAACTTTCCTTAATAAAAAAGTGATATTTGTAATAGACATTTATCAGCTCAAAATACAAATATTGCCTCGACCACAAGCAGCAATATTATTAACAAATCATCAGGAAAAACTACACATGTTAAATCTAGTAATCTGACTAACTGTAATATTACTATTAATAATTACAATTATAATAAAAAAGAAAATTAAATAGTTTAACTTAAATTTGTATTTGTATTATTTACGGTCGTAGAAAAAATACAGTGTGTAGCACGTGTGTTATATTGCAACCCTTACGTTCGGCTTGGGCCGCAAACATCACATTCGTGTATACAAGTTGACTCTATGCACTTGATACACAATATATTATTGTGATACATATTATTTTTACAAGAAGTAATCTGTTTGTCAAAAAGTCTTATCTTGGGATCACTTTGAGTTTGTTCCTAGTACCCACACTAATATTCACATAAAAGTATTATTTTATTAATTATCTGGGGCATTTCCCACGTCAAAATTCCGCCCACCCTCTTCAATAGTTTTAAAAGTAATTATTACTTGTAAAATTTCATATTTTATAAATATTTTTATAATATTATTTCTTCCACGAATATTTCAAATAGGTATAGGATTTGAACTTATACGCAAGCCGGATCGAAAAATATATCCTTTTTCTAGAAAGAACAAGGCCTGCCTAAAGAGTGTAGGGGCAGAAATATCATTTTATTTCATGTAGAAAGTTTGCCCAAGTCTAAAGATTTGAAATTTTCCGCTCTTATTTTCATTGTTGAATAAGACGGATTTAAATAAACACTTCTATGTATGGTAAATTTGCGCTTTATTCAAAACTAAATTTTCTTGTGGTATTTTCAAAACAAATAAAATTTCCTGGAGAATACGGACTAGTTCATCGTGTTTGTATAGATACTATAGTACTAGGTAAATATCACGTCTTTTGTTTTATTAAATTCAGATTTCCTTTGGGGAGTTTTCTCAAAGCATCTCAATTTTGGGGATTTGTACTAAACTCTATTTAACTTTCTTTTGTTTAACTTATTTTAATCTTAAATTATGGTAAACAAAAATTCGTATACTTCATTTTCCTCTTCTACTGGTAACGCGGCTATTGACCACCAAAGGTGAAATTTATGCTAAAGGTGGTCAGTACGTAAACTAAAAATTTACATTCTTAGCTCTTATATACGTTTAAAATAATCCCCAAGATGTTAATTTTAAATGATAAAAACTTCTGAATAATGCAAAATTATTTAAATTAATTTTTCTTCAAACGCCATATAAGTTATCACAGCCGCGGCATTAAATCTGCTTTTGTGCCGTGTGAAACATATAATTTTTTCTCCAAATTTGCTCCAATTTCACGAAAAATCGTCTTTTTTATATTTATTTTAATAATTATTGCGTTTCATTAAAGGTAATTGGCTTTTCGTTACTATGTTTACCGCTGATAACGTTTGGTGGATTGTTTTGTTTACTTCAGTGTCATTGTCATTTTAAAAGTTCAAATTTGTTCGAAATGGACCAAATTGAAAGTGAAGATGAGTTATTGCCACTAACACCACCTGAGATAAGAGACCAAGCGCGAGACGTGGAATTGAATCTACTACCGGGGAAGTCGAGAACTGTATATGAACTCACATACCGCAGATTCATGGAATATAGGCAGAAGAACAATGTAGGATCTTTCTCTGAAAATGTGCTGATTGCCTATTTTTCCGATCTTTCGAAGCAAATGAAGCCCTCAACATTATGGTCTACCTATTCGATGTTGAAAGCTACCCTAAACATAAAAAACAACGTTGATTTGTCAAAATATCTAAAGTTACGAGCTTTTTTGAAACGGCAGTCAGATGGTTTCCATGCAAGAAAATCCCGAGTTTTTGAAAGAGAAGAAGTTGAGAAATTTTTATCTTGCAAAGCAACGACTTTTACTGCCTAGGCAGTAAAAGTATCCCTTTTAGGCCTATTCAGTATCATTAAAAAGCTACATTTAATGTCATTCGGAGAAAAATACATTATGTGGAACAGGGCTCCTGTAAGGGTTATCAACGCCCACGTGTCGAAAATATTTTGGCGCCCCTTAAAGGGGGGAGGTGGAGAAAAGCGCCGCTGGATAATCGGCAAAAAAATTTTGGGTGCCACACCCAAATTTGTCCAGTTCTTGTTAAGAATTCAGTGTAGAGCGGTTAAAAAAACAGACAGAGGTTTCAAAACTAAAGCTTTATTCTTCTTTAAATTATTTATAAAGGCATAAACCAAAAAATGAACGAATAACAAATAAAACATTTAATTAGGATCAATCCAGAAATTAAATGGGTGTTTTTCTAGATTTAGCTGCTGCAAATTCTTTTATAATATTATCAAAATCAATTTTATCTAGTATCTCTTGCTCTAGAGCTAAGATTGCCAAACCAAAGAAATCTTTCTTGTGACATGGGAGACCTCAAATTATTTTTAATTTAGAGAATGATCTCTCGCCAGAGCAACAGACACAGGTAAAGTGAGGAGGATTCTTAAGGTAATACTAACATTTGGTAGAGAGGAAGTTAGATAGTTTTCAAATATATATTGTAGAATTTCAAGGGGATTTGACGCTTCAGGTAATAAAAACAATCTCATGGCTTTTATCTCGTTAAATAAATCATTTTCTTCCACGTCAGCCTCCTTCTTTTCCTGATCAGTTAGCTTTTGTTGTAGAGCATGACAGTATTTTAAAAGATCTTCGTCATTTAATTTTATAAAATATAAATATAAAATATTTTCAGTTTTTGCATCTTAACCCTTAAACGTTGCGAAATAAAATATCAATTATTTTTATTACGACGGACGCCTCCCGCTGTTTTATACTCCTAGAATATTCGAGTGTGGACAGGAAAATCGGCAAGTTCTAACAATTCTATGCAAACTTGTCGAATTAAATACGAGTATTGGATCATATTGCATATCTAGATGTGAATATTGATGAATATTTATGAACATAAACTTTGCTTAGAGTATTGAAAAAAAACGATATCTTTGGTGCCTTGCTCGTTGGACATTATTAAAAAATAAATTCTCCTTCCTTCGGTTTTGAACGCGCTGGCGCCACTCCATAAGGGGTTTTGGCGTCCCTTATAGAGTGGCGTCCGCGTGCTGTGTACGCGTTGCATACGTGGTTGCGGAGGCCCTGATATGGAAATATTTGTTTCGATAGATCCCAAACAAGTACGTATCCATGGTAACGATACCAGAAACTTTCCACGCTCAGCACATAAAGTAACTCTTATTCTCCTAATATCATAATGTACTATTAATTATACAATTTTAAATAATGGTCTAAACTTCTTTTAGGAGTATTATACACCAAAAAATATATTGTCATCATTAACATGCATTTAGAGTGGGGATTTTAAATGAAATGCTGCTTATAGCGGCTCTGGGAATACGATTTCTCTAAAGTCCAAAAATAGGGGAGCGGGTGGGGGGGGGGGGGGGGGGGGGGTAGGGGGCTGCTGCCCTAACCAACTTTATTTTTAAATTATCAATATATCTAAAACAATTTGAAATTGAATTTTAAATCTGAAATTAAATGGAAGTTTATTATCATCTTAATGCTTTGAGAAAATTGTTCATGCAAAAGGGTTAAACGAAGAAACATATTGTGAGAGTGTAATTTAAGCAATAAAGTTTAGATTATGTCACATATCTATATTAACCCCATAACATGATCTAAACTTTATTACTTAAATTACACTCTCCACATTCATAATATGTTTCTTCGGTTAACCCTCTAACATGAAAAATTTTCTCACAGGTTCTTTCAAATGATAATTAACATCCTTGTAATTTCATTTCCTTTAAATTACAATTTGTTTCTCCTGACGATGAATGTTTATATATTCGAAACTTGTAGAGAACTATCCTAAAAAAAGTCTTAAAAATACCAGTGAACGAAGGCTTAAAGTGCCTCAACCAACAAATTCCCGCTATCTACAGTGGTTGAAGCCTGAAACAAGATTTTCGATTCGCTGGAAAGAATTATGCTTCCCGTTGAATATAAAACAGGTTTTTACAAAATTGTTTGTGTGGATTCAGAGAAAATCACTACAATATCGTTTAGCGGGATTTTGTTGTTTGTAAAATAGTCGCTATTTACTTATTTTCTTTATTTTTAATGTAAGATCCGTAAATTGGGTAAAATACTGTGCAACTCAAGTGGATTGTCCATATTATGCAAAACAACAAAATTTATAATTTAGATTTCTAATAAAGCCAATGAAAGTTTGACGATATAAGTATTTTTATAATCGTATATCGTAATCACAGATATCTTTCATTCTAAATGTCTCAGATGGTTACTATTATATTAAAACAACATCACACTTGACTTAACAACACTTGAAATGGTAGCCAATAACTTGTAGGGGAGACTGTTGTATAAGAGCTAATCGAAAATTCATTTATGAAAAGGTTGCCGGCATCAAACAGCTTAGCCGGAATCTACCTGGCCACCTGACCTAACAATATAAAAAAAGTGGGCTATTCTACACGAAATTCGGTTTTACTGATCGAAAAGCCAGAAAAAAACGTTAAAAATTTATTTTTTCGACGTTTGTGTAAAAGTGTCTCTATCCAGAGAAAATAGGTGTTAGTCATCCGACAAAAAATGTTACATATATGGGTGATTCTCTGGATAGAAAAATGTTTACACAAGCGCCGAAAAAATACATTTTTAACGTTTTTTCTTGCTTTTCGATGAATAATACTGAATTTCGTGTTGAACAACCCATATTTTTAAACTTGTTCGACCAAGCAAACAGGTAGATGTCGGCTAGGCTGTTTGATGTCGGCAACCTTTTTTTAAATATATTTTCGATGGGCTCTTCTATACATAGAGCATAGTAAAATAGTAGAATTTAGTGTCCGTTAAAATATATAAACAAAAGAAGCTTAGCGGCAAGCGGACAGAGTAGTGCGTCTATCTTTTGCATTAAAGTACACAGGGACTCCAACGCTAATGGAATCCCTGGGGCACAGGTAGACAATGACAGGCTGTTTCGTTCTTGTTAGAACTCATCAGAAAGTCATAACCCGTAAGCGACTCCCAGTATAGCGAGCCTGTTCTTTCAAGGCGTTTTTAAGAAATAAAAACGCGATGAAAACCCAGTAACGCCATCATAAGGAATCAACTCAATGCCAAAGATATAGCCATCTAACGTGAAAACGTAGAAATATAAATAAATCTAAATAAATCAAGCACGGAACGGCCACTTCACCAGTATAGGAAACATTTTTTCGCTTCTCCATACATCTCCAGCTTTGTGGATTCAGATCTAGATCGCGCTGCGTCGCCCACTGGTTTGCAGCGCTATTCCGTAATGCCGTGTGTAAATATAAATAAAATAGTAGAATTAGTGTCCGTTAAAATATATAAACAAAAGAAGCTTAGCGGCAAGCGGACAGAGTAGTGCGTCTATCCTTTGCATTAAAGTACACAGGGACTCCAAAGCTAATGGAATCCCTGGGGCACAGGTAGATAATGACAGGCTGTTTCGTTCTTGTTAGAACTCATCAGAAAGTCATAACCCGTAAGCGACCCCCAGTATAGCGAGCCTGTTCTTTCAAGGCGTTTTCTACTATTTTATTTATATTTACACACGGCATTACGGAATAGCGCTGCAAACCAGTGGGCGACGCAGCGCGATCTAGATCTGAATCCACAAAGCTGGAGATGTATGGAGAAGCGAAAAAATGTTTCCTATACTGGTGAAGTGGCCGTTCCGTGCTTGATTTATTTAGATTTATTTATATTTCTACGTTTTCACGTTAGATGGCTATCTTTTGCATTGAGTTGATTCCTTCTGATGGCGTTACTGGGTTTTCATCTCGTTTTTATTTCTTAAAAACGCCTTGAAAGAACATGCTCGCTGTACTGGGGGTCGCTTACGGGTTATGGCTTTCTGATGAGTTCTAACAAGAACGAAACAGCCTGTTATTGTCTACCTGTGCCCCAGGGATTCCATTACCTTTGGCGTCCCTGTGTACTTTAATGCAAAAGATAGACGCACTACTCTGTCCGCTTGCCGCTAGGCTTCTTTTGTTTATAGAGCATAGTGTTTACCTAGAAACGATTTCGATTTTTGTCAGTACCGTCATCTAGCGGCTAACCAGAGATATTCACTGTATCCTTGAGCCAACCAACCATCCTCTTAAAAAATAGGTTTTACACAATAAACGTAAATATTTTACCTCTAGTGTGTGCGTAAATATTAGCATTTACTGCCGGTTAGTTAATTGACAGTAAGTTTTATGAGATTCCCCGATGTTTGGTGAGTAGAATGCCGGCGTGATATTTAGTTTTTAACATAATTTATGAGGTAGCGCTACATTTTTATTTCTAGTGGCACATCCGTGTACCTAAAAACATACATATACCCTGTATGTTCCCAGGTACAAGATGTTTGATAATATGTAACTAAATTATGAATTTTAATATTTTATTATCTCTTGCTCGGTAATAAACGTTATGTTGGGTGAATCATAATTTAAAATCCTTATTATTCTTTTATTTTGAGAATTTCATTCACCTGTCAAACTCCATATTTTAACAATTGAATACCATAATTGTATGGTGTATTACCATGGATATTCTATTGTTGCAAAAAATTATCGTGATAATTTTTTGACAGAAAAAATTATCATGATAATTTTTTGACATATTTTCATAATGACACACAAACAAAACATTCATTGCATTTATACTTAATGTTAACAAAAAAATAACAGGCATGTTGGCTTCCTTGAAGAAATCCATCAAATAATTCAAAGCTTCCCCATCTCGCCATGCCAGTTCGTAGGAAACGACATAAAAAAAAAATGGTCTGTAAACCTTCCGGTGTATTTTCATCCCAAATTTTTACCATTTGTAAAAACTGCTTATAATTAAATGCAACTGCCCTTGCTGTTGTATTTTTTGTAACATTTTTCTTGCAGCATCGCGAGCATCTCTTGCTGGTTTGAAAGATATGTGAGTAAAAGGATCTATCTTCCTGTTATATTCGTTGTAATACTTTTCTTTTAGAAGTTTTGCGGTAACGTTCCACATTGTTTTGACGACTGCTTCCTTATACTTATTACCATTTTTCTTGCACATATTGGCTCCCCAATCTTTCAATAAAGTCACCAAAACTTCTTCAGCGGTGTCTATACCTAATATATAACTTTTTTCCTCGCAGAATAGTTGAAACTGTGCCTATATGGACTACTTTCATCGTTTAGTATTTATGGCCGTTATATTTTCAATATTTTTATTTATATTTTACATTGACTGAGTTCCAAATCGCGATATTTTTTTGACAGACCATTGAAATGTTATTTGACTAAGCATCTAAAAACAACAGAATAAACATAACAATGTTATACCAACTACTTTTCTGTGACAATGACATAAAACGTTCATCTATACGGTGTAAAGCAAAATCAGTTCATGAAATTCTCTTACGAATATAACGCGTGCATTGATAATTTATTGGTAATTTTAGGCAAATATGCCTTTATGCATTTTGGAGCAAGCAAAAGCATAAGTGCACGTAGTGTACTCCTGCTTTTTTTGGCTCCAAATTGCATTCAATCATATTTTCCTAAAATTACCGATTCAATGCACTTGTTATATTATATATGATAATTCTTCCTTTGTTTTAAGGTACAAGAGGTAAGTTCCAAGGTACACTAGCTCGAGCATATCGAACCTTGGAACACTTTGCCTTCTATTTTCTAAAACTCAATAATTAGAGTCAACATTATTCTTGGTTAATTTTAGTTAGTGATACTATTACGGGACAAATGCTTGTTACATTAAGTTAAAAAAAATCAAAAAATATTCCCTTGGTCGGCGGATAATACAAAAAATAAAATAACCGTTCTTAGGTACCATTGCGCCCAAAAAAAACTGGGACAGCAAAATTCTTGTTGTAGAGTAGCTCCTGGACTATAAGGAATATATAAAATCCATTGAGGAAAGGTTATCATTGTTGTTATAATAGTTGTCATGGAAGTGAAAAGGTTTAACAACAATACCACATTTTTAGAAATACGAGGAAAAATTAAAATACGCATATTGTGTTTTAAAATGTAACAAAAATAAAATAAATTTTTTTATTATTATGTTCCAATAAATTTTAATCATATATAAACCTTAATATAATAACATGTTTTTAATATTTGGTAGTTGCACCATTATTATCGATTAACGCTTGTAAACGTCGTGCCATACTTAATACTAGGTTTCTCGTATACTCTGGCGTTATTGCATCCCATGCCCAGCCATTATCCTTTGGCTTAATTCATCCCGAGTTCTAGGCTGGAAGTTGTGTTTATACATAAATTGTGTCATCTCACCCTAAACCTTTTCAATTGGGTTGATATCCGGACTTTTCGAGGGCCAAGGCACAACACGAATTGATGATAATTTTGAACCATGCGGGCTTTATGTATAGGAGCATTATCTTGTTGATATATAAAACCGTGGCCATATACTGCGTCGACAAATGGTATCATAACTTGGTTTAGTATGTTGCAATATAATGGTGCATTCAACCTCCCATGCACTATTTGGCAAACTCCTGGGCCCCTTGCACTAATCCAGCCCCAAACGTTTATAGGAAAGCGTCCACTTTGATTAGTCTTATTTGTATATCTTCCATCGTATCTCGTACCAGAAGGCCTATAAACGCGGATTTTCCCATTATTGCATGATTGAAAGGTTTTTTCATCGGAAAATATTACGGTTTTCCATATATTACCTTGATTTATATATTCATAAGCAAATTCTACTCTTCTCTGTTTGTTTGCTTCGGTCAAAAATATTTTATTGGCAGCACAACAACTTTTTATATCTGAACTACGAATTCTTCTACGCGCTGTATTAGCCAGACCAGGAAAAATGTGTTTCTTCTTTAGCTTTTATTGCTGTTTCGAAGGGATGATCTTTTAGAAAATTAATTAATTCTATATCTTGGCCGTCATTCGAAATTTTGGGGCATCTAAAACCTGCTTTTCTTACAATATTTCAATATTCTGCAATTTTGTGCTTAGCCAACAACACGGTATGGTATTTTTGCTAATCCCTAATTCATCTGCGATGTTTCTTATTTGATGCCCATCTCTCAATCAAGTGTAAATGATCTCTTTTTGCTCGGTGGTTAACGATTTCAAAAAATATTTCTTATGACACGCCACTATCAGTCACAAAATTAAATTAAATTGACAACTTCAAAAAAAAAACTAATAGTCTGGGAGATTAAACTACATTTTGCTGTCCCAGTTTTTTTTTGGGCGCAATGGTACCATCGCGCCGATAAAAAACTGGGACAGGAAATTTTTCTATTTTCTCCTAGACTATTAAGAATAATTTTACATCAAGCCTGGTACCAGTAAAATGTCATGAAAATTTGCATGTCAATAAAGATTGTCACTTTATGATTGACTCGTCAAACATACAATCATATATTATTTGTAAATATGCCACAATTAACCCCCCAGCAAAAGGCAATTATTTATAGTCGGTTGCGAGATAGTGTTGCTATTAGGGATATTGCAGATGAACTGGGAGTAAGCAAGAATACCGTGCTATTGGCAAAACAAAAAATAGCAAGACATGGGACTATTATTAGGAGTGCAGGTTCTGGTCCCCCTAAAATTTCTACTGATGATCATGATAGAAGACTGGTTAATTATCTAAGGGATCATCCCTTCGAAACTGCAATCAAGGCAAAAGAAGAGACGAATTTTCCAGGTTCTGCAAATACCGCTAGAGACAGGGTTCGAAATTCCGATATACGAAGCCGTTGTGCTGCCAATAAAAATTTTTTAACGGAAATAAATAAACAGGGCAGGTTAGAATTTGCACATGAATATATTAATCAAATAAATTTATGGGAAACAGTTATATTTTCTGACGAGAAAACTTTTCAGTCATGCAATAATGGGAGAATTCGGGTGTATAGACCTTCCGGCATGCGGTATGATGAGAGATACACCCACAAAACCAACCAAAGTGGGCGTTTCTCCATAAATGTTTGGGGCTGGATTAGCGCTAGAGGACTAGGACTTTGCCAAATCGTCGAAGGAAGACTAACTGCAGCAGTATACGTTAATATACTAAACGAAGTGATGATACCATCGGTAAACGCTGTATACGGTCAAAATTACACATTTCAGCATGATAATGCTCCAATACACACAGCGCGCATTGTACAAAATTTTCTCCAAGAAAATAACATAGCAGTTCTTCCCTGGGCTTCGAAGAGTCCCGATTTGAACCCGATAGAAAACATTTGGGGTGCCATGGTCAAATCTATGTATAAACATGATTTTCAACCTAGAAACAGGGATGAATTACATCATAGGATAAATCAAGCTTGGGATGAAATAACTGTCGAATTATGTAGAAACTTAGTTTTAAGTATGCCACAAAGGCTCCAAAAAGTAATAAACAGAAATGGTTCTATGACCAAATATTAATTTTGTGTTGTTTTGACAAACTTTGTGTTCGCAATTTTTTTCTTTTTATTAAATGTATTTTATTACCTGTATTAGCTTTATTTATTATTTTGTGGTAATGGTAAATATAATAATTTATAAAATATTTGACTTTAAAAAAATCTAATAAATTTACTTTATCCATATTATATGATGTCTCTCAAATTTAACCACCCCGTATCAAAAAATACAAAACATTCCATTATGTAACCTAGGTTACTTTTTAAATTTTGAATGTTTTTCCTTTTTAGCTCTAGACACCTTTTATAGTCTAGGGGATATGTATTTCTTACATTGTTTTTGTAAATCTCTTGTCCCAGTTTTTTATCGGCACAATAGTACATACAACAGTCTCCCCTACTTTTAAACAATTACTTTTATATTATAATTTGTAGCTGGTTAAATAAATGGTGCCTTGGTTTATTGGTTACTAATAGTCGGCCCTATTTACCTTGTTGATATATTTCAGTTCGAGAAACTTCATTGGTGACAAATTAGCGACATATTGTCAACCAACAAAATCCCTCTAAACGATATTTCAAACGTGATTTTCTCGGAATCTACACATACAATTTTGAAAAAACCTGTTTCATATTCAGCAGCAAATATAATTTTTTGCCAACCAACAAAATTCCGCTAAAAGATTTTTAGGCGCTAAAATCTCAGCACTGGCTGACACATGAAACAGGATTTTCGATACGCTGAAAAGAATTATATTTGCCGCTAAATATGAAACAGGATTTTTTCAAAAGTGTTTGTGTGGATTCCGAGGAAATCACGTTTGAAATATCGTTTAGCGGGATTTTGTTGGTTTGAAAAATGTCGCTATTATTAGCAAATTAGAGCAACATAAATCGCCAATGGTTAAAAATAATTAATTTCAAATTCGTTTAAACGGTAAAAAAGTTTTTTCTTTAAAATATACATTACCATAAATATTAGAATTTTAATTTAAAAAGTTGTTTTATTTTTCGATTTCACGTATAACAATAAAAATAATTAAAACTTTTTATAAAAAAGTTGAATAAGAAATAAAGAAACAAAGTATATTAAAATGTTCTTATATAAAAATTTTTAAAATGAAACTTGGGTCTTAAATTTTTATTTGAATAAGTTTGTTACTTTTATTGTGTTTATGAATCGAATATACACGCAAAAAAATATACTCAAAAATACAAGGTGTATAGAAATAGTTTGTTGTATTTAAATGGATAAACCAGGATGCTCTGAAGATATGCGAAACAGTGGCGGCTCGCGGTCTTAAAGAATGGTGAAGAGTTAGGTATAGTGCGGGTACTTAAACAAACATTGACTAAAAACCTGTGTAACAAAACGTCTCTCTTATTCTCATCTGTCCAACGACTAAATGGAGTTTCCAACAAATTACAAACTATGTCATTAATTGGGTTCATTTTTAAAACACACAACTAAGTAGGAACGTACACTACTGAATTAACTGAAAAATAAAAACAAAACTTTTTAATCACACAATAAATCACGTAAAAACGATATCTATAACCGTTTTAAGTTTCGCGAAGCCTCAAAATAAATACCTTAAGGTTAGGCGAACCAATGCTAAAACAGTGGTGCATACGACTGATCTATTTTCAAATTGACCTTCATCATAATGCAAATTGATTCATGCTGTTTGCGTGACTGACGTCACGTAACCATAGCAATGGTGCATATCAAAGTCATGCTGGGCGTTGGGTCTTCACTTGCTTTGAGCTAACGGACACGGTCGTCTGGGGCGCGCCAAAGTGCACAAGTGTTTATAATTATTGTACATCGGAGTTAACCGTGGCCTGCTGCATAGCTACATACGGATTTAATTAATATTGTTAATTTGAACATAATTATTGAAATGGTAGCTGTATTGGTACATTGAAATTTCATATTGTCGAAAAACTTTCCTCCTGGTTTTATTTTTTTACTTCACCCGACAAGCCGCTACTGACGCTAAATGCTTCTTAAACCGTAAAGAATGGGTAAAGACCACTGAACATAATATTAAATTGATGGGTGTTAGTAATTGCCATTTTAGTTTTAAGTTCCTACTCCTACCTAGTGTAATTTTATAATATTTTTTTTTACGTTCCCGCAGGCGCCAGAGCCCTCGCGCCGTTACTTTCGTCTATATAATAATATGCCGTATCTTGTATATGCCCGAATCGTAACCTTTGATTTTAAATATTTTCAGACGCTATAAATATTTATTATAATATCTTTAAAACATTTATTCTTCCAAATAACTATTCGATAAGAACGACTGCTTTATACGACCCGTTATATCCGGCAACTTTCAGTTTTCTTCTCCTTTTTATTGATTGGCCTGCTCGGGACATAGGGACAACCAGAGAGGCTAAGAAGATCCAATTAACCAGGCTTATTGCTCAAAAATGACAGAAAAGAGCTAAAACCAACGTTGTTTTATAAAAGGTAGAATTAAAATTTTGATAATTTAGGGTCTTCCATCTATCACCCACCAGCCCTTGGGGCATAAAAATTCAGTTTTTTAACGAAATTTTTGTTCTAAAATTAAAATATAATATTTGGCCACTATCAATTTCAGGGGAGGTGAGTTGTCCATCGTTGGAGATAAGAAAACATTTTTTTCCGAAAATCGATTGGAAACATTGACAGAAACATTGACATTGACAATATTTTCTTACGTGTAGTCGTTGCTAGGCAACAGAAAATAACTGTTAGGAAATATTTATTATTGTACTGTAAGAAAATGTTGTTTCTGTACGGCTACTTGTAAACTAAAATGTGTTAGCTTGACAAATCAATATTACTGTGTTTTCATAGTTACAACACAAATATTTAATGGCATCCTTTATTTGTGAACAAATATTTATTTTAAAATTTTTAAAAGTTGATTGTAATAATTTACGTCTTTTTAATAATTTTCGATTTACGGAAAAATAGTTTGTATACCTCGTAGAGAAAGTCACATTCCCGGACTCCGTATTGTCAGTCTCGGCTTGCACCCGACATACAATCTTTATGGTCGTTCGGAAATGTTCAGCGTTTCCTACTAGGTGTACAATATATTATTTATCTAACCTCCTACAAAAGTGGTTCATAGAAAAGTTTAGAAATTCACAAAATTTTTCTAAAGGTTTCGAAATAAAAGTTAGATTCATTCTCAAAGAAGTGCAACTTGTAGATTGATGATTTTAAAATTTTAAATTTTTATTTTAGAACAAAAATATCTTTAAAAAACAGAATTTTTATACCCCGAAGGAGTAAGAGGATGTGACTGCCTTAAAAGATATTTTAGGTATCTGGCTAAATAATGATATGTTAAAAAAATAGAGACCTTTCTGCGTATAGCGTGATATTCTGATTTGGACTTCTTAGAGTTTATAGTTTTGCTTGTAGAGATAATTCCTTGCTGGTATCTGTTTGTGAATATTATATACATTTTTATATGTAAAAAAGCATTTTATGAATTTATTCCTAGGTAAGTTTAAGTTTTATGTGCTCATTTAAAACTTGTCGGTAAAATGTTGTTTGAGAATGGTGCTCTTAACTATATATTTGTGACTGCATATTGTAATATTTTTTTATTGAAAGTTGAAGAAAATGTTTTAATGTTTTTTTTTAGTTTAAAACATAAATATTTTGTTCCGTTAAATTATTGTGGAATAATAAAATTTTTGAATTTTTTGAGTAAATATCACGATACACAAAAATTGTAAGTTCACCCAAGAAAAAAACAGAGTGATCAATTTTCCAAATACCGAATGCCGGGCAGATGCTCCCGAAGTCATAGATGTATTAAACGAACGCAAAACTCCACCAATGGGAAGACCGAGGAGACAGATTTGCATTAACCGAACGTAGTAAATATATATCAACTCTTTTATTTAAGAAAGCATGAAAAATTAATTTTCAAACCACATGAGAATTCCTTATACAATAAGGTTGCATTTCGTCTAACACAGTTAGATAATGAAATGCGAATTAGATTGCATAGTTCTACCAAGAAATGAAAACTTTACATTGGTAGGATGTCACCACCTGCAGACCGGTTTCGAACTCTTTTTTTCTCGTCAGTACAGGGTAGGTGTTCATACCATACCGAATGAAAGTTTTTATACTAATGCATAATATCGAACTCCTTCGGTCGTATATACAGTGATTTTCTGTAATTTGGAATAAATTCAGTAATTCAAATACCTATTTATTTTCGAAAGAATGCTCGGACACGTTGATTAGTATTTTCAGTTGCGGTCCTTTCCATTATAAAAACAATTATACAGTATGTCCCAAACTGGAGATAGGACGTCATGGATAATTTATTATTTAAATGGCAACCCTAGTTTTTTTACGACTATTTTTAAAGGGCAAATCAAGTTACACATAAGTGCAAAATTTTAATTTTTTATTGCTTTGCCACTTCCAAGATAATTCAACAAACAGTTTTTTTTATTTAAAATTTTAAAAAAATGTATTGAACAAATTTAAATAGTAACACCAGTACATTTAGATATAAAGTGACGGGTCTCGCGCTCAAAGACTTTTATTATGTCATTGTCATCTTAAAAAAAGCCCCCCCATTATGCAAGACCTGTCCATGATTATTTGGACACTGTATTTCCAGGAAGATGGATTGGTAGAAGGGGAACCTTTAAATGACCACCAAGATCTCCAGATCTGGTTCCTTTGGATTATTTCCTATGGGGATATTTAAAAAGCAAGATTTTTCAGACGAAGCCCGCAAACTTTGAGAAGTTGAAAGCACGAATAAGACATGTGTGTAGATAAATTTCCTCAGAAATCATTAGAAATGTTCAAAACGAATTTCAATTGCGATAAGGGTATTGCCAAATAGTGAATGGAGAACATTTTGAACATTTATTGAAGAAAAAGTTTGATGTTCAATAGTTTTTGAAAATTTTTCAAATTAAAACTGTTTGTTTGATTATCTTGAAACGGCAAGCAATAAAAACTTAAAATTTTGCACTTATGTGTAACTTGATATGCCCTTTAAAAATAGTCATCAAAAAACTAGGGTTGCCATTTAAAAAAATTTTCGATGGCGTCCTATCTCCAGTTTGGGACATACTGTATAATTTTGTTATTTTTATAATGGAAAAGACTGCAACTAAAAATATTAATCGACGTGTCCGAGCATTCTTTCCAAAATAAATAGGTATTTGATTTACTGAATTTATTCCAAATTATAGACTGTATACGTTCTGCGGGTGGTAACATCCTACCAATGTAAAGTTTTCATTTCTTGGTAGAACTATGCAATCTAATTCGCATTTCATTATCTAACTGTGTTAGACGAAATGCAACCTTATTGTATAAGGAATTTTCGGGTGGTTTAAAAATTTATTTTTCATGCTTTCCTAAATGTTTGCTACTACCTGACTAGTAAGAAAGTCTGTGTTTTTACAATATATTAAGTCATTCCCGAGTTAGTAAGGGAATGTAAACTTAATGCAAGTACCGATTAAAGAAAAATTTAATTAATTTTAAAAAATAGAAACGAATAACAAAAACTTAAACAACTAAAATAGGTTAGGATTTTGTCATTAATTAGTCTTCTGCGAATGATTTCAGTGTTGCCACTTGTAGAAAGTTTTACGGGAGAGTGTTCTTAGAATAATTTATTTTAAAACAACATATAAATAACCCTTTGTTTTGGAAAATTATTACCATTAGATTACCTAGACTGTTTTGATGATATAAATTTTTTTATAAACTTTGGCAACATTGTCTAGTTGCCGTTATCGTGACGTAAATCTGATAAAGTCCTTTTTTGTTCCAATAGCTTCTTTTTTTATTTATTTATTTTCTTAGTGAAGGCACAAAAACATCAAAAAATAAAAAAAAAACAGAGAATTTTTTTTTTTGTTCCTTTATAAACAAAATCTAAAGTTACTAAAAATTTACCTATATTGCTAATCCCGAAGTTAATCCCGTTCTGATATTTTTGGCGCAGATTTGGTACCTTCCCCCACATAAACGCGATGTGGACCTCAATTAATGACAAAATTTGTAACCCAAAATCTATCCCCGCTAAGAATTTTTTGTGGCCACATCACGGCTATATACTCTACGGTGCTTCCATAATAAAACAGCCGTAACGAGCAAAAAGTTTAAAAAAGCTACCTGATCATTTAGATAACTACTTTGTAAAACTCTTTGACAATAAAAAATTACCCTGTTCGAAGCGGGGTAAACTTTGCAAGATTCATTGTCCCGACCCTTTTCTAATTGGGCCGCTAAACAAAGATGATTAAAGTTAACGAGGTAAATTCAGTCAAACGAGGAGGGCTCCCTAATACTCGTGCCCTTTTTCAATTTGGCTTTATTGTAGCAAAAGATGAGAAGCAATAGTTAGGGTTGGAGGCTATATTGGGACCTCACTACTTGAATGTTAATTTGAAATTAACAGTTCGGTTTATAGTTTTGTTGGTTTCGAAGTAGATAACTACTATTATAAATTGCTAATTAGGAATTCCGGTATGAGGTAAAATCAATATTTTTGTTGTTAAAAAATTAAAAAAGCAAATTATTATTAGAATCTAATAGGTAGGGTCAATTCCTTTAAAACAGGTTGTCTAAATTCGACGCTCACCATTGGAACCATGGTCATTTAACAAAAGGTAGATACAGAAAAAAAGTTTCCTGGCATTTAGTAAGATCCATCCATGGATGCCTTTCGCCTTATCATGGCTCATCAGTAGAGCTAGGATCCGACAAAAGAACGGAGTAACTCAAAACTACTCTAAGACGTATTTCCAACAAGTTGTTGCACGAAGCGACATCTGTGTCGATGTTAGACACTCTTAAGCATACTAACACCTCTAACAAACTTATAGGAATAAGTAAAAATGTTAGGAGGAAATCCCCTGTAAAAATATACGTCACAATTGCAGGAGTCTCACTAGGCAGCGCTAACCCACATCGGTTTGTCAAACCAAAAACAATTAGTACAGAAGAAGAGTTTCCTTTCATTTCGTTAAAGACGCGTTTCGCCATAACATGGTTCATCCGTAGAGCTAGGATCCGATAAAAGAAGGGAGTAACTTAAAACTGCTTTAAGTAGTTTTTGGTTGAGCACACCAGCAATATGTTGCAAGGAGCGAAATGTAGATAGCTGACGTCCCATACACCTGTTTATGGCTCCACCCTGGAGCGAATACGGTTTGTTGATATTTTTATGAAACGGTTGGTACCGTTGGTAGTGTTGTAGAGACTAAATCGTACTTGAAAAGAACGTTCTTCTTGGATAAAACTAATATTACAGGTTCGAAAATATTTTCATTATTGAGGACAAATTCGACTGGTGTCCATATTATACGTATTGTACATTTTATTTTGCCACCAGGAATAATAAATCAGATAAATGTGATTTTTAGCTTTCATAGCCAAAGCTTTCTTTTTATTTCGAGGTGTGCTAATTTATTTGTGCTCGAGTTAAATGGTGCACCGCGACGAAGGTATTTGCGCGTTTTTTGGCGGATTCCTGGCCGAATTGTGCCGATTTTTATACCACTTAAGTTGCTGCTCTTTTTCTATATCATTCTCACATAACGTTTCTCAGTTCATCACCCTGAATTACCATTTAACTCCCATATTTATCTTTAGAAGCTGGTAGTATTTTTTCTCCCCTACTTTTATGGAAACATCACTTTGTTTAATAACCTAACTTTCTTAAAAGCTCTATGAGGGTGTCACTCACAATTCCTATACTATATAACTATACTTCTCCTGAAGATAAACGTTTATATGTTCGAAACATGTAGAACAGTTTAAAATTTCTTACTGAATATATCTTAGTGAAGGTTGGCTTAGAGTATTATTTCTCCCCATTTATTAATTATTGTAATTAAATAATATGCTGACAAAACCTAAATGTTAACTTTGATGTAGTAAGTTTTATATAAATAAAATTATAGCTTAGTGTATTTTCTGCCTAATGCCGTTCGATTATCTACATGCTCTCAGGGCATACATTGGCCACTTTTTAATTCTACTAGCTGTCTATAGCTCTGGAGATAAGAATACTCTTTTTTTAAATCTGGAAAACGTTTGGGTAATTAAAAAGGATTAAAAATTGCAATAATTTTCCAAAAGGCTTTTGGAGTGTGTTTTTGTTTCTAAAGATGGACAATTAATAGTTTTGATATAAATTGATGATAGCCAAGTTTTAATATGTTATTTAATAACAAAAATTAAATTACCCAAGAGACATTTACATATCCTGAGAGCACGCAAATAGTTGATAAAGAACACCTTAGTTATTTTTTTGCTCATAATAGATATAGATACTTAAGATATCCAAGGTGCGAATCTATAATCGATTTAACAGCGCTTTAGCATATGGTTATGCCTTATATTAAAATCAATCCAAACTTCGAAATTTATTAATTAAACGCTGTTTACGTTATAGCGGGAAAATTTCTTGTTCTTGATTAATTTTTAAAATATTTGAAAAAAGGCAGTTCCGATCTTTGCCGAATTTCAACGAAGACTTAAGTGGGTGAACTAAGCTATATTAAAGAAGGGTTGTCTACTAAGAGTCAATAAAAATACTAATTAAAAAAATATATCCTAAACCTTATTCGCTCCATTTGCCATGGTGCTATTTTCTGAGTATCGGCCTGTTATTTTATACCTAAGGTTAGAAAGATGGTTTAATCAGAACAGTTTTGTATATAGAATTAACAGCAAATGTCAAAAATGTAGGTATAATTGTCTCACAATAAAAGACCTGTTAACTGCAATAAAGATAACGGGTGGATCCCGTTCATCGGACTAAGGAAATTAAGTAATTATAATACGCGTGTGATATGTTTATATTAATTTAATAAAGTAAAAACTAAATATTAAACATTTTTAAATACTACTTATATTTATTTACATATATAATGTTATTCTATATCTAGTTCTGTTTCGCCGTCGCTATCCTCATTTAAATTAATTATTATGGTTGATTTGTATCCTGCAGAATAACTTAAGAATTTTCGACAGTAATTACTGATGGATTGCATTTTTTCTACAAAGTAGAAAGAAGTACATTGTAACCGAACATTTTATTTTAATTGGTGCCATATATGCTCTATGGCATTAAAAATAAATGATGTTGCAATACAACTAAACACTTCCTGTGAGAAATACAGACTAACATTCAATCTTTTAAAGTAATAAGGTTATTTTTAAACATTTAAAATGTTCTTATTTTAATTTAACCTTACCTGTAAATAATTATAAACCGGTCCCGATAATAAATAATAGGGATTAACGGGTATTGACGACCGCACGCATTTTATTGCAGGCATTAAATCAGAATCATTTATCGTGCAAAAGTACAAAGCATAAGTTGTGAAACAATTTGACCGCTGCAAAAGTCACTTTCAGGCCATATTTATATGGCTTTTTTGGGCAAGTAAAAATCTTCATAAAAGTCATTATTTATTTTTTCTACTCCCACATGTTTTTCCTTCACACTTAAGTGGCGGGTAAAGTAGGCTATTCCAGTTAACTGTGCGGCAAAATTTTATGTCCTTCCTAGTTAGGTTAAGAAACTGACCAATCACAGTAGTCAATTACAGAAAAGCCAAATTTACATGTTGTAAGTTCGTTTCCTGACAGCTTAGAGAAGTTAGGTTAACAATATGCTTCAAAAATATGCAAATCTGTCAGATTAAATTTGTTCTTAATAAATTTAAATCAAAACATTTATCCCCAGAGTCTATGTTTTCACAATATTTTTTTATAAAAGAGTACACGAAATGGTGCAAAAATTGAAGGTATAATAACAAAATTAATACCAAAATATATTTCTACCAAATTATTGTTATTTTCTGACCGAACTAAAGATTTGCACACAGACGCACTTTTTTATTTCAAAAATATCTTTAGTTCCACACATTTCTAGACAATTACTACAAGCTTTGGATAATATGTACTATATACCTACCAAATAAACGTTTTCTTACTAACCTTGGTTATTTTTTTCCATATAAATAATATTTTGCACGGGGATATTTTCCGATATATTTTGAACGGAGATCGAACCCAATTGATCTTAAAACTTTTATTATCTGCAACAAACATAGAAAATTAACTGGTAATTCTTCCTTAAATGGTGGAACATAAAGATAACCCGATAAAACAGACGAAATTATAGGATTTCTAGAAAAAAAATCCATTTTTTACTAACATTTTTAAGGTTATGTTATTTCTAATTACACTATTGACACTCCTCTATTCACGTTAACAATGTTGCTAGTTTGTAAATTGGCGATTATTTTGAAAAATTTGACCATAGCGAACGTTAACAATTAATATTAATGCACAAAATTCATTTTAACTGTTTAAAACGAATTCTACAGCTATTTGTTGTACTTTCGGAGTTATAATTCTTTACGCAAGCAGAAATAAACCCGACAAACCTATTTTTCTTCTGTGCCTTTTAGTAAAACAATTATTAATCAAATTACCTGGTTAAGAAAATAAATTGTTCGTTTTTATTAATACATATATCGCTTTTTGTCTGTTATTCTGCAATTCTGACAAAGCCGAATGTGAGAAAGATAGATATATTCAAAAGTGAGTTTGTATAAATATAAGAACTTACACAAATCGATAAATATGTTACAGTGTAATTTGGTAATAATGGGTTTGCCATCAAAATGAATTTTTGTTCAATTGTTTCTTATTACCGTTCTCAAAAGTTCATGGCCAACTTAAAAGACAAGTTATGATGCCTAATTTAAATAGTTTTTTTAAAATTCGTAGCATGAAGTTCAGAAGTGAAGTCGTAGAAAAAATATACTGTACAACTCGAGGATTGTCCATATTGCGCTCGGAAGTTTGAGCACTCCGCCAACGGCGTCGTGCTTAATTTACTTCCTCGTACGATATGGACATCATATCCACTCTTGTTACACAAACTACTATACCACGACTAATAATAAAATTCCCGATTTCTTTGCAAATATTGTATATTATCTTTATCTCCTATTTACACCTAAGTTTTCCAAGACCAATTAGTATAAGTTTCAAATCATGCTCCATTTTATCCTGCTCGAAAGTTGCTCACTTTTTCTTTGCCGTCGTTTGCACAAGTTCAAGTTAAATAATCATGCAAGTTTATCTGGAAAACTCGTCCATAAGCTTGTTAGAAAGTTGTTGAGTTTTTCGATCGTTATTTCGAGTTCATTTATTTCGCAAAGTTGGAAAAGTAGACCACACACGCATGTTGCCTGGTTTATTATGGAACAGGGCCGGATTTTTATTGTTGGATTTAAATATATACATACAGAGTCGTATTTATGGAAACGGTCGAAGTTGCTTGATTAGTAAATTAAAGATTAAGGTAACCAGGCCACAGTCATTGTGAGAAAATATTTCTGCCAATGTTCTATATGTCATGTAGGTCACCGTCAAGTATTGTAAATTTGGATTTACTATAAGTATATAATTGCATTTAATTAAAATAAAATATTATTTTCTTTGAACTTAATAATGTGTGGATGGAAAGTGTTCCACCGGGAAAGCAATGTACGTGGGACGGCCAGAGTATATACAGTAAGCGGCTGTAGTTTCTGAAATAAGAGGTAGATGAGAAATTATTCTGCACTGAGTAGGATCAAAGATAGTTGGAAGAGGAAGAACTGTAGGCAGGTTTTTGTTTCTCATACGGTTATTACAACCCATTTCCAAGCTCGCATAGAAAACGATAAAAAACAAAAAACCCTCCCTAGCATGCCATGCCAACATTTTTAGCTTTCCACCTTGTATGGGTTTAAGTAGCTTTTATCGCATATGAACTGGAGGAGATTTCATGATGAGACTTTATACAGCGTCATTTACTACCCGATTATGCTACTGCTAGTTGCCTTGTGCATGAGTATTTTTTGTAATCCTGATTCGGTATCTGATACCTGTCAGATGCCTCTTAGCATTTTGTTTTCGTTTCACCTTAGTTGCTATTTTAATAAAGAGTACAATATGCAACATTTACTGGCAGAAGACATAATTTGTTTTAATAATAATGATAATATAGTAGAACATATTGCAACCAATTTTGCGTAAATAACAAAAGATAGCTTTTTTCGTCTAAATTAAGCAATTACGCTGCAATACAAAAATACTAAAATAATCATGTCAGAGGTATAAAATGATCATTACAAAATGAAAAAAATCAGTTGCGTGCTATAAAAAAAAACGATGGATACATTTTTTCTACACGCATGCTTCTGGTCAAACGAGTAAATGTTTGTTTATACTAAAACATTCTCTCTGATAAACGTAATCGTAGAAAGTTTGATAAATAGAGATCGTTCCATTTTTAAAACAGTTAAAAAAATTTTTTAACGCTTAGGAAATACCCTGCGTAATTGATTTGTTGTTTTCTGTTTTTTTTTTATATAAAAAATGATATAGTATTAGTACTAGAAGTACACCAGTATTTCTTTTTTTAATGAAATAAATAATTACACAGTAAAATGGTAAGAAAAAAATGTGTTTCTTCTGCGACTAAAACTACTTCGTAGCATTTAGAACAGGTAAATAGGTATAAACGTTGCAACTGCAATACAAGACAGGATCTTATATTTATCAAGCGAGTATGGCAATGGGTAGTCGTAACCTTATAGGAAACGGAAATATGCAAACCGCAGTGTACTTGATGAGATTTATAGTACTCTTTACGTAAACTTTTAATGACCGACAAGGACACACGTCATCACTAGTAACATTCATTTTATAGAACTTAAAGTTTGGTCAGGGCCGGATTTTTTGGATATTTCAAATAACACTAAAGGGAATATAGGATAGAAAACCAGTAAAACATATTAATTTTATTTTGTATTCATAATAGTGTTGATATTGTGATATAAAGCACACATTTAATTTACAATATAAAATATAGGCAGTCGTGGGTCCAGTATTTTGGATAATTCAGTACGAATTGTCTGTGCATTACATCGCAAACACGGTAAGATTTATTAAAAAATAGTTTATTTTTTATTTTAACTTCGAGTCGAAAAAATCTATTCTTATATATTTAATAACCTAACGTTCAATTTTTAAGTTTCTTTTCCACAAGTGAATAATTTTTTCCTTAAAAGAGGTTCTAAAGAGTTCAAAGTTTCCAATAGGTTTAATTTTCCGTTAGTGTACACTAACACAACAAAGTTTTGTAATGTTATTTAATTAGGTGTTTTTTTTAACAATAAAGGAAAAATAAGTACTAAAAAGAAGATATATAATCCATTCGTCTGCGGAATAGTTACCTCAAACATATATTATGCTAATGAACCAAACCAAGATTAATTATAGTCTGCCTCATTAGGCGTAAGCCACTTTAGATTCCTAATAATATATGGGGCAAAATATATTCTTCCTGCGAAATTTTTCAATTTTTTCATGGAATTCCCGTAATAGGTAATATATACAATATATTTACTTACTAAAAAAAAAACACTACATACAGTCCAGCAGTTTGTAACCATAAAGTCTACGCACAAAATAATAGCAAAATGATCTCTAAAAATACCAAAAGCCACAATACTGCTCTTATTCAACACGTGAACAATCAAAACCAGAATGGCGTGAATAGATGAGGTGCCATGCAAGGTATGCGGTTCTGTTATATTGAGAGAACTCGCATAAGACACGCGTATTGATGAAGTACGGTAAGAGATATGCGAAGGCAAAAGCGTTAGAAAGAGATACACATACTAACGGCATCGAGGTCAGATTCTGTAACAATAATCGCTTGACGGGTTTTAGTTGATGAACGGGCAACATATTAGAGTGTTCAGTATATATTTTTGTCGTGTACATGTAATTATATAATACAGCCAGTTATATATGCATCTCTCATAAATCTTGCCAATGTTTATGAGAAAAATTCTGAATTAAGGAATTCTTAATTCATATGTTGACCAATGCGTTTGACAAGAGAAATGTCAAAGCATTAGAAATTTACGTGAAATATAGTATACATAATATCGTCACCAAAAAAGCACATAGCTTTTAAGCAGGCAGAACATTAGTTAAACTTTCAAATAATTTAATGTTCAGTGATACATACCACCTGAGAAGTGCATTTATGAACTATTTTGACTATTCATATTAGTTCTTCTGGTTTTATGTTCCTAGTCCTTCTCTGTTTTATTCAAGCATGCAGATACATCTACGTTGTACTTTGCCAACTCGCGAAACAAATTTGAAATAACTATCTTAATCAGCAACTTTTTAACTAGAAAGCAGCAACTTTTGGATAAAGCTGAAACTTTTGGCAGCCTTATTAGAATTCTTTAAGCAAAAACGAACAGACGCTAGGTGGTTTGTTCACTCTGCAGCATTTGCTTGAAAATATTAGAAAATGATTTACAATTAAGGGGGTCGAAAACAAAGAGGTTCGAAAACCATTGACGACAAATAAAGGTAAAATCAAAGAAATATAAACTAGATAATCAAATCTACTAATTTAAATGTCATTCTCATTGCTGGCCTATCTCAAAATTTATTTAAACTCTTTACCATTTTTCAAGATTTACTTGGCTTCTTTCCTCCTTATAATTCTGCTTTAGGATCATACAATCTCAGCCTGAATTGCATCTCAATTTTTTTGGTGGTTCTCCCTAGATTCTACCCTCAATTAATAGTTTGTTTAAGTTGGTTTACCCAAAAGGAGCAAATGATAGTGATAGTTTGTTTCAGTCGGTATACCTAAAAAGGGAAAAAACAAAGTGGATGGGGGGGGGGGGGGGTAGGGATGGAAAAGAGAGGTTACCAAAAAAATCTTTCTGCCAAAAATTTACTGATTTTAATTCTTTTTGCGCCTACGCTCGGAGATTAATAGTTCGAAAATGAAAGGGGTTTTATATTATTATTATTATACTATGAGTACTTACATAAATCAAACAGCGTAGACTCAGTTAGTAGAAAATTATTTATTTTACCAACATTTATAGTCATTATTTACAATTAAGTACTTAGTATCCGTGAGTAATCAATTTATTGCTTACTTGCTTAGAAGGGGCAACCACTCAAGTTAAATTAATTTTATTACTCACGGTTCCAAATTAATTAAAGGGCTATTTTCGTAGATTTTTTTATAATTAAACAACATCTCAAGAAATATAAAAGATAAATCAAATGTTATTGCTAAGTTTTTATAAAATGGTATTGGTTGGTTGGTTCAAGGAGGGTTGACCTGTCAGTATACGGGACCTACAGTGTTTCACGTGGGATCCGAACCACGCGTATGCACTAGTTTATCCGTCAGTCTCCTAAAGGCAGGACTCTCCGCCCTCAATGGGTCGTATTCGGGAGTCAACCAGTGTCATACTTCATTCCTACCTCTAAAATCTTGGGTATGCTTTTTTTATTAAGCGTATATCCATCCCAGGGATGGAACCCGGGTCAACTGCGGCCGAATGCACCGAGCTGCCATACCATGGCAAAAAATGGTACCTATTAGAAATCACACAGGGAGAAACTTAAAAGAAACCGTAGTAGCTTGGAGGAGATTGGGCGACTAGGTCACCCAGCATGTACATTTCAATGGCGCTACTCACATCTAAGTTGTGGCGAATGCGAGACCCGGCAATCCAAGTATCTGTGACTCGGCATGCTAATCGCCACGTTACTGTAGTCTCTTGAGCAACGCAAAATAATAAATATAAAGCCATTTTTTAAGCTGAAAATCATGAATATGCGACCTCAAGCTCGCGACTGCGTGACTATAGAATCGACCGTGTTAGGATGAGTCTACAGTTTCTTTAAAGTTTCGCCGTGTGGGGACTACCTTACTTTAAAAATGTACGGTACTCGCTTTGATCTTGGGAACTCTTTACGGTCATTATGATAAGTAATAAAATGTTTTTTGCATATATTTTATAATAAATTATTGAAATGCCACACTGTGAATGAATGTAATATATTTTAAGACCGGAATCGTTATAATAAAACCAACAAACAGTCTAAAATTGATATACTACCACATCAAAGCTTTTTCAGAAAGTTTATTTGTTCTACTACAAAGTATTTCCTAACTTTTTGTTTAACCTTTTTGTGAAATAAACTTTTCTTTGTGTACACTTTCACCATAATAATAATGAACAAACAAGAAGGCTTAGGATGTTAAGTTGTTTTCAAAGTTTTTATTTTGTGTTTTGTTCGTTCTATTTAGTTCGTCAGTCGAAAGGGGATTAAATGGGAGTGGTCGAAAAACTCTAGGTAAGCTAAACTTGTTTCCAAAGAATTGAAAATAGAAATGTTCAGTTTTAAAATGAACGTAAAAGGTTTAGCTGGTTAGTAAGTAAATTATTAATGGAAATACTTATTAAAAGAATTACCTTTTTCAAAACTTGATTGAATAAAGAATATGGACCCATTTAAAATCCTCTTAAACATCTACACTCTACCACTAGTTTATAATACAGTGTGTATCAAATTCGATTTTTACCATGAGAATCTCGAACCGAAAAACATAATTATATTTTCATCTTAAACATAATATACAAGGTCCTGCAATTGTGCGTCATAGGCTTCTATAACTCCTATACGAAAAAAAAAGTTAGGAATGTCATTCATATGCAGACTTTTACTGTGTCATAGAGTTTATTGCAGGAAAATATTTTTCCATATGATGGCCCAAAAAGTATGATAATAAAAAGTTGTATTTATTAAATGGAACACCTAGTATTTTATTGCATATTTAGGTTCGCATTAAAATCCTTTAATATTGTTTAAAGTTTCATACATTGCTTCGGTAGTTTAAGAGTAATAAATTAAAAACTAAAAAAATTAAGTTTTACGGTCATGGAAAAAGAAATCAAAAAAACCATCCCAATTCACTTATTATTAAACAATGAAATTGAGTGAAATTTATGACAAGGGGTCTAAAGATATTATGAATCTAATAGTGTTTATCTATTTTATACAGGGTGTTCATAAGAATGTCTCAAAAGGACACATTTTAAATTCATATTTCTCTAGTTTTTCAAATGGAATACCCTATATATTATTTCACTATTGAATGTAAAATTCTTAGGCAATTTTTTTGTACTACATGCTTATAAGTTATTTCCAACAATTTACAAAATAATTGCAAATTTTATAAGTTATATTTAAAAATAGTGTTTACTTATTAGTTTGACAGATGTAAAAAAAATACATGGACAAATCCATTTTTCGATAAGTTTTAAAAAAGTTGCATCAAGTGGTATTCTCTAATTAAAAAAAAAATCGGTTAGGGCGAGACCCACAAAATATCTTTGAGGACTTATTTTTGGATTTTAAAGTAATCTTATTCCCAGAGCTGCTATAAGCAGAGTTCCATTTCAAATCCCCACCCTGTATTATTAATATATGACGATATATATTTGGCTACAATAATAATTTTATTTTGAAGAAATAGTCCATACTTAAAGTGGAGTGGAAATTCAGAAGGAAAGAAATAAGAACACAAAGTCTTCCTCCACTATTATATTAAATTAAAGAATCTCGTATGTTCAGAGAAACTTTTTATCTCTACATGTTTCGAATGCAGAAGCATTCATCTTAAGGAGAATGAATGAAAAAGAAGAAACTAATAGATATCACCTTAACGGAGCATCAAAATTGTAAGTTCAGTAAATAGAACTGTGAGAAAACTAATACACACGTGGTATTGTAACAATAAAAATATATGGGATTCAGGCTCATGGCACTGTAAAAGATTATATGCAGAATAAAAAATATAACATCTCTGTCTGAGAAGAATGGTTGGAAAAATGTGGAAAAGAGAAAGTTAATTAATTAATTAAATTAATCGAGAAATTGAAGGCTGGTCATAACAGAAAACTGAAGTGTGAGGAAGATGAAGTTATTAAATTATGTTAAAATTGGTGGGTTATTATTTAAAGTGGCAGTTCTAACAAGGTTCGTCAGATGAATACCACATGTCGATTGACAGTTAAGAATAGAAAAATTGGAAAAAGTAGATTTTGCTATGTTTATTTAGCATTTTGTAGAATTAAATGAACTTTTTTCAAAAAACCTTATGGATCAAATAAAATTAGGCGCGATCGTCACCACGTTTCCAATTTTATCTTTTTGGAAACGTGGTGGCGATCGCGCCTAATTTTATTTGATCCATAAGGTTTTTTGAAAAAAGTTCATTTAATTCTACAAAATGCTAAATAAACATAGCAAAATCTACTTTTTCCAATTTTTCTATTTTTAACTGTCAATCGACATGTGGTATTCATCTGACGAACCTTGTTAGAACTGCCACTTTAAATAATAACCCACCAATTTTAACATAATTTAATAACTTCATCTTCCTCACACTTCAGTTTTCTGTTATGACCAGCCTTCAATTTCAATTTCTCGATTAATTATTAACTTTTTCTTTTCCACATTTTTCCAACCATTCTTCTCAGACAGAGATGTTATATTTTTTATTCTGCATATTATAAACTTTTACAGTGCCATGAGCCTGAATCCCATATATTTTTATTGTTACAATACCACGTGTGTATTAGTTTTCTCACAGTTCTATTTACTGAACTTACAATTTTGATGCTCCGTTAAGGTGATATCTATTAGTTTCTTCTTTTTCATTCATTCTCCTGAAGATGAATGCTTCTGCATTCGAAACATGTAGAGATAAAAAGTTTCTATGAACATACGAGATTCTTTAATTTAATATAATAGTGGAGGAAGACTTTGTGTTCTTATTTCTTTCCTTCTAATTTTATTTTCTGAAATTTGATATAAAAATAAAAATATTTTGTTGTTAACGAATAATACAATCTCTTCAAGACAGTTATTAAAAACAATGTTAAGGAGGGGTGGGTCAACATTTTTTGTTAAATAATCAATTACATAAATAATATGCCCTTATTGTTTTTAGTAATTTACTCACATCAAATAAAATATTAATATTCTCCTTACTTTAACCCATGGGCGGCTCGTGGTCAATTTTACAGGGTGGTCTAATCGAAATTTAGTTATAAGTACTTTGGTAAAAAAAAGCACGTTTTAAACATCGGCCATATTTTAACTTGAATTAGTTGAAAGCTCGGTTAAATACCTATTGTACTGTTATTAAGAATAACATGGTTAAAGTTTATTGTTTTATCGTAAAATATGGTTTAAAACCAATCGAGAGAACTTGCATATTATTTGAAATAGCAAGCATACAAAACAGATTGAATTGATTTCGTCACATCCACAAATCCATTTAGAAAACAATTTATAGATTCCAAACGTTTCCTCGAATTAAAACTGTTTTCTAAATCTTTAATTTCTTACACTACCGACCTTTTACCTAAACTTAATACTCCTTGCTTAAAAAGTAAAAACTAACAAACTTCCTGACATCAGCTCGCACTACAAATTTTCCCTGAAAGTAACTTAAAGTTTACTACTACACCGCCCTCTATTAAGGTCTTCCCTCCACACGTTTCCACAAACGTTACATTACAGGTTTCTTCGTGTTTCATGAAAATGGTACCATGGGCTTATTTTTCTCTGGCTCGAAGCAATATTAGTTACCTTATTAATTATTAGTCTTGAACAAGGGCGTAGATATGAGGAGGGTAAAGGGGGTAATTACCCCCCCCCCCCCCCAGGACCATAATAATGAATAAAAAATGTAGTTTGTTGCATCAGTTATTGTTTTGTCAAATTGCAATAAAAATACTTTTGGAAAAAGAATTTGCAAAATTACTTTGGGAATTAAATTTTGCTTTATACACCTTACTTCGTAAGTAATCTTGAATATTCTTGTGTAATATTAACAAAAAAATTTGAGATTGATGATTGAGATAAAATTTTGTCGATGACCCACAAAACTAGCTTTACGTCTAGTTTGCTTAACAGCGAAAGACTTCCCAATAAACATGTTTGGTTGTATATTATTTACCGTAAATGCTATATCACCAACTCTAAATAACCAATATACAGGGTGTTTCATTAAGCTCGACGAACGGCCACATCTCAGAAACTACTGGGCATAGAAATTCAAGAAAAAAAAATTATAACTAAAGCGGCCATGAGAAAATCCTGGAAATAATTTTTAAGTTCCGCATTTTGCAGCAAGAGGGCGTAATTGAAAAGTAAATTTTAAAATTTTACATATCTCCAAAAATTCCACATTAAAGTATATCTTTGATAACATTATTAAAAAGCTTGGACCATTATGCATCATTTTGGTCCTATGCTCATTAGCGTACCGACTTTAATAAGAGGGGAAAGTGTAAACATTTAAATCGCTGTAACTTATAAACGATTTATTCGATTTTAGAAAACTAAAGACTGTTTGGAAGAGAAATGTATGCACTTTTACCAATCGTATTTAGTTGTCCCTAATAGTTCTTAAAATAAATGCTAGAGGGCGCAATTTGCAATAATAACACATTTTTTGATTATACTCCGAAAACATAAATTATGCGGTATAATTATGATACCATAATCGAAAAGTAGATGAAATTAGCTAGAAAAAATATTAAAACCGCAGCTTGATATCTTCGTTCGTTTCAGAGTTATCGCCAATAGAATAATTTTTAAAACTTTAAATGAAGAAGCGGTTATATATTTTTCAGAAAAAAAGTGGTACGCCAGTGACATTTTTCCATGTGGATATTATTTCTAATTAGCCTGGTCAATTCTGTATGAAAATGGTCTCTAGCGTTTTTCTCGTCAGGCACACCGTTCTTAATTAAAATAATTAAATTAAATTAGCTCTACTATTTATTATTATTATTAACATTGATATTGCAAAATTTTGTTTTATAAAAATTGTTGGAAATGACCACCTTCACTTAATACGCATGCTTGCGGCCATCTAATTTAATTTAATTATTTTAATTAAGAACGGTGTGCCTGAGGAGAAAAACGCAAGAGACCATTTTTATGCAGAATTGACCAGGCTAATCAGAAATAATATCCACATGGAAAAATATCAGTGGCGTACCACTTTTTTTCTGAAAAATATATAATCGCTTCTTCATTGAAAGTTTTAAAAATTATTCTATTGGCGATAACGCTGAAACGAACGGAGATATCGAGCTGCGGTTTTAATATTTTTTCTAGCAAATTTCATCTACTTTTCGATTATGGTATAATTATATCATATGATTTATTTTTTCAGAGTAAAATTAAAAAATGTGTTATTATTGCAAATTGCGCCCTCTAGCATTTTTTTTAGAACTATTATGGACAACTAAATACGATTGGTGAAAGTGCATACATTTCTCTTCTAAACAGTCTTTAGTTTGCTAAAATCGGATAAGTCGTTTATAAAAGTTACAGCGATTTAAATGATTACACTTTCAACAGCTCCCCCCCCCCCCTCCCCCTCCCCCCTCCCCATCTTATTAAAGTCGGTACGCTAACGAGCATAGGACCAAAATGATGCATAGTTGTCCAAGCTTTTTAATGGTGTTATCAAAGATATACCTTAATGTGGAATTTTCGGAGACATGTAAAATTTTAAAATTCACTTTCCAATTACGCCCTCTTGCGGAAAAATGCGAAACTTAAAAATTATTTCCAGGATTTTTCATGGCCACTTTAGTTATCTTTTTGCGCTAGGCTAAACTCCTTCCTACCAATTTAAAATGTTACACCCTGTATTAACTACCCAACATCTCTTGATACTTTATCATGCACAAGTGGGTAGCAGAATTTCCTATGGCGTTTGTTTCTGGGGTGGGTCTGATATTCTTTTATTCCAAGAGAAAATTTTAAGAATTATTAATAATGTACCTTCTACGCACTCATGTAGAAACCTTTTTAAGGCATATAATATCTTGACTGTTATATCTGTGTACATTCGTACATCTTAGAAAAGTGTGTTTATAAATCAAACGAAGTTTAAGTAGCATTATATGATTCAATTTTAACACCAAACATAAATCGAACTTTTGTGTTCCGCACTGTAATCTTAGTATTACCAAGGAGTCTGGAAACATTTTGGGACCTAAATTATTTAACACTCTTTTTCCTTATTTAAAAAACGCTAATAATTAAGTGACTTTTAAAAAAGGCCTAAAAACATTTTTAGTCAGCAAGACTAATTATAGTTTTGATGAATTTTTTTCGAGAAGTAGATACTAAAGTTTTCAGAAAAAAATGTAAGGATTTTTATTTTAGGATGATTTATAATAAATATTATTAGTAAAAGACACTATTTGACAAGTATAAGCACGTATTTTGCATTGATCAATGTTAAATTTTGTATTTTTGCAAAGACCGTTCCCAATATCATAAATATAGGTAAACAATCATAGCGGAATCAATGTAGAAGATAACGTCGGAAAGCCTAATGGTGACCTTTATAACGAATAGTATCAGTATACCTACAACTGCAACCTTCGTTATATCTACTAATCGTCGTTTAGAGTTTAATGGCACCTAATTTATTATTTTAGTACAGTTTTTGACAATTTAGGTGTTTATACTATTATGGGAGATGGCCATTTTATAAGCAAGAAGTTTATATAAAATTTTATAGGGGTAATTTTTGTTACTTATATTTGAGAAGTTATAAAGAATGATTACGTTGATTACTGATAAGTTTATAATATATCATAGCCAACACCAGCATCTTCCACTTTTTATATGGGTGATAACCATCACTTCTACATAACTATGGTTATTCTAGTTGTATAAATGAGGTTGCGGCAAACCTTATATCAATTCATTATAAACAGATTGGTAACCATTAACACAAGTTAAATGAGGAGAAAGAGAAACTAAGATATATTCAATATGAAATCTTTATTTTACTCTACATGTTTTGAACGCATAAACGTTCATCTTCAGAAGAACTTCTGGGAACCATATCCTAAGATGTCTCGGAACATCTGTCCTACCAACACACATAATTTTCATTTTCACCATTTACCAATAACTTTTCAACAATATACTCCATTACTGAAAATGCTGTTCAGGTTTCAATATCACTCTCACGTAACGTTTCTCATTTCGTCATTTTAAACTACCATTTATCAATCATTCTCCCATATTTATCTATAGAACCTGGTAGTATTTTTCTTCCCTACTTCTATGGAAGCTCTTCATCACTTTCTTCAATAATCTAACTTCCTCAAAAGCTTTATGAGGGTGTCACTTACAATTTCCTATTTTTATCTCAACAGAAACTATAATTCTCCTGAAGATGAACGTTTATACGTTCGAAACATGTAGAGTGAAATAAAGATTTCTTCTTGAATATATCTCAGTCAAGGTTGACTGACCCATTTAATTTGCCACTTCACTTCAAGTATGGACTACTTCTTCACATTAGTATAAGTTTTATAAAATGGTGATGGAAACAGTTGTTTTGCCTTATTATATACTTCTAACTTATTGTAATTTTATAACCTTCTTATGTACTATTGTTACCATTATATAACTTGATGTTATCATAAGTTGCGACAAATGTTTATTGGGATGGGCATTAAATATGAAGGATACATGGAAAAAAAATTGGCTGCTTTATGGGTGGTTTTAAGCTTTAAAAATATTAAGTCAGGTACGTGATAAGAGAATTTATGTGGGAGATAATTGACCAAATAATATTTATGAAAAAGCCGCCACTGCTTCATCCTATTTATAAAACCTACCTCATAATAAATTGATTTCTTTCTAACGGGCGTTTCATATTCCGAACGTCGTTAGCAGAAGATTGCTCTCGTACATTTAAAACGAATAGTCGTAAAGCAGCACTTGACCCACTAAAATTCTCCCCTAAAATCCAAAAAGCATTAAGAGATACCGGCATTGCATTTCCGGATCCTGTTTTATTACCTATAGGTTGAGAGCGAGGAACTCGAGAATCGTTAAAATAAGAAAACTTTTGTAATGTTCAGGTCGGTCATCAAATCGAATCATATTAAGTTGTCTACATTTTAGGTTTATCGGATACACAGTAAAAAGTACTTGGAAATTTGTTTTTGGTTGTTACAATAATTACCAGTCCTCACATAGGGAGACTTATAAGAAACTGGAGTAGGTAGCTTTTAATACTAGGAAACTGGGCCACTAGATAACCCAGATTTGAATGACGCTAATCACACGGCGTTGCCTAATTTGCGACGACTGGGAAACCCGGCAACCCGAGTATCCGCGACTTGGCATGCTGGATCGCCACCATGATATAACTATACAAGGTATGATATCAACACAGACGTGACGTGACGTCACACAGAGAGGAATTTTGGAATTGAACGCTCCGAATTATACGACAAAGTGTAGTTTACGTTATTAAAAGGCAATTTTATATGAAATTTTCAATAAATTTGTTTCAAATCATATTAGCCTTAGATTTCTACTGTGATTTAAATCTTAAAACATACATTTTAGATAGATATATTGATTATTTTGATCAAAATTTAAAACTTCCTTTACTTACCTTAGGTAACTCAAACTTTTAGATGTGATTATGCTAAAAGGAAAACTTCTTTAAAGTACGTAGGAATTCATTTAGACCAAAATTTTACATGGAAACAGCATGTTACTTATTTTACAAGCAAATGAAAAATATTCTAATTTTAAATTATTTGAAAATTAAAATATTATTTTTATACTCCGAGTACTTACTTTGAAGATGATATGCACAAGTAGAATTAATAATAAATGATGGCATTGTTTGGGAAAGTTAATATTAATAAAAATAACCATAATAATAAGAAATATCTTTATTTAATTAATTATAAAAATAGACAATAGAAATGAATATTTAACCGTTTACTCTAAAAGTTGATATACTTAACACGAACAACTTCAGTAGGTATACATTGCGAATATGGAAATTGGAAAACAACACACTGTCCAATATTATTTGTATAGAAAAGAGCTTAAAATATTTTTACCCGTGTCTGAGTATTCGTTAAAAAAAAAATTGTTCTGATTTAATTTCACATAAAAAGTTTTAATACAAAATTTAGGTTACTGTTTTTATCATTTTTCTTTTTCCAGAAAGGGTCGCATCATTTTAATGCTCTGTTATAAAAAGAAATACATCCTACATGAAAAAATTACATTTTGGCCTTCGAACATAATATCGAAGAGCTAATTCAAGAATAAATACGCACATAGTAAAAAAAAATAAACAAGACCGATAGTTGTCAGGTGTATTTTTCAACAATTTGTGTTTCATAATTTCGTTCATAGTCATCGTCGCTGAAATGTTTGGAGCAAGCACCAGCATTTTTAATTTTACACTTATAGTTGCGTTTACACACATGCTTCCAAACACCTTGTAATATTCCTTAAAATTGGACATCAGGCGTAAAACTATTGTGTTTATTATCGACATTATAACACCTAATTTTTCAGTAACTTTACAAATCAGTTATCAGAAATAAACGACTGGTCATACTTCAAACTCTAACGTAAACAACGGAAAAATCGCAATATGGCGGTTTTTACTCGCTATGTGACGTCACGAAAGTCACGCCCACCTGCTCGGTTTCATATCTCTTGTAGTTGTATCATAGGTCGCCACGCTACTTTAGTCTCTAAAGCGACGCAAAATATTAAAAATGGAGTAAATTTTTAAGCTGAAAATCATGAATGTGCATGAATGCCTTAAGCTCGCGACTGCGGGACGACAGTATCGGCCGTGTGAGGATTAAAGGCAACTCGAGTAGCCTAGTCGCCCAGTCTCCTAGTTTCCAAGCTACTACAGTTTCTGTCTAGTTTCCCCTTGTGAGGATTGCCTGAAATGATAAATGCTCAACAAAGCATATACAGTGAGAATGTAAAAGTATGTTTTTTTAAATCGCGCAGATCCATCAATTTGTTATATTTTTGTTGCTGTTTTTTTAAGATACATTTATATAAAGATTTTTCTAGAATTATTGCATTATATTTAAACCCATAAATCCTGATATGACAACAATCGAGGGAAACATATTTTTAAATGTCGCATCATTACAGGGTGATTCCTAAGTTGATACTTCTGTTTAAGCTGTGTATAGAAGGCATTAAAATAAGCAACATTTTTAAATACCATTTTTCAAAAAACTTAAAAATAGGCGTAATACAGAAGTCAAAAATCTAAGTGCGGGCCTGGTCATCAAAATGTAGTCTGATATACCTTGTGTTGTTTTGTCTTATTAATTATGTAGTTTACGGGTCGGTGGTCAGTAATTTATTTGGTGATCTGCTGCGGTGTGTTTTTCTGAAGCAAGTTAATTTTAAATTGGTGTCACGTGAAAATGGTAAAATTTGAAAACAATGAACTAGTAGATATGGTAGGTGCTAATTTACTGTGAGTGTCGTCAAAGTGCGGCTGCTGCTTAGACATTATACGCTTTCCCTTGCGGGCTCATCCTACATCCAGAAGTTTTCTTAATGTTATTCAACGGACCGCATTTGATTCGTAGTGTAATAAGTGAATGTAAGTACCTTATTTTTGAGGGTTTCGAAAAATGGTATTTGAAAATGTTGTTTATTTTAATGCCTTCTATACACTGCTAAAATAGAAGTGTCAACTTAGAAATCACCCTGTATAATGAACGAGAAAATAGACCATTTATTTTTTTGGTATTATGGCTTGATCATGCTGCCACTGGAGAAGCTCTAAAGAAAAAGTGACAAGACAAGAGTGACATGTATTTGTTTTACTTTGAAAATTAGAAGTCATTGATCAGAAGTTACTTGTTCTAAGTTAAGAAATAAAAATTAACCTCTTAGAAATTCCAAAACTAGTACAACTATAATATAAACAATGGCTATAAATCTACGATTAAAACTTTTATAGAAATTTACATCTCTTAACACAAAATTTAACTGTGTCAGAGGATTTTATGACATGGTTTTAAACAACTCGACATTAAAAATTATCCACAAATAGGTAAATAGTGTGAAACTAAGCAAACAAATAACCGAACGTGGACGCCGCAGACTGAATTCGTTAAACGGCGAGAGATAGAGGTCGGTCGAGAAACGTCAGTTATCATCCAAATTCGGTTCCGTTGAGGCGTTGAACCGCCTCCCATGATGATTACATTATTTTAAATAGATTTTTCCATTGGCGTCCGCCAAATTAGGTCTGGATTGGGTCCATATCTAACTTTATAAATAAAATATGGAGGATACCCAAGGAGTCACCCGTTTAGTCGAATCAGCTCAAATCCAATCCGCGAATCCCTCAATCATTATAGCAACAAAAACAAATCCACACACCCACAAAATGTTAAAAAAAAAGTATTTTATTTAAAATTTGAATTCTTATAACAACCATATAAAAAGGTATTTTATTACAACATGATTGACGTTTGAAAAACAAAACAGGTCTGTAAATAAATATGAAAATCTTAAAGCTCAATAAACAATTTTCTTGCTGTTAAGATAAAAATACCGAATAGAATACGGAGAACAAAAGGCAATCAAAAATGGATCTAAGTGGGCTTTACGTTGCTGTGTTTTCAATATATAGAAAATTTGTTTTTGATATGTTCAAGAACATAAGGAGAAAATAAATAGAAATTACTATTTCTATAAAAAATTTCACTAAATGAATTTGTAAAAAATTAGTAGTTTTAAATAGGTTGTTTAGCACAGGATCGTAAAAATTTCTCTTTTCCTAATCTAAAGTTGTAAAATGCATATCTATTTTATCACATATATTTCTGGCAGTATCAATTTTATTTATATTGTCGGATATGGATTGGTAATTGAGGATGGATTCCACATCTAATACTTCGCTGTAAAGTTAAGACTCTTAATGGGTGATAAGTTTTGATAAAAAAATAGGTGCAGTGGAAAGATAGTGCATACAACAAGGACAAGAACATTTCTAGCTTCGTAGGAGGAGTCAGTAGACAATGTTTATAAAAATAACTGTTTGTAACTGGTTAAAGAAAGGGTTTCATTTTGAATAGTACATTTAAGAAGCTTTTCACCTAATGTTAATCATTCCTGACACAGCAAAAAGGAACCCCTTTTCGATTCTGGTACCAAACACTATAAAAACTCAAAGGAACACTTACTTGGTGAAGTTGTTAAACGTATTCAGCTGTAAGGGTAACCTCTGACCGTTTGGTCACTTAAGTCTGTCTAAATGATGTAAAAATACAATCTCAGAACCAGAGCAGTTTTCAGCCAGTTAGGAAGTGATAATGGTAATGTTAATTTAATTGCTAAATTGTTTATTTATCTTTTGGTCTGAGTTGACTATAAACTGGAAACTGTTTCTCTTAAACTTACTTGAAATAGCATCGTATGTGAGTTTTAAGGGGACAACTCTTCTTTAGAGAAAACTCTCTAAATATACTGATTTGATTACTTTATTTTTGTTCCTTAAGCCTTGTATGTTATTTACCGTAATGTAATTGTAAATTGTTTTGCTTTGCTTCGCTTTAATACAAATTTTAAAAATCTTTGGTGTTTCAATAAATAAACGTAATTTCAAACCATCTAAACATACAATATTTCAGATAGTGTTAATAATTGTATTTTTGATTTGTCCGTTGCATTTCGTACCGTAGTATATGTATTTCAAAACTAATGAAATATATTTTAGAAATTAACAAATAATAAAGTTCAACACTCCATAGATCAGACCGCTCTGTGGAGTATTATGAATTTAGGCAGACATTTAACAAAACTAAATAAAATAGTGGAATTTAGTGTCCGTCAAAATATATAAAAAAAGAAGCTTAGCGGCAAACGCACAGAGTAGTGCATCTATCTTTTGCATTAAAGGACACAGGGACGCCAAAGGTATTGGATTCCCTTTGGCACAGGTAGACAATGATAGGCTGTTTCGTTCTTATTAGAACTCATCAGAAAGCCATAACCCGTAAGCAACCCCCAGTACAGCGAGATTATTCTTTCAAGACATTTTTAAGAATAAAAATGTGATGAAAACACAGTAACGCCATCAGTAGGCATCAACTCGATGCAAAAGATAGCCATCTAACGTGATAACATAGAAATATAAATAAATGAAGCACGGAACGGCCCTTTAACCAGTATAGAAAACATTCTTCGCTTTCCCACACATCTCTATGGTTTTGTAGATTCAGATCTAGATCGCTCTGCAGTCGCCCACTGGTTTGCATCACTAATCCGTACATTTTTTTTATTAAACAAAATTTTATCAAGAAATAGTGACAAAAAATATTTATTGGTTTGCATTGAAAATTTGGTAGACGATTACAACGCTATGGTCTGAAAAATATTCAAAATTTCTGAAATATGAAGTTTATCTTATACTGTTAATTGAGATCAGATACCTTGAAGGTATTCTACTTTAAAATGATAGCTTTCTAAACCTTGATTAATAATGTAGTATTATAGTTATTTGAATGTTCAGGGTGTCCATTTTTGGGCACTCTCACTCTCTCACTTCTACGAAAAAAGTTCTGTAAGAATACCTTTTCACCTCTCTAATAAGTTAAAAGTCAACTGGGATATATGGTAGGTGGCCCAAAAGTGATAATTTTCATTTTCACCCTGTATCTCAAAAACCAAGACGGCTATAAAAATTTTGTTTACAGCATGTTTAGTTTCACAAAAAAGTAGTACAGTGCTGCGAGAATCGCAAACCTCTATCTTTAAATATAAGAGGGATACCCTACAAAAGTGCCTAAAAATGGATACCCTGTACGTTGTATATTCAATTTATTGCTGAATATCTGTTATTTTTACAGATTATCTTAGTTAGTAAGTGTCCGCGCTAAAAGAAAACGGAGCTTCATAATATGCACACAACGAAGCGATGCAATATTGCAAATTAAATAACCTTTTAATCTACGTATATATGTGTATAATTTTGCGTTGAGAATTATTCATTCAAAATCTCCAATTACACGAAAACATTGCATTCTTAATCTGCAATGAATCATAATGTGTAGGTTTTAAAGTCTGTTTAATAAACAAATGTGTTAAAAATACAGTTATCTTGGCCATTCTCCAAGAAAATGACTTAATTTGAAGTTAATCGACCAACGCTAAATAAATAAAACAAAAAGTAAAAATAAAATCGGGCATTTGTAAAATTTTATTTTGCACTATGTTGTGTTGATTGTTTTTTTGTAGAGAAAAACAAATGTATGTTAAGGCTTGTAAAGAAAGCTTAATAGATTGATATAAAACCGTATGACAAAAAAGAGCATTATAATAGTTTGTATAACTAGAGTAGCTAATATGATGTCCATATCGCACTAGGAAAAAAAAACTTCCGAGCGCATTAACTCTGACATACATGACATTAGCAGACTATAGCCACACTGAATCAAAATTATGTAGTTAGTAGATCAAGAGTAAAAGAAGATATTCGGAACACATTTATTGTGAGTAAATCACTTAGGTCTACAATAATTTTGATAGAAAGAAAGTCTTTAGCGACAGGCGGTCAAAGTAGTGCATCTATCTTTTGTATTAAAGTACACAGGGACGTCAAAAGTAATAGGTTCCCTGGGGCACAGGTAGACAATGACACGCTGTTTCGTCCTTGTTAGGACTCGTCAAAACCCGTAAGCAACTCCCAGTACAGCGAGAATATTCTTTCAAGACATTTTTTAAGAATAAAAATGTGATGAAAACCTAGTAACGCCATCAGTAGGAATCAACTCAATGCAAAAGATAGCCATCAAATGTGAAATTATACATCTAAATAAATCAAGTACGGTGGCCAACTAAACACCTGTATAGGAAACGTTTTACGCTTCACTACACTTTTCTACGGGTTTGTAGATTTAAATATAGATCGCGCTGTAGTAGCCCACTGGGTGCTGATCCAATTCGTATACAATGCAGTGTTTTTAAAAATAAAGTAGAGAGTTTAGTGTCGGTATAAGTAAATAGAAAGAAAGTTTTTAGCGGCAGGCGGACAAAGTAGTACATCTATCGTTTGCATTAAAGTACTTTATTGCAAACGATAGATGCACTACTTTGTCCGCCTGCCACTAAAAACTGTCTTTCTATTTACTTATACGGACACTAAACTCTCTACTTTATTAATAATTTTGATGTTTAGAAGCGGGCAGTGACTTCTTTTGAGACACTGATTCTTATAATCACCTTAATTTTTTATACATCACGTCCAAATTTTTCATTAGGCGGCGTACATACTAAACTTAAAATGTAAAATAATAGGCATACGTTCCGAAGATCATCAATTGAAAATTCTTTCATCCTATTGTATACCTTGCTCATTATAACTAAATTTATCAGTAAAAATTGTATTGTATTGTCCGTCTAAATACTCAACACGAGAAAAAAAATATAGGATTGTTTCCACCATAAGTTGGAGGTAAATAATTTTTGGCAACATCTCTCGGTTGTAATGCACCTTTTGCCTAGAAACCTCTTTTCCATGTCCCCTTTTAACTGATTCCAAGAAAGCACGAAAAAAGGGGTAGTTTTTGACTATTTTCTGTGGTTACGGAGAATCTGGAGAACTTTAAGATTTTTGCGTATTCTCCAGCCTAGAAAACGAGGGAGGAAGTAGGTTTTAGAGCTGCAGAAAGACCATCCATATCTTTGTGATTCCATCACTCCACCAACCAACTGTTGGATATAACGTTTTTTTCGTTATCGTTTGTAAAAATACCTTTTGTGATTCAAAAAAACGAATGAACTTTTCAGAATAAGATTGACATAATTATAATAAATCACTTCTTAGAACCAAACATCTCTTAAAAATATGTATAATAAAGTAAACGCCCATAATGCCAATAAATTTGCATATATATAAGTATATAAATAACGGACAAGACAGTGACACCAACTTCTTGTACTGCGTGGAGTAAGTCCCGTCCACTCCCAAACCCCCATCCACGTGATAGTTTCAAACAATGTTTAAGTCAAAACGACAAGTATGCTACATCGTTACCTGACAAATTGAAGCTGTTTTTTTTTGCACCGTTTTTCCAGTGAAATATTATCAAACTATACCATCAAACAAAAATATAATAATTAAAACCCTTCAAAGCGGAAGCAAAATCAAATTCTTTCAAGGCGGTAAAAGATTACTGGAACCTGCGGATAATCCAGAACGGAAAATCATTGTCTACTTACCTGGGCCAACATCCGCCCCAACGGGGCGCTGCCTTGTTGACTTGTTCTGGTTAGCATGCTAATCCAACAGCTAATTAGTCTTTAAGAAATATTATGTAAAAATAATATACATTAGTAAGTAGCATGATATGTCAAAATAAAATGAACAAATAACGATTATTTTAAAATGAAATTGAAATCTCTTAAAAAATTTCAATTTATTGGATTATTTATGCCAATGTTATTTTAAGTAACCCAAAGTTAATTGATTAAATAATTATAGATCAAAATCAGACATTAATAATATTAAATAAAACAAAGCAAATCACAATTCAGGACACAAGTTACCCAAACAAAAATAAGTTAAATGTTTCTGACGTCACCATTTTTGGAAAATAAATTGCTTAAAGCCTAATTTGGTCTTGTATAAAACTAAACAAAAACATAAAAACATTTTCCGCAATTAAAGGTTCTTTGTTGGATTTATAAATCGCGCTTGTTGACAATTTTAAAAGCCCTAGTTATGTTTTTGTTGCAGCTTTTCCCTAACATAGCACAAAAGTTAGTTAATTTAGCGACTTTCTTACTAACTACCGTAAATTCATCGGATATCACGTCCGCTTGTGCCGACTGACATTTCAGCACGTCTTATATAGAAGTTAGCGGGGATGTATGTTTGTGACTGGAATTTTTTTTGAGGAAAAATTGGGATTACACTTGGGGGATTAGGATGAAGCAAATGGGTTTCCTTTGAATAAGAACACATAGATGGTTTGTATGTATAACTAAAGAGGGACATCGGCTTTATCTTAAGAGCCATTAATCGTATATACCTTTCGGGAAACATTTTTTTATTAAAAATTTAATAATAATACTAATACCCAACTAAAAATCTAAGTTTTCTACTTAATATGCCTAGTTAAGACTTATTAAAAATGTACACAGAGCAAAATCGACTAATTAAACAGAATTGTTAAGAATAGTCTTATACCAGTAGCAACATTTTTAATAATCACTATTAAACAATCTATTACTACAGTAAAAAAATTAACTAACGAACAGCATACATAATTGCTACCTCTTTATTTATACGGACAATAAAACGAAATAATTATGAATATAAGCACAGAATTGTAAGAATGTATTTTAATAAAACATTCTTTTTGGAAATAAAAATGGTTTTTTACAACTTAAAGATTATACCAACAATAAAACGCTTTTTTGGGGGTATTAATTAAATTATTATTTGATATTAAACATTTATTTACCCTTATGCAACATACTTTTAATTGGCAAGAGTGGGGGACGTATCAAGACGTGTTTTACGATGCCATTTGCATTTGTTCGGCTGTGCGGGTTGTCTCAGATGTTTGTTGTTTTTTGTGAACAGTGTTGTGAGGTTATTATTAAGCTTTATTTGTGGTGGTGTAAAATTATCAGTATTTTGTAACCTATGATCTCAGATTTTTCGTTCTTTCTTGATTAGGAAGTGTTGAGGGTAAATACCCTTATTTGTTTTTTTTTTAGTTAAATAAATACCTTTAAAATGTTAACCTATTTTTATTATTTACTATTTTTTATATTGTCGGCCATTTATCTGTTTATTTTAAATTCTGGATATACGATTGCACATGTTTTAAAGCGAAAAATAACAGTAGTTACATGGTAAAATCAAAAAATGAAATTTGTCAATACCAATATAAACATAGTAAAATATCATTTCTTTACCTTTATTATTTTTTGGTCTTAAAACATACAATCATCCAAAATTTCGCTTGTTGCTTGGAGTTTGCGTAAAGAGATAAATGATCGATAAATTTATAAAAAATTAATATTGGGAATGCGCAAGCGCAAAATTTGAATCGGCAAACAGTATAAAAACGTTTTATATTGGCGGCTAAACAATTTTATACCGGTTATAAAACTGGATTATACTCTTTTTCAACTGAGTTTACTGGTTATAAAGCGTTTTATAGTCGCTATAGAACAAACCTTCATGGTTACCCTCCGTGTCATATAAACAGTACTTATAACATATTTTAGTTATTCTTATGCACTGGTCTTAGCAATGTCTGGTGTATAACTGGTATTAGCTCGTATTGCTGTCCCAAATAGTATTATTCTTATAATGGCCATAAGAATTCTTATAATGGTTATAATTCATTTTTCTCAGTGTATGTGTTGTAATCTTAAAAACCTGCGCGCAACGTTGTTTATACACTTATTGTTCCAGCTCCTCAAATAATGAAGTGAAGGAAAGACACAATTTTTCGGCAAAAAATTACTTCGGTTAGAGACAACGAAAGTCATCCAAAATGATTGCGTTTAAAACAGATTTAATTATTTAATTATTTGCTTAGGTGGTCGCTGGAGGACGCTATTTCAAACATCTTTGCCATTTACGGTTTATGTAAAAACTTTTAAATAAAACCTTATATCGTTTTTACATAATCAAAAACATAATAAAAATAGACTAAGTTACTGAACAACCGCTAGTTATCCCCAAATATTTTAAAAACACATACCAGGGTGAAATTGGAAAATGTTATAAAATGTTCGCAGTCTTAGTTAAATAGTTTTATGATCTTAAAATAAAACGTTAATAATACACTTTAATTTATGTAGTGGTGATTCCTTTCCCTTGTTTTCTTTTAAAATATGATACCGAATTTATTAATAATATATAATATATGCCCAAAGAAATATGGAGGCCTACATAGAAATTGAGCATTTATATGTGGGCGCAACAACAACACCTATCCCGATGGAACAGGATACCTGGTCAAACCCAAGCGAGGGCCACAATTGGAAAACCCTCCAAAAAGCTATCAACTGGAATGTTACTTCTAACGCGCACCCAGCTATAACAAGTAGTTGGCCTATTAACAAGCCACTGCAATTTAAGAAAACACCTACGTCGAATAGGAATTTACAATAATCTCATTAAATGCAGACTTTGCGGCGAAGAGGACGAAACCGCCTCACATATTATATATAACTGCGAAGCACTGACCCGAAGAAGATTTAAAATCTTCGGAGGAATCCAATGTGGGGATAACCTCCTGCATAACAGACCTCGTAGGAATTTACTGGACCTTATAAAAGGAACAAACCTTTTTTAGCAAGATAGGGGAACAGTTATACATTTTTACAAAAGCACTCCAACTCCAACGTAATAAGAGAACAGCAATATATCGGGTTGTACAAAGATCTTTTTCTACTGACGTTTTATAATAACCTCTTTTCGATTGTCATTATGGTTTTTTAATAACCTCCTTTTAGGCGCAGCGTGTTTAAAAAACTTTTAATCACGTTACCAGGAGCAACGTGCTTAAAAGTAACGCAGGTAATTATTTACAATTAAAGCGTAACCACAGACTAGGTATAATTTAATTTTTTTTGGCAAGTGTCAATTTTTGACAGGGACAAATGAAACATAGGTAATAAAATGTTAGTAAAATAAATTAAGTTTTTTATTATAAAACCTCAGTAGAAAAAATATTGTATACAACTCGTTGCGAAACAATGTCTTTTAGTCACTTTGACGTGTTGTCCAACTCGGCTTCGCCTCGTAGGACAATTCACGTCGCGTGCCTAAAAGACACTTATTTCGTTACTTGTTGTATAAATAGCTATTGTAATAATTAACTAACCAGCATCTTTTACAGTAACACATATTATACATTTACAGTAATATTTTTCTCACAATCACAGTGTGCGCAACTCAATGTTTGAAAATTATTTTTGTAAAACATGACATAAGTACATTTAGCTTACCTCTCGCCATCATACAATACAATATTGTTTGCGGTCCAGCAAACTTATTCTATTTAACTCAAATGCCCCATTTGTCGTTATTATCAAGTTGGCACTGGTGGTTTCTTTAACTAGAGTCAGACCCCGCTTGTGGTCTTTGCTGATTACACTTTCAAGTTGTTGGCAAGTTCGCGCAACTTAACCCGTCCATTATATTGTATAGTCTTACATAAAGACCAAATTTCCTGATCACGATGTCCGTTTTATCTTATCAGTAAATAGTTTAGTCTAATGGCGAGATAATAAAGAAAACAATTTTGTTCGCAATTTAGTTATTTTCCATTATGTAGTTACATTGTTATAAAAATAAAGTTTCTCATTGAATTACTGACCAATCACAGTTTGCCCTTACTGATGCTCCGCCTGCTTTTTCATGACATTAAAATTTTATTTATTTATTTAAAAGTTTGTATACTATAATATCATTGTGCTACAAGTTATTTTTCTATGGGGTTAGAGCCCCGTCATAGCAAAAAAACTAACAAGAGAAGTGAGTACAACCGTTCATTTTGTGTATACATTTTATGCATTAAATCGTATAGTAATTGCCTAGAAATCAGTGACGGCGCCAGGATTTTTGGGATGGGTGGGCACAAGTGGGCCCGATGATTTAAGAGTAGGCAGTACTAAAAAAAATGACTTCAAAAAAAAGGTCAACTACCCCTACACAAAGGGCGAAGCCCGACAACCACAACACTACACCTCCACAACCTCACAACCTACGCAAAGGGCAAAGCCCGACAAAAGTGATGACTAAAAAAAAATCCCCCTCTTGTCCAAAGTGGCGTCTAAAAAAAAAGGGTCATCCTCGTTCTCTTGAAAATAACATACAATAAAACTTTCATAGTCAAATTCCCCTTCCCCCGGAAATTCCATTGCAAAACCGTTACTTTTGGGTGGGCACTAGGGTGGGCACTGATGTTTTCAGGGTGGGCCGGTGCCCACCCTGGCCCTCCCCTGGCGCCACCGCTGCTAGAAATGAGTGTAAAGTTGCAGATTTTTTAAAAGAGAAAGGGCTTTTATGCACAAATCTTTGGTGAGGTCAGAAAAAAGTTAAGAATAGTTCGATAAAACTATATTTTGGTTTTATATCTTCAATTTTCGTAGTATTTCGTGCCCTGTTTGGAAAACATTATTTTGTGCATAGGTTCTGGGTTAAATTTTTTGTTTCAAATATAAAAAATAATACAATTGATCTGACAGATTTTTTTTTACGGTTCGCCGACTACGGGGGCCATCTTGAACCGGTCATCGACCACAAATGTGATCTACCGACTGGGGAGTGTGAAACGGCACCTTCATCCTATGAGATATCCGATCTCATCCGGCCTGTCCGGCTTGAATAGGATGGCTAGGTGTCGATTCATTTTACACTCTTCCCTGAGGCAAGAGCACGCCGTGTGACAGATTTGTATTTTTTTTTAACATATTCTTAACCTCACTTTTGTTAAGTGTCATAAAACGGCGCGTAAAATTTACAACATGTAAATTTGGTTTCTTTGTTATTGACCGCTGTGGTTGGTCACTTTCATATCCTAACTAGGCTGTATATTAAATTATATCTGTTCAGTTACCCGGAATAGCCCACTTATACAATCACTTTAGTGTAAAGAAAATAGCAAATGTGGAAGTAGAAAAATAATTTCATGGATTATTATTAAATTACTAATTTCTAACAAGAGCGTTGTGGCCGAATGGTAAGGGTTTAAGGAATATAGTCAATGCTTCGTATCTTGTCGTTGTAAATACCTTTTTTAAACTTTTTAGTAGTAGATATTATACACTCGAGTTGTACAGTATATTTTTTCTACGACTCAACTTCCGAACTTCATACTAAGAATTTTTTAAAATTATTTAAATCAGGCATCATAACTTGTCTTTTATGTTGGCCATGAACTTGTGAGAACGGCAATAAGAAACAATTGAACAAAAATTCATTGGGATGGCAAACCCATTGACCAAATTACACTGTAATATATTCATCGATTTGGGTAAGTTCTTATACTTTTACAAACTCGTTTTTAAATATATCTATCTTTCTCACATTCGGCTTTTTGCAGAATAACAGACAAAAAGCGATATATGTAGGTATTAATAAAACGAATAATTTATTTTCTCAACCAGATAATTTGATTAATAATTGTTTTACTGAATTGCACAGAAGAAAAAAAGGTTTGTCGGGTTTATTTCTGCTTGCGTAAGAATTATTACACCGAAAGTGCAACAAAATAGCTGTAGAATTCGTTTTAAACAGTTAAGAATGGATTTTGTGCATTAATATGAATTTTTAACGTTCGCTATGGTCAAAATAATCGCCAATTTACAGACTAGCAACACTGTTAACTTGGAAATAAAAGTGGCAATAGTGTAAGTTGAAATAACATAACCTTAAAAATTTTAGTAAAAAATGGATTTTTTTTTCTAGAAATCTTATAATTTCGTCTGTTTTGTCGGGTTATCTTTATGTTCCACATTTAAGGAAGAATTACCAGTTAATTTCCTACGTTTGTTGCCTATAATAAAAGTTTTAAGATCAATTGGGGTTTGATCGCCGTTTAAAATATATCGGAAAATATCCCCGTGCACAAATATTTATAATAATATATATTATTTATATGGAAAAAAATAGCCAATGTTAGTAAGAAAACGTTCATTTGGTAGATATATAGTACATTTTATGCAAAGCTTGTAGTAATAATTGTCTAGAAATGAGTGGAAATAAAGATATTTTTGAAATAAGAAAGTGCGTCTGGGTGCAAATCTTCAGTTCGGTCAGAAAATAACAATAATTTGGTAGAAATTTATTTTGGTTTTAATTTTGTTATTATACCTTTAATTTTTTGCACCATTTAGTGTACTCTTAAGGAAAATATTGTGTATACATAGACTCTGGGATAAATGTTCTGATTTAAATTTAAAAAGAACAAATTTCATCAGACAGATTTGCATATTTTTGAAGCATATTGTTAACCTAACTTCTCTCAACTGTCAAAAAATGACTTTACAACATGTAAATTTGGCTTCTCTGTAATTGACTACTGTGATTGGTCAGTTTCATTGCCTATCTAGGATTGTTATAAAATTTTGCCACATAGTTAACTGAAATAGCCTATTTTACTCGCTACTTAAGTGTAAAGGAAATAGCAAGTTTCCATGTGGGAGTAGAAAAAAGCATATTGCAGTTATATCACAATAATATTATGTATGCTTCTATTTAAAATAATCCTATAGATATTTTTCTACTCCCACATGGATATCGTATGTTTCCTTTATAACCAAGTAACTGGATAAATGGATTATTCTAGCACATGAAAGCACATACAATTCTTATCCATCCTTATTAAAATATGAAACTGACCATTTACATCATTATAACTTGAGAAGGGAGGTTTATAAAAGACTGATCAGCGTTGTCGCTTGACAAGCTGTGACTTTCATCTTGAAAAGGATATAAATATTTTGTTTAGAATACTGACACTGGTATTTGTGCAGCACTGTACGTAGTTTTCTTGGTAGATATTCTTTCATGCAATATGAATTGATTTAAAAAAAAAACACAGAAAAACCTATAAATAATTTAGGTTAGGTTTTTTCAGCTGTCATTGCATTCGATCGGTCGGTCTTCTGTCAATAGTTTCGGTGTTGCCACATGTGAAATGTTTTATGCTAGTTAAATAATATATTTTGTTCTTAGATTATTAACATATTTTAAGACAAAATATTAATAATACTTGCGAAATAATACTATGATTTATTAATTTTTCCACATAAGTACGGCTTGGATTACTCGTCAGTCTTTAATATTGCTGGTATTATAATGAGAACATTGGAAACATTGTCAAGCTGTCCCTGTTTTGGTTCCAATAGTTTTTTTATTTATGTATTTTCTCTGTGATGGTTTGAAAATATCAAAAATAATCAACCAACCAACTTGCAATATCAAAATTTATCTAAAATTAAAATTTCTAACTAAAATACAATAATTAAATAGCGTCTTGTCACCCAATATTCACCCGAAAATGAAAAGGTTATATTATGAAGGAAACTGCAGGATATTAAACCCATCAACAATAAAGATCATAACTTAGAATAACCTGGGGTTTAAAATCTTAATAGCTGTGCCAGTTTACGATGCAAAATTTTTACCTCAGAAAAATGATATAGTAAACTAGAAAACTCTATGAAATAGCTTCCCGGGGCAATATGTTCTGCACATAATGGCAAATTAAGTCATTTTCTGAAAATTTATTGCTTTAATTTTCCCAAGAAAGTAGACACTGACTTTAAATTCTTAAAATTTAGGGTGGCTTTCCTTGTGGTCCTTCCTGCTTTATTTTTCTAATAAATAGCTAAGACCAGTGTTGTCATTTGTTATGTGCTAGAATTTTCTAGCTTTATATATTGCTGAACGTCAAAATATTGTATTTAGGATATATTTCTCAATTCCTAATTAAACAATAATTAGATAAGATGTTAAAATGCAGTTTTAAGTGTAAAATTCATCATGAACGGCAGTAGAGTTTTGGACTTGCATTGTCTTAATTTGTTTAGAATCACTACGTTTCAACTGGTAAGCATCTCCAGTCGTCTTCAGGTGAATTCTGAATAAGAACGGTAACTACAGCTCTATTTATACTAGGCAGGTGCTGTGACGCATGACTAGTGGGTGGAGTCATGCGTGTTGCTAGGTGATGATGCATAACTGGATGAGTCATGCTTGATGAGTCATGCTCGATGACGTCATGCTCGATGAATCATGCGTCTAACTCTTGGGTGGTCTTATTCTAAGATTACATTTACTTAACAAGGGTTTCCAGACGTTTCTCATATCTAATGTATAGACACAATTTTTCTTGTCTTTCTGGCTTGCTGGTTTCGTCTTCGTTAGGTGGCTTCTTAAAGTGTCTCTAGAGCTGAATACTGTGTTGATGTTGTATCGTTGTCCTAGTCTTCTTATTTTCTCGGATACTCCTTTGACATACGAAATATTGAGTATTGGTTGTATCTCTTTCTCTGCTTTATGTGTGTTTGGCCGATTCTTGCGATTTTCCAATATTGTGTCAATCAATTTCATGGGGTAGCCATTCTTGTTGAGGTCGGTCTTGATGTAGTTAGTTTCTCTTTTGAAAGCTTCGTTTGAGTTGCAGAGAGTAATTGCTCTATCCACCACAAGTAGTAAGAAACCTGGTGGATAGAGCAATTACTCTCTGCAACTCAAACGAAGCTCTCAAAAGAGAAACTAACCACATCAAGACCGACCTCAACAAGAATGGCTACCCCATGAAATTGATTGACACAATATTGGAAAATCGCAAGAATCGGCCAAACACACGTAAAGCAGAGAAAGAGATACAACCAATACTCAATATTTCGTATGTCAAAGGAGTATCCGAGAAAATAAGAAGACTAGGAAAACGATACAACATCGAAACAGTATTCAGCTCTAGAGACACTTTAAGAAGCCACCTAACGAAGACGAGACCAGTAAGCCAGAAAGACAAGAAAAATTGTGTCTATACATTAGATATGAGAAACGTCTGGAAACTCTTGTTAAGTAAATGTAATCTTAGAATAAGACCACCCAAGAGTTAGACGCATGATGTCATCAAGCATGACTCATCCATTTATGCATCATTACCTAGCAACACGCATGACTCCACCCACTAGTCATGCGTCACAGCACCTGCCTAGTATAAATAGAGCTGTAGTTACCGTACTTATTCAGTATTCACCTGAAGACGACTGGAGATGCTTACCAGTTGAAACGTAGTGATTCTAAACAAATAAAGACAATGCAAGTCCAAAACTCTACTAACTGCCGTTCAAGAAACGTCATTGTCTCCAACCTTTAAACATAAACTAAAACCCATCATATTTCATTTTACTGGTGCCTTTCATGTTACCAGATTAAAATTAGATTGGAATAAATAAATTTAAATAGTTTCTGTTATAATGTTTTTTTAGAAAAAAGAAATATACAAGGTGATTCATTAAGGGTGGCTACGGTCCATATCTTGGAAAATACTGGAAATAGAAACTCAGAGAATAAAAATTCGTAATTATAATCATGAGAAAATCCTGAAAATAATGTTTAAGTTCCGCATTTCGCTTCAAGAGGGCACAATTGAAAATTAATTTAAGCCATTTCGATGGGAGTAGGAAACGTAATTTTAAGTTGTTCTTTTAAAAGGACAGTGGTAGTATTTTGGTTAGAAACTTTTTTTTTTAAGTTTTCATATCTAGAGTTTTGCCTTAAAATATACGAGCGGAATTTCCAGACATCCGGTATACCTACTTTGGTTTTATTTTATGTTCTTCAACTTTTATTTTTAACGATTTTTTAGCATGCTAGTATTTGACAAAATCAGGAATAACCTAAAAAAATCCGTAATTTTTCCAATATGGCGGACGTAAATCAAGTTGTCTAAAAAGATATTTCGTAGATGTTATTCTACCCAATTATAATATATAGCAATTACGTGCGGACTAAAAACCGAGTTATTCTGCCGTCTAATAATTTAAGTTCACTTTCTTTCAGCCGTTTGACCAGTTTTCTTTGTAATAGGTTAAATAGTCCTTAATACTGTATCATAAAAATATATATTATAGTTATTGATTTTTTTTCCGAGGGACAGTCCGTGCGCCGGATGCACTTAGATCACGTTTGGCCTATTGTGGTCACCCTGTTTGGTTGTTACACCCACTCCTTGATCCCAGTTCCTTCCACTAGTTAGTGTAGGTCGACTGGGGAGAGGGTAAGGATGTCCTCTGGTTCCAGTTTTGATTGCCCCAGTATTTGTTGCCTCTTCCGATCTAGTGACTCGCAATGGCAAACTATGTGCTGTACAGTTTCCCTGACTTGTTCGCATAGTATGTAGTCAAGGTCTCCATTGTACAGTTGCATTCTGTACAGATGGTTCTTGTCAGCCATGTGTCGTGTCAGAATTCCTGTAATAGTTCTCAGCTGGTTCCTGTTCATTTGAAGCAACTGTTTCGTAGGTCTTGGGTCTGTATTCTTAATCAAGCTTTTCCTGTGGTGTAATCCCTGTCTGTCGCTCCAATGGGTCTTGTGTTCACTACTGGTCCATCGCTTTATGGCATCTCGTACTGTGCACCTTATTACTCCGAGTGCCGATTCTGGACCAATGAATGTGTTTTCTGAGCTTTTCCTTTTAAGATTTAAGAAGTAGTCCATACTCACAGTGGTCAATAATTATAAAGAAGAATTATAATTACGCTAAGATGATGGATTCTCCTACACCCTGTTTATCTCTTAAAGCAGAATAAATATTTTATAAAGAGAACTTTTTTAAAATAGAATAAAAATTACCACATATCTATAAGTCCTGAATCATGACCTTTAAGGTTTAAGATTTCGACTTTTTAATAAAAAAATTTTTTTGTGAAAGAGTGTATCTTCTTGCCCAACTAAGGGTGAACAAAGGGTTTCCAATATTTTCTACCACTCATTCTGTCTACCCCCATATTTTTCAGACTAGGTCTGATGATATTATGCTATAGAAACCTCTACCCCTGTTTAAATTTTATACTTTAACTTCTACATCACCATTTTTGCACTAATGTACTAGCTTGTCTACGAAACTTTTCTAGTTAGAGCTGATGATGACCTTTTCTAAGGTCGAAACATGTTCTCTTCTTTTATCCATGTAAATTACCCTTAAAATATTTTCTCATTAAAGATATTGTGGTTTAGACCGACTTTTATTCCTTTCCTTTTAGTTTGTCGGCTTTTTTATTTCCTGTAATACCTTCGTGTCCTGGTACCCACCGCAGTATTACTTTGTTCACTGTTACCAGGGCCTCCATTTCCTCTTGACATTTCCATACTAGTCTTAAGGTTACCTTGTTGCAGCGATCTAAGGGCTGCTTGAATGTCAGAATATAATTGAATCCGTTTATTGAGGTAAGCCATGCTATTGTTTTCGTACGCACATTGCCATATGGCGTAGATTAGTCACTGATATGTAAGGGTTAAAAAAATGCCGACGACCTAAATACCGTCTCCATCGCCCTTTAAATTATTTGGCAACATATAATTCCTGAGCTCAGTTTCGACTGAAATATGCGCCCACAAAATTTTCTTTACCAAAATAAATAGGGCTAATATCGTACCTCGGATGCCTTAAGCCTTAATTATTCCCGAAAATATATTATTTTCTTAAACCACAATGTTTACTTAATTCTTGTTCTCATTTCCCGGCAATATCTCCCTTAAATGAGTATATTAAATTAAGCATGAACAGAGTTTCACTTTCATCGTTAAATTGGGCATGGGCGTTTAGATTTGTCCCTATTATACCGGATGACCCAGTTGCTTCTCGAATAAACTTATCGGTTTATCAATTTTGACGTCGAGAGTCATGGCTACAGGAAATGTCCTAATCTAAGGGTATAAATTGTGGCGTAGGGTAAATTGAGTTGTCTATATTGGTATTGAATCTATATTAACACGTGTAGTAGCTTTGGCGGTATCGATTGTGGAAATACATTGAAGGAATTTAATGAAATAGTAGAAGAAGCCGGAGAATAAATGAAAAAGAAGAAACTAATGGATATCACCTTAACGGAGAATTAAAATTGTAGGATAGATGAAACACGGTTCAATGAGTAGAACGGTGAGAAAATCAATAGGCAAGTTACATTGTGAAAAAGCAAAATATGTAGGTTTGAGGCTTAGAATACCATAAGAGTTTAAATGTAGAATAATAGATTTAACAACTGTGTGTGAGAAGAACTGTTAATAGATATGATATTAAAATGAATGGAAACGTGAAGAATAATTTAAGAAAAGAGAATTGTGGGCTAGTCATTTTAGAAACTATGAAAAAAGAAGTGATTGTAAGTGTAAGGAAGATAAAAGTTAGTTTAACTTAATACGTTTCGAGCTAATTTTTGAGTTAAACCAAAAATTCATTAATAAAATGTTAAATAAATCTACAAAGATTAACATTTTTTATATGCTCTTAATTTAAATTCACTACCAATATGTGGTAAGTTTTTACAATAATTGTTCACTCGATGTAATCTAAAACTACCACTTAATTTTTTAATATATTTTATTCATCAGACACCTTCACCATCAATGCCGGTGTTCCTCAAGGGTCCATATTGTCGCCTACCCTCTTTTTACTGTATATTAACGACCTTCTAGTAAAAACCCAAAATCCAATTTATAGCTTTGCTGATGACAGCACACTTGTCTCATCTTTTACCTTGACTCCCCAAACATCCGCTGCCGACGCACATCTTCGCAGGCAGCATGAAGTTTTGCGCCTCAACAATGACCTGGAAGAAATTTTGGCTTGGGGTGACAGTAACCAAGTCGAATTTAATGCTAAGAAAACCCAGGCAGCAGTCTTCTCCAAAAAGGTTAACATTGCAGAACCGGATATAGTCATGGCAGGACACGCAATTCCCCTGGCACCGTCTATTAATTTGCTAGGGGTCAATCTGGGAGTTAATATGTCTTGGCATGATCACGTTGCCGTAATTGCCAAGACAGCTGCACAGAAACTTGGTGTACTTTTCCGCACCAAAAGGTTGTACACACCTCATCAACTTTTGACACTCTACAAAGCCCAGATTCGACCATCATTAGAATATTGCTCTCATGTCTGGAGCTCTGCACCCAAGCACACCCTTCGGCTACTGGATTCCATTCAAAGGAGAGCCGTTCGTCTGATCGGCGACCCCGAGCTGACCAAGACCCTCGATAGCCTGGAGCATCGAAGACAGGTTGGTGATTTGGCTCTCTTTTACAGATATTTCCATGGCAGGTGTTCGACTGACATTGCCCACTTGATTCCACCTAGAGCAATGCAAAACAGAAATACACGGCGAACCACTGCCGCTCATCCATATGTTGTTCAGCTTAGTACTCCTCGAACTTTATTGTTCAAGAATTCTTTCATCTGGAGAACGTCATCTTTGTGGAATGGTCTTCCTGAGGTCGTGTTTCGCAATGAATACAATCTTCAACGTTTCAAGACCAACGTTAATCGCTTTTTTCGCACTCGCACCGCTCCCAGAGCGCCTTAAAGGATTTTTCCTACAGTGCAGGTGTTTTATCATAAAAAAAAAAAAAAACATTTATCTTCCACACTTACTTACATTCAGTTCTTTTTCCATAGTTTCTGAAATGAATAGTCCACAATTCTCTTTTCTTAAATTATTTTTCATTTTAATTCCATATCTATTAACAGTTCTTCTCACACACAGTTGGTAAATCTTTCATTCTACATTTAAACTCTTACCCTAAACCTCAAACCCACATATTTTTCTTTTTCACAATGTAACGTGCGTATTGATTTTCTCAGCGTTCTATTCATTGAATCGTTTTTCATCTAACCTTCAAATTTAATGCTCCGTTATCATCTAACTTCTTCTTTTTTCATTTATTCTCTTAAGATGAATGCTTCTGCATCCGAAACATGTAGATAATTTTTTTAATTTAAAAATATTTCAATAATATAACAGTGGAGGAACACTTCGTGTTCTTATTTCTTTCCTTCGAAATAGTGGAAGAGTTAACATCAACTTAATTTTATTAAGAGTAATATTTTTTAAGATCTTGTTATTTACAAGTGGATATCAGTCCCTAAGTTCCAGAGTTCTAAAAAGAGGCAGAGAAATAGCAATCTGGTTTTCTGATGTTAAAAAAATACTTATTTATTGTTATAAAGGTAAAATTGCCGAATTTGTTTATCTTGGGAAAGAATTAAATCTGAAACAATCATTACAAAATTATACAAAATAATTAATAGTAATAGTTTCTCGGGAGAGTTGTTTTTCGTCAAACCTCAAAACTACCCGGGCAGCTTCTCCAAAGGACCCCTTACAAAGCTTATGGGAAATGGCTTTGGGCTAATTTTTTTGAATTTTTAGTATTTTCTAGATCTGGATATTCTGATTAAAAGTGTCCCATCTAGTTTTTGAGTTATGGCCTTTTAAAGGTGGCAATTTCTTAGTTTGGGATTTTCTGCATTTTCTGTTTTCCCTTGTTCCTTCAAAACTAATAACTTTTTAATTTTTCTTTACTGGTGGAAAATTATGCCTTAAGCTTTCTTTTACTTACATAAAACTAATATATTTACAGGGTATTAAATAATTCATAGGCGGACTCAATAATTATTAACATTTAAAAATTATGAAAATCAAAAAAAAATTATTGCCCATTTTCTAAATCTTGAAAATAAACGGCAAAACTTTGTTGATGTTTTAATATCTTGTAGTACAAAGCAAAAAAGAAAGTTAGTAGTTAGAAACAAGTGAAAACTCCAGACATTGTAGAAAATCTCAAAGTAAAAAATTGCTAACTTAAAAAAGCCACAGCTCAGAAACTATTCATAGCATTTAATTACAGCCCAGCCACATAACAGGTAAATGGCGGGCTGACAGAGGGTAGTGGCTGCATGATAAGACATTCTGACTCGCGCCCATGCAATGTTGCTGGATGTGCGGGGTGCGTGCTTGGTTACAATAAATATTTAAACTAGTTATGTGAACTAGGTAAGCTAATGGTAACTTGGTTACTACTACTAAGATACAACTAGGATTTAGTTTACAAAACTAAAGAATTTTGTTTAAACTGACCAAGTAACAGCTATAATTGGTTCGGGAAACTAAAGATTATTGTTAGATATACTGAAGTCTATCTAGTAACAAAAAATTAGCTTGAACGACCCACTCATCTTTTAGAGTGTAGTCGTTGACAAAATACAGAATTCTAATCGCATATAATAGCTTTTATTCCCCTGGATGACGTTTATGTAACTATGTATAGATATCAATTTTGAGAAAAATAATTAAAATAGTTTCGTTAGCCGATACCATATTACTCCTAAATATTTTATTTAATTTTTTTTTTTTCAGGTAAGTAATGTTGGAATTACCATGGCTTAGTCAGTACTACAGAAACTCGCTGCAAAGGTAAAATACTATTTATTATTGTTCTATTTATTATTTCATTCTAAAATATTTGAAAACCTAAGGTAAAAACTTTCATTGGGGACCCAGTTCCGAAACTGACAAAAAAGTTACTTTTGATGAGCAAAAATCATGTGAAAACCACTACAAGTACTTAAATACGACACTTATCTGTCAAGAATCGAAGGAAACTGTATGGTGACCTAAGCTGCAGGCTTCAGGAAGTAGATAGAGAAAAGTTTGTAATTTGTCACTACAAGTAATTAGATTGCGCACAACCGGAAGGAATCCCGATCTACTCCCCAGTTGACCTATGTGTACATAAATATTAAAATGATCTAAAGTGAAAACATTGGGCTTAACCTGACCAAAGTGTATCCCACTTGGATATTACAAGCTAGACAAAATAAAACAGATATTATTTATCAGTTCAAATAGTATTTCATAGACAGGACACTCTGATATAAATTTCCCAATACGTCTACTGTGCAAGGTCATCCAACCAGGACCGAACGGGGGACTATTTTTTGAGTTTCCCTGTATTTTTGTTAAAACCAAAATAGATAATATGCTGAAAAATGATAATTAAATTTAAAAAGTTTTAATTTTTAGATAAACCTAAGAAGTAAAAAATTAATATTATTTATGTAAGTGAAAATAATTACCTTATAACCAACGACGAGAAAGCAAAGATAGACCCCGCATCTCATTTACAAAATTACTTTTGCACCGAGCCTGCAACTCACTATTTATAAGAGGGAGATAGCATGTGTAGACTACTATGAAATCCAGGCACTAAAACGGTTATTTTGCAAACCTCACCATATTATTTTTTATAATTAACACACAAAACTTTCAAACACTAAACTCTCACCACTTTTTTTTAATAAAGCTAGAAATAAATAATTTATTGTTTTTTTTATGTCAAAATTATAATTCTTCAGTTCCGTATTTTTAGTTGCTATCGCTAGGAGGCAAACGTTGCCAAGTTTTGCACGATCGCTCCGAAAAATAAATTTAATATGACTCAGTGGCGGCTCGTGATATTTATCGTAGGGCGTGCGCAGCCAGCAAAAAAGCGCCGCAGGCGAAAAATTTTTGAGGTGCCACGCCCCTTTTCACCTTTGTATAATATGATTTAAATCTGTAATGCCTACACGGCTCCAGTTCTTGTCCATGTTTATATTATAAAATAATAAGCATGGGAAACAAAACTGAGTTTCTAATATTACACCCACATATCCATTTTTTTTTTTTGTAAATGTCAATATTAAAATGTCTAATAAAAGATCGACCTTTTTCTTTTTACAAGTTTGATTTAATTTTAAATCCGGCGTAGGCCTTCCTAACCTTTTTATGTCAATTTTCCTTTGGAAATCGAATGTCGAAAATTTATTTATAATGTCCTCTACAGAATTTTGGTCCATAACTATATCACTTCGTGTGATACAATCCAAACTACTAGCCATTATTAATTTAAAAACAACACAAAAACATCCACAACACCGTCAATAAACTCCAAACTTATCTAATCGCGCCAAAAACTCATAAAACAATCATATTAAATGATTGAAGTGTGTATTCAGAAAGCGCCCGGCGACGCCCTCTCATCGGGCGATTAACCGAATATTCCCGATCAATCCGCATAAGGAAAATCGCACGAAAATCCATCCATAAGAGCGCCGAACGAATACAAACCACAGGGCACAGACCACAGCAGTCACAGCACACAGCCGGTGAGTCTGCTCACGCGCTCGGTCGCGCTTGAAGTCTTACGCCTTCGCCATTGTTATATTATACAAGTTCTTTATTTCAGTTAACTAAATATTTTTTTAAATAAGTATAAATTTTATTTTTGCTGGTGCTTGACTTTCTTAGGCAGTGCGCGCGCACGAGCGCACTTGTTGACGAGCCGCCCCTGTGTACTTATGTCATGTTTTACAAAAATAATTATCAAACATTGAGTTGCGCACACTGATTGTGAGAAAAATATTACTGTAAATGTATAATATGTGTCACTGTAAAAGATGCTGGTTAGTTAATTATTACAAAGATCTTTGTACAACCCGATATATTGCTGGTCTCTTATTATGTTGGAGTTGGAGTGCTCTTGTAAAAATTTATAACTGCTCCCCTATCTTGCTAAAAAAGGTTTGTTCTTTTTATAAGGTCCAGTAAATTCTTACGAAGTTTGTCATGCGGGAGGTTATCCCCACATTGGATTCTTCCGAAGATTTTAAATCTTCTTCGGGCCAGTGCTTCGCAGTTATATATACAGTGTGACCAGTAAAGTCCGCATCATATGGGAAATTTTTTTATTCGTAGCTTTATTCGAAATTTGACTTTGGCATCAGTTTCTGCTTCAATCGAGATGAAAATTTAACCAAAAAATAGTAGTCACGTGATTCGCATTATTAGGGAATCCAAACCACGTGATTCAATATGGCGGTTGGCTGGTAAAAAGCATTGAGTCACCAGTTAAATGCCACCAGCAACATTATTTTTATGGTCACGTGCACCAATTACAAAGCAGTATTTGCCAGCCAGCCGCCATTTGGACACATCGTTGGATTGCCTAATAGGTCAAATTTTAATTTTTTTACAAAAAAATTTAAAAAGTGGGGTTATTTGTCAAAATATTGAAAGAAGTTACTTGAAAAAGTTTTTCGAAATACAATTTTTATCATATTATGACTGTTCGTGGACTGTATGTTAAAGGCAATTATAAAATGTCATCATAATGCTGATTTATTCCTTGAATTCATAAACAATAGATGCCTATATACTATACTCAAATCGTTTTGACAAGATAACTATTTTATAATTAATTTCTACAGTAGTTCAGCTCAAAAGTTAGGTTAAGTTATGTCAAGCTGACAATCACGTTCCAAGTTCGATTCTGTTGCGGTTTTCATTTAAATCTCGATACGGATATAATTACAAAATATGCCAACTCGACCTTAAATAATCGAACTCAATACCTGTGCTGGTAAAATTTTTAATTCGCTACGTGGATTCAGGTCGATTTATGTAATTAGGTACTTCATGAAAATGTGGTAAATTATTAGAAATACCAGTATGCCACCTCTGGTGGCAGTCTCAGAAGCTTTCTTAGCTGTCTTTTTTGAGAATTTTTCTCGAAATGTTTGTCGTTATTAGTATTTTGTCTAGTTTGAGGTTAGAATATGTCTCAAACAATCCAACGATGTGTTTAATTAAGTATATTCTTTTTTTTCGCCGGCGAGTACACCGGTTGAGCCGAATCGCGTTCTTAAATTGCCTATTGGACATAAATCATGTTCTTTTATTCACGGTGGATTTCTGGTGATTTCTATCAACGTATCAATGAAAGAGAGAGTTCGTAAAATAATTCACCAACCGGTTGATGACGTCATTCCACCAGCTGTCAATCAGAAGTTCATCAGTCCCACCAATGGTTGAATTCACCGGCGATAAAAGAATATACCTATTTGAGCCTAAATAAAACCCACAATAGGAGAATCTTTTAATCATTTGGCAACAGCGTATTATACGCTCCTAAAAATTTCCTACCATTTCCATATGGTTTTATTCATGGAACTCGTCAGGAACGTTCTTGTCGGTTTAATTTGATATAGGGGAATGAGGAGTCTATCTTTGCTTTCTCGTCGTTGATTATAACCCGTTTTTAAACATATTGGTGACATTTTGCCAACCAACAAAATCCCGTTAATTATTTTTTCAGATGCTAAAATCTCCGAACTCGCTGGTACCTGAAACCGACTTCTCGATTCGCTGGAAATAATTATATTTGCTCCTGAATATGAAACAGGTTTTTACAAAATTGTTTGTATGGATTCCGAGAAAATCACGTTTGAAATAGCGTTTAGAGGGATTTTGTTGATTTGCAAAATGTCATAATAACAGTAAAACGCTATAATCAAATTTTGATAAAAAAAAATTCCCATTCCACCAGCTTCTCGATCAAAAATCATTACCACAAGCTGAGCTTGTATAAAGAAATATTTTTTTTAATAACGGGTTGGACCCTTTCACTACTCACCCTCCCCGAAAAATATATTTTTCTACTCCCACATGGAAATTTGCTGTTTCCTTTACCCTTAAGTGGCGGGTAAAGTAGGCTATTCCAGTTAACTGTGCGGAAAAATTTTATAACAATTCTAGATAGGTAATGAAACTGACTAATCACAGTGGTCAATTACAGAGAAGCCATTGTTGTTCTTAAAAGTACTGACCAATCACAGTATAATATTTTTACTGAGGCTCCGCCTTCTTTTTTAAGACACTAAATTATATAATTTAAATGTATATGGTACAATATGTTATTAATTTGTTCAATATAACAAAATCTATACGCATTTATAATAGATTTATCAATAATGCAACCTGCTGAAAGTGCATAGAAAATTTATTTCATGTATCGTCATTATTCAGTTGGTTTTACGATAATTAACTGAACGCTTCAATAGTCGAGACGTTAGAGCGTTTTACTATGGATTAAATGGTCTTGAGTTCGAGCCCGGCAACCTACAAACTTTTTTTTTACATTTTTTAGCATAAGGTTTGTAATTTTGGTCGTAGAAAATATATACTGTTTAACTCTAGTGGATTGTCTATATCGCACTCGAAAGTTTGATATAAACATCATATCCACTCTTGTTGTACAAACTACTATTTTCTGAGAGAGAGAGAGAGCCCGTTCCCCAAGCTAAATCCACCCTTGCAAGCTATGCCTCTTACATCATACCCAAAAATCTAAATATTTGAGTTTATAAAAAAACTGGAGCAACATGACCATCTCCGCAGGGAATTTCACCTTTATTAACAATTCCTCACATAATCCTCTAACATTTTTCCTTCAATCTCTTTTTTATTTTTGGGATATGCAAATCCGCTCAAATATTACTGAGGGGTCGGGACTCCGAGAGGTTAATTAGCTTCGAAATGCCCTTTGAAACCCGCCTTAAACACGTTGTTGACTGCCTGTATTTATTTTTCGCATTTTAAAGCAGAAAGTTGTAACTTACTGATTAATTTCTATCGCACATAAACGATATTCGCTTGAAAAGTTATAAAATTTATTTTTTGTTAAAACTTTATCATAAAAACTAATACACAGATCGATATAACTGAATGGTCTCTCTGGATTATATTAACAATTTCATCAGTAAAATATTCGTCAGTAAAACACTGAGAGAAAAAGAATATATAGTTCACTCAATTAAATAATTTAATTGTTATCAGGCAATTGAATATTGAAATAAAAGAATTTAATTGAAATTAAAAGTTAGACATTGTTTGACCTATAAATAACACCTGAAAAAAAAGTGATGTTATATTCAGAAGCAAATTGTTTATTAGTTTTAATATTCTGCCTAACAAATTAATTTATTGTAATAATTAGATATGGTTTTGTTAAATTAAAATTAGATAATTTTATTTGGAATACAGTTTAATTTTTATACATTTTTAGAAAGTTTACAACTGCTAAACGATAGAAAGGAAACTTACTTTTTTCTTAATATTATGTAACAAGTTTTTTTTTTAAATGATAAAAGAGTTTAGGACTTACATTGTCTTTATTTGTTTTACATCACAACGTTTTAACTGGTAAGTATCTCCAGTCTTCTTCAGGTGAATACTAAATAAGTAAAGTAACTACAGCTCTATTTGTACTAGCTAGATGCACTGGAGTATAACTGAGATGGGTGCAGTCATGCATTCAGTTTGCGTCCGGTATTTTAAGTTTACATCGACTTAACAAAGATTTCCAGATATTTTTTATATCTAATGAGGGCTTAATAAAACAATCTGGGTTCTGGTGTATGGTAGCAGTTTCCTTAAACTTTTTCTTCCTCCAGTGTGGTTCTTTAGGTAGAATTTGAGCTTCTGTTCACTTGATGTGATGACCGTGTGTCCAGGCATTGTCAGCTGCACCTGATTTTTCGGTTTTTTTGTTTTTGTGTACCTTGATCCTAGTTTCAAGTAGCCTTAGAGTCTCACCAATGTAAGATCGACCAAATTCGCAGGGGATCTGGTAGACACGTTTTCCCTCTCTTCTTCCGGCACGTGTTTTGTGTTACCGGTTCGATTGTTGTACTGACTTCGACTGTTGTTTTGACATATATATATATATATATACTCACAGTATAGAAATCGCACCGCGGTGTGAATAAACAAAAAAGAAGGAACACGGTGTTCAGCTCGGTGTTCACCGACACCGTCACCGCTACGGCCGCCCCGCGTTGGTCTGGGGGATTCTGTAAGCGGTACTTATAGAAAAGAAACAAAATTTACTTACATATAAATTCCACACTTCATATTATAACTTTTTGCAAAAAAAGTTAATGCATCTATTTGTATGCAATAAATATATTGTTTGCTTTCTATTACAGCGACATTATTTGTAAAAAAATAAATTACATAAAATGCTTGTTAATTATTGCATGCAGTGGCGGACTGGAGCGGGTGGCCGGGTGGCCATCGCCACCGGGGCCAGAAGGCCTGTGGGGGCCAATTGGTCCAAACATTTAAACAACATTTTTTTTTAAATGTCAAGACTTTAAGTAGAAAATGTACAAAAATGAACATTATTCTCCACCTATATATATATTATACTAATAATAACATAAGCAGGAGCGGAGCTTCCTTATAGTCTCGAGAGATTCCGCGCGGCATTTTCCGAAAAAGGTTATGATATTATAATGATGAAATTTCCAAAAAGCGAATTAAGTTCACTAAAGAAGAAACTTGAGGGTGAACAAACTGCCGATGAAGCTAGACAAATCAGCTATTGTCCACTAAACAGTTTTAAAATAAACGTTTTTTATGCCATCATTGACACGGCCATACAACAGATAAGTTCCAGGTTCGACTTAAATGATACCTTTCTTAAAGAAATTGCATGGGTTGACCCAAAAAACTTTCAAAAATTAAGTTCCTTGTCCCTTACCGGTAATTATTTGATTAATATAAATAACATAGCGAAGCTAAGTAACACTAAACCAGATGAACTCCTGCAAGATTTGCGACAGTTTTCCATGTATTATGGCGATCTAACCAATTCAAGCATATCCGATAGTAGTTTTGTCATACAACCAGATACGGATGATAATGAAGGTTCTATAGATGAAAAAAATGTAGTATGGTCGCTGTTTAAATTGCGCTTTTCAGTTAGTATTTAAGTTAAATAGTAGTGGTTCGATATATAGCAGCCTATATATCGCCTATAAATGTATTTAAACACTCTTGCGCCTTTCAGTTAGTATTTAAGTTAAATAGTAGTGGTTCGATATATAGCAGCCTATATATCGCCTATAAATGTATTTAAACACTCTTGCGCTTTTCAGTTAGTATTTAAGTTAAATAGTAGTGGTTCGATATATAGCAGCCTATATATCGCCTATAAATGTATTTAAACACTCTTGCGCCTTTCAGTTAGTATTTAAGTTAAATAGTAGTGGTTCGATATATAGCAGCCTATATATCGCCTATAAATGTATTTAAACACTCTTGCGCCTTTCAGTTAGTATTTAAGTTAAATAGTAGTGGTTCGATATATAGCAGCCTATAAATGTATTTAAACACTCTCTTGCCCTAAGGTATCTTGTAAATGTTTTTCTACGCTAAAACTAATAAAAACTAGATTAAGATCAACCCTTGGAAAAAAGCTGTTAGAATCGTTTATTTTGTTAAACGTGCAAAGAGATTTCGATTTTGATTACAATAAAATAATTGATGATGTTGCATCAGAATCAAAACATCTATCACCCTTATTGAGATTTTAATTTTGTTTATTGAGTTACGTTCATTTCTGTTGGGCATTGTTTTGCCTTTTCTATTTATTTAACTTTGATATATTTTTCAATTTTAAATGTTTTCCATAAATAAAAACATATTCTTCCATGTTGTTCATTACTGTCCCTTACCGTAGATACTCTAATACTACATTTTTATTATATTAACATATTTTGAACTTTGTTTATGCTACCTAGATTTAATAATAAGCTTTAAAATTATTTCTGTATTATAGAATAAAGGATACCGCCTCTCTTGAGTCGGCTAAATTAACATTGAAATCATTAAGTGAAACTAGGTGGGAAAGTAGAATTAAAGCAATTCGTCCTCTTAGATATCAGTTAGAAGAAATTTGTAATAGCCTAGAATTTTTGACAAAAGATACATCACAAGACATAAATACAAAATACAGTGCACAATCTTTATTGGATCAAATAAAGACTTTTAAATTTATTTGTTCGATTTTAATCTAGCATGATATTTTAATATTTATTTGCTATAAAATCCGCTAGCTGATTAAATGGCCATCATAGTAAAAATAATAAGGATTGGGGCCATAGAGGCCATGTAGCCACCGGGGCCAAATGATTTCAGTTCGCCCCTGGTTGTACGATCCACAAGGAAATGAGCGTTTTTTGCTGGTTTGCGTTTATTAGTAACGTCATTAGTTATAACTAATGAGTTATGCGATTCCTATAGAAACTGATTTGTAGTGGAGCTGCATGACAGATTTACACAACATGGTATAATTGGCGCTAATTTGCGACTAGAAATATTTCGGAATATAAACGATATTTTTAAATTGTAATTTAATTCTACTTTGTGAAATTAAATATTTGATATATAATGTGATTTAGTTTTACGCATTAAATTAGCATAACTTATTTTGTATTAATAAAAGAACATAATATACCGAAAAAAAAAATATCTTATGAAACCAAACCCTATTTTTACAATAGTTTTTTACACAGTATATCTTATTCCTTTTCTAATCTAATAAATTTTCAATTTGCTCCCAGTGTAACCTATTTAATGGCGTTTATTAATAGAAATCCCATTCTATACATCTTAATTCTCACTACCCTATTTTATCAACGATTAAAATAATTAGTCAATTAGAACCTTTTTTTACTTTCTTCGCAAACAAAATGAGGAAATAAAGGATAAGATATCATATTTTTTTAAGTGGAAGAACCAAACAATAACCCTTAAATAAGCAAGAAACATTAAGGTAAGGTGGGGTAAGATCGCACGTAATTTTGATTAGTAGAAAATTACTAGGGCATAGTATGAACAAATGAAACCGAAATGTGTTGAAAATTTATAGATGGTAGCTTCAAAGTGTAAGTTAAAAATATATTACATAAAACCTAAGAACAGATCATAAAAAACTTCTTAAAAAAAAAATAGGAAAAAATACACCTGTCCGAACTTGCCCCGGAACTTAGGGAAAGATCGGATAACGAAAAAAATCACCATATAAATGCTTTGTAAACAGATGCGAGGTAAGACTGAATTCCGAACTTGCCTCATGCCATAATTTCTTGCTATTAGAAACACCAAAATATATAAATTTCTTCTTATCTAATATACGTTTATATTCGAACTTACCCAGCATATTGACAAAAACAGTAAAAAGACCAGATAAAAGAAACAAATCTTTATTTTTGATGTAAAAATGAAATTAAACTTGAAACAAATTTTTATATATAAGTATAAAAATGAAATTGAAACATTAACAAATGTTTAGGTCGGAAAATTCTACCTCAAATTTAAACCAATAATTTTTTTTTGTTTGTACCTAAAACAAAAACAAAGAATTGTATATTCCGCTGGGACAAGATCGACCATCGAACCGCTCGATCCTACCCCACACATGACATATACGGGGCAAGATCGGACATACTATAATTTTATTTAAAATTAGGGTTATGAATAATTTATTTCCACCTGTTTACAACACAATTGCAACTGAAAATGCTAATCTAATAGTGTTAACTTACCTTTTAACACAAAATCAATTGGTGGGATAAGTTCGAATTAACTGAAATAGCTTAAAAAATGCAAAAATTGTTAATACTTCCAACGTAATGATCCAGATCAGACGCCGTCTGGGTAAACACTGAGCACATTCGTTTCCTTCACGTAACGACAAGTTGCCGCGCTGTTGCCAACTTATGTGGTTTCTAAAGGGCTCGTTAGATCTTACCCCGCATCCGATCTTACCCCACCTTACCTTATTAGAAAAGTTGAAGGATAACAAAAGGTAAAACAATTATTATTTAGTTTGCAGGTTGGCCTAAAAAGGTGTGACAAAAAGTTTTTTTCCACTACCGTGCGTAAAATACTTACTTTAGGCACTATAGAAAGTGTATAAAATTACACTTTTTATGCTAAAATAAACTACTGTCTAAAGTAAATTGAGTAATTACATTAATATTAATATTTGGATTTTTTATTAAAATCGGTCCGGTTAGCCAGACTATAGACAAATGACGGTTTCTTTTTGACGAATCTAAGTCTTGATATTCTGTAATTTATTCCAGATATACATTATGTAAGGTAAGGTGGGGTAAGTGTGTAACCGAATTTTAAAAGTACACACATGTTACATATTTGTAAAGAAACTATTTAGAATATTGCATTATTATTTTGGTACCAAACACTTATGGATGTTACCTACAGGTATAGTATATTACAATCTTATGTAAAAACATTTTATTTTATTTAGCCATTTTTTTTGTTTTCGGGCCGATATTACACATTTACCCAACAATACGGGAGAACTATGTAAGGACGTCCTATTTCGCATGTAATTGTATGTATTTACACCTAGGATAAGTATGTAAAAGTTCAAAATTTAATCGTTCAGTAGCTTAACAAATTCTTCAGGGTCTGCCCAAATGAAAAAACTTGATGTAGTTGCAGCTAATGAAAGTACTTTTCGTGTAAATTCAACTTCATCATCTTTTTTAACCGATACTACTTGACCAATATAACGTTTACGAGATTTTTTACTCGCAAAACCAACAAGCACCCAATCATTGATAGTATGTAATACACATACACATTTACCCTGTCAAAATACTACACACTTTACCTGTATTAAATTCGAGAGGTGCGAGTGTGTGTTACACAAAAATAATTACAAATTACTAATCTAGGGGAAAAATACCAAAACTAAATTAAAATTTAAATATATTTACCTTATTTATACAGAAAAACGCTTAAAAATCTAACTAGGTAAGTTAATGATCGTGGATTTAAAATTGGGCGACCAATTGCATGTTCACCTTACGACAACCAGTTGAAAAAGAAAGATTGTTTATGTCTGAAATAGAAACCTCTAACTATTGCTGTTGTTTTACATTTGAAGTGCAAGTAACCGTCTAGAATAGTCCATAGATGGCAACACTCATACATATATGATTTAAATATTAGTTGTTTATTATACACTTACCCCAAATACACACTTACCCCACCTTACCTTATCATTTTAAGAACTTATTTTGGATTAAAGATTTTCGTAAGTTTAAATTATGATATCAAATGTAATATTTATATCACTTAATTAATTTTATTTTATACCTGGATAATCATTTATCGGCTTTCGAGAACACTCCGCCGAATATTGCAGATTCTGCACAGAAAGCTATTTTTTGCTATGCTCTCAGATAACTATTTATGAACAAAATATATATTTTGATGGCGATTTATATAGGTTACTTATCCAATCAGTAAATTGTAAAAAAACAGAAAATATACATGTGAGAGTAGAAAAATTGTATTTACATGCAATTAAATTGGAAAAGAATATGTATGGTTAAATTAACTTAAAACGCCATCACTTCTGTTTAATATTTTTTGGTTATTTTCTTTTCTTTATTATCATTAAATTTTTTCCCTTAAAAACAAACCTGATAATCCTCGTGACTGATGTTTATTAATTCCACTGCCACCTTATACTAATTTTTTACCCCCCCCCCCCCTCTCCCCCATTTTAACAAAATTAAAAAAGCATTAGGCAATTAGGACCTTTTTTAGCGGAGATTTAAGAAAAAAAATATACCTACAAAAAGCGGGAGTGTTCGAGTAAGCCGTAATTTGTATACTCTGACGTGGCAATTTTTCACTGCAAAAGATTAGTGTTTGCGATTAAAGAAGCACCCTTAGCTGAAATGGAAAGTTCGAGAGTTATTGCCTATTATATTTTATTGACAAAAACTTCTCAAACCTAAGGCCTCTCGATCGAAAATAAATTTCAGATATTGTCAAGGATTATAAGGTCATTAATAATACGGATTTTACTTTATTCGCCTGTTCCGAACTTTATAATTCGTTATTTGTATTAATGAAAAAAATGAGAGGAATTTTAAAGAAGTGTTTTTTCTCTAACGCGGCACAGTTTTTTATGGCAAATATTTTATTTTGAGTTAGATGCTACTTTATTATAAATCAGGCCAGACATAATGAATCAGGGGAGGTGTAAAAGGTCTACTCAAAACAACGCGGGACTGCAGGAACGGAAGCGGAAACAAAACTATTGAGGAACATTATTCTATACCAGGCGCGGATTCGCCCCCCCCCCCCCACACTCACTTTTGAGAGTAGGAAGATTTTTAGAGCCGGGATACGGTCATTTTCTTTTAGAAAATTTTTTAGTCGTCCCCCTCAACAAAATCCTGGTTCCGCCACTGTTCTACACACATAATGTATTTTACGTAAGCTTTTAATAAGCGTAGATGACACACGTTATTTCTAGTAACATTGCAGAACTTGAGGTGTGGTTAGGGCCGGACTGGTGTTCCTGTAATAGTTAATTACGAAATAAATTTTTTTGAAATAGTCTGGGAAGTCCTAACATTTTGGAAAAAATTATTTGTTTGTTATAAAATGTCTATCTCTGGCCCAGGTAGTTCATTGTGTTTGGAGCCCTGCGTACTTTAAATCAAAAGACAGTACACGCTCATTCCGATTTATCTCTGCCATAAAAAATTATGGGAACTTTGAATTTTTTAGTAAATAATTTTTCGCAAACTTTTTTGTTGCCAAACTGTACGAGGCTTAATAAATTGATCGTATTAATTTAATTGGCCATATCCCTGGAGACAAAGCTTGCCCGATGCACACAGGGGCTAAATACAGCTTTTCTTGACAAAAATTATTTAAATAGAAAATTTTGGCAAAAACTATGTAGAAGATGTTTCTAAATAAAAACAATATTATAAAACTGTGAAGTCTAGTGATGCATTTACTATTGCATTTTTGATCAATTTTTCTTATCTTTTTCGCTTTATTCAAAAAGGGACCAAAAACCGGTGCTTGAATAGCAATGACCTACAGTTTTGAACTAAATACTGTGATTAATGAATTAATAAAAGCAAAAAACGAAAATTTGTGAAATTTGTCCATATCTCTTTCTCTGCTTTTATTACTTTATAAATCAAACTTGTTTTTTAAATTGTAGGTAACTATGATTCAAATATGGGTAGTTGTAGTGGCGTATTTAGGAGAGGGTGGAGGGTACAGCCGAGCTGCAGCCCCCCTCTCCCCGAGCCTAGGAGCTTGGGTCTAGAAGTATAATTGCAACCTAATTTTTCGTCTCACACTTGGACTCTTAATTTAAATATTTAAATAATGTATTCTTGGCTTAGATTACAAAGGTCTTGTAGGAAACGATTAGTTTTTTCTTCTAAAAGTCCTGTTTTATATAGAGATTAAGATTTCGGACCCATATCGTTTTAGTTATTGATTTATGATGCAATTTTATAGAAAAACGAGTACAAAGAATAATATTTTATAGTATTTTTCTATTATATACTTGTCTGTTCCGTTTTCCCTTTTTTAGAACTATTTTAAAACAAAAATATAACCCACTGCAATAAAATATTTTTACAACAAAAACAAAAAACAACTAGATATTTATTTTTAAAGAGAAAAATTTAAGTAAACATTTTAATTGAAACATTTTTATGGAAGAAGTATGAAAATTTATAATTGTGCGGAAAGAAACGAGAATGCTTTATTATGAATATACAAAACGGCACTTAAGAAGGAGTATTTCAAAACCTAAGCATTTGTACCAAAAATTGCTCCTAGATCTACGCTTCTAAAATACATTATTTCTGATAAAATCATCAATTTTGGCGTGGTGGGCGATATTTACTTTATTTTTAATTAGGAAAAACCGATCTCGAAAAACTCGGGTTGGAGTTATACATACGTCTTATGTTAAAATTTTGGATTGACACCAATATTAATATTTTTCACAGATATAAAAAATGTTTTTTTGTAATATATCAAAGAAATATCAAAAAAAACATTTACAAAAACAAATTTAATCCAACCATGCAGAGGGGGAGAGGTAAAAATTTGATAGTAGTTAGGTGAATTTTAAACGAACTTTGGGCTTGGCCCCGAAAATTTTTCGCCTGCAATCTTCGCTGGGTACAATATCATGAAATAAATGTAGTCCCGACTGTCCCTTTCTCAAAAAAAAAATGTCCCACTTACGCCCATTGAGCCCCCCCCCAAGCGTATTTTCTGGCTACGCCAATGGGTAGTTGCCCGATTTTTGGATAAAAGAAAAAGTAACGAAATATTACTTAAAAATGAAATGGCAAATACGTCACTAGACCTTACTCTTTGGATTTTGTAACATGTATCCAAAAATTGTTGATTGTGCGGATAGCGACCCGATGAACTTGTAATATCCTTTTTTTTTAATGGTAGAGGAAACTTTCTTACTTGAAATAAAACGTTATATTTAGAGGTAGGTATTTTAGCAGATTTCAAATACGAATTTCAATAACCAGATCCTGAAGAAAATGTAAAATATATGCTCATCATATTCGCTGTCTAAGCAGGATTACTAAGTGACTATTATTCACTACCCCTATCCAGGTAATTTTTTTTAACATATCTAATTTTTTTCATAGGGTTTTTTTGCCAAGAATTCCTATGGTTGCCCTTCTGTGCGACGTTAGAATGCTTTAATTTTGTACTAACTTTAGTTTAACTTCGCCCTGACATAAGAAGTTTTAACTAAAATTGTTTGCAAAAATTAGTGTATTATACTTCGAAAAAATGCAAATCTGTCAGATCAAATTTTTTAATTGTTATATTTGAATCAAAACATTTATTTCAGAGCCTATAAAATTTTTCACAAAGAGTGCATAAAATGGTGCCAAAATTGAAGATATAAAACCAGAATAAATTTTTACCTAATGTTTTTCTAACCACACTAAAAATATATGCACAAATACCCTTACTCTTTTTACAAATCTCCAATTTGCCACTCATTTCTAGACAATCACTACAATATTTATTGCCTAAAATTTAAATACAAGATGAACGTTTCTACTTACTTGTTTTATTAATTTTTTGCGATGACGGGGCTTTAACCCCAATCGAGCTTAACTTTTATTATACGCAACAGATATAGAAAAATAACTGGTAAATCTAAATGGTAGAAAATGAATATTAGTACATAAAACTTGATTACACAGACAAAGTTATAAGATTTTTAGAAAAAAAAATATTTTTTTAAAGTTATTATTTTAATCTGGATTAGTGCTGGTTTTAAATTTATATTTTTCGTTTTGTTTTGCACAGAACAAAAAATTTTTTGTTCGGATTTGATACGCAAGCAGGCAAAGGCAAATAAATTGTCCATTTTTAATAATAAATATATTGCTTTTTGTCTGTTATTATGCAATCGGCCGAATGTGAGAAAGGTTTATTTAAATTTATAAAATTAAGTTCGAAAGTTAAGTCGCAAAAAAATATACTGTACAACTCAAGTGGATTGTTCATATTGCGCTTGGAAATTTAAGCACTTTGGCTCTACGGCGGCGGCGTCGTGCTCAATTTACTTTTTGCGATATGGACATCATATCCACTTTTGTATAGTACAAACTACTATATTAGTTCACTGGCAAGACCATTTACCATTCTTATATCATGAAGGAATAACTTATGAACAGTAGGCGCTACTTTATATTTTCGGACGTTTCCAATAAGTTTAATTCTCCAATAATAAAATAATGTAATTGAATTTTTTTGAAAATATTGTGTTGTCATATTTCAGCAACTAGTAGAGATAAAATTTTCAAATTTTTGGAACTTACTAAGCTTGAGATGCCCAATTCATTGCAGTAAAACTATAAGGGGCTTTCCATTTAAATTAACAAAACGACTACGTGTAGCGCAAAATTGGGAAAACCTGCAATAGTGCCGATATTATTTTTCAGTTCCGCATGTCCAGAAATACCCAAATGCCACATTTCGTAGTCGCAGCTTTAGCGATTTTGAAGTTATTTAAGCGTTTCGGTAGTTTTTTTTTACTCAGTTATACTAATAACAAATATTACTAAAAAATTTATTATTATAAATTTCACGTGGCTAAAAAATACTTCAAAAAATGTGCATCTATCGCTAATACGTGGAAGGAATATATCAAAAACCTTAAATTTCTCCAGAATTTACTACTCTCACCCTTTCTAAACCAGAATAAAACATTTTATAGCTGTCTGAAACAGCCAAACCAATAAAAATTTAGTAAACATAAAGTTTTACAGCCCTTCTTGCTTGCGTTAATCTTATGTACATAAAAAAGTTTAGAAAGCGTATTGACGTAAAAAATTTAAGATTAAAGACTGCTTTATCATTTTTTTTTCTAATCGCGAAAACTTTAAAAAACATTTAAATGACACTGGGGAGTTTTAGTCTAGTTTCACGAGAAACCGTTTCTAAAATTGGCGCTGTACCTTAACGAAAACGAAGTTCTTTTTAATTTTAGCCAATGGAAAATTTTCTCGGAATTTTTTACGTTATTAGGGGGTATTTACAAATTATGTAACCCATATTCTCTAATTCTTGAACCTCACCCCACATACCAAAACCATAACTCTTGACCGAGAGCCCCCCTCCCTCCTCACGTAACTATCCTGTTACGTAACAGATGATTGGTTCTGAGAAGTTTTGGGCTTATCTTATATAAGATTTTTTTAATTCTCAATAAAAATATTGCTATTTCTGTTAGTTGTAAAATCATGACGTAACGCAAACGTTGAACTCTAACCGGACCCCCTCCCCCCAACTGGCGTCTCATTGCATTAACGGAAAATAGACAGCATTAAAAGTTCAGGAAGTTTTTGATTGGCAAGCAGGCAATAGCGGCTATCGAGACTGCCATTTGGGACTGGTGTCGTCTGTTAAATTTCGGATAGTTGTATTTTTAAAAGTTTCACAAAACTGATTTATATTAATTACCTGTCAATTAAATTTTAATTTTGCTGGTAAAGTTTTTAGCAACTACTTAAATATCGGTTTCCCGTTTAAGGGTATAAAATCAGTTTTTTGGTATTTTTTATTTGCGTATCATATTTATGATGGTTATTTTCCATTCGCTAACTCATTTATGATATTTATTAAAACACGATGGAAACTATCGAATTTACTTTTAAAAATATTTGTTTACTAAAGAATACTTAACTATTTCTTGTACATTTGGAGTTTGTATAGCGAACGGCGAGATAAATATTTCAAAATTAGTTGCAGTGTTTTTGCTGTCGCCAAATTTCATCGATAATTTTAAATATATGTACATTGTGCCTATAAATAAATTAACTGAAAAATGTTTAACAGCGTTGCACACAAAGGTTTTTTAAATTGAAAGAGTTTTATGCTTCCGCTGGGAATCGAACTCACAACCTCTCAATTTCATGTCAAGCCCGCTAGTAGTGATCACGACGACGTAGGCGGAGTGATCAATTTTCTAAGTACAATATGGACAATCTACTCGTGTTGTACAGTATATTTTTCATACTAAAAGTTTTGAAAAATTATTTAAATTAGGCATCATAACTTGTCTTTTTAGTTAGCCGTGAACTTGTGAAAAAGATAATAAAAGGCAATTGAAGAAACAATAATTTCGTTGGAAAATCTATGGACCAAATTACACAGTAACATATTTTGGGTAATTTCGTATATTTATAATATTACTCTTATTCTTACAATATCACTTTAAATATATCTATCTTCGGCCTTTTACAGAATACCAGACAAAAAGCGATATGTTTATTAGTAAAAATGAAAAATTTATTATTCTCAACCATAGCTAGTTTGATTAAATTGTTCTGCTGAAATGTATAGAAGAAAAAAGGGTTTGTTCGGGGTTTTCTCTGCTTGCCTTAGAATTATAACTCCGAAAGTACAACAAAATAGCTATAGAATTCGTTTTAAACAATTAAAAACGGCTTTTGTGCATTAATATGAACCTTTAATGTTCGATATGATAAAGTTATTAAATAATCGCCAATTTACAAACCAGCAACACTGTTAACGTGGAAAGAGAAGTGGTAATACTATAAAAATAATATAACCTTAAAACCTTTAGTAAAAATTCGAAATAATTTTTTTCTAGATATCTTATAGGCTCGTCTATTTTATCTAGTTTTATGTACTTATCTTTATGTTCCACCATTTAAGGAAGATTTACTAGATATTTTTCTATATCTGTTGCGTTATATAAAAGTTTTAAGGTCTATCTAAATCAGAATATAATTTTAAGTCTACAATTAAATATGATCCGAGATATCCCAAACCCAAAATATCATAAAATATGGAGTTCAAAAAAATGACATTTTATTTTTAGTTTATTTATGTTCAAACGAAAGTTTAAACATAAAACTTTACGATGCAATTTTGATGGGCTCCAGGATAATATTGGACCACCGGAATGTCTTAAAACCCATCTTATTTTATGAGAGTGCTTTGTAAGATTGGATAGAATTTGTATACTATAGTGTAAACTCAAATGCGATGACGTAAACATATTATTTTGTTTGCATATATACAGGGTGTTTTAGAAATGACTTATTGTATTTGAATAGGTGACTCGTTAGGTGACACAAAAGCGGTCTTTACACGTAGACTCTTAACCGCGATTGCATTCACGATAGATTGCGCAGTTATTTGCACGCGTAAAACGGAAGTATTAGGTTAGGTTAGGTTATAGTGACAGACCGTTGATTCTACAAACAGTCTCACGTAGTCCTATGAGATCCGTTCTGTTACTACATATCGTCGTCCTCCACACAAAGTGTCGTAACTGACAAAAATCGAAAAATTGAGCTACGCCGCCCATATTCTAAGTTCGCTTCCATTTTTTTCTCACCAAGTGTCGTAACCTATCCATAAAGGTACCCAAGTTATAAAGAAAAAAAGAAACGCCGTATCTAACAAAATAATTTGTTGGAATCACACCAAACAACGTATCTTAAGATACGTCGTTTTGTGAGCAAAAATGTATACACCTTTAGTGTCGTATGTGAAGTTAGGTCGGTTTGGGTGAAATATTATCGTGATGGCACTCTAGAAAGCGGCAACGTAAGTTCCAAGCTATACCTTCATTCTGAGTTGTCGCTACAAAAAATGTACGGAATGTATCTACAGGAATTGGAACATGCAGAATCAAATACTAAACCGAGTTTTGCAACATACCGGAGAATATTTTTGAAAAAAAAAATATTATTTTTTTGACCAAAAAAAGATATGTGCTCTTTATATCTAACTTATAAACAGGGAGACGACGAGACAAAACTAAAGCTTAAAGATAGATATGAGAAACATACTTTGGAGAAAGTAAAAGTAAGAGAGCTAAAAGAAGAATCAAAAAGGCAAGCTTTAACGAATAAAAATAGGATGTGCAGTTTTTGATCTGCAACAGGTCATCTACTTGCCTAGAAGCAAAGAAAGTGCAATTTTTTATAAAAGTCGTCTGTCTAATTTTAATTTTATAGTGTATAATATTGACACTAAAGAATGTATCTGCTTTTCCTAGAACGAATCGCTAAGTAAATGGGGAGCATCAGAAATATCTACTTGTGTGTATAAACGCCTAAAGTATTACTCTGCACAAGGTATAAAATCTGTTTTACTTTATTCAGACGGATGTTTTGGGCAGAATAAATATTCTATAATGGCTGCAATGTTGCTAGGTATATTCAGTACAGAAATTTAAAAAGATCAAAACAATATCCTTACGGTATTTTGAGACGAATCATGGCCAGAACGAAGGCGACTGACTCGGCGCATAGTGCCATAGGTACAGCTTTATCACAAGCTGGTGATATTTTTGTTCCCAGCCAACTTTTTCCCATTATTGAATTAGCCAGGCGGAAAAACCTTACAAAATAATGCCAATGAATTACACAGACTCGAAAACTTTAAAAATTTTGACTGTTCGTACCAGTAATGAGGAAAAAAATGTGAATTGGACCGATATAATGGAACTAATGGTGGATAAAAGGCATCTCACAAAAATATTTTTCAAAACCAGCCATTTCGAAACAAAATATGATTTCATTCAATTAAAACGGTTAGAAGGCGGAATTTCCAATATTAAAGTAGACCCTTTAAATATTACTTCACCAGAAATGACTAAAAAAGAATTTGATGATCTTACTTCTTTATGTAAAGGTTATACTCCGGTAATCCGGCTTACAGAGTTTAAAAACTTTTTTACTATAACTTGCCTTACGAAAATTAGATAAAATAAATTGTTTACATTACTTTGGTTTAATTTAAATAAATAAATCAAACGTAATTGTTTGATTTCAAAGTGCCCTATCTACTCTACAGTTAAATAAAAAAAATCACACAAAGTGACGTTAGTGACCATTTTTGTGAAAATTTGAGAAACTAAAAACTTTTTTGATAATTTTAATGCAGGAAATGATAGATCCACTATTAATTATTTTTATATATTTAACTCAAAACGCTACTAAAAATAGTTTCGTCGGTTGGTCTAATTACAATAGACTAAATTTCGTTTTTTCGCTCTTCTGTAAAATTTATAAAATAAAATGACACTTTGTGTGGAGGGCGACGATATGTTCCGCAGAATCCACTTTCATTAGATCTCTGATGCTTGGTGCGGCGTACACCGCAGAAAGATTTTAACAACTCATTCAAATCAGCCACTACTATTCAGAAATCTGCTTAATCGACCAAGTTGTAAGTTGCTTATTTCCTCCAGACGGTTGTACACACCTCATCAACTTTTGACACTCTACAAAGCCCAGATTCGACCATCATTAGAATATTGCTCTCATGTCTGGAGCTCTGCACCCAAGCACACCCTTCGGCTACTGGATTCCATTCAAAGGAGAGCCGTTCGTCTGATCGGCGATCCCGAGCTGACCAAGACCCTCGATAGCCTGGAGCATCGAAGACAGGTTGGTGATTTGGCTCTCTTTTATAGATATTTTCATGGCAGGTGTTCGACTGACATTGCCCACTTGATTCCACCTAGAGCAATGCAAAACAGAAATACACGGCGAACCACTGCCGCTCATCCATATGTTGTTCAGCTTAGTACTCCTCGAACTTCATTGTTCAAGAATTCTTTCATCTGGAGAACGTCATCTTTGTGGAATGATCTTCCTGAGGCCGTGTTTCCCAATGAATACAATCTTCAACGTTTCAAGACCAACGTTAATCGCTTTCTTCGCACACGCACCGCTCCCAGAGCGCCTTAAAGGATTTTTCCTACAGTGCAGGTGTTTTATCATAAAAAAAAAAAAAAAACCTAGGGCAGTAAACCTGCTTCTTGCGAGGCCAGGGCATTCACACAGAAAATGTTGAATACTTTCTTCCTCATCCTCATATCTGTAATTTTTGCAGAAGTCGTTAGTTTCCGTTTGCATACGTTTGGCATATCTACCGAAGAGGCAATGTCCGGTGACAACCGCAGTAATATTTCTCACGTCTTTCCGACTGTGCTTCAATAGCTCTGCGGTTTTCTTTACATCAAATATAGGCCACAGTTACCTGGATATGCCACATGTTATTAACTTTGTCCATCTGCTTTGTGCAAGCTGCTTGGCCGTGTAATCAATCTCCTCTTTGACTACTCCCAGTGGTCTGTTCATCGTATTGTCTGCTAGATTAGCTGGCATGCCTGCGCCCTCTCTCGCGAGCGCATCGACAGCCTCATTGCCATCTATATTGGAGTGTCCAGGAACCCAGAACAGAGTAACCCGGTGTTGGTTGTTAAGTGTGCATAGATTGTTGCGGCATCGCTTTACGAGCTTTCATTAGACGCTGCTGGAACCGATTGTCTTAGTCGCCGCCAGACTATCACTGAAGATGGTAATTGACGAGGCTACTTCCAGGCCAAGGTGTTGTACCAAGATATTGACCGCCTTCTCTTCTGCTTGAAAAATACTACAATAGTTGGGGAATCTATACGACTTCTGTATTTGTAGACTTTCGGAAAAGACCCCGACTGCCATACCAACGTCAATTTCTAAACCGTCTGTGAAGATTGAGTAATCTGTTTTTGTTATACACTGATTGCTTTTCCACTCTTCCCTATTCGGAAAAAGCATAGAATACCTGAATACCTCCTATCAAAGCATGTTATTAGGACCGAGTAATCAGTCGAGTCTCGTAGATTATTCCCGGGGTGTATCATTAATAAGACTATGGTATTAAAATTGTATTATTTGACTCACATACTTTTTCGTTCGGTTAAGAGTGTTTTAAAATGCGTAAGCAAAAGTTGAAGTGGAATTTTTAAAATTTGAAAAGGTTGATGAGACGTTTCTTTCTTATAAAAAATGTTAAGATTTTATAGAGAATACTTGCAATTATAACAGTAGAATTAACTAGTATGCTGAAAACAGGAAAAAATATAAAAGAAGCATTTGGATGAAGAACGTGCTTATTTAAATTCGCGTTTTTATAGCTTCGATCTAATAAAACTAAAGTCTTACGCGTAGGAATAATCCACGCGATTGCTTTGTAAAATCGCGTTCAAAACTCTGCTTTTGTAGCACAAATAGAAACAAACGTTTACACGTGGAATTGAACGTACGCGTCCAAATTTGCGCGGTTAAAATCTTGCGTGTAAAAGCCGCTAATAAAATCCTTCATATACAGGGTTACTCACACTCACGCAATCGTTCGTCAGAACTTTTGGAAAAACGGCTGAAAATGTTTTCTTGAAACTTTGCGTGTTATATTTTTTGATGTGTTATTAGTTTTTAATGTTGTCATGTAAACGTAGTTTTTATTCCACCTCTTATGCAGCACTAGTTACATAAACATCTACCTATTGGATAAAACCTTATTTTTTGAAAGGTTTTACCCCCAATTTTATGAAATAATGAAATGACATTTTTATATTACGTAGCCTGCTTTATGGTCCCTTTCTCATAAATCATATTTTGGTGAAATAAAACAGATATGCGTCTTGATATGAGAAAAAGTTTTTTTACAAAGAAACAATTTCTTTTTTATTTCCTCGTCCATAACAATAAAGTTTTATTTCTCCTACAAACAATACAAATTCGTGAAAATTATACAGGCCTTTTTAGTATTAAAGCTTCAAATGAAATACGCTAAACACTTATTTGCTCCAACATCACTGCAAATGTCATGAAAAGTGACAGTAAAATTTGACCGTTTAATTGTTAAATTTATGAGGAAAAGTCATTAGAATTATGATATCATGAGTGAGTTAACCGGTTTCTGGTATAAATTGATGATTTTTTTACCAGTACTCAGGATACTGGATCACAAAGAAAGAAATGTTCTCCAAAAAACCGGCAAAAATCTTTGTCTAACATTTTTGGGGATCTTTATTTTATTTTTTAAATTATTTTATATATCAGATTTTAGGTTCAAATTTATCAAAAGTAAATGATAATGTAAAACAAAATAAACCGCGGTAGTGGCTCAGAGGTGAGTTACTGGCATTCGACCGTGGCGACCCAGGTTCGATTCCCGGAGTGCAATAAAAAAAGTATGTACGAAATTTAGTGGATTTAAAAATGCAGTATGTTACTAGTGATTCCTAATATCGGAACAGAGCAGGGAGTCATGGACATCTGGAGGGTAAAAAAGATAACTATAGGTCCCGTCTGGCTGACATTACCCAGATGATAGGGGATACAATGGGCCTATGCCTAAGTGTACTGGCTCTTCGGCCAACCCCAGCAAAAAAATAAAGAAAACTTAAGTCTATTTTTAGTATAAAGTATCTTGGAAACCATAAGTTAATATTAGAACTATTTTTCATGAACATGTAAAACAATATTTTGACAGTTTTCAAATTTGATGGATACACCTTTGTCTTTAACGTCCACGATCTTAGGTATGCCCTCTGAAGACTTTCATCATTAAAAAATTCTCGTCTGAGGCAGAACACACAAATTCGTTGACTTGTTCTCTTGTAAATACTTTTGATTTTTTTTGCTCTATATCCAACATTTTTCTTCTTGATGAAACGTATTAAGGCGCCGTATTTGTCGATTGTAACATGGAATATTTCGGCCAAAATAATGAAGCAGAGTATTCCTCAGAGAGATTTGCGAAATACGTCAGCAATACCGTTTCTCCTGCACCTTGAACATGTACTTTGTTTCGCCACTCACAAAACTGCCGATATTCTTTTTCATAATGGATTTTAGATTTGTCCGGAAGCAAGTTCAACCTTATAATGTTGGCTGCAGCTAATATATCGTCAGGAATATCAAAATCTTGCATGATTTTAATGATGACTTTTTGAAATGCCAAAATGAAATGAAATAAAACCTTGTTTTTATTATCGCATCGCCGTTGTCAATGATACGATTAAGCTTTAAATACAACTCGATTATTAGAGATTTAACACCGTCTCGGACATTGCGGGTGACTCGGCTGTTGCCTCGTCACCTAGTAATGTCCTCGACTATTATAAATCGCATAATAATCTCGTTATATTAATAGCTATAATTTTACAAATCTAAATTTTTACAGGTTTTGTGCACCCCGTACAACAAAATCCAAGTATTTTAATGTGAATCGTAGTTAAATATTAAGGAAAATAAATTATGAAGAAACATTTTTTTTTTAAACTGAAAATAATAAATTTACCAAATATATCCGTGGACACGTGTCACGTACAAGTCCTTTCAATGAGAAATCACAGATCGTATAATATTTGACAATAAAAAAAAATATTTATCATGAAATTCTGATAAATCAATAATAAATAAATATAAAAAGTTTCTTATTTCTTACAGATTGCAAACACCGCAATTTTTAAATATAAAACTTTGAATTCGGAAAGAAATATAATAAAGCAACAAAAAGCTTGCCACGTTGACAGACCCCTTTTAAGATACGAACACCAATTTCTAAACTTTTCCTTACCGTTCCTCAGCGACCGATTATTTTCGTATTTCTTAGTTATCTGAAATTAAGGAAGTTTATCGAACTCCAGAAGATAGGTTATTTCTCCACCTAAAAGAAGAGTGCGGAAACACCCGATTCGTATTAGGTACGGATAAGAATAAAATGTGTTATGCAGGTGTGGATTTCGGTTAAATAATATAACATGAATAATAAAACAATGAAGAAGAGATCATCGAAAATTCATTTATAAAAATGTTACCGACATCAAACAGCTTAGCCGGGCTGGCCACCTGGCCCAACAAGTTAAAAAAATAGGTTATTCTACACGAAATTCGGTTTTATTGATCAAAAAGCCAGATATGGGTAATGAATCGATAGAGAAATTTTTACACGACCGCCGAAAAAATACATTTTTAATAGAAAAAAAGTTTTTTGGCGGCAGGCGGACAAAGTAGTGTATATCTTTTGCATTAATTAATTAATTTTCAAGATATTTTTAAGAATAAAAATGTGATGAAAACCCAATATCGCCAGCTATAGGAATCAACTCAATTCGACGTGAAAACAACAATAAACTAAGTACGTCTAGGCCAACATACCAGTATAGAAAACGTTTTTGCGCATCTATTTTGTAGATTCACACCTAGATCTCGCTGCAGTAACCCGCTGGGTGCTGCACCAATCCGTAATTCAATGCTATGTTTAAAAAAAAAAGTAGTAGAGTTTAGTGTTCGTATAAGTAAATAGAAAGAAAGTTTTTTAGCGATGCCGACCAAGTAGTGCATCTATCTTTTACAATAAAGTACACAGGGACGCCAAAGATAATGGGTTCCCTAAAATTACATTTTTAACGTTTTTTCTGGCTTTTCGATTAGTAAAACGGAATTTCGTGTAGAATAACTCATTTTTTTAAACTTGATGGATCAGGTAGATGCCGGCTAAGCTATTTGATGGCGGCAATATTTTTTTAAATAAATATTCGATGGTCTCTTCCATGAATAAAAAATTAAGATAGGGAGGTGAAAACCATTTTTCTCTAAGAAGAACCGTTCGAATATTTCAAAATGCCATATTTTAAACGTCAATAGATCAAAAACGAGGGGGAAATCACTGGGGTATTTTAGTGTACACGACAAGGAATTGCAGGGGGAATTTCGAGGTATTTCGAGGAATTTCGAGGAATTTCGAGGTATTTTAGGGAACTTCGAGGTATTTCGGGAGAATTTCGAGGTATTTCGGGGAATTTCGAGGTATTTCGGGGAATTTCGAGGTATTTCGGGGGAATTTCGGGGGGGTTTCGAGGTGTTTTGGAGAATTTTTATAATATTTCCTAAAATTCCCTTATAATCTCCACAATTTGGCAACCATGAACGTTGTGATGGGAGTTGCCGCGGCCGAAATTACAAGACACCAAGATTGCCTGAAAATAGTTTACAAGATCAGATTTTAAATATTGATTTTATTTTGGATAGTGAAGTTAGGGAAGTCTGTAATAAAGAAGATGTTACTAATTTAAAAGATTTTTCACACAAAAATATAAAAATATCAGAAAATAGTGCTTTTATAAAAATTAATTTATCGCAAATAAAAACGGCTATAATAAAGAAATCAAGTTATTTTTGGTTACTTAATGACAACAACGGAAAAATTAGCAGTGACAGACTAAAAAGGTTCATAATTTCAGAGAAAAGAAATGTGCGCTAATCAACTGTTAAAAAGAAGCTAGGAAAAAAACAAAACCCGAGAAAGAAGTTTAAGCAAAACTCTCAAATTAAAAGTTTTGGAGATGAAACCACAAGTGATACCGAAACACAAATAAAACGAAGGAGGACACCTCGGAAGACGAAACAGATAATAGTAATAATGAAATAATTTATGACACAGAAACATTTTTGGAGTTAGAAACAGAGAAAGATATGGCCGAGAACACATTGAGAGAGCCAAAGACTATGTCTATTGACTGTGAATGTTATTATGCAGTTTTTTATGAAGAAGATTGGTTTACCAGAAAGGTGCTGGAAAAAGTGAGACATAAATTTAAAATGATTTTTTTAAAGAAAGAAAATAACTTGGAAAATGTTAAGTTTGTATGGCCAGAGAAAGAGGACATTAGTAAAGTGGAGCCAAAGCATGTTTTTACGGTCCAATTAGAATTCCGACCCATTTCAGCTAAAACGGGTAGATTTTTTGAATATTAGTAAAAAATATAATAAAATATAAAAAATAAATTATAAAAATAAAATAATTATAAAAATAATATTTTGTATTATATTGTTATTATAAAATGACGTACGTTCTAAAAGAAAATAACGATTTTAGATATTACGTTGATTTTTTTTGTTGTTTTGTAAGATTTCAGGTTATTTAAGAGCGTTGTCTTCGCCGAGTGGTACCTATGTTAATATTATAAATGTGTGTATTTATTTGTTTAGCCCTTAAAAGTTTTTTACTGGGTTCCTTAATACATTTATTATTATATATTATTTAGATTATATATTTTTTGTTTTAAAAATTAGAGAGCATAATAATCTCGATAATAATATACTAAATATACTTTTGTGTTTATATTTTATATAAGTTTTTGCAAGAGATTATGAGAAAAGAGAGTCTAATATTGGGTTACACAAAGAATTTAATAATTTACTAATCAGCAAGTTTGACAGTGACATACATGACATTGGCAGAAATAATTTTCTCACAATCAAATTGGCCCGGTTAGCTTAATTTTTGATTCACTAATCAGGCATCTTTAATGGTGAGTACATAATGCCTGTCAAGGTCATTTATACCATAGTCAAACTGATTAGTTGATTATTGTTACAAATCTATGTGCAACCCAACACTAGGTAAGTATCTGAATCTGTTTTATATCAGTCTCGATATCAGTTTAGCCTTTAGATTTGTTTTATTTGTTGCTTAAGAATATTTTGTGTTGTGTTGTTGGTGTAAGTTAGTCTTGTTCTCCATGTAAAATAAATAAAATATAAAGTTGTTACTTATATATTATTTATGTCTATCAATAATTTTCCTTTCTTAATAAAATTTAAATAATAGTATTTAACATAAATATATTACATTGCACTACTTAGGTACTAGATTTATTTTCGTTTTAATATAGAATATCAGTTGAAATAGTTGTCACAAACTTTATGGAATTTTGCTAGGAATTTCAAGAGCGCGTTGGGGAATTGCGGGGAATTTCGGGGAAATTGCGGGGAATTTCGGGGAAATTGCGGGGAATTTCGGGGAAATTGCGGGGAATTTAGGGGAAATTGCGGGGAATTTCTGGGGAATTGCGGGGAATTTCATGGGAAATCCAGAAGAGCTCGGGGAATTGCAGAAATGTTCAGGATATTTCGAAAGTTTAGGGGTATTTCGGGGGAATTTCAAAGATTTTTAGGAACTATCGGGAAATTTTTCGTGAAAGGGGAATTTCAGTGTACAATTATTTTTAGTGATTTACCCCTCGATCAAAAACTATTAAATTTAGACATATAACATTTTATACAAAATAAGCGTGGAATTTAGTGGGGACTTGAAATGATACAATATATTGGGTGTTCCAATAAAAAAAACTAAGTTCTATTCGACACGTTTTTTGGGCCATTCCGCATACAAGAAACTAAGGCAATGAGGTGAATACCATTTTTCTCTAAGATGCGCTGTTCCAATTCTATAGCCTGTCAAAATGTGAAAAAAACATATTTTAAACGTCTATATCTCAAAAACAATTGAATTTAGACATGTGATATTTAGTAGCAAATATAATATGTAGAGTGTATACTTTCTCCTTAATGTTGAATTTAATGTCAGGTGGCCATACTTGTGATATTATAATACTTTTTAGGCAATTAATAATAATAATAATAAATGCCTTTATTTATATACGAAAATAAACAGTTTACATAATTTGTTTTTAAATGGTGGCGAGATCTAGCGAATTCGCTACTTACCTAACCACCAATTAATTACTTAAGAGCCTTCCATACCAGCGTGAAATGCGGCATTGCTTCCTGGCTTTTCTAATTGAAAATTTAATACAAGAATTTTACTAAGCACAAGAACTTCTAGTTTGGCGGATGGTACCTTATTTTTGCTTCAAAAAAAAATTTGAAGATGTATTTTAAAATTTTAAGTATATAGGTTCAACTTATATCATCTGCCATGCATAACATAGAAATAGAAATATTGCGGATATTCATGTTCATATCTTATTTTCCATTAAAATGCCCCCGATATTATCTTCAAACTTATTTCCATCGACGCCATGCCACCTAATTCTCGTGAAATTCGTTTTTACAATATTTTGTATATAAAAAAGTCATTTTATTGCCATCGCCAGACACATGTACAATATGCGTGATGTGGGGGAAATGCACTATTTGTTCTGGAAGACACATCGACTACTCTTTGCTCTTAAGAAAGTTACTCTAGTTTATTTTATTGCTTGACTTGTGTAAATTTTTTTTTTATTCCCTAGTTATTGGGTAATATAATTACTATCGTTTTATCTGTTATAAACCGTATTTTCATGCAATAAAAAACGTCAACATTTTGATATTTTTTTTTATAAAGAAACAATTTCTGTTTTATATTCTCGGGCATGACAATAAACTTTTATTTTCCCTATAGACTATAGACAATAAGCTTTAAATGAAATAAGCGAAATACGCGTTTATTTCTAGCCTGAATGAAACTGACCTATAAAGTAAAAAGCCTTAGTCAAATCTTGCTTTCCCAATAACTGAATTGATTACTTAATCGGGCAAGTTAGGAATACCCTTTATTTATCTTATACAGGGTGAGGATTTTAAATGGAACGCCGCTTGTAGCGGCTCTGGAAATCAAATTTCTCTGGGGTCTCGCTTTGTCATAAAAAAAAATTGGGACCCCAAGGAAGGAGCGCAGCCCTAACCAACTTTTTTTTCCAAATTAGAGGATGCCACTTATAGCACATTTTTGGAACCTGATGAAAAATAAATTTGTCCAATATTTTTTTTTACATCTGTCAAACCGTATATTAGAACTTTAATAAAAATTAATCTAAGGAAACATGATTTTTAAAATAATTCTCAAACTGTAATGTCACTTTTTTAACATAGCGATTGTTGAAAATGTGTTTCTGACCAAATCCTTGTTTTCAATTCTTCTAGATTTCTAGGTCTGGTGATCGCCTCATAAATGAAAATCTAAGGGTGTAATATCCGGAGATTTGGGCGGCCTCTCTACAAATCCGCGCAGTCCAATTCATTTATTTGGAAATGTAACATCATAATTATCTTACATTTACCAGTTTGAAAAGAATATTTAAAAGGGATACTAACATTAAAATTATTAGAGAAATTTGTGTTTGAATGAAAAATTTTGCAGTACTTCCGGTTAAACCGGAAGTGAAGTACGGACCTATGCATGCAGAATACCTAAAACGAAGTAAAAAAGTAATATTAAATGTTTTACTTAATTATTTGTTTTTTGAAAGAACAATACATTTTTTCGTTAATTTAACAATTTCCAACGTCATTTTCTCGGAAACTGTCTTAACTCGGTATAAGATATGATACATGGTTTACGCTTAGAATGATGCTTCGTGGAATGCATATTGTTAAAAAGACATGTTCTATATAAAATAACAAAGTTGTACGCACTTCCGGTTTAACCGGAAGTGACATTCAGACGTTTGAATACTGAAAGGATGCGCACAGTCTAACCATATAACCTACCAAAATTTCCTAATAATGTTTTATTTTATAAGGACGTGACAAGCTGGTTAGTAATTTCGTAGTCACCAGGTATAGCACGTATGCCCATAATTTCGGGAGGTCTTGGGCCTCCCTCTGACTATGCCACTGACATACATGCCTTCAAAGCATAACAATTAAGTTTTATACCACTTTTCTGTTTTATCAATAATTTCTATTGCTACTAGTTATCTATTTTTGGAAAAAATAGGTTGTTCTTATTTCAAAGATGGACAACCAGTAGCCACAAAGATTGATGATGGTTAAACCAAGGTTTTTATTTTAGAACAGAAATATCACCAAGAACTAGATTTACCAAATTATGTAGGTTATCCTTAACAATAAAAATCTATAAAATTCATTACAATTTAATCAAATATTAACTTTTTTAATACGCCTCTTAGTCTATAAGATCAAACTACTGTCAGTTTAAACTAAGGCATCCTAAAGGGTCTTTAAATACAGATCATGACTAAATGCCAAAATTCCAATATCTACTAATAACATCATAACTTTACGGCTTCTCAAAGCTTCTTTGAAGCTTGGACCATTTGAGACAGAATTTATCCGAATAGAAATAATACTCTTACCCTTTTGACGCATAATCTTGGTAAAAGGTTTTACCTTATACCAGAGGTGTGCCCTGTAATATTATCCAACAAATTAACTTTGTAGTAATAAATATTTAATTAAAGATGTATGTAGGGTAGTATACCTAAATAATAAGTAAAAACTAACAGCCGGATATTCACTAGAGGGTTTTAAATTTAAAACCTCCTTATGAGTTAGATATAGTGACGAATTTGCCATTTGATTTCTTGATCAATATTTCGTTACTTTTTCATTTTATCCAAAAAACGGCCAAATTATCTATAATTCAAACGAGTTTGAATATGCAAAGTAATAAAAGCAGAAAAAGAAATATGGGCAAATTTTCGTTCATTAATCAAATCTTTTATTAATCAAAATTTCTTAAAATTAAAACTATAGGTAATTGCTACCCAAGGACGGTTATTTGGCCGCTTTTTGAATAAAGCGAAAAGGATAAGAAATATTGATCAAAAAAATGAAATGCGATTGCGTCACTAGACTTCACTCCTCATAAAATTGACAGTGGGATGTTTAAAATGATAAGTTTAAGCATAAATTAATACTACTAACGCCAGGTTGCACAAAGAATTTTAATAATAATTAACTTACCAGCAAGTTTGATGGTGACATACATGACATTGGCAGATGTCATTTTCTCACAATCATAGAACCCCGATATCCTTAATTTTAACTTTACTAATCAGGTACCTTTGATTGTGAGCAAATATTGCATGCCAATGTCACAGTCAAATTTGCTAGTTAGTTAATTATGGTTAAAAATCTTTAAGCAACCCAACAAAAGTGTGTTCTCGTTTAGTTTGCTAGAGATGATTTTATTAAAAAAACGATTTATAAGTGTTTCAGAATTTTAGAAATAGCCTTAATAAAGACCTAATAAAAATCCTAATGACTGAGCTGTTGTTGCTTGTTGCAAATACAGTTTTGATTCTATTAAAGAACACAGTATTACTAAAATAGGTTTTTTTTATATATAAATTCGAAGAAAACCCAAAAAAATATTTACAATTCAAAACTTAGTTGACTTATTCTGACAGTTGTCATTTTAAATCCAGAACTGTCAGTTTAGGACGGTTTTAAATCTAGAACCCTTTAGTAAATACGGCTGTTATTTTTTTGTTTATTGTTTTTTTAAAACACTAAATTTTTCATACACAACTCCGTCCATGTGGTATTTCTTAATAAATTTCTTCTCACAATCATATAAGATTTAAGGGGTGCTTCTACAGAAAATATATGTGTCACAGGACGCTGCAGTAATGATAGAAGGGATTAGGGCCCCTGGGGGAGCGTTAATGCTACCCCTAAGACGCTTAGGATGACCCTTTACAGTGTATATTGAGATTTATGTCGACGCTTTTGCTCAGTGAATTCACCAATTTAGAGAGCACCTTTGTAATTTTCGACGATCGTCTAAGTATTTTAGGGATAATTTATCGCCTTCTTGCTTTATATAATAGGTCACGGGAGTTTTGGGCATATTTTATTTTTATCGCCCAATTGGGGATGTAAACCTATTCGTTTTAATACATAAAGGGTAGTCATATCAAATACTTATTTCAAAATCAAGGGTGGCTACATTATTATTGTGGAATTTTGCAAGTGTCATCTAGTTTGGACCAAGGCAACAGAATAAGTAAAATGTATTAGTCTAATGTCAGGTTGCACAAAGAATTTTAATAATAATTAACTTACCAGCAAGTTTGACTGTGACATAATTTTCTCACAATCATACTGGCCCGGCTACCTTAGTTTTTAATTTACTAATCCGGCACCTTTGATTGTGAATACATAATGCCTGTAAATGTCATTTATGTCACAGTCAAACTTGCTGGTTAGTTAATTCTGGTTAAAAATCTTCTTGCAACCTAAAATTAAGTTTTTTTATGAGTTGAAGGAACTTAAAAGGTGCATATAAAACCCGATTTTAATTCGATGAAGTTTCAGAAAATATATGTTATTTTTTTAATGCTCTGAAACCATAGAATACTTTTGCCCTTGATTTCAACTTTAAGTTGGGTTGCACAAAGATTTTTAACTATAATTAACTAATCATCAAGTTTGCCTGTGACATAAATGACATTGAAAGGCATTATGTACTCACAATCGAAGCTACCTGATTAGTAAGTTTCATTGTTAAAGAAAAGTATTATTATAACACAGTAGCGGTTGGGTCTTAAGACCATTGAAGATTGAAGAAGTGGAAACCAGAAAATGGGAAACAATAGTTAGCGAAAATCGTCGTCTTATTATTAAAGCGTTACAAATTTCGAAATCAAGGTTTTTAATATTTCGACTTGATAAATCTAGTCATAAATAAAGTGTCAGCAATGTAACTTCTAAGATTGGTAGATTTGCTAAAGCAACAAATTCCTCAACATCATTTGAAGTTTATCGAGGTAGATTCTGACGTATTATAAATAATTTATTTTATTTATTAGTACAAGTTAACTTTGAATATATTACTATGAAATTATAGTTCTTCTCGCAAGCTTTCTTTAGATTTGCTTGGGTGTAGCACTTAATAAGCTTTCTAGTGTCTGTTTAAAGAATGGAGATAATGATGTTTCTTGAATGATAAAAAAGTTTTGTAATTGTCTTGTTTAATTCGTATTTTAAATCACAATGTTTCAATGGTAATCACAATGTTTTAACTCATAAGTATGTCGTCTTCAGGTGAATTAATGAGTATAGTAACTACAGGTCTATTCATAATAACCTAAGCATAACTAGGATGTGTACAGTTATGCGTTTAGTTCGTGCTCGGTATTATTATAAGATTACATTTACTTAACAAAAATTTTCAGATATTTCTTATATCCAATGAGGACTTACTAAAACCACCTTGATTCTGATGTATCATAACAGCTTCCTTGAACTTCCTCCAGTTTTGGTCCATATAATATGATGACTTGTTCAGCTGCACCTGAGTTTTCAGTGTCTTCCCTATTCGTATTGTTTCTGTATTCTTTGATCGTTATATCATTGTCTTAGTCTTCTTATTCTTATTAATACTTCTTTGATATTCGGAATGTCGAGTATTGGTTGTGTCTCTATTATTGCTCTTTGTACGTTTAGTTGATTCTGAAACGTAGTCTATAATATCACACACGAATTTAACACATGACTGCACCCATCCAACTTCACTGCACCTAGCTAGTATAAATAGAGATATAGTTACTATACATACTTATTTAGTATTCACCTGAGGACGACTGCAACTCGAGAACTCTTCTATCATTCAAATAAGACATTATTTCATACCAAATTTAAATAGGTACTAATTAGGTCGTACTACGCTAGAATATATTCACAAAAAGTTGTTATTGTTTTTGTCGTTTTAATAAAGATTTGTCATAAATATAGCATTCAACTGTAAACAAATTTGAGGTTCTTTGCTTCCCCCCCTCATCTAATAATATTGGTTTGTACCTTGACTTTTGCTCTTCCATTGGTCTGGTATATTTTGAACACTTCTGGTAAGTTTTGTTAATTTATTTTTTCTAGTAAATACTTATGCAATAAAAGTAAGTAATTAAATTGAAATAAAATAGCACATCAGCTCTCACGAATTTATTAATACAGCCTTATAACTAAAAAAAAATCAATTAAAAACCTCTTTCGGCAGGAAATTTGTTTACAAAAGCACTACCTGTATCCTGCGTATTTTTTAAGGCATTAATCAAAAACATGACTTTTACTTTTCCAAATCGACGTTAGCGTGGCAACGTAAGGTTCTAGTTGAACGTAAATTTATAGAACACGTCACGTATTTTATTGAAATTTGATTCCGGGCTCTAAGTGGGTTTTTTTCTGTATCCTTTACCCAAACGATTAAATTCTTTTAAAGGTCCATTTATGTGGATATAGGTTTCACTCTAAATTAACCTTTCAACAAAAACAAGCCCTTAGGACCTAAACTATACAGTATGTTATGGAGTTGACCTTTATTTTCATTGAGTCTAAAAAGTAAGTTTGGTAAGGACTCATCAATAAGACCGAATATGCCCTACATCCATGGGAAAAGCATATTCTTCTCGACTGAGAAAGACAATAAATAATATAGAGTATGATCTTAACATGGTACGTTCAACGAACTCCTCCTGTAGTTGAGCCAAAATATTACTTTCTCAGCTTAGGAAAGGAACAAGAATTTGGTATATGAAAGTTACTTTCCCGACCTAAGATGCAAAAGTACCAAAAAACCTTGAGGTAGTTGACATGTAAGGTGGGGCACAGCGTGATATTTGCACAAGTATCTATAGATGCCATTTAATATACAGGGTGATTCCTAAGTTGATACTTTTTTTTTAGCTGCGTATAGAAGGCAATAAAATAAACAACATTTTCAAATTCCTTTTTTCAAAAAACTCAAAAATAAAGTACTTACATTATTTTATTACACTACGAATCAAATACGGTTCAGCCTAACTTACCCGTTGAATAACATTAAGAACACTTCTGGATGAGCTCGCAAGGGAAAGCGTTTTACGTATAATCTCGAAGAAACATCCGCACTTCTACGACACCATATCTATAAGTTCATTGTTTTCAAATTTTACCATTTTCACGTATCTATCACCAATTTAGAATTAAATTGCTTCCGAAAAACACACCGCAGCGGTTTGCTTAACACTAGCCGTATGACTAATACTAATAAGAGATTTAAAGAAACAACAGAAAATACAGCGGGGTATGTTTTATGACCAGGCCCGCACTTTTTTACTTCTCTATCTCGCCTATTTTTGAGTTTTTTGAAAAAGTTGTTTATTTTAATGCCTTATATACACAGCTATAAAAGAAGTATCAACTTACGAATCGCCCTGTATTATAGTATAACAATTGAAGGTATTTATTTAAATTAAATTTATAACAAAAAGACTTGAACTGAGGTTCAATTTAATTAATTAGTTCTTTGTCAAATGGAAGGTCACATTATGGATGCCATACGTTGTAAGAATACACAGTTGTTAGGGGTAAAGGAGACTAAAAGGTGACGGAGCACAGCATCCCTGACGAAGATTTTGTAATTAGGTTAACATTACAAACTTACAATTGAGCTGGGAAACAATTACACTTAACAAATTCACATGAAAATGTTAATCAACTAAAAGATAATACCTTTTAATCTAGACTTGCTTTTAAAACATGATAAAAATGATTGTCTGAATAAAAACCTCGAAATTTTTTTATTATAAAACTCAGAAAATTACTTGTTAGATTACGTGCCTCTAATTCTTGCGTCTAAGAAAACGATATTGATCCCACCCTCGGATGATCATTTTCTTTCCAGTTAGTTTCACGGAGAGAGAAATCGGTGTTGACAACAAGAGAAGTGACGGGACAAATGTCACATACCAATAAAAATAAATAATCAGAAAAGTAAGGTTATATTTGAATATAAATGACAGGTGATAGACACGTTCTTTCGCCTAATAGTAGAAGAAGCCGCTTCTCCCACTATTTGGTAATAGGAACCATCCCCTACTTCAAGAATACGATTTTGAAGATTTCAAAAGAACTCCACCCATTAACCTCATAAGAAGAATATTCATTGATTTCGAGAATTAGTCCCGTGTTCCTACTGAATTGATCACTGACTTTTAAACAATCTCTAAAAGTAATGCTTTACAATAGCTAAGAACTAATAATAATAATATAGAAAGAAAAGTGGTGCTTTATTTTTTGCATTAAAGTACACAGAACTATTCTCATTTAAATGTTTTTATGTCCACCTATTTAACTTTCTTCTGACAATTACAACAAACACCAAAAGACATTAAACACAATTATATTACACCAAATTTTATCACAGCCAAACATGTGTCCAATTAGCAGGTAAACAAAATAAGATAGCCTATTCTAGCCTTAAAAATACTAATAAATGGACACATCACATCCCAGTCATTCTTTCGTACCACGACTTGCGTCGTGAATATTGTCATCGTCAACAGTTGCGATTCGAAGTAAGTAAAATGGCCAAAACAACGATGTTAGTTGTGCATATAAAGAATCTTTGGAAAGAAAACTTAGTTCTGGTAAACTAAGGTAACTAAGAATTATGTGTTAGGTGTTATAACATTTATATAGGATATAATGAGTTAAATTCAGCTAAACAAAATATTTTAGTTCTTCTAATTAACATTAAAATAAGATATTTTTTTGTTAATTATAACCAAACAAAAACACCTTTCTTGTTCCTCAAACCAAAAATAATTATTTTTGGTAAAGTAAACATGAGAAAAAATAAAAATCAGTCCACAATACCAAGTTATTTTTAACACTATGAAGGGCGTGGACTTCTGGTACACGCAAAAAGGGTCTAATTAGGGTGTTCTGTAATTGACGCACTATATTTTAATTGGTGACTTGGAACTTTTGGTGCCCTAGAAAAACACTGCACATTGTTTCTTCTTTTATTGACCGTCTAAACAGTCAGGTATAAAAGCACCTGTAAATAAGACCAAATTATCCTCTTGCGTCCCTAAGAAAGCATAGCTTTCTTGAGTGAGAGAGATGGAAAACAATATCGATATTCATATAATGTTAAGGCCTTTTTACATTGGGTGCAATTGCAAGAAAAATGGCTTGGAAGCATGCGCTTTGACGACGTTTTAATCAGCTGATGCAGGTTTTCCCATTTAAAACCTGCATCAGCTGTTTAAAACGTCGACAAAGCGCATGCTTTCAGGCAGTTTTTTCTTACAATTGCACCCAATGTAAAAAAGCCTTTCCTTTACACCTAACGAACTCCTACAGTAGTGACGTCACAAACACAAATAGTGAATTTTCTCGCTTATTATAGCAAAGCGACATTTACGGATACTTTTCTGCCTGTTTTTATATCAGAATTTACGGGTTTACATATAATAGCGACAATAATGACCGTTTTGGTGCTATTTTCGAAGCATTAAGGGAGAAGCAGACTGCTTTTCATCCTGGATGCTCAGCTGATGAGATCTTTTAAACCAACTGTAAGCAAACAGATCAGACAGCGTTTTACAAATTAATGTGAAAGTAATATTATCTTTACATGAGTAACGAGGCCGATAACAAATTTATTTAAGTTTATGAGAAATGAAATTACTCCTAAAATAAATGGAAACCCTTTCTTTCACAAGAGTTCTGTAATCAACGCCAGTCTAGTAATAAAATAAATTTTTATTTTTTGAACGATCTAAAAAGATATCAAATTTACATGGTTCTTACTTAAACATTGGGGATTTAATTTAAAATTTCCCTACCTTAAAATAAATATCTGTATAAAACCTTTCAGTATTCTTTAAACATAAATATTCATAATATCCTTGAAAACATCTTTTCGATGCAAATTTTGTATTTACTTTTTTCCCAGTAGCGTTACAAACTCTGGTTGTATCCTTGTATAAAATATTTAAATAAGTCTAGATTATTGCTCAAACAAACCATCTAATTTTTTGAAATAAAAACCGCTGCGAGGGGACTAGTAGATAAACTTTGTTCCTTTATATTTTATATGAAATAAAGGACATTTTTTTGATCATTTTATTTTTTATCATAATCTCCCTTACTTTCAACGTACAGCAAAAATGATTCCTTTTTTTCCTTGGTTATATTTTCCAATACTTTCTGTACTCTTTCCATTTTCTGAATATAAAAAACTCAAACGGAGTTAAATCCAGACTATACGATGAATTATGCTGCTTAAAAAAGTTACCCTTGCGGAGTAGTTGGTATATTGGCTGTTGGCTGCATTGTAGTATTAGATTTATGAACACAACACACAAGATAAAATTACAAATCAATATTTGGTTGTGTAGAGATAAATAAAAAGTAAACCTAACTCAAATAACAAAATGTGGTTGTCGCATACGGCTGATTTTAGAGGTTCTTCCTTACCCAACTTTTTAAATGGTCGATTTAAAAAAAAAGTATGTATTGTACAGCGAGCGAAAGAACGCAGGAGATGAAAGGGGGATTTTTGGCATAAAAAGCGTTATATATTTCATATATACTGGTCAAACCATAGGCGTTTACTTTTAAACTTCACCAGAAATTTACATTAAATTGTTTTTCCTTGTTTACTCGCCATCGAGTACCACTAATGATGTCGCAATCTCCAAGAAATTTGAAAAGAATAGAAGGGAATGCAGCGAGTCATCGATTTTTTATTAGTAAATAATACCTAATTTACCCGATGTTTATGCTGGGCCGCCATTATCTCAATCGGCCTAAACGCTATTGCACGATCGGTATCGCCAAGTTAAAAACATGCCAAAAAACATTAACACAATATGCCTTTTTTTTGGAAAGGGGTATTATATTTAGCATCAACGTATATACTCCCTTACATTCTTTAAGGATGAATTATTTTAATCGCCGCGTACAATATAATATAGTGTTTCTCTAGAACACGCAGGGATTCACCCATTTAAGTATAATAACTAACTTAAATTAGATCGTCACTGTAAAATTGGCTCATAAAGTATAGTAATATTACTGTAAATTACTGTATACTATAACTTTGGCTTCCCTGCATCACGGCATCATTGTCCACTGAATGACACCATTTGTTACGCTTTATTTTAATTTGTTATTGTGCGACCTGTATTGTTTTTTGTAAACAAAAAATAATTTTTAGCGCTTTGTTTGTGTATTTTTTTTCTTTGCTGGGGTTGGAGGAAGAGCCAGTATACGTAGGCCTATATAAGGCACATTTTATCCCATGTCGTCTGGGTAATGTCAGCCAGACGGGACCTACAGCTTAACGTGGAATACGAACCGCGTGTATGCACTAGTTATCCTTTTTACGCCCCCAGTGGTCCATGACGCCACTCTCGGTCCCGATATTAGGAATTACTAGTAACATACTGCATTCTTAAATCCACTGAATTTCGGACATATTTTTTTTATTGTACGTATGCCCATTCCGGGAATTGAACCCGGGTCGCCACGGTCGAATGCCAGTAACTCACCTCTGAGCCACTACTGCGGTTTGTTTGTATCTTAGTGCTATTTAGTTATGTTTTCTATTTTTTTTTTTTTTTAATTTATGATATTCAGTTTTAACTTGTATAATTTAGATACAAATTTGAAGTTTTAATCCACATAGTTTATTTATTTAATAGGCTTACTATCAAGTTTTGCAAAATAATTGTAGTTTTATTATACAAATGCCAGATCCAGTATACTCAACTTTTAAATCGTTCACTTTAAATACAATATTCTCTGTTTGCTGTTAACCAATTAGTCGTACTATATAAATCAACCTATAAAATGATTTAATTTAGGGTCTATTAAGGGTCGTCCCAAAAATAAATTTCCCTAAAAATTATGAGAGGAAACGGGGAAACCAAAGGTATATAAAGGTATAAACTTTTTCATGAATTAAGAGGGGATGATCAAAAAAAAACATTGTTTTTTTTTAGGTTTCTCAAAAAAACACTGCATCTAAAATAAAATAGATGTAAGTTTCCATGAATCTAAAGCTGTAACTATGTAATGGTAATATCTGTTTGAGCGTTAGGCATACAAGAACACAGGTAGACAATAACAGCTGTTTCGTCCTTATTAGGACTCATCAGAACTGCAAAACCCGTACACAACTCCAGAAACAGCAAATATGTGTTTTGAAGATTTATTTAAGAAATAAATAAGTGATAAAAACACCAGTATCGCCATCTGTAGGAATCAACTCCAATGCAGAAGACAAAGTCACCGGACATGGCTTTGTTCACGTCCGATGGCTTTGTGTGTTGTATTATATTGTATTATAACAGTTCACACTATTATACAATTGTAAGCCAATTGTTCAAACGAGAGAGAAAAGTTAATTATTTATTATTTCACAGGAGACTTATTTTCGTCCTGTTATGTTCTCCATTAGATTTTCTATTTGTGGGACGTCTTTAAGTAGAATTTTATCAGAATACTCTATTGCCATCCCTGCCCAAACAGGTTTAAAAATTTGCAGTTATTTTAAGGAAAAATTGACATATTTATAATTATAATGTAATAATTATGACTTGTAACAATGGTGCTTCGTGGACCTTGGTATTTGGTTCCACGTACCACAAGTCTAGTAGTAGTAAACAAATCTTTAATATGATAGAATGTGCTCTACACTAAATATTAGGATTCATAACACTTTTACATTGTGAATAAGAATGTTACTTTATGAAAAATGTAAACAATTCTTAATATTTATTTCTTAGATAGCATCCCATGCCGTAGAAGATATATTTTTCTTACGTTGATTAAACAGAATTATCGAACGCCTTGCTTTTTAAAAATTTAAATCTTAATAATAACATACGTGATCCGCCCATGCTAAGATAGTTATGCCACTGTTTTTGCCAGATATTTTGATAAATTATATAAAGTTTGGCGTTTTAAGATTTATGCTATGGAAAGTTTAATGCTAGTTACCGTAGAAATAACTTATTTACGGGACTTTAATAAAGGTATACTAAAATTAATATAAGCAAGGGACCGAAGGTAATTTAACTACAACAAACAAACAATACTACCACAAACAAACCATATTAGGTATAAAACAACATGTGAATGGCTAACAATTTTCGAAAAATGTCACCGCTATTGGGCGAATATCTTTGACGATTTTTTTTAATTGTATTTTTATTAATGGTGAATTTACAAACCTTTTAAATTAATCTTACTTATCAATACTGGTTAAAATTCAGAAATGATTGATGTTGGATGTTGGCAGTTTTTAAAGCGGTGCATTACTATAAAAACTTTTGGAATAATACCGTCAAAATATTTTTATGAAATAAAAATCAATCGACTTCATGATTTTGTATAACCAACGTGGCCAGGGAAGTTCGTACCCAATGGGATTTATTTAACGAAGAAATGTTCTTCTGTATCAGAAATTGTGCATGGTAAGAAAAGCTAACTTTAAAAATTCCTCTAATATATTACTTATATAACATGAAATACTCCTGAAATGCATAAGAACATCATCGGGAGGCATCTCAGGGAAAAAGAAAATGATGGAATCTACAGGAATCTCGTAAACCATACCTATAAGTTTGAGAAATGGTTAAATTAGATGCGCCCTCCTAAATACTTACTAAACATTGTGTTTTCAAATGTAAAAAACTCCAAATCCTTCCAAAGATATTTGGGCAAAACCGAATTTACTCGATTTTGTTTTTAATTTATTCCGAATCTATTTGAAATGATATGTTAGAATAAAGTTTACATTCTTATTGCCACTTTTTACTTAATTAAATTTTTAATCCGACCTTTCATTTTTTCAAACCCATCATTAAGTGTGCTTTTTTAAATAATCGGGAAATTTTATTTTAATATTTTTAAATTTTTGCGATTTTGTTTTTATTTATTTAAGACTCTACTTGAGAAGATATCTTAAAATAAAGTTGACATTTTCATTACCATTTTTCCTCCTCTACGGGCTGGTATAATTAGACTAATTAAATTTTCAATCCGACGTTTCGTTTTTTAAAAACCATCATCAACTCAATACCATCAGAACGATCCCTTTAAAATTTTATTATTTCAAATAAAATATCCACAGCGGGAACGATGAGCTGATCAAAGTGATTAATATTCACTTTAATAGCAAAATAGATATGACCACTATGACCAGAGGCATCACCACTTTAGACAAAAGATAACCTTTGCCTAGCTTTATTATTTTATCTAATTATCATTATATCTAATGAACTAAAACAAAACAGCGCAATATTCTTGACATTTAATTAAAAACAAAACAAACTTCTGTTTAAATAAGCAGTAATCAATTTTAAACACCCTTTTACATAACACGTGAAAAAAACCATTCCTCCATTAAAAAGCTATTACGCTTAATTTGGTTTTTTTAATTAAACCTGCTTTAATTCCATTTAATTTATTATTTTTGGCTTTCCAGGAAATAGGTTAAATACTTAGGAAAAGCGTTACCTTTCTCATAAAATTGCAAACTAAGAAATTTAGATTTCGTAATTTAAAAAAAAAGTATGACTTTTTTTTAACTACATTTAAGATTGATTCACGGTGGTATTCATTATAATTGATTTTATCATATTTGCACTAACATCCCGAACTATAATCTGAATAATAAACATCTTCGTAGTATATCACAAACATAACTTGTAAAATATATACCTTAGAGCTTTGTGTAACTTAAGGGTTTTTTTTTAATTTTAAACACATGGATACTTTATTCACACTGCGTATACAGGGTGTTCCAGATAAGGATGTACTCTACAAGGATATCGTAACCCATAGAAAATACAGAGATGGTTAAATTAGAAAAAAGTTGCGTCGTACTAAAATCGGCAACATTGTATTTTCAAATTTAAATCTTCGAATCCTGCCAAAGATATTTCAGCAAAATCGAATTTTTGCGATTTTATTTTTATTAGACTCTATTTGAAAAGATATGTTAAAATAAAGTTCCCTACCACTATTTCTCCTCTACAAGTTGCTGTAGTTAGATATTTAATTTGACGTTTCGTTTTTTCAAAACCATCATCAACTTTGCTTTTTTAGATAGTAGGGTAATTTTATTTTATTATTTTTAAATTCCCCTCCTCCTTTATAAATCAACGACGTATCACACCTAGTAGTAATAAAACGTTTCGGTCTTAAAAACCCATCGTCAATAAGAATAAGTGCAAACTAATCTTATTTGAAACTATTTTATTTTCAATCTCCGTGACCTAATCTGTCTTAACTGTATAATAAGCTGTGACAGGCACTAGTTTAAATACATTATAAATACTTGCCAAATGATAGATTAGGGCAATGAAATCGTTTAGGGCAAATTAACTTTTATCTAATCTCGTTGAAGTAAAACTTTAATAAAGACGAAGATTTTCCTTTTCATTTCGCCAGATCCATCTCTAGACGCGTTTCGTCATATCATGACTCATCAGTAGAGCTAGGATCCGACGAAAAGAAAAGGGATCTCGAAGCTACTTAAGGCAGCACTTGGTGGGACACACCAGTAAGATGTGGCACGGAGCGCCATCTGTGTCGTTGTTAGACACTCTTGAGCATACCAGCACCTCTAACAAACTTATAGAAATAAGTAAATGTTAAGAGGAAATCGTCTGTAAAGACATTCGTCACAATTACAGGAGTCCCGCTAGGCAGCGCTAACTCAAATCGGTTTATTAACCGAAAACAATGAGTAAAGACGAAGATTTTCCTTTTCATTCAACTTTAATGTTTTTGAGGAGTTGTGTGAACATTATTTAGGAGAAGAAAAATTGGATATGATTTGTAGTCGACGTCCAGAGTCAAATTATTTTTAGTTCGCTTTGAAAACAAAAGAAAGTTGATAGATACAAGATGAAATAACACTGATTCTTATTGATGATGGGATTTTAAGTCCGAAACGTATTATTAACACCCGTGTGATACGTCGCGTCGTTGAACTATAAAGTCGGAACGAAAATTAAAAATATTAAAATAAAATTTTCCTACTATTTAAATAAGCACAGTTGATGATGGTTTTGGAAAAATGAAACATCGGATTAAAATATAATTAAGTAAAAAGTGGAAATGAAAATTTAAACATATCTCTTCAAATAGAGTTGGAATAAATAAATAACTAAATCGCGAAAATTCGGTTTTGCCCAAATATTTTTGGAAGGATTAGGAGTTTTTTAAATTTGAAAACACAGCGTTGTAGAATTTAGTAGTGTAGAATTTAGTAGGGTTCAAATTATTTTCAAATTTAACCATCTCTGTATCTTCTATGGTTTACGAGATCCCTGGAGAGTGGATCCTCATCTGGTTGTAAGATAAAATAATTTTTCTACTCCCGCATGGATATTAGCTGTTTCCTTATTTACACTAAAGTAATTGGATAAGTGGACTATTCCGGTTAACTGAACGGATATAATTTCCTATCAATCCTAGTTAGGATATAAAACTGACCAATAACAGTGGTCAAATACAAAGAAACCAAATTTACACGTAAATTTTACGCGTCGTTTTATGTCACTTAACAAAAGTAAGGTTAGGAATTTACTTTAAAAAGATGCAAATTTATTAGATCAAATTTGTTATTTTTTTTTTAATCCAAACATTTATTTCAGAGCCTATGATGCATTCACTAATTTTTCCCAAAGAGTGAACAAAATGGTTCGAAATTTAAAGATATAATACAAAAATATATTTTTTCTACTCCCACATGGAAATTTGCTGTTTCCTTTACACTTTAGTGACGGGTAAAGTAGGCTATTCAGTTAACTGTGCGGCAAAATTTCATATCGATCCTAGTTAGATTATGAAACTGACCAATCACAGTAGTCAATTACAGAGAAACCAAATTTACATGTTGTAAATTCATTTTCTGACAGTTGAGAGAAGTTAGATTAACAATATGCTTTAAAAATATGCAAATCTGTCAGATGAAATTTGTTCTTTTTAAATTTAAATCAAAACATTTATTCCAGAGTCTATTTGTATACACAATATTTTCCTAAAGAGTACACGAAATGGTGCAAAAATTGAAAGTATAATAACAAAATTAATACCAAAATATATTTCTACCAAATTATTGTTATTTTCTGCCGAACTAGAGATTTGCACAAAGACGCACTTTCTTATTTCAAAAATATCTTTATTTCCACTCATTTCTAGACAAGTACTACTAGCTTTACATAAAATGTACTATATACCTACCAAATGAACGTTTTCTTACTAACCTTGGTAATTTTTTTCCATATAAATAATATATATTATTATAAATATTTGTGCACGGGGATATTTTCCGATATATTTTGAACGGGGATCGAACCCCAATTGATCTTAAAACTTTTATTATACGCAACAAACATAGAAAATTAACTGGCAATTCTTCCTGTAATGGTGGAACATAAAGAAAACCCGATAAAACAGACGAAATTATAAGATTTCTAGAAAAAAATACATTTTTTACTAACATTTTTAAGGGTATGTTATTTCTACTTACACTATTGCCACTTCTCGTCTTCTCTTTCCACGTTAACAGTGTTGCTAGTTTGTAAATTGGCGATTATTTTAAAAAATTTGAACAAAGCGAACGTTAAAAATTCATATTAATGCACAAAATCCATTTTTAACTGTTTGAAACGAATTCTACAGTTATTTTGTTGTACTATCGGAGTTATAATTCTTTACGCAAGCAGAAATAAACCCGAAAAACCTACTTTTCTTCTGTGCATTTCAGTAAAACAATATTGATCAAATAACCTGGTTGAGAAAATAAATTGTTCGTTTTTATTAATACATATATCGCTTTTTGTCTGTTATTCTGCAAAAAGTTGAATGTGAGAAAGATAGATATATTGAAAAGTGAGTTTGTATAAATATAAGAACTTACCCAAATCGATAAATATGCTATAGTGTAATTTGGTCAATGGGTTTGCCATTAAAATGAATTTTTGTTTAATTGTTTCTTATTACCGTTCTCACAAGTTCATGGCCAACTTAAAAGACAACTTATGTAGCCTAATTTAAATAATTTTTAAAAATTCTTAGCATGAAGTTCGGAAGTTACGTCGTAGAAAAAATATACTGTACAACTCGAGTGGATTGTCCATATTGCGCTCGGAAGTTTGAGGACTCCGCCTACGGCGTCGTGCTCAATTTACTTCATCGTGCGATATGGACACAATATCCACTCTTCTACTATTTACCAAGTATTTTATGACCAAACTAAAGATTTCTGCCTACATGCACTTTTTCTTTTCAAAAATATTCAGTTTTACACTCATTTCTAGACAAATACAAAATGAACGTTTGTACATAACTTGACTTTGGTTTTTTGCGATAACTAACTCCAATCGATCTGTGATCTTCCGTGTGCTATTGAGCTAGCCTCTTATTCCTTTTAATTCTCCTTTGGCAACAGCTTTGCTGGTGCCTGTGTTGATGTTTTTTGAACCTTTGACCTGGTTGGTTCTTTTGGCTGGGCGGCTGAGGGCTCACTAGGTTGTGTGTGAGGTCTGTAGAATCTGGACTATCATGTATTGTAGCTGTTTTTGGAGGTTTTCAGCGAATTTTTCTAAAGTACCGCTGCTAGTAATTGTGGGAATTGTTGCATGTTGGTTGGTTGTTGTGTTAAATTGCTGTTGTTCTGGGTGCCCCATACAAAGTTGTTTGGTTGCCTTTTCAGTTTTTTTTAAGTGGGTGTTTTGGGTGGACGCCGGGTGTGGGCCTTCGCAATTTGTGCATTTGGCTGGTTCTTCTTTGGGTTTTTGGCAAGTGTTTGTTTGGTGGTTTTCAGCGCATTTTACGCATCTAGGCGGGGCCTTGCACCTGGCCGAGGAGTGGCCGAAGAGCTGACAATTGTAACATTGGGTGTTTCTTGTTTTGGATCGTTGGGCTTCTATTTTTATTTTCATGTTGAATCGATCTTCTGATTTTCTAAAAAAAAATGAATTCCATTTTTTAAGGGTATATTAAACTGTTAAATAAGTAGTTTTTATTTTGTTTTGCAGGTTTTTTCGTGTTTGTTAAGCAAACAGGCAAATAATACATTTTAGCAGAATAATTAATCAATATGGCTATGGTTTAAAAAAAAAATGTCCATTTTAATAAATATTTGTCTTGTTTTGCAAAAGACCAAATATGAGAATAAATAAATAATATATCAAATAAAAAGAGATTATAGACAAAACGACAGCCACAAAATAAAATCTTGCTTTGACGATTTTTCCTTTCGCAAACATTTATTCTAAAAATAGTCGTTGCTTATTATTTTTTACTTAAATGTAATACCGTCAAAGGAAAACTAAATAAGTATATTTTTACCGAAAGGAATTTTTTTATGTGTTCTTTTCTGCAAAGCATAAAGACGAGGAAACCTAAAAAGCTTTTCCAACTTTAAGAGGCATAATAGTGGTGAATAATAGTTAACAAGAAAAATCTTTAGAAGTGCGATAGAAAAGGATTGTAGAAATTAGGTCTCGTTTTACTTCAAAAAATGTTCTTAATACTTTTTGATTCCTTGCCACGCCCGAAAAAGAAAAGAAAGCTTTGTAATCATTTTTGAAAATAAGTGTTTATTTTCCTAAATATATCAATTAAAAAAAAACATTTACCATTTTCTAATAGACTTAAGATATCACCTCATGGGGGGGGGGGGGGGGGGGGGGGGGAATATTATAATGAATGAGGTTTACATACTAATACAAGAAAAACAGAAATTCAATTGGGAGACGACAACAATGTTCAATAAAAAAGTTAAATATTTTGACATGGCTTAGGCTAAATATAAAAGAATGCAAACTGTTTCTTATTTCACAAATAAGAAAAAAATTGTTTATAGTCTGAATTTTTAAATTTTAGCATCGAGTTCCTTTTTTTAGGAAAGTTCTTTTGGAACAGGCCTTTCTTTCATTTTGGGCTATAAATGAACAGTGACTGTGCGGAAAAATAAGTGTTATTTTTTATTAATAAAAAGCAGGATGTCGCATTGGAGAAATAATGCAAGTAAATACATAATGTAATATTTCCAATTACAAAAGCTTTGAACCCCATACTGCCAAATTTGTACTTCAATAAGTCAATGCAATCAGAAGAACAGAATTAAACAAAAAAAAACTCATACTTTTCCCTTAGATCTCGTTGTATATCACAATTAGCTGCTGGCAGAAGAGAAGATTAGGGCAGCAGCAATCAGGACAAAAGTTAGCTTAATATTTAGAAAAAGTTCTGTGTTGTTATACTACTACGTCTAATACTAACAGGTGCATGCATTTTGTCGAAGTAAAACTAGAAAAATACCTAATTTGCTACCAAAGTTATGAGTTTTGAAATATGCTTTTAAAGTTTTTATATTTTGTCTGCATCGGAAGAAAGATTATTTTCACGTTTTAAAAAGGTCTAGGCTAATATAGATGTTACTAGATATGCTACTGATATAGATAGGCTTAATAAAATTATATTGGTAGCAACAAACAAATTGTTATTTATTTTGCAATGATACAACTCAACAATAAAGAGATTAGAGAAGAATATAAGGAGCTCATAAAATTGGTTCAAATTTTTAAGAGGACCTAAGAAAAATAAAATTAAATAAAGATTACATACCTGCAGCGTTCATTATCAACATCCAAAGAGAAACATAGTTACGACAACATTGCAAAACTGCAGTTAGTTTAATATGACGTAACGGTAAAGAAGGGGTATATGTTAAATGAATTGTATTACATATATGTCTAGCTGAACACTTGTTTACTATTTACCTTTACAAACAACTGCTAAAACAAAATAGGCAGTAATTGGCACTTATTATTTCATGCCCAGCATGTACTGTTTGATTTATTTTTTTTTAACACGGAGGATCTAGATTTATAATCCTGAAGATGACCTAATATAGGTCGAAACGTCGACTAATAAATAATTTAATCGTCTAAGGTTGACCAGTATCCAACAAACTATAAAACGATAAACTTTAAACTGTGGTCACAAAACGGAAGTAAAACAGAATAAAATATTTGATTAATTATATCACCAACTTTTAAAAAATTATAGAAACAGTTTTATAATTACCTTGTTACGATACTAAAAACAATTTGGTAATAGATTTAATATAAAACCTAATTAGAAAATAGCCTATTAAACTATACATTTTATAAAGCATCATTTTATAGCACGGGTCCATTTTAGAAAACGAGCCGCTTGCGGCTAGTTGCATATTTCAAAGCACGCCGGTCGTTTACTACCGTAACTTAATATGCTCTTACGTTACACGGTTGACCTAACATTCCTCGGTGGCGTAAATTATTTTATTTTTTTATCAAATATTCAGCGACAAGCGTTGAGTTATTATTCCTCTGTGTCACTCGTTGATTTTCTTATGGTGAAAAAGATTACAGCAGACCAAGTCAGATGTAATGGAATAAAACATTTGATTAATATTATTATATTACCAACCTTTAAAAAATAAAAACAATACTGACAACTGTATCGTAATAGATTTTTTCTACTCCCACATGGAAATTTGCTGTTCCCTTTACACTTAAGTGGCGAGTAAAGTAGGCTATTCCAGTTAACTGTGCGGCAAAATTTCATAACAATCCTAGATAGGTAATAAAACTAACCAATCACAGTAGTCAATTACAGAGAAGCAATTGTTCTTAAAAGTACTGGCCAATCACAGTATATTATTTTTACTGAGGCTCCGCCTTCTTTTTCAAGACACTAATTTATATAATTTAAATGCATATGGTACAATTTGTTATTAATTTGTTCAATATAATAAAATCTTTACGTATTTATAATAGATTTATCAATAACTCAACCTGCTGAATGTGCATAGAAAATTAATTTTATGTAGCATCATTAATCAGTTGGTTTCCCCATAATTAGTTTAACGTTTCGATAGTCGAGAGGTAGAGCCTTTTACTATGGATCCAATGGTCGTGAGTTCGAGCCCGGCAACCTGAAAACTTTTTTTTACATTTTTTAGCATTAGGTTTGTAAGTTTGGTCGTAGAAAAAATATACTGTTCAACTCGAGTGAATTGTCCATATTGCTCTTCGAAGTTTGAGCACTCCGCCTACGGCGTCGTGCTCAATTTACTTCCTTGTGCGATATGGACATCATATCCACTCTTGTTGTACATCTTATGAAACAAAAGTGGAAAAATTTATTTTTGCACCATTTTTACAGGACTATTTCTTCTTCACTTTAAAATTATATTTTCTACCCGACGTTCCGGAACAGTATTTTACTATGCCTCTCAGCTCTTCGGAACACAGGCATTCGGGCGGATTCTCCCTTTTGCATAGTTCATATCGTCCGATTTTAAAAAACAATGGTTATGACACCCATAAAATTGTTTATGACAAGGTATGAATTTTTATTCGTCGTGATGCTAAAACAGTTTTATAGGAGACACGAGGGCAATAAGAAAGCCACCGTATAAAAAGCTAATCTAGGTTTATCTAGTTGTTACGGTACATTGTATGGTTTAAAGCATATTTATGAGTTTAAAACATTACTCTTGTATAAGATAAATAACATAAACTTACCGGCATCAAATTCTGACACCTTAAAGTTTGGTGGATTGGTGGTTTATAACTTTTTTATTTTTATTCTGATATTCGCGTTTCTTTAAGCAGTTTGTTAATACATTTATTAAAATTATTTTTTATTATCTTAATAATAATAATAATTTTTCGCTTAAAGGATAATTCATACTATCGGTCAAGACACGGTCTGATCACAGTCAGGTCTCAAGGCAATTCAAAATGTCTCCGAAAAGAAATATAGCGGTCAAGAGACATAATCTAGGGTGACATTCCGTTCATGTTAAAACGCGATAGAATTGAAGCTATGTTGCTGGCGATATTGTGGCGAGAAACGATTACGATTTCTATTTTATTTGTGGTTTTGTTTCCCTTTGTCAGTGCCCAATGTCACAAAAATTCGGCAACTTTTGCAAAAAAATTAAAGACTAAGAAGATAACAATTTATAAAATGAGATTTGCTATGAAACACCATGAAATAATAATTGTAAATTGACTTGATCTTTAGTATGAATTGGCCTTAGGCCAATGTAACTGAAAATAACGATATTGTCACATTTTTTAAGACATCCTGTGGAAAAATTGAGGCGAACTCCTATTTACAATCTTGGATGTATTCCGAATACACTGCGTCCATTAATAATTATAAGATATTTAAAAATTTACTTTACTTAAAATTTAAAGGCCAATATTTTCAACAAAATTCAATAAATTCATACCATTTTCAGTTTACTGGGTAGGTTGCTTGAGGCTAACAGTGCCGCAGGCGAAAACAAATATTCTCTGTGACGCCCAAACTAATTTTTACTTTTAAATTGAAATAAATAGAAAGGTAAATACAATTTCTTTTTTTAAACTCTTTAGCTATTGTAGGAGGGAGAAGAATTTCGGTGAAGTTCTGGAATTGTGTTGGGTTAAAAATAAAACTAATATAATTTTGTTAAAAATATAATTGGGGCTCCATTAAGCTTTTGGTCCTAGGCGGCCTAATGGTAAAACCGGCGCTGGCTACATGCGGTCAATTTTAATTTTTGCAGTCCAATCTCATCCAGAAATTTGTGCGATATGGGGTCTAGCATTATCATGCATCAGTATAAGTTGGTCCACAATTACAGCAGAAAATGGAAGGACCTTTTTTTGGAGGATTCATTGAATGTATGTGAGAGTTTTTAACAAAGACAATTTTTCCAGTTTTAAAATACCTATTTGTTTTTATTGTTAATTAATTATATTGGGTTTTGTTTTTGTTAATACATATTTTTTTTATTTAACAATATTTATTTAAATTATGCAGCGCTCACGAGAAATGAGACAATGGGATAATTCAAAAACAAAATGTTAAGAATGCATGTATCTACGCAAGAATTATAGAAAACAGTTTTTTAAAAAAATTATCCGCTTTAATTTGTTCACAGAGTGATTTAAAATTACTATAAGAAACATTAATGATATAACTTAAGTAAAAAGAGTTATTTATTTATTTGTTAAAATCAATAATTTTATTTACAAATTGGTTAAGGAATCAAGAAAATCGTATTAAGAAAAAAAGTTATAGACCATCAAACTTTTAAGGTATTCGAAAAGAATGTATTAAATGGACTTGTGAAAAAATTTTTTTATGTTGATGACATTGTTCGAAAAAACATAATTTAACAAACACAATTAATCGGCTGTTGCGCAACGTAAAAACTATCAACTAAACAACGAAGAAATTCAAGAGTAAATTTATGAAGAACTTCGCAAATGTAAATATATTTAAAGGATTTTAAATTTAGGCCAGTTTTATATCCTTACAAGAATGTATATAATATTATATCCGTTCAATTAAAATTTGTAGTATTTGTAGTACCTAGTATAGACCATTTATCCAGTCACTTGGTTATAAAGAAAATGGACAATATCCATGTGGGAATAGAAACAATAGTAGTTTGTACAACAAGAGTGGATATGATGATGATACCTATTCTTAGTTAGGCCTTCGCATTTTGTTGGTATATTTTTAATACAATTTATTTAAAAATACTAAACTACATTTTCCATCTGCTAATACAGGATATTTACAATAGTAGGGTTTAAAAACCAGTTTCTCCACTATAGGAACAATTTATCTTGACAATAGATTGGGATTTTTCTTGAAAAACTCGTCCCACTCTTTCGAGTTCTCACACGGCCATCGCATTAATTCCTCCCCTTTGCTGTAACTGGTGCACCAAGTGCCAGTTTCGTCTTTTAGGATATTGCTGATGCCACTGGAACATTCACACTTCGGCAGTTTTGGCATATTGCAAGGCATAACATGAAATTGTCCTGAAAGACAAAGGTAATGCACATTTTAAAATGCTGGGATATAGGTTGCTCTAATTATCTTTAACTACTACTCTAATAAATAACTAATTTGTAAAAAACGTTTTTTGACAAAATTACTGAAAGAATGTTGATAAGATTCTTCTATCCAGAGAAACCCTACTTATAGTTCAGAAGTTAAAGGCGTCGCACCTGTAGCGGGAAGTAAGCAACAGGAGGTTTTATTTTTGTTCTCCCCCTCAATTTTAAAGATAAAGATTAAAAAATTTGAGTAGTGACAAAGTGTGTAATTACCATTTTGCAGTAAATTTCAACTTTCAAAACCACTTTCGGTTTAACTAGAACTAAAGTCAACTTTTAAATTTCAAATGGAAACCCCTTATTTATAACCGATGCTTAAATTAAATGGAAATTTCTCTTTTCAATCACACTTTATTATTTGTTTTAAAAATGACCGCCCATATCAATTTTCCTTTGTTTTCTAAAATGTCCATACCTTTGGTAACACAAGGTAAGTGTAGGCCATAAAAACGTTGAAATGGTTCTTTTCAACCTGATTATAGTATAAAATTGACTTACTTAAGACAAATGTGTCCATTAGGGCTATTGTGCCCATTAGGGCTATTTTATTGACAACCTGTTAAAAAAAACTTCTTTTCTCGATTTTTTAAATTAGAATCCCATGTTTGTTATATTATTTTATATATTTATTTTTAATATAATAAATCAAATCTTCATTTAATTTTCTTTCCAATGGTGTATTACATCTGTACGTTATGATGCATAAAAATACACTGTGCGGGTATTTAATATAACAATCAAGTTAGCCTTGAACCACTCAAATCGTGACATTTATCTATCTTGCGTTTTAAATATTTGACAGTTACATTGTCATTATTTGATATTTGAAGTTCAAATCGATCCCTTATATTATAAACCGATCTTTAATTTACCAGTAAGAGTCGTTGAAAAAGTATAGTGCGTATTGCGTGTTGTAAAACAATTACGCACGCACTCATGTAATTACCGCACTCACCACTACGCGGCTCGTTCGCCATTTTTCCATTCGTGCGTAATATTGCTTTTAATACACTTAATACGTTTAATACCTTAAATTATTTTTTTAAATAACTAATTATTGCATAAAATTTTTTACCTACGACCACTACTGTAAATACTTAAAAACACACCGTTTCCGATCAATGTAAGATTCCCATTACGCACGGTAAAAAAATCGCACAGCTTGGTAAAAAAATCGCACAGTTTTCCTAGCAACCGCTTAGCAACGGTCAATACAAACAAACTTATTCAAAAACTGACATAATCGTAGATCAAATTTGTATGTGAGTAATATTATAAAGTGAAATTAGTTTGATTAGGTACATAAAAAATGTCGAGTGACAGTGAAATAGAAAATTTAACTCCACCCAATATTAGCGAAATTGCAGAAGCTGCTAAAAACAACTTGTTACCGGCGAAATCTGAATATCGATACAAATTTACTTACCAAAGATTTATGGAATGGAGATTAAAAAACGACGTTAAATCATTTTCCGAGAATGTAATGATGGCATATTTCCAAGAACTATCAAAAACGATGAAGCCTTCCTCACTTTGGTCATTTTACTCAATGTTAAAGGCCACAATTAATATAAATCACAATGTCGATATTGCAAACTACTCCAAATTACAAGCTCTTCTGAAGAGAAAATCGGACGGCTTTAAATCCAAAAAATCCAAGATTTTGACAAGCAAGAATATAAACGATTTTTTAGAAAACGCACCAGATGATAAACATTTGTTTATGAAGGTAATATATTGAGCTCAATATAATGTTAAATGTGTAAATTTATTTCAAATCGTCTTTTAGGTTGCTCTTATAATTGGTATAAGCGGTGCATGCAGGAAACAAGAGTTGCGTAATATAAAACCGTCAGATATCCAAGACACAGGGAAGAATCTAATTATTAATATTCCCGATTCAAAAACTAAACGGCAACGTTCTTTTGTGGTGTCAGAATATTTTTACCCAAAGGTTAAAAAATATATAAACATTCGCTCTGCAGTAAGTACAGCTCCAAATTTACCTTTTTTTCTAAACTATATAAACGGAAAATGTACCAAACAGTCTGTTGGTATTAACAAGTTAGGAAAGGTTCCAAAAGAAATAGCCAAATATCTGGGACTACCAGAAGCAGCGAATTATACAGGACACTATTTTCGACGCTCGTCCGCGACTATTTTTGTTGACGCGGGTGGTGACTTATTAGATTTAAAAAGACACGGCGGATGGCAGTCCTCAGCCGTAGCTGAAGGGTATGTGGATAATTCCCTAAATAATCAAACTAACAATTCGTCTAAAATATCATCTGCAATAGCAAGTACTAGTAGTAGTACTAATAGTATTAATGAAAATTTCATTGAGGCAACTAATAATGTAAATCTTACTTATGCTTCAACAAGCAAAAGAAACGATATACCTTTTGTCTTCAATAATTGTTCTGTAACTATAAATAATTATTGTAATGAGAATAAATAATATTATAAAAAATAACATTTGTAAATTTAAATAATCATACTGTAGAATTATTACAATATATACCTTCTCGTTGATGTTATCACGTTCTTAAATTAATAATATTGTTACCAGTTAAGATGAAAAACTAAAACTAAATGATGTTGTGTGAATAAGTAGGTCGTAGGTAAAGTATGGTACGTAATACGTGTTGTAATGCAATTACGCACTCATAGAATTACGCACTCGCCGCTACGCGGCGTCGTGCGTAACTTTTCTATTTGTGCGTAAATTGCTTTTTACAACACTTATTACGTAATATACTATTAAAATATACACTGCGCAACTTATTTAACGCACAATCAAAAATTTGTCTCAGCTTTAATCTTATGTATTTTCGTCATTTTTTGTTGGTTTTTATTGATTTTTTTGGTAAATTGTAGGTTTTTCTATTGAGAGTGTTACTGCGTTACTTGTTTTGGTTAGAAGTTGTTGTGGTATTATACCGGGTGATAATAAAATGTTATTTTTTTTTTGAAAAATTGCAGACACCCTGTAGGGTATATTAGCTATTAGCGAGTTATTCCAATTAAAGCTAAATTAAAGCCTCTAGTTTTGTTTACATTTTTTTTTTATTTTTTGTTCATCTCTGATACTTTATGAAATACACTGTTTTGAAACACCACGTGTTTTATTACCCGAAATGCATTTATCGGAGGAAAATGACAACTGAAATGCATTTAGAAGGCTATGGAAAATCAAGTGACAACTGACATGCATTTAGAAGGCTATGGAAAATAAAGAGAAATCAGTGTAATCGGTTTTTTGTTGACAGTCCAGCAAGAATTAGTGAATAATGGAACGGCAAAACAGAAATTTAACACGTGATTAATGTGTTCAGGCGGTTACATTACATGGTGAAGGGTGGAGATACAACCACATAGCTGGTAGGTTGGGAGTGTGGCACACAACTGTAGCGAGGGTAATTGAAAGGTTCGCAGAAACAGGAGAGCATTCCAAGCGGACCGGTCAAGGTAGACGTCGTGTTACAACTCCTAACCAGGATCGTTTTTTAAGAGTAAGTGCTGTACGACAAAGATTTACAACTGCAAGAAAATTAAATTCAGAACTTCAAGGTGCAGGTGGTCCACTCATATGTGTTCAAACTGTGCGTCGACGACTAAGAGAAGACAATATAAGACCCTGGATTGCTGCTTGAGGACCCGCATTAACAGTAGATCATCAAAGAGCCAGATTAAATTTTGCTAATGAGCATGTTAATTGGTTGGAAGCAGATAACGTGTTCTCTGGACTGATGAGTCGAGGTTTAACTTATATAACACGCATCCGCGTCTACCGCAGACCAGGAGAGCGATACAGTCAATGCAATTTTTTGCACACAACTTTATATGGAGGTGGATCCGTCATGGTATGGGGTGGAATATCTTTGACGGGGCGAACACAGTTGGCAATTGTAAATGGAAATCTTAATTCTGAAAGGTATATTACAGATATTCTTGAAGGACATGTTGTGCCTTATGCACCCTATATAGGACCCACTTTTTTGCTCATGCACGACAATGCGCGTCCCCACACGGCTCATCGAAAATTTTTGGGACTATATTGGTCGGCGGTTACGAAGTGAAGGACGACAACCACAAAATTTACAAGAATTGGCCAAACGTCTGGTCGAATTATGGGATGGTTTAGATCAAAACGTAATAAGAAACTTCATTTTAGGTATGAATAACAGATGTCGAGAGGTCATTTGCGGAAGGGGTGGAAACATCAGATACTGATTCTGTAATGAATTTGTTTTTTTTTTTGTTAAGTTATTTATTGTTGTTTCCTTAATTAAAGCAATTCGTACATTTTAGGTTTTTTTTTAGTTTTTTTAGCAATTAAACTAAAAATCAAATAAGACAATGTAGATAAAACTAGAGGCTTTAATTTAGCTATAATTGGAATAACTTGCAATAGCTAATATACCCTACAGGGTGTCTGCAATTTTCCAAAAAAAAAATAACATTTTATTATCACCCGGTATATATAATACCACAACAACTTTTTTAACCAAAACAACTAACGCAGTGACACTCTCAATAGAAAAACCTACAATTTAACAAAAAAAATCAATAAAAACGAACAAAAAATGACGAAAATACATTAGATTAAAGCTGAGATAAATTTTTGATTGTGCGTTAAATAAGTTGCGCAGTGTATATTATTAATTTAGGAGATAGTCAATCCCCACAGTGGTTTATAATTAATGAAAAGAAAAAGTCTTATTGGACTACTAATTTGTATCATCAAAAATACACCAGTATAACATTATATAAACCAAAATAATACGAGAAAAGCATATAGCAGACGTTTCGACTTAGGGAATTCAACATTCTCAATGGTATTGACATAGCCTTCTCTGCTTTATCTAAATAAAACTTTAGTATTGACATAAACAAAATTAGCGAAAGAATAATTTTAATTATACAATATATAATTCTAATTATTATGAAAATAGGGAGTTGTGACATTCAGTGGAAATTCGACAGTCTGACTGCTCATCTTGAGATCATTACAAATTGTATTTTAATAGCGAGAATAGTGCAGAATAGTGGCAGAAAAATAAGAATGTTTCGCTTGCGTGGAGCAATTTAATATGTTGGTGCAAACACGTTTCTGTAAAATATATTGAGCCTCGCTAAGCAATATCGTTATGTTTTCTGTATTTTGTATAATATTACAAGTACAAATATGAACAAATGCTAAAATTATTAAAACCTCATAGCTCTCAGTATTTATTTGAATGTAAAACGGAAACCTTAGTACGGTTTTGTTAAAGACCATGAAATTCTCAACTATAATTTTGGCTGATTTTTGCCAGTCACAAAAATCCTACTAAACGATATTTTATACCCGCATTTTTCTGAAACTACATAAACAATTTCATATTTTCATTGCAACTATTATTTTTTCAAGCAAACCGAAATTTAGGTTTCAGGAGTCAGTGGCGGCTCGTCAGGTGAAGTAGGTGAAGAGGCTCTTCACCAAAAAAAAAAGAAACCAGGAGGAAAGTTTTTCGACAATATTAAATATTAATGTACCAATACAGCTACCATTTTAGACCTTAAAAATAATTAGGTTCGAATTAATATTATTAATTTAATCCGAATGTAGCTATGCATAATAGGGCCAAGGTTAACTCGATGAACAATAAATATAAACACTCGTGCATTTGGGCGCGCCCCAGTCGACCGTGTCCGTTAGCTCAAGGCAAGTGAAGACCCAACGCCCAACATGACTTTGATAGTAACCGTTGCTATGGTTACGTGACGCCAGTCACGCAAACAGCATGTAACAATTTGCATTATAATGAAGGGCAATTAAAAATAGATCAGTCGTATGCACATTGTTTTAGCATTGGTTCGCCTAACCTGAAAGTATTTATTTTGAGGCTTCGCGAAACTTACAGTTATAGTTTTTATGCGATTTACTGTGTGATTAAAAAGTTTTGTTTTTATTTTTCAAATAATTCAGTAGTGTACGTACCTACTTAGTTGTGTGTTTTAAAAATGAACCCAATTAATGACATAGTTTGTAATTTGTTTGAAATTTCATTCAGTCGTTGGACCGATAAGGATAAGTCTTGTTACCCGGGTTTTTAGTCAATGTTTGTTTAAATTCCCGCACTATACCTAGCTCTTCACCATTCTTTAAGACCGCGAGCCGCCACTGTCAGGAGTTAGTGAATACCGAGATATTAGCGTTTAAAAATTCGAAAAGCGGGGTTTAATTGGTTGACAAAAATTAGCTAATTACCTAATGCAACACACTGTAATCCAGTATCACTCATTTCTGGTTGATAATCCTTCCAGCATTTACAGGATGAGGTCGATATAATATGGGCGGATTGGACAAAGTACCAACCGCAGCAGGTTAAACTAAACAGAAACGTAAACCTGCAACAAAGAGCAAAAAAAAGTTAGGCAATCAATAACCTATACCACACACAATTTTTTTCATAATTTTAGCAGTAAAGATTTAAAAATATGAATCGTTAGTGTATATATTGGCATTTTTGAACTAATTTAAACCTTCGAAACCACTTCTGGTTTAACCGGAAGTGAAGTCAACTTGTATATTTGAAATGGAAACTCCTTCTTTTCTATAATTAAGTTCTGTAGAAAATTCTCTTTTTAATGACATATCACACTTTATCATTTATTTTAAAATTGGCCGTCTAGATCAATTTAAATAACGGATCATGATGTATAACAGTTTCTTTTTACCCTTGCCAAATACCCACACTGCATATAAAACCAATTTGTGCGCTTTAGACACTAGGGAAACCAACTCTAAGTCACTTTTAATTTTGTATGCCGATAAAATTGATAAGGAAAAAAAGACAAATATATTGGCGTATCATCTGCATACTGGTGTGATAGACAAAACTTTAGAAATTTGTAAAAATCAGCAGTATAAATAGAAAAGATTAAAGGTCTCAGGATGCTCCCCTGCGCAACGCCTCTATTAACTGATAGAAACTCGCTATTTGTTAGAACTCTCTGTTGTCTATTTCTAAAATGGTCCTGGAAAAACTGTAAAGCCATATCTCCCAATCCAAAATATTTAAGTTTTGTATGCTGTATTTAATGGCCTATATTTATGATAAAAATAGATTATAAGTATCTCACACTTAAACCCAGAAAAATCCTAGTTGACAATTAAATAATCTAACCACAATTTTAATTTTATAAGATGTTTAGAAATTAGACTCTTACTAAATTAGGTGTGATTTCAAGTATAATTGTTTCCATCTAAAATGACTATTTACTGGGACTTGCAACTTGCACCAATAATTGTAGAAAAGCCTTAAGACATAGATATCTTTCTAAATGCACGTAGAATCTAATATCTATTTGATCTTTGATAATGATCAGAAAGGAATAAAACATGTATCAGGCAAATGTATAAATAATAATGAATCATAACTAGTAAATATTTTAGTTTCCTAACATGAAATGTCGGTTTTACCAAAAATATAACCCAATGAAAGCAAATTTAATAATTTTAGTTGTTTAACCATATAAATAAGTATTAAATAATTGTTCATAAATTATACTATTTATACAGTTTCAAACTTCAATAGTCTCGTGGCTAAATAGCGCTCATTAATCTAATCATACTTACATGCCCATTTTAATTAATAAAAACTAATAAAACCACCAAAACGGTCCACTCACAATTCACCTTGAAAGAGTTACTATTCATAACACCAAACAATCAACTTTGGCAAAGTCAAAGACACGATGTACCTACTGTGAATTACTACCACGAATCATTAAATGCTGCAGTGACAAGAGCATCAGATGCTAACTGGTTTTGCCATTTAGTCCAAGAACAATTATTATTATTGTTGTAACCTACTACAGGTATATTACATTATATGACGCCTATTTTTTTAAATTATTCTTACCTGGAAACCGACAAAGGTGGTTGTGACCAATTTTAATAAAATTTTGTATACGTAAGTTAAACGTAAGGGTGAGAGGGCGATAAATAATTTGCACTTCCTGCTTACCTAATGAATTTTGTAAAACCGCGTACCGTAAAACGGGGTTACTTTGCACTCAGTATGGTAACTTTGCACCAACGCTGTAAAATATTATTTTCGGTAACACAGTGCTCTAACTTAATTTGAGGCCCCTACTAATGTCATGTGCAGAGAAAGAACACTGCAATATATCATCTCAAGAGATTAGACATTCCCGCATTCCGTCATTTGTCAATCATTTCCCGCCATAATATATATCCTCTAAATTGTCACATTTTAAAGCTGTGCAAAATCTACTTGCCGAGAAAGCCTAAGCTGATAAATATTGGTAAGTACCCGTTCAATCGCATGTACAATTATTAGTTTAGAGATGCAGGTAATAAAATAGGTCAATAAAATACATATTTAGGTTTTTCTATTTTTTTTTGTTTACATTGGCAATTTCCATATAAAATTGGGAATACTTTGCACCATATAACTGGTGCAAAGAATCCCCACTTTCTTACGAAATTGGGGATACTTTGCATAATATCTGAAATGGTGCAAAGTATGACTCGTTGTGGTTACTTTGCTTTAATTGTAGATAAAACGGTAAAACTAGTTTAAAATGAAGTGGAGCAAAGTATACCCTTTCCGTGGTATACTTTGCACCAGGATGTAAGTCGATTTTTTGTCCTAATCTTGCAATGAATTAACCTAAAAATGTAATGAGACTTAGTTAATGAGCTTAATGATATCCACCGAAAATCATAAAATAGTTATATTAGTATTAAGATATTTTTATCTTTCAATAAAAAAAAATGTGCAAAAACCGGCGCAAAGTAACCCCGTTTTACGGTATAGTAAATTTCGTGTACGTTTTTAATGCTTTGATGTTTGATTTAAAAATTCTTTAATTCCAAAAACGGTTTTTTCTCACGAACATTTCCTAGATTCATGAGAGATGGATTATATAACTTACTGTATATTTACGTGTACACCACAAAAGATACACACTAAACAAACCAATCTGTTGCCCTTTAATCAGCTAAAACCCGTCCAGAGATTATTGTTACATAACTTAACATCGATGCCGTTAGTATGTGAATATTTTTCTCACATTTGTGCCTTCGCATATCTCTTTCCGTACTTCATCAATACGCGTGTCTTATGGGCGTTCCTTCAATATCACAGAGCCGGCATTTATTCGTTCACGTGTTAAAAAAAATGCAGTATTGAATGATAGAATGGACTTGTATTGTCTTCATTGGTTTTACATCACTAGTGATATAACACAAATGAAGACAATGCAAGTATCTATCATTCAAGAAACATCATTGTCTCCAACCTTTAAACAGACACAAGTTTGCAGTATTGTTGTTGTATTTGGTATTTTAAGATATAGTTTTGCTATAATTTTGTGCGTGGACTTTCTGGTTATAAACTGTTGGACCGTGTATATCTGTAAAATGTTCTTTTTATGAAAAAACAAGTAAGTATATTCTTTATTTGGTAATTAACTTTTACTGGAACACCAGTCCAGTCCTGACGAAACCTTAAGTTATGTAAAATAAAATAATGGCAACACTTCTCCCTCTTAAAACCCATTTCCGATTATTTGATTGGTCTGCAACCATACGCTGTTTTAGATTGCTCCCCTGTTAATCTGCAATTTATTTGTGTTACCTGTCGCCCAATTCTCGTGTACGTATAATTAATATTGTTTATCAATTTGCGTATATTATTATCATATGACCCTAAATTAACGTACACGTTTGGTATAATGGTACTACGGTATGACGTGTATCATCGACGGCCATTAAAAGCTTACGTGAAATTCACTATACCAGTCATCAAATTAAATACAATATGTCTCTGTTGATTAATTCCGATATTCACTCTTTGAAACGGTATCTGGAGGCTTATTAACATAGTTGATGTTTTACTAGAAGTATTTTCTGTTTGGATCATTTCTCGAGGATATTTTTCTTGGCCCTAGGTCCTAGGCCATAGATGCAATAAGAAATTGCACATAATAAAACATTACCGGTTGTTAAAGAACATGACCACTGACTAACATATAAGACATATAAACAGTAACGACCACGAGCGGATGGAATTTTAATAAAGACTTCTTTTTGTCCTGTAAAAGAAGCGTTGACATTTGGTCTAGAAGAATTAATTGCTTTAAAAAGTAATTTAAAACGTTAAATAATTGCTTTGGTTCCATTAATTTTATCATCAGAAATTTAGTAGGTGATGTGTAAAATCCCATAAAAAGTGAATTTGTGGCATGTGCTCTGTTTCTATAGATGAGCGAAATACTATTTTTTTCTGCTATCAAGGCTTGTAAATTTTAAAGCTTATATACACACAAAACTATTACAAACTTAAATACTATAAATTTATAATTATAATATCCCTACTTACATTTTTTCAAGTTCTGAAATATTTTGAAAATTATTCACAGTCACATCAGACAAGGGACAAATTTCTATATATTTCAAATATAAAAATTTTTAATAATAATTTAAGTACGTGAGATATTTGTTAATTTTACTATAGGAACCTATAGTAATGTAACTTTACTATAGTATGAGTCGGAAATAATAGTCAGTGATTTATGGCTTTCATATAGAGTGTAGTGGGTTGTACGAAGTTAGGGGAGACAATTCCAGTTTTTTTTTAAATTTTAATAGAGGAGAATATTTATTTTCGGAAAATTTTTTTCCTCTGACTTCATATAAGCCGTTGCTCTCGATATGAAAGCGATGAGTCACTGACTATTATTTCCGACTCATACTATATAAAGAAGTAAAAATGCCAATAATTATAAAAATAGCAGTGTACCCTAATGTCATAATATCATATCAGTGGCGGCTTGTCAGGTGAAGTGGGTGAAGGGGTTCTTCAAAAAAAAAAAGCAGGAGGAAAGTTTGAACCAATACAACTACCATTTTAGCCCTTAAAAAATAATTATGTTCGAATTAATAATATTAATTTGATCCGAATGTAGCTATGCATAAAAAGACCACGGTTAACTCCAATGGACAATAATTATAAATACTTGTGCATTTTGGCGCGCCCTAGCTGACCGTGTCCGTAAGCTCGAAGCAAGTAAAGACCCAACGTCCAACATGGCTTTGATATTCACCATTGCTATGGTTACGTAATGTCAGTCACGCAAACAGCATATAACAATTTGCATTATGATGAAGGGCAATTTAAAAATAGATCAGTCGTACCATTGTGTTAGCATTGGTTCGCCTAACCTTAAGGTATTTATTTTGAGGCTTCGCGAAACTTACCGTTATAGATATCGTTTTTACGTGATTTACTGTGTGATTAAAAACTTTTATTTTTATTTTTCAGTTAATTCAGTAGTGTACGTACCTACTTAGTTGTGTGTTTTCAAAATAAGCCCAATTAATGACATTAGTTTGTAGTTTGTTGGAAACTCCATTCAGTCATTGGACAGATTAGGCTAAGAGAGACGTTTTGTTACAAGTTGTTTGTTGTTCAATGTTTGTTTAAGTACCCGCACTATACCTAGCTCTTCACAATTTTTTAAGACCGCGAGCCGCCACTATCATATTATATCATACGTTTTATAACGCATCATTTTATAGCACGCGTTTGTGTTAGCAAACTAGTCGCTCGTGGCGAAGCGCTCTAAATGCTTTATAAAACATGTACTTTATACTATTTTTTATATTTTCTATTTTTTCACTAAAAAAATACATATTTAAAAAGAAAATAAACCTTTCAAATTTTAAAAATTTTCATGTCCAAAATTTAGGTTGGTAATGGTAATTTATGATAGTAGTAATAAATTAATGTATTATTCGTGTCTGCCATGTTGTGCGCGATATTTATTTTCAATTGTTTCTTTATATTATTAAAAAATATGGATCAAGATAATTTCCTGTGAGTTAAGGGATATTGCAAATAAGACATTGAATCAACTTTTACCAGAGAAATCCCGAAAGGTATATAAGATGTCCACAACTTAGTGTAATACAAAGAGCGTCTATAAAATTACTGAAAATGTTTTACTAGCTTAATAAGGGACCTATAAAAACTATTTTCCAACCAATCCTTAATAAAAAGAGGTTATTTAATTTATTAAATATTAATTAAAATAAAAATATTTTAATTACCCCAAACGATGCCCGATTTTAATGTTACCGCTGCAGACGTTAGCACAATCATAGTAAATGTTTGTAACAACTGCACTATTAACAAAATATGATTAAAATAATATACTTGGTAGTTGAATTAATTAGATTTATTAGTTTTAAATTGATACTAATTTTATAAATCCCTGTCAATAAAGTAAGGGGTTTTTGATACAATTAATAATGTATTAAACATAAAACCTAATTCATAGAATTACGCAACCAAACATACATGACTACATCAAGCATGTTGCAGAGCGTGCCGGTCATTCACTACCGTCTTTATTGATTTAATTTACTTTTACGTAGGACGGTCGACCTATCATGCCTCTGTGACGTAGATCATTTTCGTTTTTATCAAATATCCAGTGACAAGCATCGAACTATTATTCCTCTGTGCCAAATTTTGGGTTTCTCATGGGAAAAAAGATCATGACAGGCCATGCCAGACGTCACAGGTATAAAACATTTGCTTAATATTAAAACCAAACTTTAAAAAATAAAGAAGTTTCGTAATAGGCTTATTACGATATTGAAACGATATCTTTATAGATTTCATATAACACAAAATTAGAAGAAATCACGTTACTTAAAAGTCAAAGAACGTCCAGTAATTTCACTAAGAGTACCGACCAAGAGTAAAATGTCCTAATGTTTGTTTTTTTTCGTTGTCATGGTTATGTGTTAGAACAATAGCATTTTATTAGTCTACAAAATACAATTGTGAAATTTTGTAGTAAATCGACCTCATAAAACACGACTGGCAGACTGGAACGGACATTCGTTTAATGGAGTTGTACTGAATTAAGAGCGCGGTTTATGTGTTTTAGTTGCATTGTAAATGGCGTTTATACTACTTTTCTTATGAAATGCCGATATTTATTATAAATTAATTTCATTTTTCCATTTCAGGTATGTATAGAGATAAACCCCAGTCACGTAACATCCAGATGGTTTTAGAGATCACGTAAGTTTGTTGATTAAAACTATTTAAGAACATTTTGGCCAATCGTGTTCCCTTAATTCGGAATCTCGGAAGCTACTTTGGATCTAATGAAAGTTTAGTAATATTTTAGAGAGACAACTTGTACCAGGTCTTACATGCAGTTTGGCGTGGTCTATATTAAAAACACAATATTATATAGTTTTAGTTTCTTATTAAACGTACGTTACAAAAAACGTTTCCAACGGCAACACATGCATTAGTAAATTGTACAAAAAGGGTGGATATGATGTTTGTATCGCACGAGAAAGTAAGCCTAGGCGGAGTGCTTAAAGTGCTATATGGGCAATCAACTCGAGTTGTACAGTTTGTTTTTTCTACGACTAAACTTTCGGACTTCATATTAAACATTTAAAAAATATTTAAATCAGGCATTATAAACTGTCTTTTTGTGAAAATGATAATGAAAATTGCTACGGGTTATAGTTTAGGAAGATAATAATATGTTTTATAAAACACTATAGTTAATTTGCAAATTATAACGGAAAAAGCGAAAATTGACAATAAAATATTTTGTGTAAATATAACTATGGGTAATATTCAATTTAATTCTTTTTTCTTATTACAACCGCGCAGGCAAAAATTTGATATACGTAAGAGTTTAGCCTATGACTTAATGTACAAACAACTTTTATTTAAAGAAATATTTTCTCTGTACAGGGTGTCCATTTTTGGGGCACTTTCTCCCAAAAGTGATAATTTTCATTTTCACCGTGTATCACAAAAACCAAGTGGACTATGAAAATTACATTAACGGCATGTTTAGTTTCACCAATAAGTTGCGCACTGCTGCGAAAATGGCAACCCTCTATCTTTAAATACAGAGTGATTCCTAAGTTGATACTTCTTTTTTCGCTGTGTATAGAAAGAACATTTTCAAATGCCTTTCAAATTTAGAGTGAGTGTCGTCAATATGCGGCTGCTGCTTCGAGATTATACGCAGAATGCTTTCCCTTGCGGGCTCATCCTATACCCAGTAGATTTCTTAATGTTATTCAACGGGCAAGTTGAGTATTTGATCCATAGTGTAATAAGTGGGTGTACCTTATATTCAACGGGCAAGTTGAGTATTTGATCCATAGTGTAATAAGTGGGTGTACCTTATATTCAACGGGCAAGTTGAGTATTTGATCCATAGTGTAATAAGTGGGTGTACCTTATATTCAACGGGCAAGTTGAGTATTTGATCCATAGTGTAATAAGTGGGTGTACCTTACATTCAACGGGCAAGTTGAGTATTTGATCCATAGTGTAATAAGTGGGTGTACCTTATATTCAACGGGCAAGTTGAGTATTTGATCCATAGTGTAATAAGTGGGTGTACCTTATATTCAACGGGCAAGTTGAGTATTTGATCCATAGTGTAATAAGTGGGTGTACCTTACATTCAACGGGCAAGTTAAGTATTTGATCCATAGTGTAATAAGTGGGTGTACCTTATATTCAACGGGCAAGTTGAGTATTTGATCCATAGTGTAATAAGTGGGTGTACCTTATATTCAACGGGCAAGTTGAGTATTTTATCCATAGTGTAATAAGTGGGTGTACCTTATTTTTGAGTTTTTTGAAAAGAGGTATTCGAAAATGTTGTTTATTTTAATGCCTTCTATACACAGCTAAAAAAGAAGTATCAACTTAGGAATCACCCTGTATAAGCGAGTTGCCCTACAAAAGTTCTAAAAAATGGACAGTCTGTACAAGGGTAATAGATTTTAAATGAAAAATAGAACTTCATAAAGAAGGTTTCAACACGTCCATTATACATTGTCCTTTAGTTTGCTACTTTAATATATTTTTAAATTCTGTGAAAAATAAAGTGTATCACATTCAACATTTCCATTATTAAATTTTACAGGAAATAGAAGGTTTAAGTTTCCTCTTTTCTAGTTCTATAAGAAATATTTTCTTATTAAATTTTAATGTAGCTACTAAACATTTTTATAAAATATTTTACTTTTAAGAAATCTGCATATTATAAATAAATTGAAGAATTACGTATTTTATATAGAGGCTTTTATAAAAAAAAATTAAAACGGGGACAAAAAAACTCTGATTAAATATAAAACATTATCAACTTAAAAAAATAGTCCATACTTGAATTGCATGGAGTGGATGTTTATAAGGAAAGAAATAAGACAATAAAAGTCTTCCTCCACTGTTATATTTATCAGACCCGAACAGACCCGAACACATTTTTGTTCAAAAGGTAAATATCGAATTGTTTCGAATGTAAAAACATTCATCTTGAACAAATGAAATTAAAGGAGAATATGGTGAATAGCATCTTTACGAAACTTTAAAATCATAATGATACTAGATATACTATCGGTACATATAAAGGTTCAGTGAATCAAACAAAAAAAAAAGTTTGAAAAGGTAGCTTACGTAAGGTTTTCTTTCGAATTAGGCTTTTCACCCCTTCGTTCTCTGCCAGGGCCATTCCCGAGTGGGCCTACAGCTTAACGTGGATTCCGAATCACGATCTTCGGTCATGCGATACCCCTCAAGGGCTATCAACCCTTGGTTTATTGCCATTGCATGACCCACCGATTTGGGAGTGTGTACCTTCTTCCGCACCCCACGAGATGTCCGATCTCATCCGGCTTGGTTGCCGATGTGAATGACGTGAGTTGGGAGATGATACGTTATCCACTTTACCCTGTACTCTTTAACCTACTAAATTTCGGACATACTTCTTTTATTATGTGTATACCCACTCCGGGGATTGAACCCGGACCGCCACGGTCGAAGGATTTTAACAACTCATTCAAACCAGCCACTACTGTTCAGAAATCTGCTCAGCCGTCCAAGTTGTAAGTTGCTAAGTTCCTCCAGGCTATCGAAAGATGATTCACCCAGAGTAGTGAACCTCCTTCTTGCGAGGCCAGGGCATTCACACAGAAAATGTTGAATACTTTCTTCCTCTTCCTCATCTCTGCAGCTTCTGCAGAAGTCGTTAGTGGGTATTTGCATACGTTCGGCATGTCTACCGAAGAGGCAATGTCCGGTAACAACCGCAGTAATATTTCTCACGTCTTTTCGACTGTGTCTCAATAGCTCTGCGGTTCTCTTTTTATCGAATGTGGGCCACAGTTGCCTGGATGTACTACAGGTTTTCAACCCTGTCCATCTGTTCTGTGCAAGCTGCTTGGCCGTGTAGTCAATCTCCTCTTTGACCAATCCCAGTGGTTTGTTCACTGTATTGTCTGCTAGATCAGCTGGCATGCCTGCGCCCTCTCTTGCGAGCGCATCGTTTTATGCCAAACTCGAACGAAATTTTAAAGGTACTAAATTTTCTACCCATATTACTTTTTACATTCTTCATCTCAAACCTGGTTGTTCTCAATAGCTTTTAATTCTATACTGTTTTATAATAAGCTTATTATGATACTGACAACGATAATATAGTAATAAGTTTGATATGAAACCGAAAGGTTATATTCAAGTACACGTTTTACAAAGCACAATATTTACAGCACGCATTCATGTTAGAAGACGGCCAGCGCGTTTTCTAATGGGAGAAGTACTCTAATTGCATTATAAAACATGTACTGTATAGACTTTGTTGTATTCTGCATTTAGATTATAGAATTATTTTAGAGAAAATACGCCTAAATTTTTATATTTAAATTTTACGTTGGGAATACTATTAGCATAGAAGCCTTGATAATAAATAAATTTGTTATTCGTGTCGAGAAATTTGTGGTCTAATTTTTTATTAATATTCTTGAAAAATATGGAGCAAGATGATTTTAAACTCGCCCTCAGTTAAGGGATATTGCAAATAAGCCATTACATTTTTTACCAGAGAAATTTCGGAAAGTATATGAAAAATACATGTTCACGTCCTGGTGTATAGTGATTTTGTTGCAGCCAGCCTTTCTTCGTCTTGATAAATATTACTGGTCCCCTTATTTTTCCTCGCGCTTCTATAAATAATATTTGTTTTTTTTTACTATTATATTCTGTTTTCGCTTTCCTTTTCCATATTTTATTTACTAAACATATTTTACTAGCTTATTTAAAAAAGAAAATTAAAAACAAAAAGTCGTCGATCCTGTGGTTCTTATACTCAAAATTTTAAAAATTAAAAGCATATATTAATATTTATCAGAAAAGGTCATAGAAAATTATACAAAACTTCAAGCTTTCTAAAAAGAAAATCTGAGAGTTACAACCCCAGAAAGTATCTTATTTTAGATTTAGATGACATCAATAGGTGTATAAATAAGGCTGAAAATAACATTTTTATTAAATGTCCAGCGACCTGCATTGACCTATTATTCTTCTGTGCCAAATGTCCAGACATTCTTGAGATTTTATTAATAGGTCACAATAGGTTATGTCAGATGTCACACAAAATAAAATAAAATTGTGCTTGGACGGCGGCAGTGGCTTAGAGGTAAATTACTGGCATTCGACCGTGGCGACCCGGGTTCGATTCCCGGAGTGGGCATACGTACAATAAAAAAAGTATGTCCGAAATTCAGTGGATTTAAGAATGCAGGGTAGAGTGTAAAATGTATCATCTCCCAACCCACCCCATTCACACCGGTAACCAGGCCGCATGAGATCGGACATCTCGTGGGGTACGGACGAGATACACACTCCCCAATGGGTGGGTAATGCAATGGCAATAAATCGAGGGTTGATAGCCCTTGGGGGGTATCGCATGACCGAGCATCGTGGTTCGGAACCCACGTTAAGCTGTAGGTCCCCTCGGGAATGGCCCTGGCAGCGAACGAAGAGGAAAAAAAGCCGAAAAAGCGAGCAAATTGTGCTTACTTTAGAAAGTCATAATCCGTCAAAAAATCGAAGATATAACGTACAGGATGGTTAATATGCTAAGAGTAAAGGAACAGTTATTAACCATTGATTGATTTATAATTTAAAAAAAATCTATTTAAAATAAGTTATTGAGAATTTAATCAATTTTTTGACACTCTTCTTGCTTAAGATAACAGCAAACTTTGTTTCAAATTTTAGAAGAACAAAAAATTTATCTTATTTTCAACTCATCTAACGAGGTTTTTTTTTAAATTTATGAATTGCGTTTTTACTTCTTGTAAGTCGTTACAGGCTTGTGTAATTCGGTTTCATAATTCACTGACATTTGTCCTTATAAACAATTTTTTGTATTCTTCTCCAACGTAATCTAAAGGAGTGAGGTCAGGTGATCTTGCAGGCCAATTTGCAAAGAAAGCACAAAATGGTGCAAATATTAAAGATATAATACCAAAATTATTACTAAAATATAATTCTGCCGATCCTATTGCTATTTTTAGTACCCGATAGTTCCTGATAAAATTATTAAAGGGCGCAATTTTTAATAATAACAGCTCGATATTTTTGTTTTCTACAGAGTTATTTGCAATAATAACAGATTTTTTTTATTTTATTCCGAAAACTTAAATCATATGGTATAATTAGGACATTATAATATTTTTTTTTGTTTCAGAGTTTTTGCTAAAAGAATAACTTAAGAACCTCGAAAAATGATGCAAATATCGTTGAATATAATATTAAAATGAAAATGATAAAATAAATCAATGTGAATGAAATTGTTTTAAATTTTTGTAAAGTTGGACAGTATCAACATAATTTCGGTATGAAAAAGTACCATACTACCATACATACATACATATTGTGGAGAGAAGGGGATAGTGCGATTTTTATATTTTCCAACACATCTAGTTTTTGCCCCTTGTTAAGGTGGTATAACACTAACAAAAAATTTTCATCTATTTCAAAAGAATGGTTGGATGTTTTAAGGTGAGTACTAAAATGAGATTTATTATCATACTATAATCTCTTCGATCTAAGGTGCTCCTTGATTCTCTTATTGAATGAACGACCTGTTTGTCCTATGTAGTCGGCTAGACAGGAATTACAAGATAGTAAATAAACCCCGCATTTGTCCAACTGATCTGTAAGCTTAGAAAAGAGGTCAGAGACGGTTCCTACTGATCTATACCAGACAAAAATGTTTTCATTTAGTATGAAGCTTAGCGGCAAGCGGACAGAGTAGTGCGTCTATCTATTACATTAAAGTACAAAGGGACGCCAAAGGTAATGGGGCACAGGTAGACAATGACGGGTTGTTTCGTCCTTATTGGGACTCATCAGAAAGCCATAACCTGTAAGCAATTCCCACTACAGCGAAAATATGTTTTTAAGACATTTTTAAGAATAAAAATGTGATAAAAACCTAGTATCAAAACCGTAGAGATGTGTAGGAAAACGCAAAAAAAGTTTTCTATACTGGTTAGGTGGCCGTTCCGTGCTTAATTTATTTAGATTTATTTATATTTCTATGTTTTCACGTTAGATGGCTATCTTTTGCATTGAGTTGATTTCAGTAGATAGCGATACTAGGTTTTCATCACATTTTTATTCGTAAAAATGTCTTGAAAATATATTTTCGCTGTAACGGTACCTTTTTTTAAGGAAAAATTTCGTTTTATGATGTAATTTTTCTCTAAAACCGTTAGAGATAAGGATATGGTATGCTACATGAATAATGCGCAGAATCTGACGTAGAATTCAAAATTCGACTAAAAAACGGGTTCTATTTAAAATACAAAAAATTTATGCTACATCTACTTTTTGACACACCGTGTATAATTTATTTTTGAGGCAAAAAATCCGCAAGAAAAAATTATAATTGACGTGTTCGAGCGTTTTTTTTTAAAATTAATACCTGATTTTTAAATGAATTTGTTGCATATTTTAACCCATCACTGTATATTTAGAAAAATACAATCCACACGCAAAGAATAAGATCTATTTTCTTAATTAGAAACAAGAAAAAAGAATTAAGTATAAAATTAATATATCGAAATTAATACTTTTTGACACACCGTGTATAATTTATTTTTGAGGCAAAAAATCCGGAAGAAAAAATTATAATCGACGTGTCCGAGCGTTTTTTTAAAAAATTAATACCTGATTTTTAAATGAATTTGTCGCATATTTTAGCCCATCACTGTATATTTAGAAAAATACAATCCACACGCAAAGAATAAGATCTATTTTTTTAATTAGAAACAAGAAAAAAGAATTAAGTATAAAATTAATATATCGAAATTAATTACCTTAAAAAGGTAATTTTTAAAACCTATTTTTTTCAGGATCAATATGTTTTACTTATTTCCCTTTTCATATACATTCGTCAATTACTGTTTACGCTGATACAAGACCTAAAAATGTTTACTTTTTGTATTTTTAAAAGACTGTACTCATTTTTTTGAAACGTAAATATAGCACAATAGAAATGACATTATTGTAGGTATATATTGATAACCGAGAAAAATCTCGTTTGCAAGCAGAAAACTGTCACCTTAATGAAAGAGCAATGTCAAGTGAAATTTCTTATATATTTCAGTTGGAGTGCCTTTCAGCTTTTATGTAGGTGTATAAGTATAATACACTCTGCTGCGAGTATCCAGGCGTAATACAAAAGACGTTTTGAAAGTTGTGTATTACAGGAGTATTAAATTACTTTTCTATATTGCGCTCTTGAGAATATTCTGTTTTTGTCGTATTTAGAGAAAATGTGTTTATTTTTAAAATATTAAATTTTGTTCTTGTCTTTAACTTTTACATAATTAAATATGTACCGTTTACATACCGTGAAGTATTCCCATTTTTATATTATAATAACCATTTTCGAAATGTGTACTTTAAGAGTAATAGTAAAATACTTTACGAGTGCATAATATACACACTGTACTGTACTGTACCCAATTTTGTTCATGTTCCTAGTATACAGTAGTCCCAGTAGATCTTTACACTTGCGTCATCACCCTTACCTCATTAAAATCTTATCAATCAAATTATAAAAAAATTAATCAAGAAAGTCTAACTGCTAAGTAATACAATTATAATATAATTTCATTGACTTTATTTGTTTTTAAATCACAATGCTTGAACTGATAATTGGCCAAACGTACAAAAAGTAAAAAAAGAGCCACAACCGACATTCAACAGTCCGTATGTCAAAGGACACAACATCAATACAGTATTTAGCTCGAGAGATATTTTAAGAAGCCACCGGACGAAGAATAAACCATAAGTTAAAATGACAGAAAGAACTGTATCTACCAGATCCCCTGCGAATGTGGCCCATCTTCTATTGGTGAGAAACTAAGACCACTCGAAATAAGGATCATAGAACACAGAAACAATACGGTAAAAGAAGAGAACGAAAAATCAGGTGCAGCTGACCATGGCTAGAGGCATGGCCATCATATTATGCGGACAGAAGCCTAAATCCTGCATAAGGAACCACACTGGAGAAAGTTTAAAGAAGCTACCATACACCAGGACGCCAGGTATTTTAGTACTCCCTCATTGGATATAAGAAATATCTGGAAACTTTTGTTAAATAAATATACCTAATCCTAGAATACTATTCGAACGAATTAAACTTATGCCTGCACCTATCTCAGTTATGCTTTAGTGCACTTAGCTATATAGAGCTACACTTATTTAGTATTGACCTGAAGACGACTATAGATAATACTTACCAGTTGAAACGTTGGGATTTAAAAACAAATAAAGACAATGTAAGTCCAAAACTCTTATATTGAATGTGACCCTTTTCAAGTAGAGTAATAGCAAGATGATGTAAGATTGACATCATTTACGACTGTCAGTCCATCTGATCGTCTAGGGCAGGGGTTTTTAAACTTATTTTGTCTACTGCCCACTTTGCGAATAAATTATTTTTTAGCGCCCCCATTTTTTCACCTACTTAAAAACCACTATAAATTCAAATTTAATTAATTAATTATTGTGAGCTATATTAGCGGAGATTAAACATTCATTCCAAACGATACTTTTATTATAACCTGCAAGAGTTAACTTGAGACCTGAGCGCAGTAGGTAGTACACAACAGCGCTCAGGTCTCAAGTTTACTGTTACGGGCTACACCTGCCAATGAGAATGATTATTGAAACGCAACCTTAAGTATTCAGACAAGTATTCCATGAACCAGCCGATTGATACAGGAATGCACAAATCGGGTTATTTAACAAAAACTTGTAAAAAGATGATTGCCCGCGGTCTATTATCTACGAAAATTACCCATCTCGGAATACTAATAACAATGAAAATGCGAAAGTGTGTCTGTTGCCTTTTTATTTGTTTGTTTGTATGTACTTTCATTTCGAAACGGAGCGACCGATTGACATGATTTTTATTTTATATAATAGGACAGATATATGAACTACTCGGAGAGAAATATCGAACCGAGTTTGAGCAATCTTACTAATATTATGATGTTCACAAGTTGTAGTCGAGAGTTAAGAGCTCAGTCGGTGTCTAAGAGTCCTCCTAGCTAAATGAAATTATAAATCGCCCCCCAATCCTCTACACAACACCCCCATTTTTTTTCTGGGACTCTTACCGTCCCCCTTTAGGTCTGCAGCGCCCACAAGGGAGGTTATCGCCCACTTTGGGAAAGGCTGGTCTAGGGTCTGCTATAGATAAGACCAAAGCAAAGTCGCATCGGAGCTTCAGCTACTAGCGACTGGAATACTGTTGATTGGTTGAATTTCAAATTTTTTAACTGATTAAGCCAGTGTGATGAGGAAAAACGGCTTGGAAGGCCAATAGGATATTTATTAGAATAAATTAGATAGGGTTTTATTTTAGTACACGTTGACTGTAATAAAAATTCATACTGGAACATTTTACGTTTTAAAGGGTTAGTTTTATTATGTTGAAAGTGTTAAGTTGTTAATTTCTGTAGAAAAGGAAGAAATGGACGAGTGTTAAAGTAATATATTCTATTATAGAAAATAATATAAACCAATTTAAAACATATTTATAATATTAATTATATAAATTTACTAAATACATCTCTGTGTAGTATCATCAGGTGGTTTTGTCGTTTAATTTTTTTATGGAGGACGGAAATGTAACCAAGAATGTTATATTTGTGGCTCTTATTCTATGTAATATTTTATATTTTCCAAATCGAAAAGAAACTTTAAAAAATGAATTCGTACTTAAAACAAACATCCACAATATCATATTTATAATATAACCCAATCCCTGATTTGTTTTTAATAAGATAAGCTTTAAAAACTTGTTACCCAACAAGTGGATGTCAAAGCACCATCGTCGTCGCGTGCTCAAGTGCCGTCGTCGTCGATGAAGCCCGTCACGAGTCCTACATAATGAGTCGATTGCACCTTCAAGAAAATAATGCCTTTGCGTGATTTCCGTTTTGTTTAGTTAAGCGGAAACTTAAACACCACACCTTGACAATAAGGTAAATTAAGCGAAAGATTTGTTTAGAGCTTGACACTTTAAGACCGTATTTTCAATGTGTTGTTAAGTTATCAGTAAGAAAAGCTATGGTTTTAACAAAATTAAAAATTCAAATGTGACAATTATTCCTACATGAGGTACTATCCATATAACTAAATCTTTAACTTGATTCAATGCATTAAAGTTTATCGATAACATGCTGTAAGATATACTGAACTGGTACCGGGTGTATAACAAACTATAGAAAAAGTAACCAGAGAACTCGTTTTTCGACAATTGACCTTCAGATACTTGATATCGGCCAGCTGATCAGGACCTTCAAAATTTTTCCAGATTTTGGCAGAGACGTATTCAGGCCGTTATCAGTTTGTGATGATGATTAATGTAGTTTTAAACGACGTTTGATCGATTTTAGTGTAATACTTTGTAATTTTGGACATTAAATTGAACGTTTTATTTAGTATCCTGGCGGGGTCATACGGTTTTTCACTGTGGAACTAATGGCAGCGGTTTCAAATTCCTCTTAGGACAGTTTACTTTTTTTTATTTAAATTTTTATTTTTTAGTTTTAAACTTTTTTTAGTAATTATTTTATTTTTTAAATCGATTTTAACTAAGCAAAAACTAAGAGAATTACATATAGAATTTAAATTTTAAAATAAATAATACTGAATTTTATTATGTACGTATGGGGTGATTTAAAAGATATTTTCAAACTCACTAAACTTATTTTTAAAAAAACGGTTGATAGAAAAAAATTTTGGTATGAAATTCATACTACAAAATGGCCGCAATAAGATATTTTTATAATTTAATAAGAAATAACAAAGTATAAATTCGTTTCATTATATGTAATTATAGCTATTAATATAACGAGATTATTATGCGATTTATAATAGTTGAGGACATTACTAGGTGACGAGGCAACAGCCGAGTCACCCGCAATGTCTGAGACGGTGTTAAATCGCTAATAATCGAGTTGTATTCAAAGCTTTATCCTATCATTGACAACGGCGATGCGAAAATAAAAACAAGGTTTTATGTCATTTCATTTTGGCATTTCAAAAAGTCATCATTAAAATCATGCAAGATTTTGATATTCCTGACGATATATTAGCTGCAGCCAACATTATAAGGTTGGACTTGCTTCCGGACAAATCTAAAATCCATTATGAAAAAGAATATCGGCAGTTTTGTGAGTGGCGAAACAAGTACATGTTTAAGGTGCAGAAGAAACGGTTTTGCTGGCGTATCTCGCAAAACTCTCTGAGGAATACTCTGCTTCATCCTTATGGCCGAAATATTCCATGTTACGAGGGACTTTAGAATTGAAGGAAATTGTGGAAATCGACAAATACGACGCCTTAATACGTTTCATCAAGGAGAAAAATGTTGGATATAGAGCAAAAAAATCAAAAGTATTTACAAGAGAACAAGTCAACGAATTTCTGTGTTCTGCCTCAGACGAGAAGTTTTTAATGATGAAAGTCTTCAGAGGGCATACCTAAGATCGTGGACGTTAAAGACAAAGGTGTATCCATCAAATTTGAAAACTTGTCAGAATATTGTTTTACATGTTCATGAAAAATAGTTCTAATATTATTTGGTATCTAACGTATTATGCTTTCTTAACTAACGTATTAAATTATGGTAACTAATGTATTATGAGTAACTAAGGTGTTATGTAGGTTTTAGTACGTTTATGATGTTAATAATTATTAATAAAGATATCATATAAAAATGACTTAATCTTCAATGATACGATAAAAATGTTATAGCTACACCACACCAAAATTGATTATTTTTTAGAAACAATGTATTTTAGGGTGTAGATTACGAATCTAAATATCGTTTTTGTCCGAAACGCTTAGTTTTTACTTTGGATTAAATTTTTTGGGGTCCAATTTTAAAGGAAAACCGAGTAAAGTGTGAAATATTTTATATTTCCCCAATTTTAAGCTATTTTAAATTAAAAATATAACCAAATGCAAATTCGTATACAATAAAATACTTTCACATGTGACAGTACAAAAACAAATGACAACCAACCTTGTGTGTAGCTATAACAGATAATTACCAAAATGTTTTTTCGATAAAGAAATATTTTTAGATTTCATATTCTAATAACTAACACGTTTTGTTCTCTTTTTGCAGATACAACTAAGTTTCCTCCATAGACTAAGCATAAACCATATTTCTATTCAATTAACTTACCATGCATTTTTTCTAACAGAAATCTTAGCGTTCTTTAATTTTTCTTAAATGAAATGTCCAATATTACGATTTTTCTTCATTCACTTATCCCACCAATACATGTTTTCTTCAATTTTGCACCACTTTCGCTAACATTTGGAGATTTACTTCCTTATCTTATTATAATCTCTTTTGGCATGATAACAGTTACTATTAATGGCTTAACGAATATTATTCATTTAAACATACACTTTACATATTAAAAAAGTAAAATTTCTAAGTCCAATCCTGGTATTTACGTCAAATAATACCAACATATAACACTAAACTTAACCAGCATGTCATGTCACGTGATTGGGCCACGATCTCGCGAGTTCTCTAAAAATGATTTATTAATATAGCAACAGAACAGACACACACTGGGTCATATCATAATCCAATAAGTCCTTAAATTGAATAACTATAGTTCTACCAAGAAACGAAAACTTTACATTGGTAGGATGTAGAATGTCACCATCTGCAATCTGATTTGTATTTTATTATCTAACTGTGTTAGACGAAATACAACTAGTGTAAGACACTTTCAGGTGGTTTGAAATTAATTTTTTTAGCTTTCTTAAATTTTATAACAGCCTGTAACTAGACAAGAAACTGGAATATTGTTGGCACAGAATCAAATTGAATTTCAACGGTGTCTGTCTTGACCATTTATTATTTTCCTAACCTCATGTACAACAGAATATAGCGGCCCTCTTCATTCTACCAGAATACATAAATAGAATATACGAGCCCATAAGATAATAGTAATTCACTTTTATCACCCTGCATGTGCGTAAAAGCGACTTGAGAAAATAATGGCAACGGAGGATGATAGTATCCTGAAATCAGAAATCTTCGAAGTAGGACAATATATTATGCCGTAAAAAAGCTTGAAGCAGAAAATGGGCTCTGTTTTACTTAGTATTTATTGAATAGTTAACGAGAGAATAGAAGAAAATTTCACTTGATATATTTTAAATGAAATATGTGAATAAAATAAAAAATGGCATCATATTATTTTTAAAATTATTGTTAAAAGAAAGAGAATAAAAAACTTTATTGCCAAGCATGGTACGAAAAATGTATAATATAATTTATTTATAGAAAAAAGTTTTTTAGCGGCAGGCGGACAAAGTGGTGCATCTATCTTTTGCATTAAAGTACACAGGGATGCCAAAGGTAATGGGTTCCCTGGGGCACAGGTAGACAATGACAGGCTGTTTCGTTCTTGTTAGAACTCATCAAAAAGCCATAACCTGTAAGCAACTTCAAGTACAGCGAGACTGTTCTTTCAAGGTATTTTTAAGAAATGAAAACCCAGTAACGCCATCAGTAGGAATCAACTAATCAACTCAATGCAAAAGATATAGCCATCTAACGTGAAAACATAGAAGTAATAAACCAAAGTACGGCGGCCAACAAACACTAGTATAGGAAACTTTTACGCTTTACTAAAAATTTTTCTACGGGTTTGTAGATTCAAATATAGATCGCGCCGTGTAGCCCACTGGCGGTGCCGATCCATTACATAGTATGCAATGTCGTGTTTTTAAAAATAAAGTAGAGAGTTTAACGTCCGTATAAGTAAATAGAAAAAAGTTTTTTAGCGGCAGGCGGACAATTTATTTATTATTTCCACCTTCTTAAAATAACGAAGTGGTAACGGCTATCCCAAAGGGTTAAGAAAATATACAGTTTTTGGATACAGCTAGAAGGTACGAAATAGTGTTAAAAAAATGAAAAGGCGAATGCGGAACTAGGCCTAACTCTTAAACAAGATTAATTGTACTGCGTCATTGAGAGTTCACTTAACAAGTGCAATCTTTATAAACAAAGATATTAGCCTTATAATAAATGTCCTCATATTAGTGAAAAACAACAACTGTAAACAAGTGATCAAAATATTTTTTTTGTGGTTTAATATATATAGCTATGGAAGACAACTCTCTGCGGCGATTTCTTTTCTTTATATTATTTTTTGACTTGAATACTACATATTTTTTCTGGAATTTTAAATAACCATCTAAATCTAACACTGCCAATGATGCGATGTTTGCTGGAAAAGCTTGTAATATTATTTTCCTACGACCACCTATGAAAATGAGAAAAAAAGCACGGTTAACCTGGCTCGAAAGCGCCGAATATCACACGCGTGTTAAAAAAAAATATTTCAACTCTAGAGTGGTAATACAAGGCACACTATTTAATTTAAACATATGATGTCAATTTGACAGACCACCCGTATTTATTAAAAAGAACAAATTTTAGAAATCAGTAATTGTAAAGTGTTTTAACTTATTTTTCATGTATTTGTCGAGTGATTTAGAATTAGGGTGTGAAAATACGCCATGTGAAATTATAAAAAATGTTAATAAAAGATTAAACAAGTCGCGCTGAAGAAAATGTCATATATTTAAACAACAAATGTTAACTGGTAGCCATGAACGCCATAGCGTAAACACTAAAGCTCTTGTCTATAGAACGGGAGGTCACAGGTTCAAATCCCATCAGGAGTATTTGACTTTTTTTTATAAAAACATTAAATAATTTATAGAATTATTTTGAATTAAAATCTTCCTTGTTGGGTGGATTTTTTAAATTTTGATTTAATGTATATTTCCTTGAAATTTAAAATTTTTCATTCTGGTTAATCTAGAAGTCAATCCAGGATTAGGTCTTCCTATGATATATAAAATATGAAAAAATGAAAATGTTAAACTACAAATAAAGGAAAAGCCTATTGACAAACTATATGAAACCAGATATTAAGTGGAACATAATCCTAGGTATGCTAATTTCAACTCTAGAGTTGAAATATTTTTTTTTCAAATCAAAGGCTTTTTTAATAATTCTTTGTGGTCGTAGGAAAAATAGTGTACATTACTCGTGTGGAAGTGATTATTCTAAAGCTCGGAGAATTTCCGCACTCGGCTAACGCCTCGTGCTAAATATCTCCTCGTTTGAAAAGTATCACTTTCATCACTTGTTATGTAATATACTATATTGTATTATAAAATTTGTAGGCCTCCCAAGGTAATCTATAATAAGTTTTTCTCGTAAGAAGGACTTACTCTAGCTATGGGAAAAACAGAAATTTAGTTTATTTTTTATTAAAATAGAAAAACTATTTTTTATTTTAATTTCTTAGTAGTAGCTATACCGGGTGGCCTACTCTCAACGCCATAGCATTCTTACTACTTAACTTTTTAATATTTTTCAAAAACAGAGTTACAGGGTGACATTACTTCTGCTATCTAAACTTATTATAAATTATACAGGGTATCTCAAATAATCAGGACATATAAAATGGACCTTTTTTAATGGAACACCCTATAAAGTACATTATTTTAAAATTCCCAACAAAATGACACGTTTATTTTGTATAATTTGTCCTATGTCTAAATTTAATTGTTTTTGAGGAAATGATGTTTAAAATATTGCATAATATTATTGGGTTTATCTTAGAGAAAAATGGTTTTCAAAGCCCTATTTAAAAGTTACAACTTCCGGTACCTATAACATATTAAACCAAAAAAAGGATTTTACTGCCACCCTATAACTCTGTTTTTGAAAAATATTAAAAAGTTATTTAGGGGTAGAAATAGTTAGGATGGAGAATGACCTCATTTTTTTTGCCCACTGTTAGGATAGTAGGTCATATGGATTAAGTAAATAGACAATAATATATATTATGTAAAATATACTTTATTTTTAGAAGTTCAAAGTAAATGTAACAATATCGAGCGTAGAAAAGAGACGTTTAGTAGAATGTTTGTACCGAAATGGAGTTTATGAAGTGAAAGACGACATCGCTATCGATAATTATGAATATTCGTACTATGTTCAAGTGTCGATAAAAAACTCGGGTGTCATCGGTAGAACCGACTTTCTGTCAAAAATCAGTAGGGATTTTATACTTGTTATATTGGTGGCACTTCATTTTTCTTTTGTTATAACCTGAAATATAATAAAAATTTAGTAGCTAAATTTGTTTTTAATTACTTGAGCTGGTTTTTAACATTTCTTGTACCGGGTGGTCAACTAAGAATGACCGCCAGCCATATCTCAGAAACTAGTAGGTAATCGTATAGCATCCGGGTAAATTTTTTTTATGACAAAAGTGCCCAAGAGAAAATTATTTTTAAGTTCCGCATTTTGCCGCAAGAGGGCGTAATTGAAAAGTAAATTTTAATATTTTACATATCTCCGAAAATTCCACATTATGATAATACCATTAAAAAGCTTGGACAATTATGCATCATTTTGGTCTTATGCTCATTGGCGTACCGACTTTAATAAGAGGGGGGGAAGCTGTTGAAAGTGTAATCAGTTAAATCGCTGTAACTTTTATACGACTTATCCGATTTTAGCAAACTAAAGACTGTTTGGAAGAGAAATGTATACACTTTCACCACTCGTATTTAGTTGTCCATAATAGTTCTAAAAAAAAATGCTTGAGGGCGCAATTTGCAATAATATCACATTTTTTGATTTTACTCCGAAAAAATAAATCATATGGTATAATTATGATATGATAATCGAAAAGTAGATGAAATTTGCTAGAAAAAATATTAAAACCGCAGCTCGATAAGTCCGTTCGTTTTAACGTTATCGCCAATAGAATAATTTTTAAATCTAAGCGATTATATATTTTTTAGAAAAAAAGTGGTACGCCACTGATATTTTTCCATGTGGATATTATTTCTGATTAGCCTGGTCATTTCTGCATAAAAATGGTCTCTCGCGTTTTTCTCCTCAGGCACACCGTTCTTAATTAAAATAATTAAATTAAATTAGCTCTACTATTATTATTAACATTGATAATGCAAAATTTTGTTTTATAAAAATTGGTGGAAATGACCACCTTCACTTAATAGGCATGCTTCTGCCCATCTAATTTAATTTAATTATTTTAATTAAGAACGGTGTGCCTGAGGAGAAAAACGCAGGAGACCATTTTTATGCAGAATTGACCAGGCTAATTAGAAATAATATCCACATGGAAAAATATCAGTGGCGTACCACTTTTTTTCTAAAAAATATATAATCGCTTAGTTTTAAAAATTATTCTATTGGCGATAACACTGAAATGAACGGAGATATCGAGCTGCGGTTTTAATATTTTTTCTAGCAAATTTCATCTACTTTTCGAATATGGTATCATAATTATACCGTATGATTTATTTTTTCGGAGTTAAATCAAAAAATGTGTTATTATTGCAAATTACGCCCTCTTACGGCAAAATGCGGAACTTAAAAATAATTTCCAGCATTTTCTCTTAGGCACTTTTGTCATAAAAAAATGTACCCGGATGCTGTACGATTACTAGTTTCTGAGATATGGCCGGCGCGGTCATTCTTAGTTGACCACCCGGTATATTGTAAATATGAGACTGATAGACTGTGTACCTTAGATTAGCTGTGTACCGACTATCATGAGATGACATTGGGATTGGCAGAAAAACACCCAGATCTCATCATTCGTTTTTCTTCTTTCTTGGTATATGGCCTTAATACTTTGTTTTCTCTCCTCCTCCCTCAGTAATATTTGATTAAAAACAATAATGAACAACATTACTCTCGATCTTAAACTTTTGCAGAAGAGGTTTTCGATTCATAAACACATTTTATTTGTTGTGCAACCATTTTAAAAAGTTGGGTTAGATGTTAAACAAGTGAGTTGCCGGTTTAAATTATATCTATCTTTATCGCACTCACATAAGCAATTTGGAATCGACACAAACGGTGTTGTCGAAAGAAATCGACATGGTGGGGCTTAAGATATCGCTTAGAAGCAAGTATTTTTACGAACATCCGAAACGATTTTGGAACTATGCTTCTTTAAAAAAACAATACGTTAGCAATATTCCCAGCGAGATACACTGGGGGGACAAGTTCGCAAGAGGTGGTTCAGACATCAGCGACTTATTTGGTTCATATTTCAAAGATGTTTTCATTCCAGAAAGATATCAGTTTAATCCTAGTTCTGTTTCCAACAACTCAGATCTCCACGGCCTTGTTTTGAGTGAAAATGAGGTCTTGAAAGCCTTACAGTTACTGGATTCTAAAAAGGGGGCAGGACCAGATAAACTGCCATCGGTTTTTATTAAAAAATGTGCTAATTTTCTTTACATACCCCTTACGTTAATTTTTAATTATTCTTTAAAGATTTCGAATTTCCCGAACGATGGAAAACTGCTATTGTAGTTCCAATTTTTAAAAGTGGTAAAAAGACAGATGTCTTAAATTACCGACCAATTAGTAAAATTTCTATTATACCCAAACTTTTCGAAAAATTATTGTACTTCTCATTAGTAAAAAATTTTATAATCTCGCAACAACATGATTTTTTTCGGGGGCGCTCACTGGACACCAACTTGTTAATGTTTTGTGAATACGTACACCAACAAATGAACAGACGCGTTCAAGTGGATGCCGTCTATACCGACTTTAGTAAAGCTTTTGACAAGATTAGTCATAACGTCTTGTTGAGCCGCTTGGCCGAGGTCGGTGTGCGCGGGAGCCTTCTCAGATGGGTCGAGTCGTACATAAAAAATCGCTCACAATATGTTTCCATTCAAGGTTTTTGCTCTAAAACATTTGTTACTACATCCGGAGTACCTCAAGGGTCACATCTAGGACCGTTATTTTTTATTATATACATAAATAAACTTTGCTCCTGTTTTCATTACCTACTGTAATTTTCTGCTTTTCGCAGATGATTTAAAAATGTACATATCTATTATAAACATTGACTATTGTCATAAGCTACAAAGTGATTTGGATCGTTTGGGAAGGTACGGCGATGAAAATGGCCTTTTTCTCAACCTGTCCAAGTGTGTGTCAACTACTTTCTCTCGAAACCAAAATCAACTAACAACCACTTATTTCATAAATAATACATCCTAGAAAAAAGTTGGCGAAATAAAAAATTTTGGTGTTACATTTGATTCCAAATTACTTTTTAACGAACATGTTGAATCTATTATCAACATTGCTTCCAAACTATTAGATTACATTATAAGAAAATGTAAACCTTTTTACAATATTGAAACAGTGTGCCTATTCAATTCCTTTGTTGCAAGCAGACTAAACTTTGCCAGTCTTGTTTGGAGCCCCAGGCAAAAAAGCTATGTTGACAGGTTAGAAAACATTCAGAATAAATTCATTAAATACCTATTAAAAATCAAAATCTTAATATTCCTAACAACGATAATACTTTGGCTCGAAATCACTTCCGTTTACCTTCCCTGGCTAATCGAAGAAAAAGTACTGATGTACTCTTTTTATATAAGCTTTTTAATAACTTAGTACCAAGTCCAGATATTCTTGAACAAGTCCATATTAATGTCCCCCAGAGGTCGCTAAGGACAACTGAACTATTTTTCATACCATTTAGATACACTTATTCGGCTCAACACTCGCCATTATGTAGGATTGTGAGAAATAGCAATGTGTCTGTTAATGTTAACTTTTTCCCAATGTCCCTGCGACAAGTGAAGAACATTTTAAAAGATGTGTAAGGTTACAGGTGATTGGTGATTAATTTTTATTTTTTCCAAAAATTCTTTAATGGATGGTTAATTTTATATGAGTAATTTTGTTATTAACGATCTAGTGTGAATACAAGTTAATGTAAATTATTTAGTTCTACTCTTATTTTAGTATTGTGTTGTTACATATGTAGAAACTTAAATTGATTTCAACTTGAAGAAATAGTCCATACTTAAAGTGGAGTGGAAATTCAGAAGGAAAGAAATAAGAACACAAAGTCTTCCTCCACTATTATATTAAATTAAAGAATCTCGTATGTTCAGAGAAACTTTTTATCTCTACATGTTTCGAATGCAGAAGCATTCATCTTCAGGAGAATGAATGAAAAAAGAAGAAACTAATAGATATTACCCTAACGGAGCAGGAGCAGGAGTGGCCTTGTCAGAACTGCCACTTTAAACATTAACCCTCCAATTTTAACATAATTTAACAACTTCATCTTCCTCACACTTCAGTTTTCTGTTATGACCAGCCTTCAATTTCAATTTCTCGATTAATTATTAACTTTTTTTTTCCAGATTTTTCCAACCATTCTTCTCAGACAGAGATGTTATATTTTTTATTCTGCATTTAAACTTTTACAGTGCCATGAGCCTGAATCCCATATATTTTTATTGTTACAATACCACGTGTGTATTAGTTTTCTCACAGTTCTATTTACTGAACTTACAATTTTGATGCTCCGTTAAGGTGATATCTATTAGTTTCTTCTTTTTTCATTCATTCCCCTGAAGATGAATGCTTTTGCATTCGAAACATGTAGAGATAAAAAGTTTCTCTGAACATACGAGATTCTTTAATTTAATATAATAGTGGAGGAAGACTTTGTGTTCTTATTTCTTTCCTTCTTAAATTGATTTATCATATTAAATGTATTATGTGGATATTCCAGTGGGTATCTTTGACCTGTTTGTATCCCTGTTGGCACCTATAAATAAATAAATAAATAAACATAGTGCTTTCGGCGATAAATTCGAATCGACCTCGCCCTGGAAGATGAACATAGTTACACCTCTGGTGTGACTAAAAGGCTTAGGAAGGAGTGTAGTATATGAAGCATGACACAGGATTGAAAATGGCAAAGGAATGGAACAGACGCCTATTTCCGAAATGCCGAAAAAAATACGCTTAAACCACTTAAGGGCTTTACCGGCTCTTACACTTCGAAATCCTTCATTAAGATTTCTGGAACTGAACAGAAGATTTGGAAATAATATAAGAGGGCTAGAGGTTTTGTCAAAAAACTGCGAGAGAATACTAAAAAACGTAGGTATTCGGGCTTGAAACCCATGAGAAAACAAATTTCTTTTTCTGGATACTTTCTAGAAGTCCCACGATAATTATTTCTCCAAACTAAAATGAAAAATTTTAATATTGAGTTTTGAAGAATATTATTTCATTTATTTCATTTATTTTAAATTTTATCAATTAATTTCCCTGAATAGCTAGCTTCTTTTTACTTTTCTTTTCAAAAAGCACAAAGCACGGTTATTCTTGAAAATATAAAAACTTTAAAGGTCGTTATTTGCAGAAGCTTTTTCAATTTACAAGAATCATTATCCTAAGTAAAGTGCTTTTAAAACCTTATTCCTGGCAATGGAAATAAGAATTTATCTTTCTGTTGCCGTAGTTTAGCTGAGCAATCGATTTTATGTGTATAAAACTGTACAAACTCTATAACCAAGTTAAACTCTGTTGCTTTATTTTTACATAAAGTCATATAAGGTTTGTTTATATCTATCATTTTAAGTAAAGAATTATAACATAACACACTGTCTGCTCCACTAGTTTATTGAAAGGGTTGCTTTTCAGAAAAATTTTAAAAGTAAGCCGTACATGTTTCGAAGGTAAAAACCTTCATCATCAGCGAAATATTACTAATATATTACATAAAGAGAGACTCTCCTCTTACATAGTTTGAAACTTAAAGAGAAAATTGGAATAATTAAAATTGGTTTCCAATTTTTTCTTTTAGTTATACTTAAGTATATACTTAAGTTGTAGCCATATGGAAAACTTCTTTTTTTTACCAAGAAAACTTGTTCTTTAAAAAAAAATTCTGCATGGTCTAAAACCTAAAATAATGAGATGATAAATTTTTGCAGTCTTATACGAGGTTCGTCAAAAAATATGAATTTGGTACAATAGTAAAATACATTTATTTGTGACACTATCGAAAATCCTAATTATGAAAAGTTGTTCTATATAAAAAACCATGTTAATTTTTTATTTTTGCAAATTTTTGTTCGGTATCGGTAAGTTAAAAAATGTGTAAAAAGAAAAAAACATATTTTTCAAGGTAAAAGGATGTTATTGCGTACTAGAACATAGTTTTTCATACCGAACAACTATTTATAATTATAGTTTTCGATATTGCCACAAATGAAGGTACTTTAATCTTAAGCCAAATTCATATTTTTTGACAAAAAACTCGTGGAAATTATCGTGCTGATGAACGGATCAGGCGATGGATAATACGGGCCTTAACAACGATAGTGTATTCTATGATAAAATGAAAAAAAATATTTTTCTTAATATTTATATATTGTGGATTCAATAACGAAGTACGTCATAAAACTTTGTATGCACCGCGGGAATTAGTAGATGTTTATGCTCTGGGGCTACTTCGTCGCTCTTATGGAGTAAACTCTACTTAATACCGCTGTAACATAAATAACTAACTATTAAAGGGTTTATTTGTAGAGTCGGTGCCACGAAGTATTTTAAAAAATGTTTTTAAGCACATTAGAGTGATGTATCCTCGGTAATAACGGTCATAAAATAAAATAAACATTAAAAAGTAAAAAATAAAATAAAAAAAGCAATACGATTAGAAAAGAAGAAAAGTGAATGTTTTGTTTTGAAGAAAATGTTAATTAACAAATTAAATGAAAAAAATTGGTTGTTCTCTAAAATTCGATAACATAGAAGATATTATACCGGGTGATACATCGTAGTTGGAAATATAGGAAATTCCATGCAAGTTTTCGATTGCCCAAAGATTCCCCTAATGACTTTAGAGCGGGATTGTAGCGAGACTTTTTTAGGGTCTCTGTTGGTGAGTGTAGATGCGGTGTTTGAACAATTTTGAACCGTTCGATCTTAACTTATTTGAATAGGATTACGGATGGGTTTTCATTGGAAGTCAACAGGTGATGCTGGTGATGGCATCAGCATTGATTGGACTTATTTTCAAACTGAATCATTTAATAGAAAACGAATTATTTTATTTATAAGATAATGAAAAACAATCCAAGAAAAATTCATTTCGGATGCAAATCCATTAAACCAATTACACTGTAACATGTTTGTCGATTTGGGTAATTTCTTAATATATCTTTCTCACAATCGACCTTTTGCAGAATAACAGACAAAAAGCCATATATTTCTTAATAAAAATAAATTTTGCTGAAATGTAATCTTCTTCTAAATTCGTTTTAAACAGTTAAAAGGGCTTTTGTGCATTATGACGAACTATTAACGTTCGGTATAGTAAATTTTTTAAAAATAATCGTCAACACTGTAAACGTGAAAAGAGGATTGCCAATACTGTAGACATGGCAACTTTAAAACCATAATAACCTTAAAAAGTTGATAGTTTTTTTTAATAAATTTTATAATTTAGTCTGTTTTATCTGGTTTTATGTGGTACCCATCTTCATTCTGCACCATTTAAGGAAGATTTAATTAAGAAGTTGTTTCCATATCTGTTGCATAAAATAAAAGTTTCGGAGTCGTTTGTGGTTGGATCCCCGTTCAAAATATATTAGAAAATATTGAGGTGGACAAATATTTGCATGATAAAAAAACCAACCAAGGTCAGTATAAAACGTTCATTTTGTATAGGTAGGATAGTATATTTTATGTATTTAATCTTGTAGTAATTGTTTAGAAATGAGTGGAAATCTGAAGATTTTAGAAATAAAAATGTTCATTTAGAGAAAATAACAATAGTTTGGGGAAAATAAATTTTGGTTTTGAATATTCAATTTTCGTACCATTCCGTGCACATTTTAGAAAAAATTGTTACATTCATAGGCTCTGGAATAAATGTCTTGATTCAAATATTAAAAATACAAATTTTATCTGATAGCTTTGCATCTTTTGGAAATATATTCTTAATTTCACTTTTGTTAAGTGTCATAAATTTGGTTTCTTTGTAACTGACCACTGTGACTGATTAGTTTTATATCCTAAGTAGGATGGATATGATTATATCCGTCCAATTAACCAGAATAGCCCACTTATCCTATCACTTTAGTGTAAAGGAAACAGCAAATATCCATGCGGAAGTAGAGAAAAATATTATACCATACCAATAGAAGAAATTGCGTGTCGTGTGCGATAATGGGGACATTTTGTCAACCAACAAAATCCCGCTAATCGATTTTTTAGGCGCTAAGATCTCGGCAAAGGCTGCTTCCTGAAACAAGATTTCGATTCAATGGAAAGAATTATACTTGCTGCTGAATATAACACAGGTTTTTATAAAATTGTTTGTGTGGATTCAGAGGAAATTACGTTTAAAATATCGTTTAGCGGGATTGTGTTGTTTGGAAAAATATCAATATTGTTATGTTGCCACCATATTTGAAAGCTATTCATTCAAAAGTATGTATTTTTGAACTATCCTGAATATCCCTGCTTTTTATTGTTGGCAATATACAGGGTGATTCCTAATTTGATACTTCTTTTTTAGCTGTGTATAGAAGGCATTAAAATAAACAACATTTTCAAATACCTTTTTTCAAGTTAAAAATTGGCGAGATACAGAAGTAAAAAATCTCAGTGCGGGCCTGCTCATCAAAACGTAGCCCGCTACACTTTATGTTGTTTTTCTTATCTCTTATTAGTATTAGTTATACGGGTGGTGTTGAGTAATCCGCTGCGGTGTTTTTCTGAAGCAAGTTAATTTTAAATTGGTGACACGTAAACATGGTAAAATTTGAAAATAATGAACTGGTAGATATGGTGCTAATTTAGAGTGAGTGTCGTCAAAGTGCGGCGTTTTCTTCGAGAATATACGCAGAACGCTTTCCCTTGCAGGCCCTTCCTACACCCCGAAGTTTTCTTAATGTTATTCAACGGGCAAGTTAGGCAAAACCGTATTTGATCCATAGTGTAATAAATGAATGTAAGTACCTTATTTTTGAGTTTTTTGAAAACAAGTATTTTAAAAATGTTGTTTATTTTAATGCCTTCTATACACAGCTAAAAAAGAAGTATCAACTTAGGAATCACCTCAGTGTGAAAACGTTATAAACTACTCTAGTACAATAAAGAACACTTTTAGTAATTTATAATTAAGTCCACTTTACTGTACTACTAGTATTATAAAATAAAAAAATAATTCTCTAAAATCAATATTTTTTATTAAAATTTACTTTTGATTTACTCCACTAATGGCCAACTCGCCCCATAAAGCCTTCTATAATTTTAACATAAACAATTCATTATTATTGGATTAAACGACGCGTCTTACAGGTACCTATTGGTTAACTTAGTATAAGTTAACTTATACTTTTTTAATTCAGTTTGCAAACCGCCTATACACGATCTTTATTAAGAAAATATGATTTAATGTAATTTAATAGTTCCTTCTTTTAATTAAATTCCTTTAGCCCAAAACGTTAAATTTTTAAATTAAAATATATTCGAAGTAATTTTGTTTTTATTTCGATTTTTTGTCCAGGACCAAGTTATAAAAAGATACCCTTCGAGACTATATTAAAACTGAAATTTTTCAGTTGATTAAATTTTCGTTCCCGCTTTAATAAAATGCCTTTAGTGCTATTGTTAAAAATAAAACCAGTTTATTATTTTCATATTTGGAAAAATTGTGACTATAAAGTAAAATATAAAGAGTTTGGTTGATACAAATCATGACGTAAATACCGCTGTTTCGCCTATTCCGAGAACACGGACTCGCTACCTTAAGAACTCGTAATAGCTACACCAAATTGTATTTCAAATAATTTAAAAGAATCAACTTTTAATTAATTTTAATCTTATTCATCAACATCTAAAATAATAAATATTAAATATGTAATGGTCTTCCTCAGAGTATCTGCTCAGACCCGTCAAATAAATGTTCTTGAAATGTTTTTTTTTTTAGAAAAAATATATTATACAGTGTCTGGACGGACTACCAATGGGCTCATCTCTCTCGCCCATAATCGCCAACATTTATATGGAATGGTTCGAATCCGAAGCAATAAAACAAGCAAAGAAGAAACCAAAAATATGGCTTAGATATGTGGATGACACCTTCATTATTTGGAACGGAAACGAGGATGAACTCAGAGAATTCTTACATCACATTAATAACTTTGCACCGACAATTAAATTCACCATGGAAAAAGAAGAGAACAACCAATTACCTTTTCTAGACGTCAATGTAGAGAAAAATGGCAACACCTTCCTAACCTCAGTGTACAGAAAACCTACACATACAGGGCAATATCTCAATTATACATCAAACCACTCAAACAACACAAAACATGGCATAGTAAGAAACCTTGTGGATAGAGCAATTACTCTCTGTAACTCAAACGAAGCTTTCAAAAGAGAAACTAACCACATCAAGACCGACCTCAACAAGAATGGCTATCCCATGAAACTGATTGACACAATATTGGAAAATCGCAAGAATCGGCCAAACACACGTAAAGCAGAGAAAGAGATACAACCAATACTCAATATTCCGTATGTCAAAGGAGTATCTGAGAAAATAAGAAGACTAGGAAAACGATACAACATCGAAACAGTATTCAGCTCTAGAGACACTTTAAGAAGCCACCTAACGAAGACGAGACCAGTAAGCCAGAAAGACAAGAAAAATTGTGTCTACCAGATCCCCTGCGAATGCGGCCAGTCTTATATTGGTGAGACACTAAGACCACTAGAAGTAAGGATTAAAGAACATCGGAATAATACCCGAAAAGGAGAGACCGAAAAATCAGGTGCAGCTGACCACGCCTGGACGCACGGCCATCATATCATGTGGACAAAAGCGGAAATCCTGCAAAAAGAACCGCACTGGAGGAAGAGGAAGTTTAAGGAAGCTGCTACCATACACCAAAATCCAGGTTGCTTTAGTAAGCCTTCATTAGACATGAGAAACTTCTGGAAACCCTTGTTAAGTAAATGTAATCTTAGAATAAGACCACCCAAGAGTTAAACGCATGATTCATCGAGCATGACGTCATCGAGCATGACTCATCAAGCATGACTCGTCCAGTTATGCGTCATCACCTAGCAACACGCATGACTCCGCCCACTAGTCATGCGTCACAGCACCTGCCTAGTATAAATAGAGCTGTAGTTACCGTACTTATTCAGTATTCACCTGAAGACAACTGGAGATACTTACCAGTTGAAACGTAGTGATTCTAAACAAATAAAGACAATGCAAGTCCAAAACTCTACTGCCGTTCAATATATTATACAGGTTGTCCTTAAAATGACTGTACAACGCTTAACCAAAAATTCCTTAACCAAAAATAAGGCGATCTAGACAAACTTACCTGTATGCAATATTTCTTCGTTTTGACGCTACAGAGCGCTCAAGTTTTCAAATTAATATCGTTTTATTGGAATCATTTCTAAACGCCTTTATCGATTTCCACTAGTTTTGAGACTAAACGTGACCATTATTAATAGCATGTTTTGACGTATACGCCATCTTTTTTAAATACCTGCACATTTCAAAAAGGCGTGTAATTGGTAAATAACATTTTGTCTCTTTGTTACCCCCCATATAAATTACTTTTATATCTCTGACACTAGTTGACTTCATGTTGAAACTTTTTGTCTCTTATACAATTTTAAGACATGCAGTTTCTCTACAAAAAATTATTTACCATACCTTGCAATTCACCTTTGCTGTTTATTCAGAACGAGAAAACATGAACATTTTTTAAATTCTAAATAACTACCAACTAGTTTGATTTTTATAACAATTGTACGAAATGTTCACCGTGTTCCTGAATACCTAAATTAATTATTTACAAAAAATTAAACTGTAACGCGATGGGGGAAGCATACACTTTTGATTTAAGAGCACCTCAGAGCCGTTAGATCTGGCGATTTTGGTGGCCAATTTACGGGTTCATCGTTACCTCTTCCGATCCACCTTTTAGGATATCTTTCATTTAAAAATCTTCGTACGTTGATACTAAAATGGGGTGACGCCCCGTCGTGCGTAAACCCCAGATCTAACGCCTCTGGACTATGTTCTGTGGGAACTCTTAAATCAAGTATATGCTTACCACATCGCTACGAGAGAGAGAGTAATTGCAAAGAATTATCAATGCTGCAGATTATTTTATAAACAAGCCCGACACGTTGCCCAAAGTACAGTTTAATTTTTTGAAAAAAATTATTTTATGTGTTCAGAAACACGGTGGACATTTTTGTTTTAAAAATCAAATTAGTTGGTAGTTATTTAGAATTAATTTTTTTTCATGGTTTTTCGTTCTAAATAAACAGCAATGATAAATTACAAGGTACCGTAAATAAGGGACAAAAAAGTTTCAACATGAAGTCAGCTAGTGTCAGGGAAATAATTAAAGTAATTTATACGGTGGGTAATAAAAAGGAAAAACTTTTATTTGCTATTGAAAATTTTAGCGCCCTGTAGCGGCAAAACGAAGAAACATTGCAGATAGGTAACTTTGCCTAGATTGCCTTAGTCTTGGTTAAAGAATTTGTGGTGAAGCGTTGTTCAAGGAGGCCCTTATGGAGTGGATTATAAAAACGCTACGGGTATTAACCTTAATTTTTTATTAATGCATTATTATCTATTCTACAATCAATTATAGACATTGTTCATAAATCATGCCCTATATATATCTTTAACCGTTTATGAAATATTAACAAATAGTAACACCGTAACTATTTCTAGAAAAGGTTTGTGATACTCTAGGATGATTTTTATTGAATACTAAAAAAATATGCTCTATTTATACTAACTAGATGAAGTGACGCATAAGTGGGCGAAGTCATGCACTTAACCTGTCATATGAAGACGACTGAAGATACTTACCAGTTAAAGATTTTTTTACTAAAAAGCATCTCCATTCGTCTTTAGGTGAATACTAGTATTGGAGATGCTTACTAGTTAAAACGTAGTGATTCAAAACAAATAAAGACAATGCAAGTCCAAAACTCTAGTTCCGTGCAAGAAACGTCATTGTCTGCAACCTTTAAACAGACACTTTTTGTTTCAGTTAAATGCTCACTTTCTGTATATAGATCCCAGAAAAAGTAAAAAAAAACAAGGACGTCCAAAGGGCTAAAATACCTAATTTTGTGAAAAATTACTAAATGTTCTTGTGGGTGGGTTCTTGTTATATTTTTGTTACAAGAATTATCATTAAAATTTACACTATTATAAATCATAATTTTTTTATTAGCAATAAAGTATTTTGAATTTTATTTTTACAATCATTTTTTAATAAAGCAGACACCCAGCTCGGCTGCCGGTGCCGGCACCGGAGTGACTTCCTAATATGAAACATGTTTTATCTTCAAATAACTACCCTTTATCTAGTTTTTAAAAATAGTTATTTAAGACCACAACAGACATAGTTATATCTAATAAATCGAAAAATGGCTGAGCTGTATTAAATTTGTCCTTCATAATTTAAGTCAACATCAATAAATTGTACTATAACCACAATTTTTAATGTATAATAATAAAACCCGTATGTTCAGTTTATACTGGCTTTTTATTTCTAAAATATAAGCAACAAAAATTTAATTAAGTACAGAATTCAGTTTTAGAATTGGCTTTGGGGGTTCTTTAATTGCTGAATGCTGGAAAAACGAGGGAAAAATTGTTTTTAATGTGTTTCTGTAAACAAGCCAGGAATTAAAAAAAACAATTACAACAGAAACAAGACAAATTATATAATAAATACAAAATTAAATCGGATTTAATTTTAGCCCATAGGTTGTGAATAAAATATCAGATGACATTACTTACTAGCAAAGTAAGTAGATAGACTTGTTTGATAAAAAGGAAAAGTAACGAATTCTTGTGTCAATGCGAAATTGATCAATTTAAAAAATTAAACGGCGAACGTGTCACTTACATTTGTTTAAGGTCAAACTATGACTTACCATATCTTTATGGCATGAAAATTTATTTTAGTCTTGGGCATCCTAATTTTATATATTTGGAAATTATAAAACACTCTTAACGCCTGTACTCATTTACCTTTCTTTGAAAAGTGGTACCTATATAATAATATTATATTGAGTTAAAATGGTCCAACTAATGCCCAATTTTATAAACTGAAAATTCTAAAATCGTAGAAATGTCAGAAATGATCGATTTATAATGTGTGACTGACAGCAAAGTTTAACTTAAGAGTAATCAACCTGGGTATAACTTGTTATATTAGATTACATTATATTAAGTTATGACCAGATAAATCACTTTAACTCAAAATTACCCATTTTCACATTATAAAATGTAATTTTTTAACATTTTTCCGATTTAATCTTAACCTCGGCTTAAATCGATTTTATAAAATTGGGTAAAGAACATCCATGCTCTAAACCAGTGGTGCGCAAACTATTTTCATTTGCGACCCCTTTTTGTGTAAAATTTTGTCACGACCCCCTGGATAGACAGTAGGCGTTTTTTTCATCGTCAACGTAGTTACATTGAAATTTTTTCTGGGATTTGCTCTTACAGGGTCTTCTTAAAAGAGTGTCTTGACGTCATCGATTGAAATAACGCCATTTTAAAATAGCGCACCAAACTTATAAACCATCATAAAAATGTTTTAAAAAATGTAACATCATACAAATCAGTTAATGAATCGACACATAATTTTATGAAACAATGCTTTATTTATGCATAAAGATATAAATATTTTTTAATGAAAATACTTTTAAAAAACTTTACATCATAAGAAGTCAATGTGAGGTATGTGCTTGCAAGGAGCTCATGATTGCTTCTACATTCGGATCTGTATTGGAAATCGCAAGCCGCAAGTCATCCTCTGGATCCAATCGAGATCGATATTTTGTTTTAATGGAAACTAATTTTGAAAAGCCGGATTCACATGAGTAGGTCGATGCAAACTGAATCAAAATATTGATTGCCTTTCTTTTCAAATCGGAATATTCGTTTCCAATCGATAACCAAAATTTTTGGCAAGTTAGAGAGTTAAATTGAATGCGCAATGTTTCGTCGCTTGAAACATCAATTACCTGTTCTTTTTCATTTAAAGGGATATTAGAATTAATAATATCAAACGAAAATTGATCACGGATCCAACCTATTTCATTTTCTGGAAATTTTTCGAACCTTTTTGTAAAGTTTTCTCCTAATTTTATCATATGACGGGAAATGGCGTTTTTAAAAAACAAAAAATCTATATTATTTTCTTTAGTAAATTCTGAAAAGCATGGGAACATGTCTGTGTTGTTTTTGTTCAATTCCCCTTGCCAAAGTATCAGCTTATTCTTAAAAGCTTCAATTTTACTGCTCAATGTTAAAATATTTGTATTCTCTCCCTGTAGACTCATATTCAGATCGTTCAGTTTTTCGAAAATATCAACCATGTAACTGAGTTTTCCGAGCCAATCTTCATTAATGAATAAAAGTGCCAATATATGTTTCTTTTCCACAAAAAATATGTAAACTTCGTTCCTCAAATCGAAAATACGTCGCAATATTTTGCCGCGTGAAAGCCATCTGACTTCGGTATGTAGTAATAATGTCTCATGCACAAAACCCATCTCATTACAGAGTATTGAAAAGAGACGACTATTTAGGCTGTTGCTTTTAATGTAATTAATTGCAATAACAACATCTTTTAATATCTTGTGCAATTCTTCATCGATGTCTTTTGCAACTAGAGCTTGTCTATGTATCATGCAATGGTTGAATACTATCAGTATCAGTATCGGTATCAGTATCTCATCGAGTTTACGAGCGCGCTCGTAAAATAATAATTGTCAGTTTCTTCGCTTGTATTAATTCCGTTCTTTGAAATGAACAATAGATTTTTCATAAATTTGAATTTCTTTGAATTTGGCGACCCCCAAAATTTTTCTCGCGACCCCCAGTTTGCGCACCACTGTTCTAAACCATTGATAGCAAAGTTTGACTTAAAAGAGATTTACCTGGTCATAACAAGGTTGAAGAAAGTTGTGTATTTTGAATGATAAAATAGTTTTGGACTTTCATTTCCTTTATTTGCTTCAAATCACAACGTTTCAACTGCTTAACAATGCAGAAAATGCCTTTGTCATGACCAGTTACTGGTTTTCACAAAATAAATTAATTTTAAATGATGAAAAAACTAAATTAATTCTTTTCAGGACTAAACAAAACAAATTAGATAAGCCCGATACTGTTGCTCTATGTGACGGGAGTTTTACTTTGGATAATAATGCGAAATTCTTAGGTATAACCATAGAGGAATTTTTGTCGTGGAGCAACCATATTAATCGTTTGTGTCTGAAACTGGGTAGTATAGGTTATGGAATGAAAGTAGTAGCTAATTATGTGAACTTAAACACCTTAAAAATTCTATAATATGCAAATTTTGAATCTGTCCTGAGATATGGCATACTGTTCTGGGGCAGTAGCTTTGACCTACAAAGGATTTTTGTAATACAAAAAAGGACAATAAGGTTAATAAATAATATGAACTTTCTAGATTCATGTAGGAAAATATTTAAACAAATGAATATATTAACAGTGTCTTTATATTTTTGAGTGTTTGATGTTTTTGTTTAGAAATAAGAGCAAGTTTGAAACTGTAAATGTACATAGTAATCATACAAGGACGAATTATATCCCCGTCACCGCTTAACTATAACAGAAAAAAATCCTTATTACATGTGCATTAAACTTTATAACAAACTGCCAAATAATATAAAATCAATAACTAGTGTCAAAGTGGAAAAAAACATTTAAAAAATGTTAGTAGACATTGAGCCCTATACATTAGTGGACTTCTTGGACAAGGAATGGTAAACCCATTCCATCCTGTGACGTGATTTCATTTTATTCTTTTTTGTAAACAGTGTAATTTGAAATAAAGAAGTATTATTATTATTATTATTATTATTATTATTATTATTATTATTATTATTATTATTATTATTATTATTATTAAGTATCTCCAGTCGTTTTCAGGTGAATACTAAATATTATGTGAGATAATGATGTGTAGATGTAAGTATTATTCAGTATTCACCTGAAGATGACTGTAGATACTAACCAGTTGAAACGTTGTAATTAGAAGCAAATAAAGACAATGTCCAAAGTCCAAAACTCTTGTATCATTCATAACATAACAAGTTATGACTAGGTTGATTCCTCTAAAATTGAACTTTGCTATATTATAACTTTGAATTAAGAGTATTTTATAAAAGTGAGCCACAGTGATATACTCTCGTCAATGTTACCCCTTAATATTTATTTTTATCCCATAATAAATATGTATTTTCGAACTTAATATTTGCCGAACCGAAATTGTTTACTATCTTCCTTTTGGTCCAGTTTGGTAATTCCTTTACGTGTAAACTTAAAATGTTTATTAAAATTTATCGCTCTACTGAAAAAAGTCTTTTAAAAGTATTTTCTCCAGCATAATCCCTTTTCTGAGCTCCTTGGTAACTAAATTGTATAGATATGCTCGAACTTTACAATCTGTATTACGAACCCACCAAGATAAAATTTCAGTCAGTTACAAACCGGCCGGAGAGATGGGATAAGCGATTGGATACTTTTATGGATGTGATATAAAAGAAATGAATTAACCTAATTTGTGGATTTAAAAAAAAATCGTCTACAGGTCGTAACTTATAATGAGATAATATTTGTATATTTAACTATAGACTTTGTACTATTTACTTAAGGCTACATAACATTCAGTATTCACCTGAAGACGACTGAAGATGCTTACCAGTTGAAACGTAGTGACTCTAATCAAATAAAGACAATGCAAGTCCAAAACTCTACTGCCGTTCATTTAAAATACTTATATAAATATGTAAAATTTTAGGTTGCTTTACATACATAACATTTTCAGTTTTACTAGGTAATAATAACATAACAACATTCTTGTGTCTGCTGGAAGGTTAGAGACAATGATGTTTCTTGTACGGCATACTCAGTATTCACTTGAAGGCGACTGGAAATACTTACATTGACTTGAAACGTTTTGATTCAAAACAAATAAAGACAATACAATTCCAAAACTCTTCTGCCGTTTAAAAACATTCTTGCTAACTACGATCCACTGCTAGCGTGCAATTGCTCAAGTCTAATATTAAGGACATTTTGTTCCTCAGCCATTCTTATTTTTATTCTCCAAACAGTTTTTTTTTATAATATCCTTGGGAAAGTTCTCATACATATCTTATCAGGGACCCGGCGCGACAGTGGTCAATAACAATATGATCTAAAAAAAAGCTTTTATTCATACAGGATGTTATAAAATTGATGGTCTGTTGTGATACCACACGTGTTTCGTAGAACCCACCTTCTCTAGAAATTGAATCTTCATTTACACAAGAAATGTTGAATATCTATTTTCTTTTCCTTATCTCTGCAGCTTCTGCAGAAGTTATTAGTTGGTATTTGCATACGCTCGGCATGTCTACCGAAGAGGCAATATCCGGTAACAATAGCAATAATATTTCTCACGACTTTCCGACTATGTTTTAATAGCTCTGCGGTGTAACTACCTCTAACACCAGTCCGATTTGTCGGACGCCCATGAGTAAAATTTTGACGAGTTAGATTACGTCAGCGTCGTTGAAAGCCGCTTCGCGGAACAAGAACAGATGGTAATGGTCCAGTCTAAATAAAATAATGGAGTGTTCATTTAATTTGTTATTAACTTTTGCACTATTTAAATGTATGTGGTTAAAAAAATAATTATTTCGAACTGCTTAAGAACATGTTATAAAGTCGTTTGGGATAGTTGTGTTTCCTGTTTCCTGCTGTAATGTAGTAAATTATGGCAAAAGATTTATTCGTAGATAGGATTTACAGCCGTTAAATTTTTTTGGGAGGTAGGTTTGATTTCTTTTTAACTTGGATAGCTAAAACGAACATATTTAAAAACCATTATACATGTCGTGGCGAGTCAGTCGTCGCTACCGGGTCGTAGTCGCCGACGACTAGCGACCGTGCAGGAAAACCCATCTTTATGGCCTGGCGAATCGTCGGAACGACTATGATACATACATATATGCATAAGTGTTTTTGTATTATTTTAGTTAAAGTTCTTTTGGTCTGAGTTGACCATAATATGGAAATTGTCTCTTCTGAACTTACTTGGAATAACCTTTTCAGTGAGTTTTACGTGGGCAACTCGTCTTTGGATGAAACACTCTAAATTTACGGGTTAATAATTATATTTCGTAAGACTTATATGTTATTTTTTATAATGTAATCGTGAATTAATGTCGGAAGTGGGATCACAAGGAAAAAAATTATGTTTCCATTAAATTTGATCATAATATGTTAATAAAGTTAAAAACTCATTTTTTATCAATAACTACTAAAAAAAGGTAAACATTTAAATTTACCAAAAACGTGAAGTGGTATGTTTTTCTTCAATAGAGTTACAGGAACCAATTTGATCGTTTAAGATCCATTTAATTGCAACTATATAAACACATTATCTTATTTTTTTGTTTAAAAAAGTCAAGAGCGCATCAAGATAAAGATTTAGTAAGGTATGGCAAATATCACCATATATATGTCGATTTAAAGTTGTAGTATTCTTGTAGTAAAATTGATTTGCAATGTTTACTTAAAATTAAAGTCCATTGATGACCCAACTTCAAGTTCTATAAAAGAAAGTTACAAGGAAGTATCTGAAGCATTTACAGCCTTTAGTTGGAATTTTATATAGACTATTAGAGGAGACCCTTGAAACAGCGCAGAAACAATAAACCGTAAGGTATTTATGGCTAATGCTACTTTTTTTACTAGCTAAAACCCGAATCGCAAGGTTATTTTTAATATTCATTTAAAAGCTGCTGTGAAATACTACAGCAACCTGTAACACATAAAGACACAAATGAAGATTTATGTCCCTCTGCGGTCCCAGCATGCAGGTTGCTCTCTAATTGAACGTAGATATGCTGTAACTTCGGTATCTATATTGCCGACCGGGACTAAAGATAACGCTCAGGCCAATTACAATGGTGGATACATGTTTCATTTTTATTTTTAGCTTATCTAGAATGTGCTGGTTAAATCGTATACAGGTTTGGCAGAAAATCCTTTGAATGAACTTTTGCGTGTGTGGTAATAAATCAAAATGCACAGTCCCCTAAATTTTAAATGTAGACCAGGCTTTTAGCAGTGCAGTGGCATGGGCATTTTAATGTGGTTTATTCCTTACGATTTACGATAAACATACAATGATTGACAGTAAACATTACAAAGCACTTGGGAGTCAAGCTTGCGAAAAACACTACGTCCAATAATTATACAATAATAAAGTTAAAATTTACTTGATTTCAAACGCCTATATTTTTATCAAAATGCAATTAATCCATTCTATTTTTTACTTAAAGAATAGTCTATATTTGTGGTGGAGTGAGAATTTAAATAGAAAGAAATAAGAAACTTTAAGTCTTCCAACACTGATATATTTAAAAAATATATTTATGTTAGAAGTTAGAATCTCTACATGTTTTGAATGTATGATTTGAATGATTATTCTTAGGAGAGTAACTTTAATAAAGGAATTAACATACTACCAAAATATGGAAAAATATATAAATGCAGAATGGAAGCTTCTGCAAAACTTATAGTATATAGTAGGATGACATAAATTCGGTCCAGTGACGAAATTCTGAATAGCACACACAGGTGTTAGGTAGAACATATTAGCGAATGAAAGGGCTATAGTAAGACCAGAAGTATTTAAATGATTTATGGGTTCGGCATAATAATTGAACAATGAAGTTAGTTGGGTACACTTAAGAAGAAACTTTTGTCATGTATTTAAAATGTTATTGAGATATATTAATTAAATATTACAATAAAAAATAAAGGCATTTCAAATATGTAATTACTTTTTTACCTATTCCATAATAATGAAATAATGAGTGTAGTTTATGCAGAAAAGAAAATAAACGAGATAATAGTTATTTATGTTACTAGTGTGTTATGTTGAAAATAAGTCACGTGAGAAAGATTAGTTAGAAGAAAGTTAGAAGTATAAATTCTCAAGTGACTTAGGTAACATAACACACGAGTGGCATACAATGTTTTATCCAACAAGTGAAAGAAATCGTTTTTTTATGAGATAATAATAATTAATAAGTTTCGTGAACATACCCTATAAATGTCAGAATGACTTGACAGTGACTTTTTTACCTTTTGGTCGAAGTTGGTTGATTGTTTGGTTGCCACGGGCATGATACATTAGGAAATCCAAACCACGTGATTCAATATGGCGGTTGGCTGGTAAAAAACATTGAACCACCAGTTAAATGTCACCAGCAATTTTATTTATATAGTCACGTGCACCAATTACAATGCAGTATCTGCCAGCCAGCCGCCATTTGGACACATCGTTGGATTGCCTAAAGGTGGATTTATAGTTGCCGTAACGTAAGCCGTAAGCAGTAGGCAGTAGTCAGTAAGACGTAAGAATTAAGCAGTAACAAGAAACCCATTTATAGATTCAAATTAGTTAAGAAGTAAGAAGTAACCTAACAAATTTTTAGGACATGTATAATTTTGGATTAAGTCAATTAGCAGCTGTTCTTGTTCAAAGTCGCTCATTTTTCAATAAAATTGATACTTAAAAGTTAATAAAATCTCAAAACAACAGTGAAAAAACATACTTCGCTGATTTTGTTTCCTTTGTTTGACCTTCACATATGGTTGTAAACATGACGATTATGTCCGAGTATGACCGATCCCGGCCGAATCAGTAAGCAGTAACTAAGAAATAAAAATAAACCATTCCTTACTGCTTACGTCCTACGCCTTAATTCTTACTGCTTAAGTTTTATGAACTATAAATGGGTGCGTTGCTGATCATATGTTTATTTTTCTTACTGCTTAACGTTACTGCTTACGGCTTACGTTACTGCAACTATAAATCCAGCTTAATTGTTAGCAAATGTTTAAATAAATTTTGACACTTGTCAGTTTTCCCTGCAGAAAACGGAAGCTTTTTTGAAGAAAAAACCCTATAGAAAATGGAGGAAACCAACGAAAATTACGTTCCTGAGGATATCCTTATGGAAGCGGAAGAAGCAGCGATGCAGATTTTGCCAGAAAAGTCCCGAGATGCTCACGACAAGGAGTTCAAAATATTTGAGTTTTGGATGAATTCACAGAAGATAAAAGGTGTCGATGAAAATGTTCTATTGGCTTATTTTTTACATTTACAAAAAAATTTTATCGTCGCTATGGACCAATTACTCGATGCTTCGCTCGACTATTCACTTTTATAAAAAAAATATTGTAGATGTGGTCAATTTGAAAATAGAAAATATTCAAGACAAAGGGAAATATTTTTCCGTAGTTTTTCCAGACACTAAAACCAAGAAATCGAGAAGTTTTACCATACTTGAAGAAGGATTTCCAATCAAACCGATCAATTTGTGTAAAAATTGTATTTGTAATAGTAATAAATAAATGGAATACTACTTTAAATATGACCGTGAGTTATTTGATAGTTTACTTGTCTAAAATGACATTGATAATGGCAGTCATAACTGTCATGTGTTGGATAAACGAAAGTTATTTTGTGTGAAAGTGTTTTAGTTTAAACAATGAAAAGAATTGTAAAAAAGGATGAACCAACTAGACATGCGTATCTAGAGATAGAAATACCTGTCTGCCTGTTTAAGACAGGTCTTGAAAATTCGGGATAAAAATTGCGAACACCTTTGCCAATAATAAATATTCCGGAATATATAATATTAAACGTTTACAATATTATATATCGTAATTTTCAAAATGCAAAAATATGTCGAGTAATGCTGGAATAACTCGCAAAACTGGGAGAGGAAATTAAAGACAGCGGGTCAAACACTTTCTTTAGAAGAATTTTAACAAGATATTATATTCTATAGGGTGTCCGATAACTTATGGGCCATAGAGCAACTGGAGATAGTAGATATAAAAATATGTCTTTTGAGCCAATTTTCCCAAGTAAAATGTTAAAAGTTAAAGAGATACAGGGTGTTGAAAGTGAAAATTAATTTTCGAAAAATGATGATAATTTTGAAACGGTTTAAGATATCGAATTCAAAATCGGTATAACTAGGTTTTTGAGAGTGAGAAATTTGGTGTTACATTCAAGATACTCCCTAGAGGGCGCTTGCTACGTACTTCATGTTGAAATAATTCATCCATATTTTTTTTAACCGTGCAGTTACTAGTATTTATACTTTAAACTATAAAAGAACCTACCTTTTTACGTAAAAAAGGTACTCTTGGTCGATCTCGATATCTCAAGTCGTTACCCAGATTCTAGCGTCTGAATGTTCCATTGCACATTCGGTTGATTCCTGAGAAATATTTAATTCACAAAGTGTGCCTTGCATTTTGACAAAATTTGTTGCGGTGAAAACTGTCATTATTTTCTACTTTTTCCCGTCAAAGGTACGTAAATAAAAAGTTTTTGCAATATCCAAGTACTGTAATCTTTTCAAATAAAAATGCCCAGGCTTAATAAGTTTTCTAACCGTGATTTACGTGTTATGGTCTGCGTTTATGCACAAGAGAATTATATTAGTCGTGCCGCACTTAGATGGTATGTAGAACTCTACCCAACCAGAATCATTCCAGACCGAAAAATATTTCAAAGAATATTCAATCAGTTAGATGAAAGAGGTTTGTTTTATGTCAAAAATCCTGGTGGACGACCGAAAACTATAACGGTCGAACAAGAAGAAGAGATCTTGGTTCGTATCGCGGAAAATCCTGAATTAAGCACTAGGCCTTTGGAAGCTTCTACAGGAATAGGTAAATCGACCGTTTTAGAAGTCATCAATGGAAAAAAATTATTTCCTTACCATTTCACGCCCGTTCAAAATTTACTGCCAGGAGATTTGCCAGTCAGATCAGAATTCTGTCAAAATCTACTAAATAAGAATAACGAAGATCCCATGTTCCTGAGAAAAATATTATTTACTGACGAGGCAACTTTTACGAGACGCGGAATTTTTAACTGGAAAAATAATCATCACTATGCTTTGGAAAATCCACGACTACCCAAAGAAAGACATTTTCAGCACGAGTTTTCGATAAATATTTGGTGCGGCATTATCGACAATTTCTTGATTGGCCCATATCAGCTTCCGCAGAGACTTAATGGAGAACAATATTTGCAGTTTTTAGAAAACGATTTACTTTACCTTCTGGATGATATACCTCTGAACATAAGACACAATATGTGGTACATGCAAGATGGTGCCCCACCACACTTTGCAGCTCCTGTTCGAAATCATTTAAATCAACGTTTTCCACATCGGTGGATTGGTCGCGGTAGCGAATTTCCTTGGCCACCGCGTAGCCCAGATATTTACCCGTTAGATTTTTATCTGTGGGGTCACATGAAGGATTTGGTATATAGTCGAGTTACAGAAGTAAAAAATCTAAGTGCGGGCCTGGTAATCAAAACGTAGCCCTTTACCTTATATTGTCTTTCTCCGTTTTTTGTATGTTAGTCATGCATTTTACGGATCGGTCGTCAGTTATCTATTTTGGCAATTCGCGGCGCGGTGTAGTTTTCTGAAGCAAATTAATTTTAATAAATTGAAATTTGAAAACAATGAACTAATTATGGTGTTAATTTATTGCGAGTGTCGTAAAAGTACGGATGTTTCTTCTCTACACCCAGAAGTTTTCTTAATGTTATTCAACGGGCAAGTTAGGCAGAACCGTATTTGATTTCTAGTGTAATAAATAAATGTAAGTACTTTATTTTTGGGTTTTTTGAAAAAAGGTATTTGAAAATGTTTATTTTAATGCCTTCTATACGCAGCTAAAAAGAAGTACCAACTTAGGAATCACCCTGTATTTAATGGGTACAGACAATTCTTTGTCTTGCCTTAACTCAAAAAAATAATCGATAAACAAATACTTAATCATCACATCAAGAAAGAAAGGAAACTCTATCGTTCTTCCTAAATTGCTCGTTAAAACATCGAAAATACTACCACCGCACCGGCGCGGCGCCGTGTCCGATAATAGGAGCTAAAATTAAAACTTTGTCCGAACTTATCCACACGGCAGCTGTGCCACGTCGTTTTGCATATTAATGATTGTGCTCTGCATGCACAGAATGTACTCTTTTATACGAACAGGGCCGAACTGTAAGGAAAGTAAATGACGTAATAGAATTAACTTGGCTTAGTCGTTGTCGAAACGGTCCTTTGGGGAAATAATGCAATTCTCGGTGGAGAAATTTTAGTCAGAGGTTATAAAACGTACTTTTAAAAGTTTTTATTGCGACCTTGTTTTATTTGTTCTGCATATTTTGGACATTGCGGATATAGAAAAGAAGAAAAAGTAATTAATTCAGAAGTTGTTACACAGTTACTTCTTTAATATTAGATATAAACGTATTGAGTGGTCACTTCCTGTAGACCCACTATGAATTAGAACCGCAAATTGTGTTAATTATAATTTTAGAACCAGTACAGAATATTTGTAGAACCTTCGAACAGTGGTCAAATTGGCAACTGACTTGCCAATTAGGCCAAGATAAGTGGGAGTAGCAATCCTCATTTTATTTCGGCGTCACTGAATGAACAACATGTACCAGATACTTATGTTGTTTTTTGCAAAAGTACAATAATTTTCAATTAAATATGTATGATATTAATTAGCATTGTCGCAGCACAGACATGAACATGACCGAATCTGGCCAAAATTGCTAATAATGTAGTTGCCCGAACTGAAAATTAGTTTTCTAATTTATTGATAAGACATGTAGCGCCATCTGTCAGTTACCAATAAAACACTGGGCACTTTAACTTAATCAGCTACATATTAAAAAATAAAAGTGATTAAGTACAAATAATTGGCTACATATCGTTTCGAATGTTATCAAATCAAGTAGTGTGATATTGTTTTGTTTAGTCTTACATTAATATCTATTATCCAGTTACGGGTATAGTGTCATATTCATTCTTGTTAGGATTTAAAACTGACCAATCATAACTGAATAAGTAAGCAAATTTGTCTTTCACCTTCTTTATTATGACGGTGAAGGACAAATTTGCTTACTTATTCAGTTAATGATGACCCTTCTAGAGAGTAGATATGATTTTGTTGACCAATCGTAGTAGTCAACTTATTAATACTTGAGAATGATGACAAGGAACCCAATTAACTAGTACATTTTACGCGTCCTTTTATGAAACTAAAGCAAATATGGAGTTAAAAATATATTTCACCAATGTCACAAATGGTATTAATTTTATGATTTCCATGAAAACAATTATCCCAGTTCCTCACATACCAATTTTTTTAAAACTTATGTATTTAATGCTTTATTAAAATGAAAGTGTGTACTTGCCTTTGTTGGTTTCTTGCGATGTAAATAATTTTCCACCACAATTTTTTATATATCTTTTTTCTGATATTTTCAATGGGGCCCCAACCCAATCGGTTTTAAAACTTTTTGTATACGGAACAGAAACAGAAAATAACCGGAAAATCTTCCTTAAATGGTTAAAAATGAATATAAGAACATAAAGCCACATAAAACAGACAAAATTGTAAGACTAGTAGAAAAGACTAAAATTAAACCTATGTCGTTGTTTTGTCACTTCTCTTATCACACACACACAAAGGCGTACGTTTTCACAAAAACGCAGGTATTTGACCTCTTCTGGCAGTGGAATATTTTCTCCTTGTATGGTTAAAGGCGTTAGCCCCTCCTTCTTTCTACGTTTTGTTAAGAGTATTATAACAGTTTCTTGTGAACTGATGTTTATTCCTTCCTGTCCTACCCATTTTCCGACGATTTTAAGAGCTCTTTGCATTCTATCACTTACTATCGTGTTGAATCGTGTGTCACAGCGGAAAACGCAAGTTTGAACACAACAGCGGTGTGGATAATGCCATTTAACGCTGTGTTCAGTGACACTGCATCCAAACCATTATTTCATCGCTACGGTCACCGCCGTATCGCGTTGGACTGGAAAGTCCTGGGTTATTTTAAACCTGTGTAGGCCCTAAATATGTATGGTTTACTGCACATAATTTTGGTCAGCTTTTGCGCAAGTTTGACCTAAAAGATAGAAAAAACTAGAAGAAATAACAGAAATAGAACCAAGTTACTCTCCCCTTAAACAAGATAGCTTCATATACCTCTGCGTCCTCTGAAAAATATGAGATACGGCCAAAATAGCATCTGGTTGCAAGACAGAAACAGTAATTATTTGTTTTTGCATGTCCGAATGCCAGACGCACATGAAATCATAAATCATTCGCTCGAAATTGGGCAGTTATATAGTTATAGCGTTAATTAACGTTGTTGTTTACTAGATTTGTTCAACAAAAACAGTTATATGTAATTAAACAGATAATGAACCCATTATCGTAACTTGACATAATTCTACGGTATCTTGCATTTAAAACATTTATTGAGTTGCAGATATTACACTGCGCTATGGTTAATGCATACGTGACATGTGGTATGATGGTTGACATATTAATTGTTCGTCGATTGTATTATACTAACCCGCAGTGGCCAACCAGGAAGGCTCATACTTTCTAATCAGGTGTTTTAGGGCTTCGATTACTGATCCGGGTTTTTCTTATAATTAAGACTTTTAATAGTACATAATGTGTAAATAAAAATAATTTTATTTTTTTAGCCTCACATGTATTGTTTTTGTTTTCATTAGACTATTTCACTAGAGTGTATTACACTGGCGATAAAATCCGTATTCACCTGACAATACAAGTATGTATATATATATATATATATATATATATATATCTTAATGGTGGTCGACCAAATCAACCAAGTTAGTAGTTCAGCGACAATATTTTGACATTTAAAAAAAAGTAGATTTGTTAAAAATTTGAATAACGGTTGTTTAAAAACGTCCGTTTTCTTTTATTCTCACTCTCATAAAATAGTCATGTATATGCCCGACAAGAGGGAAAGAAGGGGGGCAAATTTCCCGGGCCCACGTCTCTTTTAAGGGCCCGTGCTTGGGCTGCGCAGTTAAAAAATACGATAAATTATATAAAAATATAAAATTTATGTTAACAAAAAATTATTTTGTAAACATCATGATTGTGTAAATTATTATATTTTAAAATAAAAACGTTGCTAATTATGGATATCTTAAATCTTAAACGATCGATGGTAAAAATCTTTGTAGCCTGATGGACGATTTAAGTTTAAATAGAAATAACTGGCAGTGCATTAAAATTTATCTTGAAAAAATGGATAGCTTCTTCAAATAAAATATTCCTTATTTTATCAGATCCATCTCTGGACGTGATTTGCCATATCATGGCTAGTCAATAGAGTTAGTATCTGATGGAAAGAAAGTAATGACTCCAAACTGCTTATGCTGTATTTGGTGAAAACCACTAGTAAGATGTTGCTTGTAGCGACATCTAATGTCGCTTATAGACACTATTAGAGCATACCGGCAGATCTAACGAACTTATAGAAATAAGTAAAAATTTAAAGAGAAAATCACCTGTAAAGACATTCTCCACAATCCCGCCAGGCAGCACTAACCCGTAGATATCAGTTTAAAGTTTCGAAAACGAATAATGACCAATATTAGGTTTTGAAGTTCTTTCTCATTCACCCTAGTCACCAAACTCTCTCACTCACTTGTTTGGTTCCCAAAACTGAAAAAATTAATCGATTCAAAGAATGCTTACTTTACAAGTTTCCAAGGAAATCATTTTCGTAAAATAGATTATAGCATGATTATACAGAATGTTAAAAATTTGTGTGCGTACAAGGGAATCTCGAAAACGGTAAGAGATTCAAAGATGGTTAAATTAAGGAAAAGTTATGTATTTCAGGGCTTGATAATTTGTTAAAAGAAAATTGTAAATACTCCGAATGCTTTCGGAGATATCCGAAAAAAACCAAAATTTCTATTTTTGGTTTTTAATTGTTCTTCGCCTTCATTTTTTGGAAAAAACAAAAACACCTTTTCATAGCCATCTTTATGTTCTACAAGATGGCGTTATTAGTTTTCAAATTTTCTTTAAATACCAACTTCAAGTCAAATTTTTTAAATACGGACCTGGAATTTTAAATACAGTTTTAGCAACGTCTAAGCATTATAAATTTATTACAATATTACAATATTTTGAAATTTTAACGTTTTGTCATCTAATAACACATTTTTCAAGGTATCTTTTTATATCATTACGGTCCTGAACATTTAGAGTCGAGCCAAACCAAAAAAACATCTGATTTGCAAAATCCTTCCATTTTTAGCTCAAAGAGGTCTGATAATTGATATTTTGTAAGAAAAAAGACCTAAAGTCTCAGCCTCAAATATTTTTCTGTCCGTTTATTTTTGTTACATATTTTGCCAGACTGAAACTGGCATCATAAAGAGTAAAAATATTTCAAATTGTTTTTGAAACACAAAAATGCGCATCACAGTAACATAACCAGACCGATAATGTAGTTACCTTTTCTTCACTCGGGAGCATTATTTTTTCTGTTTTACGGTATTGCGGTCTAGGTTTAAGGCAGAAACCATAGGACTTAAGATAAAATAAATAAAATACTAATAAACAATAGAATTACCCTCATGCCTTAAAAACGTTCTTACTTGTATTTTTACGGTAAATCTTATTTACAAATTTATAGAAATAAGTAAAAATATTAAAAGGATTTCGTCACAATCACATGAGCCTAGATTCTACTTTGATGAGCGTAAGATTATACTTTGATGAGTGTAAAGATAATATTAGTATATTAGGAAAACGCATAGTTCAATTTAAAAACATATTGCACGGATCAAAGTGACAACCACTAACAGAATTCTCGAACTTTATATTACTACCTCAAATCCTTCCGAAAATATGTAACTTTTAAATTTTTAATAAAAATTTAAGCTCCCATATGGTCAAGAATCAAGTCACAAGCGACATTTATGAGACATGATATGCTCCTAAATAATTTCCAGAACAGTTTTACAAGATACTGCATACTGTGAACATTTTTAAAATATTTTAAGTTCTATGATGACTGATGAAAGGAAACACCTAACAGAGTTAGGCATGAGAATTATTGAAGTTCGAAGAAATTCAAATCCCTTTCAAACTATAAGAATTCTTAAAACGCATAAGGTAAATTTCTAAGCTGACAACTATGTAGACATGATTGACTGGTCGCTAACAGTTATTTCATAGCCACCCCTAATAATTAGTATGACCTATGAGAATCTTATAAATGTCCTTCTGATTAGAAAAATATTTTAAATGGATAAGGTTTCGTGCCACACCAATGTGGATTTGTGACCACCTCCCTGTGGTGAGTTCTGTAATAGTTTTGAATTAATTTTTTCCAAAAATGAACCGGTTTTTGCCTTTAGGTTCCAAATTAAGCAAATAGTCCTACGTGCGTTTTTAAATAAAACGGCGGTTTGTCTTCTATCTATCTTGAAGGCTAAAGGGGCGCGGTTAAAACTAACATGATTTTCCATTTTTTTTTCTGTGGTATATAGAGTACTCAGCTTAACATGGTAACCACCTATAGCCTGTCTTGTTTTCAAGAATTCATCTCTTTAGAGCGGGGGGGGGAGGCTAATTTTTTTTTTTCCATTTTTTTTGTATTAGTTTCTGCACCACTAAGAAAACTTTTTTTACTACCTCCTTCAAGAAATAAAATATTAAAAATTTTGGCCTTTTTCGGCCCACCCTACCCTATACTCTAACGGTTTAAAACAATTATTGGATTGCGGATATTACACTGCGGTATTGTTAACAGATACATGACATGCTGTCTGATCATTGACGTACTAATCTGGTAGAACATACACCTAAATTCTGTAATGTTATGTTGTGTGAGACAAATAAACTCGGGCACTTTATGTAAATTGATTGCGTGGAAATTGTATCGATGATTCCTGAGGAAAAAATGATTTTTTATAATTTCTATAAAACTAAAACTGCTATCTATCGGCTAGGGGCAGAAGTTATTAAAGAAAAATAAATTGTCATATTCATTTAAATAGCAATAATTGCAGTATTCGTTTTGATTTCGCATTTGATAACTTTCTTTTGGTATAGATTTAGTCCAAAACCTCGCCTAAATCTAAATAAACGAATTTAAACAAATTCACGGTATGTTTGTTTTGATTATGGTGATTCGTATTTTTACAAATATTCTTCCATGGTCTCCAATGGTTCATGAGAAGTATTCTCCCACGGTCCTGTAATCGATAAACTATTAAACTCACTACGAAATAATTAACACATTAAAACTAAAAAGGGTAAACGTTTTTTGACTACTGGAACATTAAGCGGAGGAATACAAAAACAATAAGTTACTAAGATCGGAATCACGTAAAACGCAAGAAAATATAAAAAAAAATTTTGCTATTCCCAAACTTTTTCTTTTAAATAAATGTTTGAATATTATTTGTCAAAGAAATATATAGATACCTACTTACCTATGTGTTAAAGTTGTATTTAAAACTTTAGCTTTCTTTTGAGAGTTTGTGGTTTAAAATTTGTTTTAAGCGAATATTCAAAAAATTAATATAAATAATCTATACCCGTAAAAAGTTGATTTTCACCTTATAGTTTCCCCAATGCAAAAATTGAGCAGAAGAGGATACATTTATAATCTGTTGTCCCTGTTAAATCTCCTAAGATATTACCTAATGTCATAGTGGAATTTTGTGAAAGGCACCTTCAATTTCGTTAAAATAATCTGTAAGTAATACATGACATTGATTATAAATAATTCTCTCACAATCATAGTGCCCCGCTTACCTTAATTTTTAATTTACTAGTCAGGTACCTTTGATTGTGAGTAAACAATGCAAGCCAGTGTCATTTAGGTCACAGTCAAACTTGCTGGTTAGTTAGTTATGGTCAAAAATCTTTGTGCAACTCAATATTTATGTAGTTCCTTATGTCGAAGCATGATTTTAATATATTGTTAACTCATTTATTGATGATGACCTTCTCTAAGGTCAAAAATTATCCTTTCTTTACTCTAATGTGGAGAATCCACCATATTTCTAACAATAAAGAATTTGTTGTAGAAACAGACTTTCAATGGGTATACGTTGTACTAGTTATGTGACAGTGTATTATATTTATTTTTACTTTACTGCGTTTCATTTTCGATCCCTGAAATTCCGCTGATTACTCAAATAAAATTTTACGATATCGCAAACGTGATCCAATTTTATTTAGACCCAAGAAATTGTATTTGAAGTTTTAACACATGTTTCTAAAGTTGCACATTCATTAGCTTTGTTTCTGTATCGAATCAAGAAATAGTGGAAAATTAGTTAATTCATTTTTTAATACCACACTAAATATATTAAGGTGGGGCTTAGGGCGTTGTTTCTGGATCAGTCGAACATGTGACACACAATCAAACGCCATAGCTAGATCAAAAAATTACGCTTGGGCAAATTTTTCCAATATATTGCATAGTTCGACTATAAAAAGCAAGTACCAATGTCATTGATATAAATATTGAATAATAATGGAGCAAGATGAGCACCCTGTGGCAACCTCAAGGAACAATTATGGTTTTTGAGAGATAATTACTTATTTTTACCAGCTGCTTTCTATTTGAGAGGTACGAATCTAGCTACCTTAGAAGAGATCCCTGTAGGCCATATCTGGATAAATTGTTAACAAGGATCTTATGATTTATTTTGTCAAAGATTTTTCAGAAGTCGGTGTAGTCAACA